>JAAAWK010001151.1:4875000-6093750 GCA_022496015.1 Hordeum marinum | reverse complement strand
CAATATGACCCAAACGGTAGTGCCACAAGAAAGTGGTACTATCATTATCAACTCTACATCTTTTGGCATCAATGCTATGAACATGTGTATCATCACTATCGGTATTCAACAAGAATAAACCCCTCACATTGGGTGCATGACCATAAAAGATATTACCCATATAAATAGAACAACCATTATTCTTTGATTTAAATGAGTAACCGTCTCGCAATAAACAAGATCCAGATATGATGTTTATGCTTAACGCGGGCAGTAAATAACAATTATTCAGGTTCATCACTAATCCCGATGGTAGTCGAAGAGCGACCATGCCGATTTCGATCACATCAACCTTTTCACCATTTCCCACGCGCATTGTCACTTCATCGTTAGCCAGCCTTCGTCTATTCCGTAGGTCCTGGTTTGAGTTGCAAATGTGAGCAACCGAACCGGTATCAAATACCCAGGCACTACACCGAGAGCTAGTAAGGTACACATCAATAACATGTATATCATATATACCTTGTTTGGTGTTGGCCGCCTTCTTGTAAGCCAGGTACTTGGGCCAGTTTTGCTTCTAGTGACCAGTTCCCTTGCAATGAAAACACTCAGTTTCTGGCTTGGGTCCAACCTTGGGTTTCTTCATCGGAGGAGCAACTGTTTTGCCACCCTTCTTGGAGTTACCCTTCTTGCCCTTGCCATGTTTCTTGAAACTAGTGGTTTTATTGACCATCAAAACTTGATGCTCTTTCTGGATTTCAGACCCAGCGACTTTCAGCATCGCAAACAGCTCGGCGACTGACTTGGTCATCCCGTGCATGTTATAGTTCATCACGAAGCTTTGTAGCTAGGTGGCAATGATTGAAGAACTTTGTCAGTGATCGCCTCCGGCGGAAGGGGCATCCCTAACTTCACCAGACGGGTCGAATACCCACACATTCTGAGTATATGTTCACTAATAGACCCCTTCTCCTCCATCTTGCAAGCATAGAACTTATCGGAGGTCTCATACCTCTCAATTCGGGCATTCTTCTTAAAGATAAACTCCAACTCCTGGAACATCTCATATGCTCCATGACGTTCAAAACATCTTTGAAATCTCGGTTCTAATCCATACAAAATTGCACACTGAACTATTGAGTAATCTCCAGAACGTGCCTCCCAAGCATTCTTAACGTCTTCGGACGACATGTCTACAGGTTGGTTACCAAGTGGTGCATCAAGGACATATGCCTTTTGGGAAGCCATGAGGATAATCCTCAGATTACGGGCCTAGCCCACAAAGTTACTTCCATCATCTTTCAACTTAGCTTTCTCTAGGAACGCATTAAAATTCAGGGGTGCTACTGTGCGAGCCATTGATCTACAACATAAATAAGAAAAGGTTACTAATACTATTGTTCATGATAATGAGTTCAGTTAATCAAATTACTAAAGCACCCACTCAAATTGACATCCCTCAAGTCATCTGAGTGACACATGATCCATATTCACCAACTCAAGTCCGATCATCACGTGACTTAAGGTGGTTTCAATGGTGAACATCATCATGTTGATCATATCTACTATATGACTCATGCTCGACCTTTCGGTCTCTTTTGTTCCAAGGCCATGTATGTACATGCTAGGCTCGTCAAGTTTAACCCGAGTGTTATGCATGTGCAACACTGGCTTACACCCGTTGTATGCGAACGTAGAGTCTATCACACCCGATGATCATGTGGTCTCTCGACACGACGAACTTTCGCAACGGTGAACACTCGGGGAGAACACAGTTCATCTTGAAATTTAAGTGAAGGGTCACCTTATAATGCGACCATCGTCCTAAACAAAATAAGGTGCATAAAAAGATTAACATCACATGCAAATCATAAGTGACATGATATGGCCATGAACTTGTGCCTTTGATCTTCATCTCCAAAGCACCGGCATGATCTCCATCATCATCGGCATAACACCATGGTCTCCATCATCATGATCTCCATCATTGTGTCGTCATCGGGGTTGTCGCACCCACCATGCTCATACTACCATTGCTACTGCTTAGCGATAAAGCAAAGCATTACATAGCGCTTAAAGATTGACACGCAGTTCATACAATAATCAAAGACAACCCTATGGCTCCTGACGGTTGTCGTACTCATCGACATGCAAGTCTTGATATTCTATACAAAAACAGGATCATCTCATACATCACATATATCACATCATGTAATTGGCCATATCACATCAGAACATACCCTACAAAAACATGTTAGACGTTCTCTAATTGTTGTTGCATGTTTTACGTGGCTGCTATGGGTATCTCGCAAGAATGGTTCTTACATACGCAAAACCACAACGGTGATATGAATATTGTTTTTCAACCTTCTACAAAGACCGCCTTAATCAAATCCGATCCAACTAAAGTGGGAGAGACAGACACCCGCCAGCCATCTTTATGCGACTAAGTCACATGTCAGTCGATGGAACACGATCTCTCGTAAGCATACGAGTAAAGTGGGTCTGAGCCGGTTCATCCCACAATACTGCTGAACCAAGAAAAGACTAAGGAAGGAAGCAATCTGAATATCAATGCCCATAAACTCTTTGTGTTCTACTTAAGATCTCATCTACGCATAGACCTAGCTCATGATGCCACTGTTGGGGAACATTGCATGGGAAACAAAAAAATCCTACGCTTCACCAAGATCAAGCTAGGAGATGAGCATCTATGAGAGGAGAGATTGGATCTACATACCCTTGTAGATTTCTAAGCGGAAGCGTTAAAGAACGCGGTTGATGTAGCGGTACGTATCCGCGATCCGAATCGCAAGCCGTCCCACGAACTCCCGATCAAGTACCGAACGGACGGCACCTCCGCGTTTAGCACACATGCAGCTCAATGAAGATCTCCGCCTTCTTAATACAGCAAGAGGGAGCAAAGAGATAGATGGGTTCGCTGGCAGCACGATGGCGTGGCGGCACTGGTGGTGGAGCTCATCCGGCAGAGCTTCGCTAAGCGGTGCCAAACCAATCTACTAGAGGAGAGGTAATCGGGGAGGGAGGAAGGGCTGCGCCATGACTTGTGTTTGCAGCCCTCCCCCTCAAATATATATACGGGAAGAGGAGGGGCTGGCCGCCCTAGGGTTTGGTGCAACGGCCAAGGGAGGTGGGGCGGCGGCCAGGGTGGCTTGGCCACCAAGTTTGGTGGCTAGCCCACCCTTTTGGCCCAGCCCAAGCCTCTAGCCGCATGGGCCTTGAGGTGGGAGGTGCGGACAGTCCACCGGGGGCTAGTTTGTACCCTCTCACAGCCCATGTGACCCTTTGGAGTAGATAGGCCCATTCGGTGGACCCCCAGGAACACTTCTGGCACTCCGTCACACTACTTGCAGGTCATGGAACTTTTCCGGAACTCAAACACCAACTTTCCATATATGAATCCTTACCTCCGGACGATTCCGTAACTCCTCGTGACATCCGGTATCTCAACCGGGACTCCGAACAACCTTTGGTCACCAACACACATAACTCATCTATATCAAAACGCCACCGAACCTTAAGTGTGCAGACCCTGCGGGTTCGAGAACCATGTAGACATGACCAAGACACCTCTACCGTCAATAACCAATAGCGGGACCTAGATTACTATATTGGTTCCTACATGTCTACGAAGATCTTTACCGGTTGAACCACTATGTCAAGGATTCAGTTAATCACGTATGATGTTCCCTTTGTCCTTCGGTATGTTACTTGCCCAAGATTCTATCGTCGGTATCTCTATACCTAGTTCAACCTCGTTACCAACAAGTTTCTTTATTCGTTCTGTAATACAAGATCCCGTGACTAACACTTAGTCACATTGCTTGCAAGGCTTGTTGTGATGTTGTATTGCCGAGTGGGCCCTGAAATACCTCTTCGTCACACAGAGTAACAAATCCCACTATTGATCCATGCCAACTCAATAGACACCTTCAGAGATACCTATAGTGTACCTTTATAGTCACCCGGTTACGTTGCGACGTTTGCTACACACAAGGCACTCTTCCGGTGTTAGTGAGTTGCATGATCTCATGGTCATAGGAACATATACTTGACATGCAGAAAAATTCTAGCAATAAATTGACACGATCATATGCTACGTTTATTGTTTGGGTCTTATCCATCACATAATTCTCCTAATGATGTGATCCCGATATCAAATGACATCTCGTGTCCATGGCCAGGAAACCTTAACCATCTTTGATCAACGAGCTAGCCTGCTAGAGGCATACTAGGGACACAGTGTTTGTCTATATGCCCACACATGTATTTAGTTTGCAATCAACACAATTATAGAATGGACAATAAATGATTATCATGAACAAGTAAATATAATAATAAACACTTTATTTATTGCCTCTAGGGCATATTTCCAACACTTCTAGTTTTACTTTCCGTTCAAGCATCCTATTATATCTATCTCTACTAGATCTCATCCTTGCAAATAACCGTGAAGGGATTGACAACCCCTTTATAGCGTTGGGTGCAAGAGTTTGATTCCTTATGCAAGTACATCTATTGGTGGCTCGCTTGTATCTCCTACTGGATTGATACATTGGTTCTCAACAACTGAGGGAAATACTTATCTACTTTGTTGCATCAAACCGTTCCTCTTCATGGGAAACCAATGCATGTTCGAGAAGTAGCAATGAACTATGCATCCAGTGTGTCCACGTGCGGGCGCACCTCACCTCGGAGAGGCCTCGGGAGCCCCTCAGGCGCATGCTCCACCATGGGCTGGAGGTCGAGCTGTCGGGCGAGGTGGTGCAAGTTGGAGAAGACGTGCTCTGACACCAGCTCCAGGAGGTCCCGCACGTTGGCCTTGTTGTCCTCATTCAGGTGGGAGCCGCTAGGCTCCAGCGCCTCCACCACCCGGCGGAAGAAGTCAATGCAGCCCCTGCCGCCCTGCATCTTGGGAAGGGTGAGGGCATCCCCGACGAATCATTCCACTGCGCCGGCCGCACGGCGGGTGATGTCAAAGTACAGCTTGGCTCGCTAGGACTCTAGCATCTTGGCATAGGCCTCCTCATCACGCGCGGCATGCACGGCATCGGTCACCTCTTGGACTTGGGCTTGGAGAGCCGCCAGCTCCGCGCTCGCCTCCACCTCGCACCTGAGGTCAGCCTGGAAGGCGGTGTCGGTGGTCGCCAGCTGGGCGTACAGCGCATCCGCCTCCTCCTGGAGCTCGGGGTGCTTGTGTTTCTTGTCCGGCGGGGCCCTGTAAGGAGGAGACACTCCAGCCCGATGCATTGGATGTGTCAAGCCCAGAAAGAAGGAGGCGACGGAACGCTTACTCCCCCACCATGGTCCAGCGCTGGCAGACCCGTGCCGGCTCCAATGGCCCCCATCGCTGCCTCCGGAGGGATGCAAGGGGGCTGAAGGCCCCGCACGCCCTTCTACACCGGCGATGCCTCCACTAGACGCCATGAAGAAAGGGAAAAGCTGAGGAAAGAAAGAGGGTTTTCTCCGGAGTCGCGGAAACAGGCGGACGCTTCGAGGTAGTTGGGATCCGTCGTGAGGAGGCGGGTTTATAGGTACGGTCAAGGCCACGAAGCATCATGGGAGAGCAGGCGACATGCGCCCCTCGGGCTTCGAAGGGCCGGCTCGATCGACGCGCGGATCTGATGCACGTCGCCTCGCCTAAAGCTGTCGGGTCACATCCGTGTGCCCCAAGAGCAGGAAGCTCAAGGAATTGACAGCATTCAAGGAAAGGTAATGATGGCCAACACTGGCGCGGGCGTCACGACAGTTTGACTTGGGCGGTTCCTGACGCCTTCGAGGAGCGGAGGCGTTGTAGCGCACGTGGCTGGCGCATGTAGAGCCTGGCCCGTGGCGTTTGGGGCCCGTGGCGCTTTAGGTTGTCCTCAAGTCTTCACCCTAAAGCCAACTCGAGCATGCCTTGGGTTCGGGAGCTACTGGCAGCGTTCTGGTAATGGGGGTACCCAGTCCATCGAGTAGCGAGCTAGGTTAGGGGAGGCCGCAGGGGAAACCTTCATACACGCCCCTGTGTTTGAACCTTAAGGGTTTTCCAGAGCCCGAAATCTGACAGCTGAACCCTCCACTAAGGCCCATGCAGATAGGGGTGGAAAAACCTAAGAGGAGGAAAGGGTTTCCATGTGGGGGAGGAATCTTACTCCTAGTAGGATTGGAGTTGGACTCCTCCACCTCCCCACTTCGGCCGCAGCCTAGGGGGAACCTTAGGGGTGCCAACCTCCCTCCCCTTCCTCCTATATATACTGGAGGGGAGAGAGGGTAGCCGCACCAGAAAACCCTAAGCCACGATGCTGCCCTCTCTCCCCGATAGATCGTTCCCTCTAGTTTTCGCCGGTCCTTAGGCGAACCCTACCAGAATAGTTCCACCACCATTGTCGCCGCGCTATCGCGCTGCTGGAGAACTCATCTACCTCTCCGCTCCCTCTTGCTAGATCAAGAAGGCGGAGATCGTCATCGAGTTGTATGTGCGTTGAATGCGGAGGTGTTGTCTGTTTGGTGCTAGATCGGGACAGATCATGATTGGATCGCGGGACGCTCGGCGATTTGGATCGCGAAGACGTTCGACTACATCAACCGTGTTTCTGAACGCTTCCCGCTTAGTGATCTACAAGAGTATGTAGATCCACTCTCCCTCTTGTAGATGTTCATCACCATGGATAGATCTTGCGTGTGCGTAGGACTTTTTTGGTTACGATGCAACATTCCCCAACACCTATCATCTTCAACCTAGTGGTCAAGTTGAACTTATCAATAGAGAAATAAAATTGATATTACAAAAGACTATCAATATGTATCGAAAGAATTGGTCTAAGAAATTAGATGATGCACTTTGGGCCTATAGGACAACATATAAAAATCCTATGGGTATGTCTCCATGCAAAATGGTATAGGGGAAAGCTTGTCTTTTGCCTCTAGAGTTAGAACATAAAGCATTTGGGGCAATTCAAGAACTAAATTATGACTTCAAACTTGCCGGTGAAAAGAGGTTATTTGATATTAGCTCATTAGATGAATGGAGAACCCAAGCTTATGAAAATGCCAATTTATTAAAAGAAAAAGTTAAAAGATGGCATGACAAAAGAATCCAAAAGCGAGAATTCAAAGTTGGAGAATATGTTCTTTTGTACAATTCTCGTTTCAGATTTTTTGCAGGAAAACTTCTCTCCAAATGGGAAGGACCCTATGTTATCAAAGAGGTTTATCACTCTAGAGCTATTCAGATTAATAATGTCAAAGGTACCGACCCAAAGGTGGTCAATGGACAAAGAATTAAACACTATATCTCAGGTACGCCTATTAATGTTGAAAGCAATGTTATCCAAACCATGACACCGGAGGAACACATAAAAGAAACCTTCAAGAACACTCCAAAATCATGAAAATTAAGAGGTACATGATACAGTAAGTAAACGGACCCCGAAAAATCCACAACAATATTATTTTTTATCATTTTTGGAATATTTAAGAATTTTCGGAACGAAAAAATAAACCGGAAGGCATCCGAGGAGGGCACGATCCACTAGGGCGCCCTGGTGGAGGGTGCCCACTTTGGGAACCTTCCCGACTCCTTTTTTCCTTTTGTTTGCTTGGTTTCCAAGAATAAAAATTCTTTATATATATACCATATTTTTTTGACCACGCATCACCAGATTTTCCTGTGTTCTTGTTTCGTGTTGTTTTCCTGGCAGATCTGAAAATATGTCGTCCCAAGATTCTGAGGGAGAGAGAGCTATGTGTCCAATTATGTTGCTGATCCATAGATCTTTGTGGATATTTACCGCTACTTGTGGACTTGGGAGGAAGAAGAAGATACTGATCTAGAGGAAATAGAAGACGTTGGACCAGATGGTGGCTCAGATGAAGATGAACCTCCACTACCTCAAATTAGAGATATGCACATGGAGTTCAAGAAGTCAAGCCTTCCTAATGGTAGGAGTACACCCAACACTCCTTTTATCCCTTCTCATTTTCTACAGGAGAGCAAGGCAACTCTATGCAAAAGGATATTGAAACTTGAGCAAGAGAATGGTGATTTGAGGGAAGAAAACTTCATCCTCAAGCGTAAATTGGCAAAGAAAAATAGTAGCTCATCACCACCACCTTCATCATCTTCACAACCAAAGGAGACTTGAGTACACGGGTATGGGCACTCCCCTTTGTTTGAGCCAAGCTTGGGGATGTGCCCGAGTATTGTATCACCATCACTTTCTATCTTTGCTTTTTATTTCGATCCTTAGCCTTTTCATGATTTAGTTGAATAAAAGTTTGGTATGATCTATTCTCGAGTGCTAGTTTTGTGATTTATCTATGTATGTAAGCGAGTGAGAGTTATATAATAAAGTTTAGTTTGAGCTTTTGCCCCTTTTACTTTCTTGTTGCATTCATGATAAAATAAAATAAATGAAAAGGATCATATGCTAATATTATGGTGAGTAATGACATCACAATAAAGAAAAGTATAAGTGGTAAAATTTATTGGAGATTGACAAACATAGCATTAGTTAATGATGCAATTCATGATAGAATAAATTAGGAAAGAGAAGATTAACATGCAAATATACTATCATGGACATCTTTTATGAGTGTGAGCCACCATTAAATATTATATGCCAAAATTGTTGATGTTGGACAAGGAAGACAACGTAATGATTTATGCTTCTTCATATTCACAAAGAAGTTATATTGTCATAGATCCTTCAACATGTGGTGCCTGCCCAATATATTTGCTAGCCAAAAAACTCCGCACTAAGTAGAGATACTACCTGTACATCCAAAAGCCCCAAACCCAAACTCATATTTTAGAGTCCACCATACCTACCTATGGATTGAAAACTACCTATTAATGTGATGACTTAATAATAAAAGTGACTAGATGAAATTCCCGTGTACCCTCAAGAACACATTTCTCATCATAAGAGATAGTTTTGGCTTGTCCTTTGCCACAAAAGGATTGTGGTACCTTGCTACACCTTACCTATTGTTACTGTTACTTGCTCGTTAAAAATTACCTTGCTATGAAAACACTTGTTGCTTACAATTTTAGTGCTTGCGGAAATTACCTTGCTGAAAATCGCTTATCATTTGCTTTCTGCTTCTTGTTGGGTTCGACACTCTTACTTATCGAAAGTACTACGATTGATCCCCTATGCTTGTGGGTCATCATGCACCTAGAGGATCCGCAAGTTGGGTGTAGGACCTTGCACCCTAGGGGATGCCACCTGAGCTTGTGGCTTTATGGCGTCCCCCTTCGATAGATATTTTCACCAACATATTTTATATATTCCACAAACATTCTCCGTAAAAAATTCCAATTCCAAGAACTTTTATTTATGCACAACAACAACACCAAGGTGGTTCTCGTGAGAAAAACGCCAGTCCGGGTTAGTTTCATTAAAATCATGCAAATTAGAGTCCAAAACAAGAGCAAGCGTGTTTGGGAAAGTAGATACATTTAGGACGTGTCAACTCCCCCAAGCTTAACTCATTGCTTGTCCTCAAGAAATTCACTTGATAAACTGAAAGTGATAAAGAAAACTTTTACAAACTCTTTTGTTATTGTTTCCATATATAAGCTTAGCTCATAGTCAAGTTTTCAGCAAAGATTATGAACTAACCACATAAATAACACCTAGATCTCATATTTACTCAGGGTAATGGCTTAATCAACTAGAGAGTAATAATAAGGTATCTCAAATGCCAACACTTATCAAAATGACCATGATATAATATGAAAAAATGGTATCTCGTTAGCCATTTTTGAGACAGCAAAACATAAATGTAGAGCACCTCCAATGTTCAAGCAACGACTAACCATTGTAATTCAGGGTAGAAGTGATCCATTCATTCTCACATCCAACATTAATTAGACTCAATGTGTGTTAAACTAAGAATGACAATAGCACTCTCTATGTTGGTGCTTTGAATGAGAATGTGATGACTTAATAATAAAAGAAAAAACATTAAAGTAAATAGCATTAAAGTAAATAGAATACCCCTACACAAAGGGAAGCATTGATTTGTAGAGGTGCCATAGCTCAAAGTTTGGAATAGAGATGGATATATTTTCGGCAACGTGTCTTTCCTGTCAACATCACGACAAATGATTTCAACATCTTCTATGCTAAACACATTAATAGTGGTTCACAAGTAGAATTGAAATTTGTAATACCCCTTCTGCCATTAAAACACATTCCATGGCTAGTCGAATCCTCGGATTCCCTCCAAACAATCAACTTATTAGGGGGAGTTTCCGTTTGTAATTTTTTTATTATGCAAGAATGCCATCCTTTTTATTAGCCTCTCTCATGCAGGACGATGAATAAACTCTCTCCGTAAGAATAACCCACCTAGCATGGAAGATATTGACCGCCCCCTCGCTCCATGAGCAATACAGACACACAAAATAGATGTTTATTTGAATGATTAGAAATGGCACATGAAAATTTACTTAGAATGGCATGGTAATACCGCATATAGGCAGGTATGGTGGATGATACGTCTCAAGCGTATCTATAATTTTTTATTGTTCCATGCTATAATATAATCATTCTAGGATATTTTTTGATTATTTATTTACCAAATTATATTATTTTTGAGCACTAACATATTGACCCAGTGCCCAGTGCCAGATGTTGTTTTCTGCATGTTTTTGGCTATTCGGGTTTACAATACCAAACGAAGTCCAATTGCCTCGAAACTTTTATATGATTTTCTTGGACAAAAGAAGATATGGAAGCTTCGGAGGAGATCAAAGACCACAAGGGAGGCACAAGCCAAACGGGCTTGCCCAGGGGGGGTCGGCGTGCCCTGATGGCTTGTCCCTCCCAGGTGGCTCTCCCAAACTCATTCTTCGGCCTATAAATTTCCATATGTTCCAAAAACCCTAAGGAGCATATGTCGGATCTCGGGCTCCATAAAATCCAAGGAAGTTCGAACACACGGGCATGTGCGAAGATCCCCAATAGCCTTGCCCCTCCTAGCTCATAGCCTGATGGCTTAGACGATGAACTCGCACGATGACGAGGAACAAGATTGTGCACGATGATTTACCCCGGTTTGGCCTGCTGCGAAGCGTAAAAACCGACTCCTGTTTTGGTGGACTGCCTCACGAGGAGGTTTGTGGATGAACTAGTACAGTGGTGAGTTGTCTCGCGAGGACGTTCTGGTGATCTTGCCTCCCTTCTCTCGTCCCCCCTCTATGGAGCAGCGTAGCCTCTATTTATAGTGGCTCGGGTCCTCTTCGCTTATCGCTATGGCAGGAAGGGATCCCACAATGGCCAAATTTGAAGGGGGGCAGGAGGTACATCTTTATCCTGACGAAAGGTGGTCTTCGCCTGCAAAGTAGTTGTTGATGATGCAGAGGTGGGCTCAGCGATGACCTCCCTCCTGTAGGCCTCGTGGTCGTCGTCTTGTTGCACCGGAATGGAAACCGTTGGGAGTGCTTTGGGAACTCTCGTATGTACTTTCCCCTTTGCACCAAAGGGGAAACTATACCGCCTGACGCGCTGGTGCCTGCCTGCTCGCCTTACGTCATCCTTGGCCTCCCGAGGCCAGGCGCTGCATAGAGATCACCGCCGCTCCGAAGGGGGGGCCTGAGGTGGTCCATTCTTCACAGGTCTTGGTGTTGCTTCCCTCGCGAGGGCCTTGTCTTGAGTGGGGTCATGCTAACCATGCTTGGCTGACGAGGTAGGCCATGCCCTAGGCCGCGGGAAGGCAGGTGTGGGTACCCCCGTTCCTAGAACGTCGACAGTAGCCCCCGGGCCCAAGGCGCGCTCGGGCTGGCACGAACTGCCCCAGGTCAAATTGATGTGACGCCTATGTGTTGCGTTGGTCATCATTACCCTTCCCTTGAATGCTTCTGTCACCTTGTGTTTTCACTCTTCGGGCCACTCAGATGTGACCCGATGAGGCAGGTGAGGCGATGCGAAGCAGGATTGCACGCCGACTTAGCTGGTACGTGGAACCCAAGAGGCACAGGACGCCTCCGCTCCCCGCGATGCATTGACTGTCGCCCGGTCTGATCCACAGCTGGCACACGCCATCGGGCTTGACTGCTCAGGGTGAGAGAGCGTACCTGCTAGCTTCCGCCTGGTTATAAATGGGGGGCCCCAGCCCACTCTCACTCTTCCCTCTTGTTAATTCATCCTCTGCTTCCTAACCCATGATGCCGGTGAGGAGGTTTTCTGCTGCCGAGAAGGGGAAGGACTGCGAGACGGGGCTGGTCCATTAGCCTCCCAGGAGGGGCCGGGGCCGCCCACGCAAGTATGCCGAGGCATCGGCGGAGGCGCCTCGAGTGTGCGGTTGCACCTTCGCATGGACCAGTGCCTTAGCCGGCACTAGTAGAAGCGGCCGGCGCAGCGGTTGCGGCCGGGGAGCGAGGCCCGCAACAGGTGTCCGACCCCCTCGCCAGTGTGCCCGCTAGGCCGATGTGAGCCAGGAGTTCTTGGTGTCGGTGGAGGAGGTCGTGGTCCCTTGGCTGCGGCTCCCGCACTTCTTCGCGGTGTTGCTGCGGGACAGCGAGCCTGCCGGTGTGTGGTTGTAGGCCGATGGGTGTTGTAGCGGCGCGCTGTGGGTGGAGGTCAAGGTTGCTCCCGCAGTCCACACCTTCTTGAGCCGCGGGTAGCAAACATTTGCTCGTGCCCATGGCCTGCAGGGGAGGCTCATGCTCCTCTTCAAGCATGATGGTGTCATGGTGCTTTTCATTAAGGTCTTCGGGGAAGACGGTGGATGCTTGGGGTGCTGCCTGGAGGGCGACAATAGTGATGATCTTGGAGATGATCTTGCCCTTGGCGACAGCCGTCGCGTTTCTAGCAGCAGCGACACCTCCTCCGGGGAGAGCCCGAGCGACAGCAGCTATGACACGCCACCGTGCCGGCACGCCCAAACCTCGGGGGGTAGCTAGCCGCTATGGCGTCGCTCCTTTCTCAGGAATCGGCCACATCGGCTCGCCTCCATGTGCCCATCAAGGAAGAGGAGGGCTCCGACTGACTGGTGGCGTGCCGAAGCAAGGGCAGGGCTCCCGGAGTGGCAGCCCCCAAGAGGGATTCCTTGCCTTCTTTCTCCTCCCCTTTTCCTTTTTCCTGCAATCGATGAATCAAAGGGGGGCTATGGGCATGTAATGAATTTCCGCGCTCGCGACCTTTTATTAGCACTCTTATCATGTGTCCTGGTCCTTGTTTTACTATTAATTGAGACATCCTGCTGGTCACGATTAGGGTACTTAGCTTCACACGTTCGCGGCAGGCTTCTGTGTCGGGGAGGTTCGACAGTGGCGCTTGGGGACTCTGGATACCCTGGGGGGCTTCTTCGTCTTGCGAGTGAGGCAGGTTTGGAGCCCTTTCGGCACTCTACGTCGGCGGGCCCCGGTCCCGCACATTCCTCGGCCTCCGTAAGGGGCGTTGGGATCACCAGGATGCGACTACGGGGCGAGGCCTCGACACCCTTGGGACGACCAAATCACCAGGACGACACTAAGGGGCGAGGGGCTATATGACCGATAAGGCTCCTGAGGCGTGTTGCTCAGGAGCCCCCCTTGAAGCTCAAGTAGCGCTCTACATCGGCAGGTCCCAGTCCCACACATTCCTCGACCACCGTAAGGGGCGTGTGGATCACCAGGACACGACTACGGGGTGAGGCCTCGACACCCTTGGGATGACCGGATCACCAGGACGACACCAATGGGCGAGTGGCTATGTGAACGGTAAGGTTCCTAAGGCGCGTTGCTCAGGAGCCCCCTTGACACTCAAGCGGCTCCCCCAAAAAATGTGTTTCCTGCCCCAGGAGGCGCGAGCCTCTAGAGGTTTGAAGGTGGCGCGTCAGGCAACAACGGAGCCCCCGAGCGAATATACAGTGACACACGCCTGCTAACTCACTCGGGAGCGCCACGTGAGGACGAGGTCGCCAAGGCCTTGGCGAGGTGCATGCATCGTGCCCCATAGCCCCCGCTCACGAGATGCGAGGGGGAGAGAAGTAGGCAAGTGCTTGACCCGAAGAAAGAAATTTCAAGATAGGAAACGACAATGAGAAGAAATCCCTGACCCTTTTTCCTTAAAATATGTTTGGGAGAACCCCCGAGTTTTGTTCCTGAAAAGTTGGCGAATTCGAACACAAGAAAAGCAAATAACAGCCGCGTCCTGCACCTAAGCTAGTCTTCATCTTCGTCTTCCCCCAGCACGGAGCGTAGGGCACCCACATTGCATGGGCATAGCCATTGGAGGGTAGTGCTTCCACTTGGGCTTGGGAAGGAACCCCTCCACGTCCTTGGGGGGCTCCGGGCGTATACAACCCACTCGTTATTACATGAGTGTCATGGGTTGGTCCTGGGGGTGTCCAGGGAGCTCCATCCCCTCGGACATAAATCCCACTTCCAACCCCCAAGCTTGGCATGGCGAAGTAGGGTCGGCTCCGGACGGGCGCTCGAGCGTAGGGGGAGCCCCCACGCTCTATGGTGGGAAGGCCTTCCCCAGGAGAGGGCCTTGGGCATTCCAGAGCCCGTGGCCGGATGCCCTTGTCGTGGTGATGGCGCAGCCCCCTGTGCTGTGGGCCGGGCCCGGTGGGGCCCTTCTGCTACATGCGAGGCTAACATCCAAGGTGGTGCCCCAACGCGCCTCGCTGGTATGCCCGGGGTCCTCACGCAAGTACCCGAGACCACGTACCTAGGCGAAACGAGTCGGGCCTGGGTACATGGGCGAGTACGTGATCTCCCACTGGTTATCGAACGAAGCCTGGCCTGGAGACATGGGCGTGTGTTCCACCCTCCGTCTCCAAGTAGATGTCGCGCGCCCCGGAGACATGGGCGTGTGTTCCAGCCTCCGTCTCCAGGTTGGCATCACCTAGCCTGGGGACATGGGTGTGTGTTCCACCCTCCATCTCTAGGTTGGGATCACCTGGCCTGGGGACATGGGCGTGTGTTCTGCCCTCCGTCTCCAGGTTGGGGCCGTCCGACCCGGGGACATGGGCGTGTGTTCCACCCTCCGTCCCCAAGCAGATGTCGCATGCCCCGGAGACATGGGTGTGTGTCCCCAGGTGCCTGCTCAGGGCAGCTTCCTACCAGCGGGTGTGCGTCACGAGGCTGCGAACGATGGGCATCCTCGCGAGACCAACCCTGCAAGCAACCCTCGCGAGGCTGTGCATACCAGCCCGAACGAGAGCCGCTCGCGAGGCCGCGTACGCCCCTCCTGTTGTCGTAGTAGCAGGCGTTGCCCCCTTTGCGGCCCGAGTGCTCGTCAACATGGTCGTTGTAGAGTTGCTCGAGCCCCCGGGTGAGGGAGTCCTGTATTAGGGGGTCCTAGGATAGCCGACCTATTGTTATGGGTCTGACTATGAGGGCCACTTACAGAACACTGAAGGATTTGAAGGCTCAGTATCCAAGATGGAAGTTTCGGGAAACCTGGCTTGCGCTCCACGTTTGATGTAATAGTTAGGCAAGTTTATCTCTTCGGCATGTAACCGACCATGTGTAAACCCTAGGCATCCTCGACATCTATATAAGTCGGAGGGTTTTAGGGTATAGAGACAGAACAACTCATCTAGGGTTAGACATATGATCTCGAGGTAGATCAAGTGTGTAACCCCTTACACCATCAGTACAATCAAGAAAGACGTAGGGTATTACCTCCATTGGAGGGCCCGAACCTGGGTAAACTCGTGTCCCCTCCGTCTCCTATTACCGTCGATCCTAATCTCACAGTTCGAGACCCCCTACCCGATATCCGCCAGTTTCGACACCGACATTGGTGCTTTCATTGAGAGTTCCTCTGTGTGCGAGATGGAATCGACGCCTCGTCTCTTCATCAACGAAGAGGTTCGTAACATGGACGTTTTTCATCCCCGGGCAGATCTTCGCCTTCGGCAGCATTGTGCTGCATGTTGATTCCGCTGACCATCCAGGCCGCGTTGAGAGTTTCGCCCCTGATCAAGAGGTTAGATTCGGAAACTTAGAGTTTTCCGTCGACTCTCGGGGCAACCTGTCACTAATCGGGCTCACGACTTCGCCTGCAGCCCCCGAGGACTCTGGGGCCTTAACCTTGAGCCCTTTCTTCGGACATGCCAATGGGGTCACCCATGGAGGCAATCTGATCTCTCATCCCAGTCTGGCCATCAAGCCATGTGACCAAACATGTGTTCCTTCCGAACACTCCCCACGGGTGGGCCTCATGGGGGTTGACTCCGTGAGTTCCGAACAGCTGAATCCGATCGGGCCCTCAGTGGTTGACGAGGCCTTGGAGCAATTCTCGTCGATGAGGATCACCGATGATCCAGCCCCGATCTACACCCGGCCTAGTTATAGTTCGGACAGGGACGGATTTTTCGACCCACCCACCACCCACTTGATAGGCACCATCGAAGACTTAACCAACGTGCTAGACTATGCCTCCAAGGAGGTAGAATACATGGATGAAGAGGATCGTGCTCCCACCCCATTAACACCGGGAGTTGGGCCACCATTTCTACATACGACGTCTACATGGTGGACACTCCTACCACCAACGGCGACAATACGCCTCACAACAACGGTGACAAATCGGGTGATGCGCCATCGAGGCGCTGGAAATCACATAAGCGATCCAAAAGCAAAAAGGGAAGAAGAGTTATTATCAGCAATAGGGAAGGTAATGCCCTTGCTAATCATGACAATCCCGATATCCCAGAGCACCCGTTTGAGGGTCCAGAAGAGCCTGAGGATCAAAACGACCCCGATACCATCAATGACCCCAAAGGCGACGATTACCTTCCCCCCATCGAGGAGGAGGATATACCAGAAGCCGGTGGCTTGTACATCCCTAATAACCTCGAGAATCAAGAGGAAATCAGGCAACGACTCATAGCAACTGTTCGTAGCCTAAAGGCCAAAGAATGACAAATCAAAGCCAAACAGGCCGACCTCAATGATCGATGGACGAAAGTCCTCTCAGCCGAGGAAGTATACGGCACTGGCCCGTCAAACCAGCCCAAAAGATACACTCGGAGAAGGTTGCTGCCGCAATTTGACGTCGAACTTACTGGTACTCCATCTCCAAACCACACTCCGTACGATAAGTCGGACCGTCCCCCTCGTGGTCGAGACAGGACAGCTGACGATGTTGGTTACATACAGGCAGTGCTGAGAAGACGGGGCAAGGAGCCATTAGAGCCTGATGATAGGTTCAACCTGCGAGATGATCTGGATCACAGAGCAGGCTGCACTACATCCATTTATGGATCCAGAGAGTACACTCCCTATAGACGTGGTGAGTACATACCATGGTTCGACCAAAACAATAGGATACGGGAACGCAACCGGCCCCATACGGATGATGAATACTGGCGCGACATAGCGCGGGTCAGAGGCGCCGCTCACCATCTGTGCTTCACGAACGAGGTAATGCGGCATCAATTCCCCAAAGGATTTAAACCTGTGAATATAGAACAGTATGACGAGACCACTGACCCAACTGTATGGATCAAAGACTTCCTCCTCCATATCCACATGGCACAAGGAGATGATCTCCATGCCATCAAATACCTACCTCTTAAGCTTAAAGGGCCAGCTCGACACTGGTTAAACAGCCTCCCCAAAAATTCCATAGGATGCTGGGAAGACCTGGAAGACGCGTTTTGCTCTATCTTCCAGGGGACCTATGTCCGCACACTAGACTCTTCCGATCTCAGCAACGTCGTTCAGAAGCCCAAAGAGTCCACCCAGCAGTTCTGGAATCGGTTCTTGACTAAGAAGAACCAAATCGTCGACTGTCCGGATCCTTCCGGCACAATATTCGGGACGAATGGCTCGCCCGCCAGCTAGGCCGGGACAAGCCTCGAACTATGTTTGCCCTTACCTCCCTCATGAGCCGCTTTTGCAGGGGCAAGGATAACTAGCTATCTAGACACAGCCACAATTCTAAAGATCCCGTGGCACCTGAAGCCTAGGATGGCAAATCAAAGCCAAAGCGCAATAAGAATAAGCGCCGATACAATAATAATGATGCTGAGGACACAACTGTTAATGCCGGATTCTACAACTCCCGACCTAGGCAACAGAAGAAGCCCCCTAAAGGCAATCATGATGGACCCACTCAGCTCGAGAAAATCATGGAAAGGCCTTGCCAAATTCATGGAACTTCGGAAAAGCCCGCCAACCACACACGCGGCAACTGCTGGGTGTTTAAACAGGCTTGCAAGATACAACCCGAAGACTAGGGAAAAAGCTCGTGCAACAAGGACGAAGATGAGCCTCGAGGTCCAATTGGTGGCAGCCATAAGAAGTTCCCTCTCATGACGAAGAAGGAGAGGAAGCGCGCCCTCCCAGAAGTCTACGCGGTGGAACCCGTAGCCCCAAAGTACAACCCCTGGTCGGCATGCCCGATCACCTTTGATCGGCGTGATCATCCGACCAGTATCCGTCATGGGGGTTCGGCGGCCCTCGTCCTAGATCCCATTATAGATGGGTATCACCTCACAAAGGTCCTAATGGACGGAGGAAGTAGCCTTAACCTGATCTACTCACATACGGTGAAAAAGATGGGCATTGATCCATCAAGGATCAAATCGAGTAGCACTACCTTCAAAGGAGTGATCCCGGGCCTTGAGGCCTGATCCACGGGCTCGGTAACTCTAGAGGTCATGTTCGGCTCACCTGACAACTTTCGCATAGAAGATTTGATCTTCGACATCGCGCCCTTCCGTAGCGGCTATCACGCGCTGCTTGGATGGACAACGTTCGCTCGTTTCAACACGGTCCCACACTACACATACCTCAAGCTCAAGATGTCGGGCCCCAAGGGGGTCATTACTATCAACGGCAACACCGAGCGCTCCCTTAGAACTGAGGAACATGCACAGGCCCTAGCGGGCGAATTCAACTATAAAGAAGATCAACAAGTTCCGACACCCGCCATAAAGGCACATAAAGCTGGGAAGCGAGTTTGGCTTTAGACCAAAAACTCGGATCGTTCCTCTTCCCCTCTATAGGGACTCACCCCCCCCCCCCACCACCACCACACAATTTATGGACCAGCAAAGTATGTGCCGAGGAGGCACAACTTTTCACTTAAAATTCCATGGGAAAGCGGTGGGGAAATAAAGGTAGGTGTTCGGCTGCCCCGACCTACTACCACCAATACGTGTTCGAACAAGATGCAGGCACTCCTAAAAGAGCCTGCCTACGGCGTAAAGCTCACCTTTAATGCTGTGGACTCTCAAGATTTTGTTCGCAAAATCCGCCCGCACTAACACCCATCAAGGTGCATCCAAAAGCAGGAGTCAACTAGCAAGGGGGAATATCGAGGACGTCAGGTCACCAATTGAAGACCCCTGGTACAACAACTCCTGTAGGACGTTCTTTCTTATTTTCTTTCCTATACCTGTAAATAGTTGCTTTGGCAATCCGAGTTATAAGAGCCGTTGAGAAAATGCAAAATTGCGTGGCGCAAGTACGCCTCATATGTCCTGTTTTCGACACATACTTTTTCTCCTTTATCCCTCTTCTCATGAACCTGTTCGGTATGACGCGAGGTAACCGGCCAATAGACCGGGGGCTCGATTTTAAACACAAATCGCCTTAACTATCGTGTGTTTGGCATATTGGCATGCGCTTTATATGTATCGGTTCCAAACTATGTCTTTGGTCATTGAGTTGGGTTGCCCGACTCCTATGCTTGCCCCTTTATGTTCCGCTTGTTCAGCTAAAAGGGCAAAGGGACCACCCCTACGATTGTGCTCCCGGATAGTCCGGTCAAGCACCTCAGGGGAGAAAGCCGAAAACGGATTTTCATTGTATGCGCGATCCGATCTGTGAACTCCAAGCTAGAAGTATTATACTTCAATCCTCGTAAGCAGTTATTCCGTGTTATACGAGGAACTTGCCCTTTGTGCAAACATTATGATGTCGGCTTCGGCCACGGTTCGTCCGAACATCACCACACTCTGGTGGCTAATCATACGCTTCACATAGTCGTTTTCGCGCCCCTTTGGTTACGTGAAAGAAATAAAGCACTATAGTCTGATTGCCTAGTCTTCCGCACTACACCGCCTTCGGATTCTGATAATATGGCTAAGGGACACAATGCATTGGCATAGACACCCCAAGTAGTATCTATGTGGGGGATGAAGCTAACGACTCGCATCTTTCAGTATTAAACGACCACACATGAGTTATAAAGGAATACAAAACCATATAAGAGCAGATACTAATATCACTAAAAGTTATCACGAGTCTTCGGACACGTTACAAGCTCATTCAAATAATTTTTCACCCACCACTGTGACGCTATCACCTGCACACTCTCCATCACTCCATCGAAGTATAGCTCGGGGTGTCGGTTCTCCTTCCCGGGTGGTGGCGGGTCGGTGGCTACCTTCATCGGATCGAGCCCCGACCAGTGCACTTTGGCCTTGGCAAGGGCCATCTGGACTCCTTCGATGTAGGAGAAGCGCTTGACGACATCGAGTGGGGCGTGGTAGCAATCAGTCTCTACACCAGGCTGAAGTAACTGTCTAGGAGTGGCTCACCGGGCCATAAGCGGATGCAGAGATCCTTCATGGCTGGCTCCGCCATCTGGTGCAGCTCCATCAGCTATTTAAGCTGCTCCACCAGTAGAGGAGGACGCTCGGGGGCTCCGAACTGTGCCCAGAACGTCCGAGCTTCGTCTTCCTCTCCCCGCGAGGTGAACAGCTGATTGGCGTCCGCCACGCTCTTCTAGAGATCGATGGATGCGTGTGAGGATCACCACACTCGATTCAGCAATTCGAATATGCTATCCTCGAATACGCACTTTAGGGAGTACGGCTTACCATCAGCTATTTCCTTGGCTTGGTGAACTTGCTCCTCAAAGAACCGTCTGTCCATCCACTCCTTCTGGAAATCGGATTTCGTGGTGGACAGTTCGGCCGAGTTCGCCTTATTCTTTTGCTCCAAGGCCTCGCACTTCTTGATAGCATCCTTGAGCTCATCCTGTATCTCCGCCACACGAGCCTGGTGCTTATCACTGGTGGCTCGTAGGGCGGAGAGTGCGGTGCCCCTTTCTTTGGCTGCCGCCTTCTCAACGGCCGCTTCGTCTTTGGCACGTTGAAGCTCGGACTTGAGCTTTTCGATATCTTTCGATGAAGCTGCAAAATGATAAAACTTTATATAAAAGGAATCTACATTAACAGTACTCGGGGGAAAGTATTCACATTGAGTTCGGACTTACCATGTGCCTCGTTGAACCTTTGTTGAGGGCTTCCACCTCATCCTCGGGGCGCTTGAGCTTCCGATGTGGCTCGTTCAGCTCGGCACCGTTTTTGGCCGCCGCTAATGATGAAGCCTACATTACACACACAATTCATACATCACATCGGCATTCACTTCCCGAATTATATATATGACCCCTAGGTGAGATTGTTCACCTCACCTGGGGCTCGGGGGCTACCATGTATACAATACAAATAAATAAAAATCTTAGCAAAATATCGGGCGACTTACTTGAAAGCCCGCAATGAGACCTTTGAAGGCCTCCTTCAGTCCGTCGTCAACGGACTGGACGCTTTGTAGTACTGCACCCATAAGGGTGCGGTGATCCTCGGGGATGGAGGCGCTTGATAGAGCCTCCTCCATGGTCGACCGCCTATTGGT
Organism: Hordeum marinum; assembly: GCA_022496015.1. Lineage (NCBI taxonomy): Eukaryota > Viridiplantae > Streptophyta > Magnoliopsida > Poales > Poaceae > Hordeum > Hordeum marinum. The sequence continues at coordinate 6,072,167 of JAAAWK010001151.1, read as the reverse complement.
CGGCCGTGCCGGGGATGATCGGATTTCCCGATCACCCACTTGGGATTGGACCGGTGCCTCCGAAAGCACAGTGAGCTCCAGAGATGTCCTCAGAGGGGACTGATTGCCCGTCCGTCTGGCCTCCTCGTTGTCTAGGCGGGGCATTGTCCCTTGGTCTTCGATGACCGAAGCGTTAGCCTTGGCCATGGTGATATGTCCCTTGCCCCCTGTGTCCGCCTTCATTGGAGTAGGCTGGGACAACACCTCCACGGCGTCCATTGTGGCGCCTGGAGTGGTGGGGTGTGAGGCATCTCCGCTCTCGGTCAGTTCGGTGGGCGGGGTCTCCCCATCCGATACCACCTCGGTGGGGATAACGCGCGGGGGGCTATTGGACCAATAACCTGCATGTTAGCAAGCTCTGAATCTACTAGTTATAGGTAGAAGGGTCTTCGGATCCTAACCTGGATGGAGGGGGCTTGACCCTTAGGCTCCTTCGTGGAACCTCCTCGGGGTCTTCGGACACGGAGCTCGAGTCCGAGTTGTCGTCGGACAGAACCACCCGCGCCTGCCATGCCCTCTTCGGGGAAGGAGGAGTTGCCTGCCCCGGGATGTCCGAAGACGCCGCTCTCTTCTTGGCACGAAGGAAGTTGCCTCCCCTCACTCTCGACCTCCTCCTCCTCTTCGGCCTCCTCCTGATTTGAGGAGGCGGCGGTGTCTTCGGATGCAGCATCAGGCTGGTCCTTGAAGCGAAGGCCAGCCTGACCTGGTTTCTTCTTCTTCTCGTTTTTCATGGGAGCCTCATAAGGCTTCTCCACGAGCATCCTTGCTAACACCCCGTCCTCTCGTCTTCGGGCCGAGGAGCCGGACTATTGATGTTGATGGCTTTCTTCTGCCATCTCTGCCAGAATAGATCAAATAAGAGGATGAAGGGATTCTCTGTGTAATAGAGCCAACCAAGATGTGGGAAATCATACCTAGGAGTCTGGCTTGGTGGCGTGCAGACCCTTGTGCTCCTCCTCGGATGGTCAACTCTTCATCGACTTGAAGAGCGCCTTCCATAGCTTCTCCCGCGTAGTGTGGAAGAGATTCTAGACGGTGGGCTCGGCTTCGAGTTCTCGAGCGAACAGAGGAGTGTCCCGAAGCTGGCAGGGGAGGATGCGTCTTAGGAGCATCACCTGGACCACATCGGCTAGCTTGATGCCCCCCTCGACCAGGGAGCAGAGGCGCTTCTATAGGTCCATCACCTCTTTGCCCGAACCCCAGACCAGACCCTTTTCAGGCCATGAAGCCAGTCTGGTGGGGGGTGACCGGATCTGAATGTCACGGTGGGGAGTTGGCCCTCTTCTCGTGGTTAGGTGACGTAGAATCACTCCTTTTGCCATCCTTTGATGGTGTCGATGATGGTGCCCGACGGCCACCCGATGCGGGCGAGCTTGCCAATGACTGCCCCGCCGCAGTCCGCGTGCTTGCCGTCGACGCACTTGGGTTTGATATTGAAGACCTGCACCCAGAACCCGAACTATGGCTTGACGCATAGGAAGGCTTCGCAGATGAGGATGAACACCAAGATGTGCATAATGGAGTTTGGCAGGAGGTCGTGCAAGTCCAGGAAATAGAAGAACATTAACCCCCTACAAATGGGTTGAGTGGGAAGCTCAACCCCCAGATGAAGTGGGGGATGAACACCATCCTCTCGCCTGGCAAGGGGGTGGGGATCACTTGCCCCTCCTCCGTCGCGCGGTGAGGAATGTTGGCGGGCAGGTAACCGGCCTTCTTGAGGTCGAGTATGTCCTTGTTGGTGATTGTGGAAGATTCCCATTGGCCATTGGAGCCTGCCATTGCCAAGCTCGAAGGTGGGGCCGGAGAGACCTTGATCTATGCTCTGGAGGCACAAGGGAATGTGTCAGGGGGGATTACCCCTTCGGGTAGGCTCAAGGAGACAACTCAATATTTTAAAACATCAGGGGACCCACCACCGGTATGCGAAGCCCCACGAATCAACAAGACAAACAAAGAAGTAAAGACAGAAGACAGAGTTGCGGCCCGGCTGGCTCCTCCTGGCAGCCTCCCCTCGGCTGGCTCCTCCCTCCAGCCTCCTCTCAGATGGCTCCTGCTATCTCGGTCCCCCTGTCCGGCTCCTCCTGTCAGGCTCCTCCCGTCCGGCTCCTCCTCTCCGGCTCCTCCTGTCCAGCTCCCCCTGTCCAGCTCCTCCTGTCCGGTTCCTCCTGTCCGGCTCCTCCTGTCCGGCTCCTCCTGTCCGGCTCCGCATGTCCGGCTCCCCCTGTCTGGCTCTCCCTATCTGGCTCCTCCCGTCTGGCTCCTCCTGTCCGGCTCCTCCAGTCCGGCTATGGCCTGACAAAGTCAGCTCCCGACGTCCCATCGGACACGCGTGGACCAGACGGCCATGTCTCATGGCGATACGCTATTGGCAAGCAGGACCACACTGTACATGCATCATGTGGTACTATCTACATTGTAACTGCCCCCTAGACACTGATGTATAAAGTGCACTAGGGGACAGACATAGCTTAGTCCACAAGCTACATGTGGCTTGACATGTAAGCTACCCATGGTAGCTTACACCTCAAGCTGCTTGGGATGTAGTCTATCCACTGTAGCTTGCATCCCAAGCTACCCACTCATGCCTATATAAAGGCCTCATGCCCACCACATATGGTGTTCCACTCTCACGTGCTAACACATAAACACACATGAGGCAAGAAGCCTCATGGATATCCTCTCCCATACAGCTCCAGGAGCAACCATGTACCAGATATTCCACAAATATACAGATATGCAGGAGTAGGTGTATTATCTCTCCGGAGAGCCCCGAACCTGGGTAAATCACCGCGTGCTAGTCGCACACCCATCTCGGATCATCCACCGCAGCCTTGATCTCACCTCGATAAGCCACCCCATGGCATCTGCCGTCTCGCGCGACCCCCCGTGAGAAAACGACGACAGTTGACGCACACCGTGGGGCTAGCTACTGTTGGGACCGCGGTCCGGGCGGGACCCTCTTCGTTATCACCGCTGCGGCATCACCGCTATCTTTCTAGGGGCTCGACTTCAACATGCCCCGGGCGAATGCGCGTGACGCCGCGTCCTCGATACCAGTCCCATCACTGCCACCGCGGCGTCGCTGCTATCTTTCCAGGGGCTCGACTTCAACATGCCCCCGGGCGAATGCGCGCGACATCGCATCCTCGCTGTCGGTCTCGTCACCGCCGCCGCGGCGTCACTACCACCTTTTTGGGGGCTCGACTTCAACACACCTCCGGACGAATGCGCGTGACATCGCATCCTCGCTGTCGGTCTAGTCACTGCCGCCACGGCATTTCCGCTATCTTTCCGGGGGATCGACATCAACATGCCCCCGGGGCAAACGCATGCGACGCCCCGTCCTCGCCATAGGTCTGGTCATCACCGACCGCTCCCCCAGCCCCCACGCGCCGCCTTCCGCGGCTCCTGGCCACGGTTGGTCACCGCTAGCTCGTCCTCGTGTTGGCGTTGATCCCAGTCGTTGCGCTCACGCCGGTGCCATCCGCGTCCCGCCGACCGGGCCGCCTATGTCACCATCGCCACATCGTCCGTGCGCTGACACCAACGCACCTCCGCCAAGTGCGACCGCCCGCGCTCACCTGTTCCGGCCCTCTGCCCCTTCCAGCGCGTCGTCGCTCCGTCCGGCCGGCACCCCTGTTCATCCGTGGCTCCTCCATGTGCAGCCCCGCCCCGTATTGAATCCTCGCGCACGGGGCCTTCCTCTCGCGGCGGACCGCCCCCGCTCCACTGCCGCATGGGCATCGTCCGCCCGATGCTGATTTCCTCCTGCGCCTCGCATGCTGCGCCAGTCTGATCTCGTAGTATGTGCCTCCCGCGCTGCATCGCCCTGATGGTTGCCACATCGCTGCTAGTCGCGACGTCCTTGGCTGTCCTGGACCCTCTCACCTCCTCTGCTTCCCGTCGCGAGGCACTCACGCTCGGGGCTGGGAGCTCGCCTCGTCGCCCTCATTCTCTGTCCGCCAACGCGCGCCGGCTCATTCCCCGCCGCGCGAACTTGCATTGCATCGCCTTGGACACCAGCTCCTCCCTCGTGCGCCCGCGCACCAGTACCCTCTTGCCGCGTGTCCGCGCACCTCGCTATCGCCGGCCTCGCTCGGCTTCGACTCCTAGGCGCCCACCCGCACGTCCGCCCCGTAGTGGGCCGGCTGCCGGCTCCCCACTCCACCACGTCCCTGCCGGCCCCGTGCCCGGCCGACTCTGCCTTCTCTGCCCGGCCTTGCACCCCGACCTGCTTCGCGCTCGCCTGCTGGCGCACCGGCTACCGCTGCCGCGCCCCGCGCGCCGGCCCCGCCTCACCGCCCTGGCCCGCAGCGCCGAATTGCCACTCCTTCCGGCTCTGACTCACCGCGGCATCGGGCGTGCGGCCTCCTCCAGCCCGCCGGCTCGCCCCCCCAGGCCGCGTCCTTGCACGTCATCCTGCCCGCGGCCCCGGCCTCGCACGCCGCCGGCTCCGCGACATTGTGCCAGTTCCGCGCGTGCATCCGGCTCCGCGCCTCTCGCGATCGGCTCCGCGCCCCTGCGTCCGGCTCCCGCTCCCCACGGGACCACCGGCTGTGCCCCCCGCCCGGCTCGCCGGGGCCGGCTACGTTCCCGTGTGGTCTCCTATGCCGGTTGGAAAGGTGGGATGGGTGTCCGGATGCCCACTCGAAAAATGCAAGAAGAAAATTTGGAGCCGGCCAAAAAAAAGTGTGGCCAGCCACAAAAAAATGAAGACGAAGAAAACGTCTGTTAGGGTCCCCTTCGAGCACCTGGAGGCTCGAAGGCTGCACCCAGCGGGTGTGTCGGCACGCTCCGCACGCGCCAAGTTGTGCCGGCTATCATCAATAACAACCGTCTCGCCTACGCCCAAATCAACGAACCTCCTCGCCCGGAGGCGCGGAGGCTACTTCCGGCAGCGCCTCGCGCTCATCAGCCGGCGGACCATGCGTCTGCCCTCGCCAGCGCCTCGCGCCCATCAGCCGGCGGACCCCGCGTCCGCCCTCGGCAGTGTCTCGCGCACACCAGCCGGTGGACCCCGCGTCCGCCCTTGGCACCGCCTCGCGTGCACCAGTCGGCGGACCCCGCGCCCACCTTCGGTAGCACCACGTGCTCATCAGCCAGCGGACCCGGCGTCCGCCCTCGACAGCGCCTTGCGCACATCAGCCGGTGGACCCACGTCCGTGCCCAACAGGGCTCCGCGCCCATTAGCCGGTGGATTCTGCGTCCGTGCCTAGCAACGTCTGGCGCTCATCAGTCGGCGGACCACGCGTCCATGTTCGGCACGGCTCCGCTCCCATCAGTCGGCGGACTCCATGTCTGTGCCTGGCAGCGCCTCACACTCGACAACCGTTTGAACCCGCGTCCATGCCCGGTAGCGCCTCGCGCTCAATAGCCGGCGGACCCCTCGTTCTCGCCCGGTAGCACCTCGCGCCCATCAGTTGGCCGACCCCAAGTCCACACCCGGCAGCGCCTCGCGCGCGTCAGCAGGACCATGTTGGCTACAAATCGCGTTGGCTAACATCGAGAAAACTGCCTCGTCGGCACCCAAAAGCAATGTGAGATCTCCATGTGCATATCCTTGCACCGTACACACAAAACAAATAACTCCGAGCGACCCTCGGGGGCCATCTCCGCATTTATTCTGCTGCCCTACTGTTTGCCCGGCGCCAGCTAGTCTTGGCCCGGGGCCGGCCGCTTGGCCCGATACGTTCGTTCTGACGGGACAGCTTAGTAGCGTGCATGGGACCGAAGGCCCATTCTTTGTCTCAGCTACAGACCACACCGCGGCTGTCCGGCTAGCGAGAGCAAAAGCTGGAGGTCACCACACGCGAAAAGCGTCCAGGGAGAAAATGGCTTGGGCCACCCGGTCGTTTTCATTTATGAGTATCTGCTCGGTCGATTCTTCATCCAGAGTCTGAGTACTATACACTCCATTCTATGGCCCACTCTTTGTCTCAGCTATAGACCGGCTCCTGGCTATCTGGCTAGCAAGAGCAAAAGCCAAAGAGCAGAGAGAACATGAAAAAGGCTTAAGGGGACTTGGACGAAACCGAGTCGGCACCCTCTGCACCAACTTGCACAACTAAAATCAAATATTTCATGTATCTGCACCGACTTAACATTGTCTTCTGCACGGTTGTCTCCATGAGGAGCCTTCCTCACTTGGAGGCTCGGAGGCTACTCCAGGCAGGGCACCGCGCCCGTCTACTGGCAGACCCTCCGTCCGTGCCCGGCGGTGCCACGCGCTCGACAGCTGACGGACCCCGTGTCCGCCTTCGGTAGGGCTCCACGCCCACCAGCCGGCGAACCCTCCGTCCGTGCCTAGCAACGCCTCGCGCTCAACAGCCGGTGGACCCCGCGTCCGCCTTCGTCAGGGCTTCGTGCCCACTAGCCGGCGGACCCTCCGTCTGTGTCTGACAGCGCCTCGCGCTCGACAGCCGGCAGACCCCGCGTTCGCCTTTGGCAGGGCTCCGCGCCCATCATCCGGTGAACCCATTATTCGCGCCCGGTAGCGCCTCACGCTTGCAATCGGCGAACCTCGCGTCTGCCCTTGGCAGGGCTCCACGCCCATCAGCCGGCGGACCCCATGTCCACCTTCAGCAGCGCTTCGTGCCCCTCGGTCAATGGACCCCACGTCTGTGCCCGGCATCTTGGACACCACCAACTGCTTCAGCAACAACAAAGACCCTCCGCCCGACTCCTCGAGTCGTCCAGAGGCTTGGAGGCTACACCCAGCGGGTGCGCTGGCGCGCCCCTGTTGGAAACCATTAGCCGGCAGACCCCGCATCCGCCTTCGGCAGCGCCTCGCACCCTTCCGTCGGCGGACCCCGCGTCAACGCCCGACATCTTCGGCACCACCACCTGCTTCAGCAACAGCAAAGACCCTCCGCCCGACTCCTCGAGTCACCCGGAGGCTCGGAGGCTACACCCAGGGGGTGCGATGGCGCGCCCCTGCTGGAAACCGCCAGCAGGTGGACTCCGTGTTTGCCGCCAACAATGCCTCACGCCCTTCGTCCGGCGGACTCCGCGTCTGTGCTCGGCATCCTCGACGCCACCCTCTACTTCAGCAATAGCAAAGACCCTCCGCCCGACTCCTCGAGTCACCCGGAGGATCGAAGGCTACACCCAGCGGGTGCGCTGGCGCGCCCCCGCTGGAAACCGCCAGCAGGTGGACTCCGCGTTTACCGCCGGCAATGCCTCACACCCTTCGGCTGGCGGACTCCGCGTCTGCGCTCGGCATCCTCGACGCCACCGTCTACTTCAGCAATAGCAAAGACCCTCCGCCCGACTCGTCGAGTCGCCCGGAGGCTTGGAGGCTGCACCTAGCGCGTGCGCTGGCACGCCCCTGCTGGAAGCAAGCCATGTCGTCCCCAACCTGCGATCGATTGTCATTGAAAACTTCTGCAACAACAACTCCACTAGCATAAACCCTCCGCTCGACTCTCCAAGTTGCCCGGAGGCTCGGAGGCTACTATCGGGGGGATTACCCCCGGGTAGGCTCAAGAAGACGACTCAACATTTTAAAGCATCGGGGGACACACCCCCGGTATGCAAAGCCCCATGAATCAACAAGAGAAATGAAGAAGTAAAGACAGAAGACAGAGTTGCGGCTCGGCTGGCTCCTCCTGGCAGCCTCCCTTCGGTTGGCTCCTCCCGACAGCCTCCTCCCGATTGGATCCTCTTGTCCGGCTCCCCTTGTCCGGCTCCTCCTGTCCGGATCCTCCTATCCGACTCCTCCTGTCCATCTCCTCCTGTCTAGCTCCCCCTGTCCGGCCCCCCTATTTTTCTCCTCCTGTCCAGCTCCCCCTATTCGGCTCCTCCTGTCTGGCTCCTCCTGTCCGGCTCCTCCTATCCGGCTCCTCCTGTCCGGCTCCCCCTGTCCGGCTCCTCCTATCCGGCTCCCCCTGTCCGGCTCGGCTTGTCCGGCTCTGCCTGCCCGGCTCCTCTTGTCTGGCTCCCCTTGGCCGGTTCCTCCTGTCCAGATCCTCCTGTCTGGCTCCCCCTGTCCGGCTCCTCTTGTCCGGCTCCTCCAGTCTGGCTCCCCCTGTCCGGCTCCTCTTGTCCGGATCCTCTAGTCCGGCTACGGCCTGACGAAGTCAGCTCCCGACATCCCATCGGACACGCGCGGACCAAACGGCCATATCTCATGGCGGTATGCTATTGGCTAGTAGGACCACACTGTAAACGCGTCATGTGGTACTATCTACAGTGTAACCTGCCCCTTGGACACTGATTTATAAAGTGCACTAGGGTACAGACATAGCTTAGTCCACAAGCTACATGTGGCATGAGATGTAAGCTACCCATGGTAGCTTACACCTCAAGCTGCTTGGGATGTAATCTATCCACTGTAGCTTACATCTCACGTTCTGACACATACACACACATAAGGCAAGAAGCCCCATGGCTCTCCTCTCCCATACAGCTCCAGGAGCAACCATGTACCAGATATTCCATAGATATATAGATATGCAGGAGTAGGGGTATTATCTCTCCGGAGAGCCCCGGACCTGGGTAAACCACTGCATGCTATTCGCATACCCGTCCCGGATCATCCATGGCAGCCTTGCTCTCACCTCGATAAGCCACCCCATGGCATATGTCGTCTCGCGCAACTCCCCATGAGAAAACAACGACAGAATGGGAGGCGGAGAAGTAGAATGAAAGCGTACAAAAGCTTTTGGTGTTTTCCTTCTCTTTTTATGAGGCTTGTCGATGCAGATTCCCCTCGCCGTGCCATGAATCCCTCAACTTCCCGAGACGCGCGAGCCGTTGCGTGCGCGTGGTTAAGTATATCCCATATAAAACGGGACACGATCGGTATATTGATAGATCGTGATGATTAAAAGGGCCTCGAATCGCGAATCGAGTTAATGCAACTGGTCTGGTGGTCATGGTGGGCCGTAACCTTTCGTCAGAAAGGTCGACAGAGGGTCGTTGTTTATCCTCTGACATTTGGGCTTCAAAGCCGATCAATTTACAGTATTCGGGCGTGCCACTATGCAGGAGACTACTTGTCATCGGAGGCCGAACTACGATTCGGCAGGAAGGAACTCACCTCGCAAGCTGAAGACTCTGTTTGTGAAGCATTCGGAGCTGAAGACCCTTGGCGTTGGATGCAAGTTCGGGGGCTACTAAGGGAGTCCTGGATTAGGGGTTCCTCGGATAGCCGACCTATTGTTATGGGCTGGACTATGAGGGCCACTTATGGAACACCAAAGGATTTGAAGGCCCAATCTCCAAGATGGAAGCTTTGGGAAACATGGCTTGCACTCCACGTCTGATGTAACAGTTAGGAAAGTTTATCTCTTCGGCATGTAAGCGACCATGTGTAAACACGCATCCTCGGCATCTATATAAGCCGGGGGGTTTAGGGTACAAAGACAGAACAACTCATCTAGGGTTAGACATATGATCTCGAGCTAGATCAACTTTGTAATCCCTTACACCATCAATACAATCAAGCAAGACATAGGGTATTACCTCCATTGGAGGGCTCGAACCTAGGTAAACTCGTGTCCCCTTCGTCTCCTATTACCGTCGATCCTAGTGTCACATTTCGGGACCCCCTACCTGAGATCCTCCGGTTTTGACACCGACACTGGGCACTGGCATAGACGAGCCTCTAGCCTTCCTCCCTGGGCTCGGAGGGCGTATTGCGAGGCATGAGGTGACACCCATCCCATGCGGTGAGGACCCCCCTCCACCGGTCCTTCCCCGCACCTTCGGGCCAGCTCCTGCAACCCCGGCGACTCGGGCCAGACCCCTAGCAAGCGCGGGTCACAACGAACTTCCCAAGCGCGTCCATGTGACCCCGACGATGGGCAGTTGGTTGAGCGAGTCCACGGGCACAAGTCCCGTTGATATGCGCCTGGGTCTCACCGGTCATGGTGACGCGCTTGGGGGAACATCGGGACCAGTCGTTGCGGTGACCGCGCACAACATGGAGGCGTTGTAGTTCATGGGCCATGAGGAGCACGACACGCGTGTGCATCAGGCCATGGCAGACTCGGGAGGGTGACGACGCAACCCAGATGCGGGGAAGGTCCGGGGTGATGAGAACATGTCGTGCGGTTGGTGAAGGCGGCAGCCCCTGGTGTCTCTCAAGGGCCCGGCTGCTGATGGCGCCCGCCAACAGGGAGGCAGGGTGACTTGGGACGCCGAGGCCTGCTGGCACCGCCCATGCCATGCGAGCATCCCGTCGCTCAGCACGGGCTCGGCGTCCTTTTGCCATAGATGCGGCGAGTGGAGGCGAGGCGAGGCTTGTGCGTGGATTCCGACATGCCCCCTACCCGGCGCACAAAATGTCGCATCTTGGGCTCCACAAAACCCAAGGAAGTTCGAACACAGGGGTGTGTGCAAAGACCCCTAACAGCCTCGCCCCTCCTAGCTCATAGCACGATGGCTCAGATGATGAACTCGAATGATGACAAGGAAGAAGATTGCACACGATGATTTACCTAGGTTCGGGCCGCTGGGAAGAGTAAAACACTACCCCTGCTTTGGTGGATTGCCTCACGAGGTGGTTTGTGGATGAACTAGTACAGTGGTGAGTTGCCTTGCGAGGGTATTCTGGTGGTCTTGCCTCCCTTCTCTCGTACCCCCTCTATGGATCAGCCTAGCCTATATTTATAGTGGCCCGGGTCCTCTTCCCTTATCGCTATGGCAGGAAGGGATCCCACAATGGCCAAATTCGAAGGGGGAAAGGGGGTACATCTTTATCCTGACTTCGCCTGCAAAGTAGCTGTTGATGATGCAGAGGTGGGCTCGGCGATGGCCTCCGTCCTACAGGGCTCGTGGTTGTGGTCTTGTTGCACCGGAATGGAAACCTTTGGAGGTGCTTTGGGAACCCACGTATGTCCTTGCCCCCATTGCACCAAAGGGGAAACTATACCGCATGACACGCTGGTGCCCGCTTGCCCGCCTTACATCATCCTTGGCCTCCCGAGGCCAGGTGCTGCATAGAGATCTCCGCCGCTCCGGAGATGGGCCTGAGGAGGCCCATTCTTCGCAGGTCTTGGTGTTGCTTCCCTCGTGAGCTCAGGCTCTCGCGAGGGCCTTGTCTTGAGTGGTCTCGTGCTGACCATGCTTGGCTGACAAGGTGGGCCATGCCCTGGGCCGCAGGCAGGCAGGTCTGGGTACCCCCATTCCCAGAACATCAACAACATCCCGAAACAGTAACGATGTTGCGATCCCAAACAGAGCCCTTGTTTGGTGCCCTGTTGGAGGGGGAATCAATCATGGAGGGCCTCTACATCAACTTTGCTGCTCACATGGTGATGTGAGAGTAGTTCACCACAGACCTACAGGTCCATAGTTAGTACCTAGATCTCTCTCTCTCTCTCTCTCTCTCTTGATCTTCAATACAAAGTTCATCGCACCTTCTCTTTGATCTATCCGGTGTAATTCTTTTGTATCATGTGTTTGTTGGGATCCGATGAATTGTTTGTTTAGATTCAGATTATTCATAAAAAGTATTTGAGTCACCTCTAAATATTATGATTCTTATTTGCATGATTATTATAGATTCGAAATTCTCTCTGATATATTGATTTGCTTTGGCCAAGTAGATTGATCTTTCTTTAGTGAGAGGGGCGCATTGTAGTGGGTTTAACCTGACGGGTTTCTATATCCCAGTGACAGAAGGGAACAAGATACGTTTTTGTCTTGCTTCCACTAAGTATTAAATGATGGGGTTCATTCATATTAATTGAGTTTATTTTGCCTACATCATGTCATTGTTCTCTAAGCATTACTTGTTTTACTTAATACTCTAGATGCATGCTGGATAGCGGTCGATGGGTGGAGTAATAGTAATAGGTGCATGTAGGAGCCAGCCTATTTTCTTATGGACATGATGCATATATACACATGATCATTGTCGTTAATATGAACATAACTATGCGCTTTTCTATCAATTGCCCAACAGTAATTTGTTTACCCACAGTATGCTTCCTACATGAGAGATGTCACTAGGGAAAACTATGGCCCCCGGGTCTATTCACTTGTATATTTACAAACGCTTTCAATACCTTGCTTCCATTATTTGTATTTTATTTGTTTTGCAATTTATATTTATCAACTATTATCTACGTATTTCACTTGCTTGCAAATAACAAGTCCAAGGGGATTGACAACCCTCTTGCCCGCGTTGGGTGCAATTGTTTGTTTCTTTGTGTGCAGTCACAGAAGATGGTGGTTGCGTGTTACTCCTATTTGTTCGATAAACCTTGATTGTTAACTGAGGGAAATACTTATATGTATTGTGCTGCAATAACCCATTCCTCTTCATCGAAAACCCAACATAGATCACAAGTATTAGGAAGGATTTCTGTTGCCGTTGTCGGGGAGTAGCATCAACCTACTATCAAGTAACTTCACACAAATTATCATTCATTTGTTCTGCTTTTTATTTGCTCTTTTATTTAGCCTATTTCATAAAAATCAAAAATACAAAAATATTTATCTTTGCTACTTTACTTGTTTGCTTGTCTCACTTGCTTGAAAGTTGCTATCATGTCTGAATTTCAAACTAGTGATACTTCCACCTCTAGTGCGGAAGCATTAGAACATTCAACTTCACCTCTCAATGATAACACTAAAAGAAATTTTGATGAAGTTGCTATGGAAAAACTTGATAACCTTGTGGATGACAATCCTTCTAAAGTAGAACATATTATGCAAACTAAGAAATTCCGTATTTCTAGAACCACTAGTTGTGCGGATGCTATATCTTTGCTCATAGTTGAATTGGAAAGACAATTCATTCATATGCATCCCTTCATACAATGTTTGTTTCTAGAGTTCTCGAAAATATTCAACATGCTCCGACTAAACGGTTGGCTACAATATTTCTCGTTCATGAATTTAATCACATTATGCAGCAAGCAAGAGAAACATTTGCTCATTATAGAATCAATGGTGAGTTCAAACAAATAGTGGGAATCCTTTATGAGTTGGAAGAAATAAGGAGATTAAGATCGACGGACTATGTTGCTTATAATGAAAACCATAGGAAAAAGGTTCCACCTAATGTCTTGATTGATAAAATTTCCAAATTCAGTGACCAAATTATTGTTAAAAATATTTAATTGGATTATGAGATTTAGATGAAATTAAGTAAATATCTTTATAGGAACCTATACAATGAAGAATTTACTACAACTTATGAAAAGTCTAAGGAGGAGCCTCCTTCTCCTCCGGAGATAGATCTCATGGATCCTTGTGTTGTGAAGTTTAGCCCCTTCAACTATTTTTTATTGACCATTAGAAAACTTGCTGCCGATAGAAGGGAATATTATTATAGCATGATGAATTGTTCTTATGATTATCACAACACTTGATACTATGCATTCTGCCTAACTAGGGGTAGAAAACGATAGCGCTTGTTGGGAGGCAGCCCAATAGTTATCTTTAATTTTTATTTTTTACTTTATGTTTGTGTGTGATAAAATTAATATAGCCTATGTAATGATTTTTTTTATGTTTAAATTAGTGTTTGTGCCAAGTAAAACCTTTTGGATGACTCACAAGATGAGTAGAATTGATACGGTGCAAAAACTGAAACTTTAGCGTCAAGTGCAAAATTTCTCAAATTGTATTGGAACTTCTTTTTCATCTGAATTTTATAAAAATTATTTATATATGAATTCTTCAGGTTTTCCTATTTTTCAGAATTTTTGGATTTACATAAGTATGGCTAGTATTCATATCACTACAGACTGTTCTATTTTAAACACATTCTGTTTTTGCTTGCATAGTTTGCTTGTTTTGATGATGCTATGAATTGTATCGGGAGTATAAGCCATGGAGAATTTAGAATAAAGTAATATTATTCAATAATAAAATATGAATAAATTTATAATAGTACCTAAAGTATTTGATATGTTTCTTATACTAACGGATATCACGAAGTTTTATTGAGTTTTGTGTGATTGAAGTTTTCAAGTTTTGGGTGCTATCACAATGGACAAAGGAATAGAGCGGCAAGAGCCTAAGCTTGGGGATGCCCAGGGCGCCCCAAGGTAATATTCTAGGAAGACTAAAGCGTTTAATCTTGGGGATGCCCCGGAAGTCATCCCCTCTTTCGTCTCTATCCATCGGTATGTCACTATGAGTTATATGTTTATTCATCACATGATATAAGTTTTGCTTGGATCATAATTTGCTTTAGTTTGATTTTGTTTTTTGTTTGCCACGATCATTGTTTGATGGACACACCTATCTAAGAGACACACACCTTCATCCTAATTTATTAGAATACTCTATGTGCTTCACTTATATCTTTTGAGCTTAGTAGGTGCTCTATTACTTCACTTATATCCTTTTGAGCACGATTTCGTATAGATTTTATAGAAATAATAGCACTCTATTTCTTCACTTATATTTGTTTGAGTGTTAGTAAATAGTGAAGATAATTTGCATGGGTTATAAGACTAGTCCAAAAATAATAGGTATTCAATGAGTGATAATCAATACCATCATGTCGCACATTAAAGAGAAATTTTGGGTTAATGATATTGATGTGGTAATTTCAAAGGGTGTGAGTGCATGATTGTCAGTTTGTAGAAGTATCTGTATTAAGAGGAGTTAATTTCCAGTTTGTCTAAATATTGTCAAAAGGCATGGTGAGGATGTGTGAGCATTTCTATTCCTTGTTGAAATCCTAGTGTTGTTCCTGGTCGGTGGCGCGCGATGGTTAATTCCTCCCAACCTCCTCCCTAGGGGCATGCGAGTAGTACTTTGATTTGTGATAAAACTAATAAAACTTTGCAATTAGTATATGAGTTCTTTATGACTAATGTGAATCCATGGACATACACAATCTCACCACCTCATATTTTGCTAGCCTTCGGTACCGTGCATTGCCCATTCTCACCTCGAGGATCGGTGCAAACTTCGCCGGTGCATCCAAACCCCATGACATGATACCCTCTGTCACACATAAACCTCCTTATATATTGTTGGGTTCTGGGAATGTGGCTACCTAGACCTGCCTGCCTGTGGCCCAGGGCATGGCCCACCTCGTGAGCCAAGCATGGTCAGCGCGACCCCACTCAAGACAAGGCCCTCGCGATATCCCTGAACTCGTGAGGGAAACAACACCAAGACCTATGGGGAATAGGACTCCTTAGGCCCCCTCTGGAGCAGCGAAGGTCTCTATGCAGCGCTTGGCCTCGGGAGTACAAGGATGACATAAGGCAGGGCCAGCGGGTACCAGCGTGCCAGGCAGTGCAGTTTCCCCTTTGGTGCAAAGGGTGCAAGGACGTACACAGGTTCCCAAAGCACCCCCAAAAGGTTTCCATTTTGGTGCAACAAGATCACGACCACGAGCCCTTCAGGGCGGATGTCATTGCGGAGCCCACCTCTACGTCATCAACAGCTACTTTGTAGGCAAAGACCACCTTTCGTCAGGATAAAGATGTGGCCGTTGTGGGATCCCTTCCCACCATAGAGATAAGGTTAGAGGACCCGGGCCACTATAAATAGAGGCTAGGTTGATCCATAGTGAAGGACGACGAGAGAAGAGAAGCAAGACCACCACAATGCCCTCAAGAGGCAACTCACCTCTGTACTAGTTCATCCACAAACCTCCTCGTGAGGCAATCCACCAAAGCAAGAGTAGGGTTTTACGCTTCGCAGCGGCCTGAACCTGGGTAAATCATCGTGTGCAATCTTCTTCCTCGTCATCGTGCGAGTTCATCGTCCAAGCCATCAGGTTATGAGGTAGGAGGGGTGAGGCTATTGGAGATCTTCCACACGCCCCTATGTTCGAACTTCCTTGGGTTTTGCGGAGCCCGAGATGCGACATTTGGCGCGCCAGGTAGGGGGCGTGTTGAAGTCTTCCTCAAGCCACGCTCTTTCTCCACCTCGCCGCTCTGATGGCTGACGTTGTCAAGGCCCGCGCCAAGCACCGAGCTGCTCGCGTCGCCCAGATGACTTACGTGGGTCGCGACACCGTGTGCCGGTCCACCTCTCCCATGGCCAATGCTGCCACATCTGTGTCAAGTAGACCGAAATGATTTTGCATCTACTACTATTACTCCACACATCGACCGACTCCTTCCTGCATCTAGAGTATTTAGTTCATGAACAACAGAGTAACGCATTAGGTAAGATGACATTATGTAGAGGGATAAACTCAAGAAATATGATGAAAAACCCCATATTTTTATTCGTGATGGCAACAATACAATACGTGCCTCGCTAACCCTACTATGTCATTGGGTGAGGACACCGCAAGATTGAACCCAAAACTAAGCACTTCTCCCATTGCAAGAATTACCAATCTAGTTGGCCAAACCAAACCAATAACTCGAAGAGACTTGCAAACATATCAAATCATGCATATAAGAATTCAGAAAACACTCAAATAATATTCATGGATAATCTGAACATAAACCCACAATTCATCGGATCTCGACAAACACACCGCAAAAGAGTATTACATCGGATAGATCTCCATGAAGATCATGAAGAACATGGTATTGAAGCACAAACAGAGAGAAGAAGCCATCTAGCTACTAGCTATGGACCCGAAGGTCTGTGGTGGACTACTCATGCATCATAGGAGGGGAAATGGAGTTGGTGTATATGCCCTCCATGATCGAATCCACCTCCGACACATTACCGAAAAAGGCTCTAAGATTGGATCTCTCGGGAACGGAGGCTTCCGGCGGCGGAAAAGTATTTTCGTGGCTCCCTTTGGTATTGGGGGAATATTTGGGAATTTATAGAACGAATAATAGGGTTAGGAGACCTACTGGGGGGCACAAGCCTTCCAGGCGTGACCAGGGGTGGTAGTCGCGCCCCTGGCTTGTGACCTCCTGACAGGTCTCTTTCCTTGCCCTCCAAGTCTGGTAGATGTCTTCTGGTCCAAGAAAAATCATCGAGGAGATTTTATTCCGTTTAATATTCCTTATCTACAATACTCAAAAACAAGGAAAAAACAAGAACTAACACTAGGCTCTAGATTAATAGGTTAGTCCCAAACATAATATAAAATAGCATATTAATGCATATAGAACATCCAAAACAGATAATATAATAGCATGGAACAATCAAAAATTATAGATACGTTGGAGACATATCAGGATCCCCAAGCTTAATTCCTGCTCATCCTCGAGTAGGTAAATGATAAAAACAGAATTTTTGATGTGGAATGCTACCTAACATATTTATCCATGTAATATTCTTTATTTTGGCATGAATATTTAGATCTGTAAGAATCACATACTAACAAAGCAATTGCATCTCTTCAAAATATAAAGACAAAAGAAAGTTATCCCTGCAATATAATATAGTCTGGCTATGCTCCATCTTCCCCACACAAAGTATTTATATCATGCACAGCCCCGATGACAAGTCAAGCAATTGTTTCACACCTTTTGTGTTCTCAAACTTTTTCAACTCTCATGCAATACATGAGCGTGAGCCATGGATATAGCACTATAGGTGGAATAGATTATGGTGGAGGTTGTGAGGAAAAAGGAGAAGATAGTCTCACATCAACTAGGTGTATCAACGGGCTATGGAGATGCCCATTAATAGATATCAATTTGAGTGAGGTAGGGATTGCCATGCAACGGATGCACTAGAGCTATAAGTGTATGAAGGCTCAAAAAGAAACTAAGTGGGTGTGCATCCAACTTGCTTGCTCATGAAGACCTAGGGCAATTTGAGGAAGCCCATCATTGGAATATACAAGCCAAGTTATATAATGAAAAATTCCCACTAGTATATGAAAGTGACAAAATAGGAGAATCTCTATCATGAAGATCATGGTGCTTTTTTTTGAAGCACAAGTGTGGAAAAAAGATAGTAGCATTGTCCTTTCTCTCTTTCTCTCATTTTTTATTTTATTTTGGTGGGCATCTATGGCCTCTTTTTTTATATGGGCTTCGCTGGCCTCTTTTATTTTTCATAAAGTCCGTAGTCTCATCCCAACTTGTGAGGGAATCATAGCTTCCATCATCCTTTCCTCACATGGGACAATGCTCTAATAATGATGGTCATCACACTTTTGTTTACTTACAACTCAAAAATTACAACTCCATATCTAGAATAAAATATGACTCTATATGAATGCCTCCGGCGGTGTACCTGGATGTTCAATGATCTAGCATAGCAAATGACATCAAAAAAGGACAAGCCATGAAAACATCATGCTAGCTATCTTACGATCATGCAAAGCAATATGAAAATGATGGTGCGTGTCATAATAAACGGAACGGCGGAAGTTGTATGGCAATATATCTCGGAATGGTTATGTAAATGCCATAATAGGTAGGTATGGTGGCTGTTTTTAGGAAGGATATATGGTGGGTTTTATGCACTAGCAAAAGTTGTGCGGTACTAGAGAAGCTAGCAAAAGTGGAAGGGTGAGAGTGCGTATAATCCATGGACTCACCTTAGTCATAAAGAAATCACATACTTATTGCAAAATTCTATTAGTCATCGAAGAAAAGTATTAGACGCATGCCCCTAGGGGAGAGGTTGGTAGGAGTAAACCATCACGCGCTCCAGACCCTCACACAAAGGCTGACAATCAATATACAAATCATGCTCCGACTTCCTTACATAATGGTTCACCATACGTGCATGCTACAGGAATCAAAAAACTTTACACAAGTATTTTTACCAATTCACAATTACTTCCTAACATGTCTCTTAATATTACCATCTTTATATCTCAAAACTTTATGCAAGGAATCAAACTTCTCATAATACCTAATGCACTTTATATGGAAGTTTTTATTATATCCCTCTTGGATGACTAAATTCATAACCTAAACCAATTACCATGTTGTTTAAAGACTCTCAAAATAATATAAGTGAGGTGCGAGACTTCAATTATTTCTATAAGAAAACACCACCGTGCTCTAAAAAGATATAAGTGAAGCACTAGAGCAACATTGCCTAGCTCAAAAGATATAAGTGAAACACATACAGTATTCTAATAAATTCACGATTCACGTGTGTCTCTCTCAAAAGATGTTTGCAGCAGGTATGATTGTGGCAAACTAAAAAGCAAAGACACATATCATACAAGATGCTCCAAGCAAAACACATATCATGTACTGAATAAAAATATAGCCTCAAGTAAATTTACCGATGGATTGAAGACGAAAGAGGGGATGCCTTCCGGGGCATCCACTAGCTTAGGCTCTTTGGTCTCCTTGAAAATGGCTTGGGGTGCCCTGTGCATCCCCAATCTTAGGCTGTTGCCACTCCTTATTCCGTAGTCCATCAAATCTTTACCAAAAACTTGAAAACTTCACGACACAAAACTTAATCGGAAACTTGTGAGATCCGTTAGTATAAGAAAAATAAATTACCACTTTAGGTACTGTTGGAACTCATTCTTTATTTATATTGGTGTAATATCTACTATATTATAACTTCTCCATCGTTCATACCCCCCGATACGACCCATAGATACATCAAAATAGGTAAACAACACAAAGAAAACAGAATGTGTCAAAAACTGAACAGTTTGTAGCAATCTGTAAACTTTGAATACTTCTATAACTCCACAAATCCTGAAAATTAGTACAATAAGTGCAATTTATATATAAATCTTGGGTAAAACAATTCAGACTCATTCGACGCTTTGATAAATTTATAAAATTCCTAGACTGGGCGCAAAAGTTTCTGTTTTTCAGCAAGATCAAATCAACAATCACCATAGACCATCCCAAAGGTATTACTTGTCTCAAACACTAATTAAAACACAAAAACACAATTACTACACAGGTAATAATGTGTGAAACTTTCAAAAACATAAACATAAAAATAAAATTGGGTTGCCTCTCAACAAGTGCTATTGTTTAACGCCCCTAGCTAGGCATAACGATTTCAATGATGCTCACATAAAAAGTAGTAATTGAAATATGCCAGAAAGCATCATGAATCTCATGACAAGCACATTTAAGTCTAACCCAATTCCTATGCATAGGGATTTTTTGAGAAAACAGTTTATGGGAACAAGAATCACTTAGCATAGGAAGGCAAAACAAGCATAACTTTAAAACTTTGAGCACATAGAGAGGAAACTTGATATTATTGCAATTCGTACAAGCATATGTTCCTCCCTCATAATAAATATCAGTAGCATCATGAATAAATCCAACAATATAACTGTCACATAAAGCATCCTTTCCATGATCCAGATGCATAAAATTCTTACGATCTTCTAAGGTAGTGGGATTAACATTAACTAAAGTCATGACCTATCCAAACCCACTTTAAATACTATGGTAAACATTATTATCAATAACATATTCAACATGACGCTTAAATAAATTTTCAAGATCATAAGAAGCACTATCACCACAATCATGATCATTGCAATATGAAGTGGACATGACAAAATTATCATCCCCGAGCTTGTAGTTTTGCATATGATTAACATAATTGACATTAATAGCATTTATAGTAACATCATTGAAATCATGCTTGTCAATCAAGGATCTATCATGAATCACCTCATAAATTTCTTCTTTCAACACTTGATCAAAATTTCCAGATTCATGATTTTCAAACAAAACATCATAGAGATAATCAAGTGCACTCAACTCACTAGCAATTGGTTCATCATAATTTGGTATTTTGAAAAGATTAGCAAGTGGATGAGGATCCATATCAATAGATTTTTAGCAAGCGAAGATGCGAGCAAATAGAAGGCACATGGCAACACAAGCAAACAAAAAGACATCCGGCGAGAAAAAGGGGAACGAGAAAGAGGGCGAATAAAAAGGCAAATCTTTTTGGTTTTTACTGAAAATCGTTTTAGAAGTGGGGGAGAGGAAAACAAGAGGGAAATGGAAAATAATGTAATTGCAAGATATGAGTTTGTGATGGGTACTTGGTAGGCTTGATGTAGATCTCCCAGGCAACGGCGCCAGAAATCCTTCATGCTACTTCTTGAGCTTGCGTTGGTTTTCCCTTGAAGAGGAAAGGGTGATGCAACAAAGTAGATAAGTATTTTCCTTAGTTGTTGATAACCAAGGTATCAATCCAGTAGGAGATACAAGCAAGTCTCCAATCTTCGCACCTACACAAACAGTCAAACACTTGCACCCAACGCTATAAGGGGTGTCAATCCCTTCATGATTATTTGCAAGGATGAGATATGATAGAGATAGATATAGAAGACGAAAAGTAAAACAAAAGTAAAAACTTTGCAGCAAAGTATTTTTGGTATTTTTGGTTTATAGATTTGAAAATATAATATGGAAAGTAGACTCGGGGGCATAGGTTTCACTAGAGGCTTCTCTCTTGAAGGAAGGTAATACGGTGGGTGAACAAATTACTGTTGAGCAATTGATAGAAAAGTGAATAATTATGAAGATATCCAAGGCAATGATTATGCATATAGGCATCACATCCGTGCCAAGTAGATCAAAACGATTCTGCATCTACTACTATTACTCCACACATCGACCGACTCCTGCCTACATCTAGAGTATTAAGTTAATGAAGAATAGAGTAATGCATTAGGTAAGATGACATGATGTAGAGGAGTAAATTCAAGAAAAATGATGAAAACCCCGTATTTTTATTCTTTATGGCAACAATACAATACGTGCCTCGCTACCCCTACTATGTCACTGGGTGAGGACACCACAGGATTGAACCCAAAACTAAGCACTTCTCCCATTGCAAGAATTACCAATCTAGTTGGCCAAACCAAACCAATAACTCGAAGAGACTTGCAAAGATATCAAATCATGCATATAAGAATTCAAAAAAGACTCAAATAATATTCATGGATAATCTGAACATAAACCCACAATTCATCAGATCTTAACAAACACACCGCAAAAGAGTATTACATCGGATAGATCTCCATGAAGATCATGAAGAACATGGTATTGAAGCACAAAGAGAGAGAATAAGCCATCTAGCTACTAGCTATGGACCAGAAGGTCTATGGTGGACTACTCACGCATCATCGGAGGGGCAATGGAGTTGATGTAGATGCCCTCCATGATCGAATCCCCCTCTGGCACATTACCGAAAAAGGCTCCAAGATTGGATCTCTCGGGAACGGAGGCTTCTGGCAACGGAAAAGTATTTTCGTGGATCCCTTTGGTATTGGGGGAATATTTGGGAATTTATATGATGAAGAATAGGGTTAGGAGACCTGTTGGGGGGCCACAAGCCTACCAGGCACGACCAGGGGTGGTGGCCGTGACCCCTGGCTTCTGACCTCCTGGCAGGTCTCTTTCCTAGCCCTCCAAGTCTGGTAGATGTCTTCTGGTCCAAGAAAAATCATCGAGAAGATTTTATTTCGGTTGGACTCCATTTAATATTCCTTATCTGCAATACTCAAAAACAAGGGAAAAACTGGAATTGGCACTAGGCTCTAGATTAATAGGTTAGTCCCAAAAATCATATAAAATAGCATATAAATGCATATAAAACATCCAAAACAGATAATATAATAGCGTGGAACAATAAAAAATTATCGATACGTTGGAGATGTATCAGGATGCCTCTCACTCCATGAGCTCCTGGAGGCGGAGCCAGAGGACAAGAAGACCAAGACCAAGTAGGCGAAGCAAAAGGCCCCCGCGGTGCTTGTGTCCGAGCCTGAGGCGAAGCGCAGCCGAGACGAGGAACTCCCCGCAGGAGCGCGACCATTCAACATCTTCCATGGCACCAACAGCCACAACACTATCGACTACCAAGAGCTCAGGGTGGTCTGCCGCGAGCACTTCGGCCGGCACCCTGGACACAGTGACCGTGGCTTCGGACGTGGCAGAGGCCGTGGCGGAAGCCGTTGGGACAATCAGGAGCCGTGCCAGGAGTGGCGAGACCGGCCTCGGGAGGTCCGCTAGCGTGATCAAGCTAGGGAGGACCGCTGGCGTTACGACCTTCCGTAGGGGTCGCGTCGTGGCTAGTCTCGTGAGGCCGGCCTACCGCCACTGCCGCCACCACCCAGGAGGAAGGAAGAGGACAGGTAGGACGATGGGGCTGGGGGCTTCCAGGAGGTCAGGGCGATAGCTTGCATCCTAGGCGGCGCCCAAGCCCCAGCATCAAACCACATCTTCAAGAAGTTCTCACGGGATGTGAACGCAGCTCTCTCGAAGCCCAAAGTCATGCACTCCCTCAAGTGGTCCCAGACCGCAATTACCTTCAACTCGAGGGATCAACTCAGGTGTTCAGCCATGGCAGGTATGCTCCCCATGCTATGCATGCTAGCCATCAGCAATGTCCTTGTTACCAAGACCCTCATCGACGGTGGCGCGGGGATCAATGTCCACTCCATTGAGACATTCGAGACGCTCTAGGTGCCATATGACCAGCTCATGCCGACCAAACCTTCTCAGGAGTCACCAATGGATCCACGGTCCCCATCGGGCAAGTGTGCCTGCCCGTCACCTTCGGCGGACGTAAGAACTACCACACCAAGCTCATCATCTTTGATGTCGCCCACATCCACCTCCCGTACAACGTGATCTTGGGTACCCAGCCCTCGCCAAGTTCATGGGTGACTCATCATGGCTACAACT
This sequence comes from Hordeum marinum, assembly GCA_022496015.1. NCBI lineage: Eukaryota > Viridiplantae > Streptophyta > Magnoliopsida > Poales > Poaceae > Hordeum > Hordeum marinum. The sequence goes on along the minus strand of JAAAWK010001151.1, from coordinate 6,048,627 downwards.
TCCTCAAGATGCCAAGGAGTGGCGGCGTCATCACTATTGCCTATGATGAGAAGGACGTCGTTTGCTCCCTCGAGCACGCCTACCGTGTCGCAGCAGTCGAGCACTCAGACGACAAAGGAGATGTCCTGCCTCGCGAGGATGTCCCCACGAAGAAGAAGCAACTCCTCTCTACAGGGGGGCAAGGGGTTGAAGCCTCTAAGGATGGCGCCTCAGGCTCAGCGTCTAGGGCCAAGGCCCCTTCCTCCATCACATAGGAAGGCGTGCTCGACGCCTCCCTTGGGTCGGGCTTGGGGGCTTCCATCTGAAAAGCTACCGACCTGACCGATCAGACGAGGAAGGCGTTCGGGCACAACTTGGAGGCATGTTCTAACGCACATCTACCCAAGCCAGGAGCACGGCACGAGGCATCAAGCTCGCGAGAATTCGTCACAAGAGCGATCGAAGAGCTTCAGGAAGCATAGGCCACGCAAAGGAGGAGCTGCCCTGCATCACAAAGTGCAGCCTCCATCATTGGCCTGGTCGACAGGCCGCACGTCTACATCAACGCACTCGCAATTAACATGGCCACGTCCCAGGACATTTTTTGGCTGGCGTGTGGTAATCGCGGCAGGGTCTACTCGTGAAACTACGTTTGCATGCCCTTCAACCTGGCAAAAGGGGGCGCCACGTTCCAGTCCCTCGCCCGGGCCATGCTCATGCCTTACCGGGCTAGGCGCAGCAAGGATTTGGAGGAGGTGCTCGGACCGAGCGGGGGTCCCGAGCCCCGGGAGGTGACGGGCTCATGAAGGCCACGTTCATGAAGACACAAGGTCAGGCTATAACGACTGCTTTGACTCTTCATCGGCATGGCCGCCAGGTGACTTCTTGGTCTGTGCCAGGTAACTTTTTGGTTTACTCATTTTGAGGGCGCCCACCAGGCTGCATTATCCTCAAGCGGTCAGGGATCACCCTGCAGCCGCTTCATTTATGCATATTTCAGCACCTTCCATACTTATGATCTATTTCCTAATGTTCCTTCCTACCTACACGGTGCTTCGCCACCATGATTGTCGCCACGCCCTAATGATCATGCCTTTGACCGCCTCATGATTAAGGGTTGCCATGACGTCTATGCTCGGGTCCGTCCCTACAACGTTGATAAATCCAAGTGGTTGAGCTCTGTCTCGCGGGCCAGCCCCATGCACATCACCTCCCGTGGCCCTTGGTGCCTTGTCCTTGCATGAGATAATTGGGAGTGGGTAAGTCAGGGCGTGCGGTATGGTCCCTGTAACCACAGTCGGTTTTCCGTGTCGAGGGAGCCATGCGCCAAGTGTTTTCTCCTCACAGTTGTCGCATGAGAAGACTGGGCATGACGTCTGTGCTTGGGTCCGTCCCTACAGCATCGATAAATCCAGTGGTTGAGCTCTGTCTGGCGCGCCGGCCCCGTCCACGTCACCTCCTAGGGTCACTGGTGTTTGGCCTTCTCATGCGATGGCCCTTGGAAATGCATTCGGCGCAGGTTTCTCAAAATTTATAGGACCTCGGACGACGCTTTCTGTAGGAAGACTCAGGCGCAAACCGCCTTTGAGGTAGGGCCACACGAGGCAGTGCTGCCTACGAGTGCCCAGATACACCTCCCAGTTCTACCATGCAGGCCACCCGTATGAACTTAATGGGATGTACACGCCTGGGGGGGCTCGGGAGCCGGGGGCCCCCATTCCCACGCCCAAGTGGAAGCCCCATGCTCCGCGCTGGCGGACGACACGGTCCCCCAATGACTATGCCCACGTTACTAGGAAGCCCTATGCTCCATGCTAGGGATAAACAACTGAGGGTGCCCCCGCAGCTGCATCCAACCTCAGGAAGGCCCCTCGCGGCCCCGTCTCGCCGCATTCCCCTAGGATGTTTGCGTGAGGGAGCTGCTGTTGGAAATATGCCCTAGAGGCAATAATAAAATGGTTATTATTATATTCCCTTGTTCATGATAATTGTTTATTATTCATGCTATAATTGTATTGACTGGAAACACATTGCATGTGTGGATACATGGATAACACTTTGTCCCTAGTATGCATCTAGTAGACTAGCTCGATGGTCAAACATGGTCAAGGTTTCCTAGACATTGACATGAGATGTCATTTGACAATGGGATCACATCATTGGGAGAATGATGTGATGGACAAGACCCAAACTATAAACATAGCATATGGTCGTGTCAATTTATTGCTATAGTTTTTCTGCATGTCAAGTATCTGTTCCTATGACCATGAGATCATGCAACTCACTGATACTGGAGGAGTGCCTTGTGTGTATCAAACGTCGCAACGTAACTGGGTGACTATAAAGGTACTCTATAGGTATCTTCGAAAGTGTCTGTTGAGTGGGTATGGATCAAGACTGGGATTTGTTACTCCGTGTGACGGAGAGGTATCTTAGGGGCCACTCGGTAATACAACATCCCAACAAGCCTTGCAAGCAATGTGACTAAAGTGTTAGCCATGGGATCTTGTATTACGGAATGAGTAAAGAGACTTGCTGGTAATGAGATTGAACTAGGTACAGAGACACCAAAGATCGAATCTTGGGGAAGTAACATACCGAAGAACAAAGGGAATAGCGTACGGGATTAACTGAATCCTTGACATAGAGGTTCAACCGATAAAGATCTTCGTAGAATATGTAGGAATCAATATGGGCATCCAGGTCCCGCTATTGGTTATTTACCGTAGAGGTGTCTCGTTCATGTTTACATAGTTCTCGAACCCGCAGGGTCTACACACTTAAGGTTCGGTGACGTTTCGGTAGTATAGAGTTATGTATGGTGGTGACCGTAGGTTTTTCGGAGTCCCGGCTGAGATCCCAAATGTCACGAGGAGCTCCGGAATGGTCCAGAGGTAAACATTGATATATAGAAAGTCTTGTTTTGGTCGCCGGAAAAGATTCGGGCTCATCGGTAGTGTACCGGGAGTGTCGGGAGGGTACCGGGGGACCATCGAGAGGGGTATTTCGACGCAAGAGGCTACATGGGCTATGGGAGGAGGTATACCATCCCTTAGTGGGTTGTCCGAAGACCCACGGGAGGCCCATGTGGCTGGGAGGAGAAACCCAAGGTGGAAAGAAGGTTTACAAGTGGGAGAGAAGGAGTCCTAATCCTACTAGGAATAGAGGAGGACTCCTCCTCCCACTTCGGCCGAACCAATTGTTGACCCCTTGGGGGCCAAGTCTCCTCCCTCCCTCCTCCTATATATACTAGAGGTATTGAGGATTTTTTACAGTATAAATCAGCCACGTGCTACCCTCTCCTCTAGATCGTAGTTTCTCCTCTAGCTTGTTTCAGCGGTGCTTAGGCGAAGCCCTGCTGGAATAGTTCCACCACCATCGCCGCCACGCCGTCGCGCTATCAGAGAACACATCTACCTCTCCGCTCCCTCTTGCTCGATCAATAAGGTGGAGATCTTCATCGAGTGGTACTTGTGTTGAACGCGGAGTGTCGTCCGTTCGGCGCTAGATCGGGACGGGTCGTGATTGGTTTGCCGGATGCTTGGCGATTTGGATCGCAAAGATGTTCGACTGCATCAACCGCGTTTCATAACACTTCCCGCTTAGCGATCTACAAGGGTATGTAGATCCACTCTCCCCCTCGAGATGCTCATCACCATGCATAGATCTTGCGTGTGCGTAGGAATTTTTTTGTTTCCCATGCAACGTTCCCCAACAGCTGCATGGGGGCTACGACCAGGCCAAGCCTGGTACACGCCACCTCCCTAGGTCTATAAAACCTTGTCTTCATGCACCCCTCTCAGGAAAAGCTGGCGAGGAAAGTTATGGGAGCCGCTCGTACGTCAAGGGGGACTCCTGAGCATCGCGACTCAGGAGCCTCACTGGTCACGTAGCCCCTCACCCCTTGGCACCGTCCTAGTGATCCAGATGCCCCAACGGTGGCTAAGGTATGTAGGAGGCCAAGCCCTGCCGACGCAGAGCTCACGGTGCTCAAAATCTCCAAGTCAACCCTCTCTTCACCATGTTCCCTTCATGAGGGCTACTCGTACGTTAACGGGGGCTCCTGAGCATCGCGACTCGGGAGCCTCATTGGTCACGTAGCCCCTCACCCCTTGGCACCGTCTTGGTGATCCGGACGGCCCAACGGCGGCTAAGGTATGCGCGAGACCGGGCCCTACCGATGCAGAGCATCACAACAAGTAGGAAGGAAACAAGGCGAAGAAAGCAACCACATAATTCAACAGTTATTACAAGCATTAAATGTCTTCGAAAATGCAAACAAGTCTAATGCCTCCGTGAGGCATGATGAACGTTACAGTAAAGAAACTAGGAAGAGGAGTCAGGAGGAGCCATCGCCACCACTCATCCCAGACGCGGGGAGCTCATCATCAACGTCGCTAATATCGTCTTCATTGCCGCTAACCCTCGCAGCTACAGGAGTTGGGGGAACGGCGACGCATGTGAACTTCTTCATCAGCGACCCATGGCGCCTTCCATGGTCGCTGCAACGGAGGCGCGAACGTCAGGATCGACCGGGCAGAAGCACGAGGAGCATCAGACACCGGAGGCTGCACTACAACCACAGGCAAGGTGAATGCAGACGAGTCTGTGGGCAGCTAGCCCTCGGGGGTTGTCTCTTCAGATAGCGGCGCCAACGCGCCCCCAAGGGCAGGAGCGGCCGCACCAACAGGCATCGGGGCCTTGAGGGACCCCGCGGTAGTGACAAGGAGAGTCGCCCCGCGAGCCCCCACACCCGCAACGTCTGGCGCCTCGTCAGGCAACGGCAAGGCACTAGGAGCGGGCGGCACGTCGGAAATCACCTTTGACTTGATGCCCGCTTTCTTCTTCCCCATCTTCAGCACAACAGCACTCCTAGTCACAAAGCAAAGAAAGGATCATCAGCACGCGAACTATCGGCAGGCGGCCAAGGCTAGACGGGATTACTCACTCTTCGATGTCGACCCACTTCCTCTTCTTATCCAACTCGACGACATCAAGACTACCCTCGCCCTTCTCTGGGAGGGTGCCACCGCATGGAGGAGCAGGGGCACTGTCCGCAAGGGCAGCAGCCGGAGAAGCCACTCCGGCCTAGAACCGTCTGCCTCGCCCGCAGGCTGTGGTTTGGGTGGAGGTGAGGAAGGCGCTTCGTTTGCCTCGCCGGTATGGGCAGGGTACACCGGAGGGGACCCAGCTCCGTGCTTCCTGGGGGTCGCCAGGCCGGCGGACTGAGTTGCACGAGGCGTGGGTCCCTGCCCCCTAAGGACCTTGGCGAGACGCAGAGAACCCGTAGCAGAGGCTTCACCAGCATCATCGTCGTCTTCAAGACCACGCAGGAGTGTGCTCTCCGACTAAGGGGACGCTTCCTCCGGACCATCGTCTGTTGTCTTCTCCGAATCTTCCCCGCCCGCAGTGTCGTCGGAGGATACCGCCACTAGGGAACCAGGACCCTCAGCTGGGGAGATACCCATATCGTCAAAGGTGGGCATCACGGCGACCAGATCAGCCTTGTCGGTGTGGCAATGCAAAGGGACGTAGGCATCGGGAAGGTCTCTATGGTCGCTGTTGAGCAGGCTCATCATAGCCCTGTTCAGCTCCCTGGGGGTCATGCCTGCGGACCGAAGCCAGAGGTCGTCACCACTGCCCTGATAGTCCCACAAGCACCTCGAATGCGACTGGAGGGGTGCCAGACGCTGCGTTAAGAACTCCTTCGCTATCATCCCCCCGGTCAGCTTCTTGGCGCTGATGTTGTGAGAGATCCGCTCCAGGACGGGTCTGGCCCGGGGATCAGAGAGCTTCGTGGAGTTCCATGTGGGGGTCTTCTCCGGCAGCCCCTTCGGAAGATCCAGGCGGGAGTTGACATTCTTGAGATCCAGGAAGACCCAGCGGTGCCTGAAGTTCTCCACCTTCTTCCCGGCCTTAAAGAGCATGTTCCCACTCTGGACCATGATGAAGGAGACGCATGCTCACCTTTGAGCACCGTCATCCAATCGCAAGCTGGAGAAATAACGGAAAAGGGCCACCGAAGGCTTCATGCCTACGAAAGCCTTGCAGTAGAAGGCGAAGACGAACAAGAGCAAGATGGAGTTGGGTTGGAGATGAAGAGCTTGGATCCCATAGTGATCGAGGATGGCGGTGAAGAACTCGGAGAGAGGCGAGACGAGCCCAGAGAAGACACTATGGAGAAAGAAAGGGTAGGATGGCTTGGACAGGCGCTGCTTCTCTGTAGAGCCGCCCCATATCAAGGTTTGCCCCCACTCGTTGGTCTCGTCCGCCGTCGACGGAAGCACCGGGGCAAGGTCTCCGTCCTTGGCTATGGCAAACTCCGAGAGCGTTGGTGAGATACGAGTGGATGCGGAGCTCTAGCCCTCAGGCTTCAACATGCCGGCGGGAGCCATCAAGAAGTTCTTGGGGCCAACGAAGCAAGAAGGAAGACGGGGCGGAGCTGAGATCTGGAGAGGTTTCTGCTAAGGCTGGGGATCTGGAAGTAACAGTAGGAGCGCAGGAGAGGAAAGCAATAATTGCTCAACACTGGAAGTCAGGCTTTTGTCAATTCGGGATATTGCCGAAGAGGCGTGGGACACCCGACACCAACGGTGCAACGCATGCCAGACCTGGCCCATGGGCATTTGGGGCCCACGGCGCTTTGGGCCGTCCTCGACGGCTTCGCCCGGAAGCTAGCTCGGGCGTGCCTTTGGCCCGGGGGATACTATCGGTGTTCTGGGAACGGGGGTACCTAGTCTTACCTGCTTATGGCCTAGGGCATGGCCCACCTCGTGAGCCAAGCATGGTCAGCGTGACCCCACTCAACACAAGGCCCTCGCGAGAGCCCTGAGCTCGTGAGGGAAACAACACCAAGACCTGTGGGGAATAGGACTCCTCAGCCCCCCTCTGGAGCGACAGAGATTTCTATGCAGCGCTTGGCCTTAGGAGGCCAAGGATGATGTAAGGCAGGGCAGGAGGGCACCATCTCGTCAGGCGGTATAGTTTCCCCATTGGTGCAAATGGGCCAAGTACGTACGCAGGTTCCGAAAGCAACCCCCAAAGTTTTCCATTCCGGTGCAACGAGACCATGACCACGAGCCCTGTAGGGTGGATGTCACCGCCGAGCCCACCTTTGCATCATCAACAGCTACTTTGCAGGTGAAGACCACCTTTCGTCAGGATAAAGGTGTACTCCCTGTCCCCCTTCGAATTTAGCCGTTTTGGGATCCCTTCCCGCCATAGCGATAAGGGAAGAGGACCCGAGCCACTATAAATAGAGTCTAGGCTGTTCCATAGTCAAGGACGACGAGAGAAGAGAGGCAAGACCACCAAAACACCCTCGCAAGGCAACTCACCTGTGTACCAGTTCATCCACAAACCTCCTCGTGAGGCAATCCACCAAAGCAGGAGTAGGGTTTTATGCTTTGCAGCGGCACGAACCTGGGTAAATCATCATGTGCAATCTTCTTCCTCGTCATCGTGCGGGTTCATCGTCCAAGCCATCGGGTTGTGAGATAGGAGGGGTGAGGCTGTTGTAGATCTTCGCACATGCCCCTGTGTTCGAACTTCCTTGGGTTTTGCGGAGCCTGAGATGCGATAATATCTTCCTCAAAATAGCCATCATACCTACCTATTATGGCATTTCCATAGCCATTCCGAGATATATTACCATGAAGCTTCCACCATTACATCATATGACTAGTTCACTCATCATCATATTGCTTTGCATGATCATATAAAGCTGACATAGTATTTGTGAAAAATCCACCATTCATCATTTTTGATACATGTCATGCTAGATCATTACACACCTGGTACACTGCCAGAGGCATTCGTATTGAGTCATATTGTTTCATAGTTCTTCATATTGAGTTATAAGTAAATTAAAGTGTGATGATCATCATTATTGGAGCATTGTCCTAGTGAGGAAATAAAAATGGGGGAGGCCAAATGAGCCCACCATAAAAAATGAAAGAAAAAGAGAGAAGGGACTTTGCTAGTATCCTTTACCACACTTGTGCCTCAAAGTGGCACCTTGTTCTTCATATAGATGGTCTCATGTTAGATCATTTTTATATGCTAGTGGGATTTTTTTCATTGCTAAAAAAATTGGCTTGTATATTCCGATCACGTGTGTCCTCAAATACCCGAGGTATTCATGAGCAAGCAAGTTGGATGCACACCCACTTAGCTTCAGTTGAGATTTCATACACTTATAACTCTAGTGCATCCATTGGATGGCAATCCCTACTCCTCACATTGATATCTATTGATGGGCATCTCCATAGAACGTTGATACGCCTAGCTGATGCGAGACTTTATTCTCCACTTTTTACCCCTTTGATATCTACTACCATATTCTATTCCACTCTTATGTTATGTCCATGGTTCACGCTCATGTATTGCGTCAAGAATAAAAAAGTTGATGCACATTGAAAAAGTATGATCCAATGGCATGACTTGGGCACCGTGGTGCATAACATTTGTATTAATGTGGTGAAGACGGACACATGCCTTACTAATATGATAAAATGAATGGGGGTAAAGATTCTTTGAGGATCATTTGTTTTGAAAGATTGATGATTGTCTTGCATGTGCTTATACATATTACTATGTTGATGTTTGTTAATTCATCATTTCTCAATGATAATACATGCAAAAGATTACATATTGGTTAGCATGTCACATCAAAAATTATGTTTTTATCATTTACCTAACTAAGCTTGGGGATGCTAATACGTCTCCAACGTATTTATAATTTTTTTTATTGTTCCATGCTATGATATTCTGAGTCTAGGATACTTTTTGGGTATTTATTTACCAATTTATATTATTTTGAGCACTAACCTATTGACCCAGTGCCCAGTTCCAGTAGTTGTTTTCTGTATGTTTTTGGCTTTTCAGGTTTACAATACCAAACGAACTTCAATTTCCCCGAAACTTGTATAAGATTTTTTCTGGACCAAAAGAAGACCTGGAAGCTCTGGGAGGAGACCGGAGACCGCACGAGAGAGGCACAATCCAACAGGGCGCGCCTAGGGGGGTCGGCATGCCATGATGGCTTGTCCCTCCATGGTGGGTCTCCGGAACCTATTCTCTAGCGTATAAATTCCCATATATTCCAAAAACTCTAAGGATCATCCCAAAACACTTTTCCTCCACCGCAAGTCCCTGTTTCGTCGCGATACCAAACGACTCCCTTTTTCGATGCCCTGCCGGAGGGAGATCTATGACAGAGGGCCGCTACTTCAACCTTGTTGCTCTCGTCTTCAATTATTTTCCTTCTACCATACCAAATGGGTGCAAGATCATCACCGTGGCAACTGAGTTTGCACAAGCATCAGCAAGATGATAAAAAGTGACTACATAGGACATTATAAAAATTGTATTACCATTTCCCACGGACAGTGAAGAAGTGCGAGGGATGCACATAAATATATCCGTGTGAATTCATGAACTTAAATGGTTCCTTGAAACTACCCATATACTTACATTGTTATCTTCTATGAGTCTTCTTCATACATAGATTCTACAATAATTTCCTGTGGCAACGCGCGGGGTTTCATCTAGTTTTATGATATGCTTAGTATATTAATGTGATGATATGTTTATAGTATAGTAATGTGATGTGCTTCAGTAATGTGATATGTTTATTATAGTGTAGTAATGTGATGGTATGCTTAGTGTAGAATTTGATGATATGCTTAGTGTGTAGAATTCGATGGTATACTTAGTATCACAATGTGATATGCTTAGTATATTAATGTGATGATATGCTTATAGTGTAGTAATGTGACAGGCTCATCATATTTGTTTTTGTCAGAAATTACCTAAGAGGCTATGTGTTAGTTGTGGCATCGAGCCGGATCAAGCAGGCATTGTTGGACTATGCCTTACCACATGGGGCTCCATCGCCACATGTGCTTACGCAGTGGACATGGAAGGTCGCACTATCTTCACTACATCTGGGTGGAGCAACTTCCTTACTGGCAAGAACCTTTAGCTTGGACAGGTCGTCTTAGTCACTACCAGGAACTCCCCATGCAATGACTTGAGGATGATGATCGTCATCGATCTCCTTTAACTATGTTAGTTTTCTCATCTGAAATGAACTCCTTATTAATTATGTTAGTTTGCTCATGTTTGTGGGTATTATCATTTAATAAGTAGCTACTTTTTTCTCTAGTACTTCTTGTGATATTGGCACTTATTATTAACTCGAATTCATATTTCTATTAGTTTAGTTCCTACTATGCAGTGCTAGATGTTATGTGCTGGGATTTTTTGGTTGCACGAAAGTGGCGGCATTGTCCACGTGGCACACCATCAGCATGTAGAACACTGTTGACGTGGGACTTAATGCCACCATTATTTTATAAGAATGGTGACATATTGGTGGAGTAGGGCTACCATTCCAGCAAAGCCTTTTCTGCACTGGTGCTAGGTGTAATAGTTGATTCAGTATTCTCATAGTTTCAAGTTCCCTAGCTTTAGCAATATGAGAATTAAGTAATCTACCAAGTGGCATAGAGATGTTCTCAAGCATGTAGTAGCATCATCATAAGTATCATCCATAGTAGAAGCAGTGCCTATTATTTCCGACATATCAAATTGAATAGCATGTGATGGTGTCGCATGCTGACTTAAAACAAAGATGAATCAAGTGCAAAGCTAGATGGTAGTTTCTTACATCCCCTCGTCTTAGAGGGTAAAATCTTAACCTTAGTGCCTCTCAGATTCCTCATAGTGATAACAAGATAAATATTTCCCAAATGAACTCAATAAATAAAGCTATGCTCCCTGGCAACAGCGCCAGAAAAAGGTCTTGATAACCCAAAAGTGTAGGGGATCGCGACAGTCTTCGGGGGTAGTATTTCACCCAATTTATTGATTCGACACAAGGGGAGCCAAAGGATACTTATGAGCCTTAGCAGTTGAGTTGTCAATTCGACCACACCTGGGAGGATATCTTTCTGCATCAAAGTGTTTAGTAGCACAATAGTTTGATAGTTTTGATAGTAGCGGTAACAGTAACATCAGCAGTTTGGTAGTAATTGTAACAGCAGTAGCAACAATAGTAACTTAGCAAAGGCAATATAAGTGAAGCGTCGTCATTCGATCAGCGATAGATAATTGTATGGATGACATTCATCATGTAATATTCACAACCTATAGTGATACAGAACTACCTCCAATCCATTAATTCAATGTAGGCATGTATTCCATAAATAGTTATACGTTTGTAATAATAACTTGCATAACATATTTTATCCAACCCTCCCGTAGCAATGGGGTCCTAATGGTAATCTAAGGGTAATTAAGGGCCCCTTTTAATAGAGAACTGAAACAAAGCATTAACACATAATGAATACATGAACTCCTCATACTACGGTCATCACCGGAGGGGGTCCTGATTGTTGTCACTTTGGGGTCTACGGATCATAACACATAATAGGTGCATACAAATTGCAAGATAGGATCCTAAACACTCTTATATTCATGGAAACATAATAGGTTCAGATCTTAAATAATAGCACTCGAGACCTAGTGACAAGCATTAAGCATAGCAAAGTCAAAGCAACATCAATATCATAACATAGTGAATAGTAGAGATCAATCCCTAACAAATTGACTCGATTACATGACAAATATCGTCCATCTCCATCACCGTCCAGCAATACTATGAAGGAATTACTCACTCCCGGTGGTGAGCATCATGGGGTTGTAATGACAATGGTGATGAATCCCCCTCTCTGGAGCCCCAAACGGATTCTAGATCAGCCCTCCCGAGGAGGAAAAGGAGGTGGTGGTGGATATGTATTGTAAAACATGATGAAAATTTCTTTTCTATTTTGTCTAGACAGGGCAAAACTTATATGACCGGAGGTGGGGCAAACGGAGTGCCTAGGGGCCCACAAGATTACGTGGCGCGCCCTAGGGGGCGCCCGAGCTTGGGGATCTATGGTGGGCCCCTCCGGTAGATCTTTTTGCTAATACTTTTTATATATTTTGAAAAAAAAATCTCAGTAAAATTTTCATCAAATTCCAAAAACTTTTATTTCTACACAATAAAACACCAAGGTAGTTCTGCTGAAATTAGCGTCAACCCTCATTAGTTTTATTCCAATCATGCAAATTAAAGTCCAAAACAAAAGCAAAAATGTTTGAAAAGGTAGATACATTTATGACGTATTGATACGTCTCCAATGTATCTATAGTTTTTTATTGTTTCATGCTAATATATTATCATTCTAGGATACTTTTTGGGTATTTATTTATCAATTTATAATATTTTTTAGCACTAACCTATTGACCAAGTGCCCAGTGCCAGTTCCTGTTTTCTGCATGTTTTTGCCTTTTCGGAGTTACAGTACCGAATGAAGTCCAATTGCCACACAAAAATTTGATGATTTTTTTGGACCATATGAAGACCTAGAAGCTTCGGAAGGAGGCCCGGAGGTGCATGAGGGACCCACCACACATCAAGGCGCACCCTGGGGGCGCCCTGATATGTGGTGGCCCCCTCGGCTGCCTCCCGATGTCCCTCTTTGGCTTATAAATTAAGAAATACCCTAAAAACTCTGAGAGTGCTCCAGAAACAATTTTTTTGCTGCCGCAAGTCTCTGTTCTGATGGGAGGCCATCTACACCTCCGTTTAGGCACCCTGTCTGAGGGGAGATCAATCACGGAGGGACTCTTCGTCAACCTTGCTGCCCTCACCATGATGTGTGAGTAGTTCACCACAGACCTATGGGTCCGTAGGTAGTACCTATATGGCAATCTCTCTCTCTCCATCTTCAATACAATGTTCATTGCATCTTTGCCTTCATCTATCCGATGTAATCCCTTTGTATGGTGTGTTTGTTGGGATCCGATGAATTGTGAGTTTATGTTCAGATTATTCATGAAAAGTATCCGAGTCAAATATGAATAATATGATTATTATTTGCAATATGATTATTATTTGCATGATCATCATAGCTTCGCAATTCTCTCCGATCTATTGAGATAGTTTGGCCAACTAGATTGATATTTCTTTGGTCGGAGTGGTGCGTTGTAGTAGGTTCAACCTGGCAAGTTACTATATCTCAGTGATAGAAGAGGACAAGTTGCGTCTTTGTGTTGCTGCTACTAAGGATAAAACGATGGGGTTTATTCATATTGATTGAGTTTACTTTGTCTACATCACGTCAATGTTCTCAAAGCATTAATCTGTTTTACTTAATACTTTAGATGCATGCTGGATAGCGGTTGACGGGTGGAGTGATAGTAATAGGTGCACGTGTAGTTGGCCTATTTTCTTATGTATATGACGCCTATATACACATGATCATTGCCGTGAAAATTGCATAACTATTCACTTTTCTATCGATTGCCCAACAGTAATTTGTTTACCCATTATATGCTTTGCTTACGGGAGATGCCACTAGAGAACTCTATGGCCCTGGGTCTATTCACTCATATATATTCACAAACGCAATCATTACCTTACTGTTATTTATTTGCTTTTATTTTATTTTGTACTTTACAATTATCTATACAACTCACTTGGTTGCAAATAACGAGATCAAGGGGATTGACAACCCTCTTGTCGGCGTTGGGTGTAAGTTGTTTGTTCTTTTGTGTGCAGCCGCTGAAGACGGTTGATTATTGGTATTACTATAGGTTCAATAAAACTTGGTTTCATAGCTGAGTGAAATACTTACCCACTTGGTGCTGCGATAACCCATTCCTCTTCACGGAAAACCAAATGCAGATCACAAGTATTAGGAAGGATTTCTGGCGCCGTTGCCGGGGAATACCATCACCAACTATCAAGTAACTTTGCACAAAATTTCATTAACTTGTTCTTATTTTTATTTGTTGTTATATTTAGTGTGTCTCATAAAAATCAAAAATACAAAAATATTTATCCTTGCTTGTTACTAGTTTTCTTGTTTCAAGTCATGGCTAGTTCTTCTTTTATTCGTGCCACTCCCTATAATGATGTTATCAAAGTTACACAAGGGGGAGGGGAATGTTTGAAGGATGCATGGTATAGGATTGCCACACTCAAAATAAAGCAACTAATAATCTATCCACCACCAATTTGCTTCATAATTTCTATGTTGGTGTGACAACTTGCTATAGGTTTGTCCTTGACACCATCACCTGTGGGAACTTCTTAATGTTTCATACATTGGATGCTTATAATGCAATTGAAAATCTTGTTGGAACACCACCCCTTATCTTTAATGGAACCAATTTGACACTGGAACATGGTATGCAAAGGCTTGATGCTATTGACAAGAAAATGATCACTAGTGAACCAATTGAGGAGTTAGATAAAAAACTTCATAATCATATCACTCAATTTGGGTCACGAGTAGGAATAACTATGAAAAATTTAAAGGAAAAAAGACACTATTATTGATAAGAGGGTAGAACAAGGATTGAGTATAATTGATAAAATGGAGGAGGTCATTGACAAAGTGAGCTCCGCTTTCACACCATCCAAAACTAGTGCTACTACCTCACAAGACAAAAATGCCAAGTTCATATTCATTCCTAAGAGCATTAGTACACCTCCTTCTAAACGAAACGAAGATCTCAAAATGATTAGTTCATCCCAAAGTTTTGAACTTGATAAAGGATCCTACTGTCAAGCCTTCCATTGTTCCTATTAATCATAGTTGTGTCATTGAGGAGTTGAGTGTCATAGATGACAACACTTGAAACTATGCATTATGCCTAGATAGGGGCATAAAACAATAGAGAAGGTTATATCTATTTACTTTTGTGTTGAGTCATCATCCTCTTACTAAAGCACCAGACCCGACAGCACTGTTGTCATCCTTATGCATTGACTCTAGTTAATGTTTGATATGAGAATGTCTGGATCTTTTCTACCCTGAATTATAATATTTAGTTGCTTCTTGGATCTAAGAGGTGCTCTGCGTTTATGTTTTGCAGTCTCGGAAAGGGCTAGCGGAATACCATATCACCATATTGTATTATGATTGGTTTGACAAATTGTTGTCATGGAGATATTTTAATATTGCTTTCTAGCTGGTTATGTATTGCCATGAGTTAACATAATATATATTTCTTGTCATGGACGTGTCTACTTATGATTTATGCTAAAAACTTGAGCACTAGCTAAGCATGTGTATAACGACGAGAACAAAAGAGTTTGTAAAAGTTTTCTTTATCACTTTCAGTTTATCAACTGAATTGCTTGAGAACAAGCAATGAGTTAAGCTTGGGGGAGTTGATACGCCTCAAATGTAACTAGTTTTCCAAACACCTTTGCTCTCGTTTTAGCTCTAATTTGCATGATTTGAATGAAACTAACCCGGCCTGACGTTGTTTTTAGCAGAACAACCTTGATGTTATTTTTGTGCAGAAATAAAAGTTCTTGGAATTGGACGAAACATTTTGTGAACTATTTTCTGGAATATATGATGAATTATGGAGCGAAGACCTGCCGGAGGGGGTGTGCCAGGGGGCACAAGCCAACAGGGCGCTCCCCCTAGTGGCGCACCCTGATGGCTTGTGGGGCCCTCGTGGCTCCTCCGGCCCTGATTCCAGTCCTATAAAATCACATCCGTAGAGAGAAAAATCAAAGAGAAGATTTCATCGTATTTCACGAGACGGAGCTGCCGCCACCTCCTGTTCTTGCTCCGCAGGACTAATATGGAGCCTGTTTTGGGCTCCGGAGAGGGGAAATTGTCACCGTCGTCATCACCAGCCCTTCTCCATTAACACCGCCATGATACTCAGCACTGGGAGTGAGTAATTCCTGTGTAGGCTTGTTGGACAATGGCCGGATTGGATGAGATTGATCATGTAATTGAGTTAAGTTTGATAGGGCTTGATCCCTGGTATCCATTATATTGTGAGATTGATGTTGTTATAACTTTGCTCTGCTTAATGCTTGTCACTAGGGCTCGAGTACCAGGATTAAAGATCTGAACCTATTATATTTTCATGAATATAAGAGCGATTTGGATCCTATGTTGCAAGTTGTATGCCCCTATTACGTGTCATGATCCGCATACCCCAAGGTGACAATAATTGGGATTCTTTCCGGTGACTGTCGTAGTTTAGTATTTCCAATATTCACCATGTGTTAATGCTTTGTTCCGGTTCTCTATTAAAAGGAGGCCTTAATATCCCTTAGTTTCCAATAGGACCCTGCTGCCATGGGATGTTAGGACAAAAGATGTCATGCAAGTTCTTATCGCAAGCACGTATGACTATATACGAAATACATGCCTACATTACATTGATGAATTGGAGATAGTTCTTTGTTTCCCTAGTGTGTAACAGTTATATGATCAATGTCATCTAAATCATTATCCATCATCGATCAACGTGCCTATGCATTACATGTACTAAATCTTGCTAAGTTACTATTACTATTGCTACTGTTACTGTTGGAAATATGCCCTAGAGGCAATAAATAAAGTGTTTATTATTGTATTTCCTTGTTCATGATAATCGTTTATTATCCATGCTATAATTGTATTAATTGCAAACAAGGATACATGTGTGGATACATAGACAAACACAATGTCCCTAGTATACCTCTAGTGAACTAGCTCGTTGATCGAAAGATGGTTAAGGTTTCCTAGCCATGGGCATGAGATGTCATTTTATAATGGGATCACATCATTAGGAGAATGATGTGATGGACAAGACCCAAACTACAAACGTGGCTTATGATCGTGTCAGTTTATTGCTACTATTTTCTTCATGTCAAGTATATGTTCCTATGACCATGAGATCATGCAACTCACAGATATCGGAGGAGTACCTTGTGTGTATCAAACGTCGCAACATAACTGGGTGACTATAAAGGTGCTCTACAGGTGTCTTCAAGGGTATCTGTTGAGTTGGCATGGATCAAGACTGGGATTTGTTACTCCGTGTGACGGAGAGGTATCTCAGGGCCCACTCGGTGATACAACATCACAATAAGCCTTGCAAGCAATGTGACTAAGTGTTAGTTACGGGATCTTGTATTACGGAACAAGTAAAGAGACTTGCCAGTAACGAGGTTGAACTAGGTATGGAGATACCGACGATCAAATCTCGGGCAAGTTACATACTGAAGAACAAAGGGAACATCATACGGGATTCACTAAATCCTTGACATAGAGGTTCGACCAATAAAGATCTTCGTAGAATATGTAGGAACCAATGTGGACATCCAGGTCCCGCCATTGGTTATAGACCGTAGAGGTGTCTCGGTCATGTCTACATAGTTCTCGAACCCGCAGGGTCTGCACACTTAAGGTTTGGTGACGTTTCGGTAGTATAGAGTTATGTATGGTGGTGACCAAAGTTTGTTCGGAGTCCCGGATGAGATCCCGGACGTCATGAGGAGCTCCGGAATGATTCGGAGGTAAAGATTCATATATAGGAAGTCCTATTTTGGTCGCCGGAAAAGTTTCGGGCTCATCGATAGTGTATCGGGAGTGCCGGTAGTGTACCGGGAGGCCTCCGGGAGGGGTATTTCGACCCAAGAGGCTTCATGGGCTGTGGGAGAGTGAATATCAGCCCTTAGTGGGCTGGTGGAAACTCCCACACAAGGCCCATGTGTCTGGAGGAAAAAAACCAATAGGAAAAGATGGAAAAAAAAGGCAAAAAGGAGCAATCCTAGTCCTACTAGGATTGGAGGAGGAGAGTCCTCCTCCACCTCCCACTTCGGCCGAAGCCTCCAAGGCTTGGAGGCCAAGGCTGCCTCTCCTCCTCCTTCCCTCCTATATATACTAGTGGATTTCTAGGGTTTTGCACTAGTTTTTTCCAGCCACGTGCAACCCTAATCTCTAGTGCATAGTTTCTCCTCTAGATTGGATTTCTGTAGTGCTTATGCGAAGCCCTGCCGGAATTGCTCCACCACCATCGCCGGAGCGCCGTAAGGCTGCCGGAGAAATCTTCTTCCTCTCCACTCCCTCTTGCTAGATCAAGACGGTGGAGATTGTCATCAAGTTGTACGTGTGCTGAACGCGGAGATGCCATCCGTTCGGCACTAGATCGGAAGGATCGTGATCAAGTTCGTGGGACGGATCGTGATCGGATCGCAGGACGGATCGTGATTGGATCGCGGGACGAATCGTGATTGGATCGTGGGACGCACGATGATTTGGATCGCGAAGACGTTCGACTACACCAACCGCGTTTCTTAACGCTTCCCGCTTAGCGATCTACAAGGGTATGTAGATCCACTCTCCCTCTCGTAGATTCTCAACACCATGGATAGATCTACGTGTGCGTAGGAAAAAAATTCTTTCCCATGCAACGTTCCCCAACAGTTACTACTTTTACTTTTGCTTCTACTATTTGCCATGCTACTAAACCTTTGCTATAGAGATATATCCCAGGTGCGATTGAATTGACAACTCAATTATCAAGGCCAATAAATATTATTTGGCTCCCCTTGTGTCGAACCAACAAATTAGGATGAAATACTACCCATGAAGATTGTTGTGATCCCCTACACTTGTCAGTTATCAAGACCTTTTTCTGGTGCCGTTGCCGGGGGGCATAGCTTTATTTATGGTGTTAACTTAAGGATATACAATTGCTATTATGAGAAATCTGAAAGACAATCGTACTAAGATCGTCCCCTCTCACACAAGAGGAGGTAAGGAACTACCATCTAGCTCTGCTTTAGACCTACTATTTTGGATCAACTTACTACACCACCACCTATTGATCGTCCTAATATGTCACATGAACTTGATGATGCTACTTCTTAAATTAATGAAGGTACTATTGCTACATTCAATGAAACTAAAACTGTGCTACAGAGTGAATTACTTGATGCTCATCTTGCTAAATCTAGAGAACTTGAAAATGTTAAAACTGATGAAAACTTTGAATCACCTGTTATACCTTGCTCACCTAATAGATATGAATTGCCTTATGTACCTAAAGGTTATGTTATGGATGGTTGGGTAGCTAGGGACTTTCTTGCTTGTGAGAATAGAGATGATTTGAAGAAACTACTATGCAAACTAGAAGAAAAAACTATGATGGAGAAAATGAATCGTGACCCTACATTTGCTACTTCTCCTATATTTGTTACTGATAAGGATTATTAGTTCTCTGTAGACCCTGAGTTAATTCCTATAGTAGAGTCTGACCGATGCTTCACCACCACATGTTGATCGTCCTAATATGTCACATGAACTTGATGATGCTACTTCTGACATAAACGATGAAACTATTACTACACATGTTGAAACCGAACCTGTGCCACTGAATGAATTACCTGATGCTCATATTGCTAAAGCTAGAGAACTTGAGAATGCTGAAACTGAGGAATACTTTGAATCACCTATTACCCCTCGCTCACCTAATAGATATGATTTGCCTTTTGTACTTGAAGGTTATGTTATGGATGGTGAGGCAGCTTGGGACTTTCTTGCTTGTAAGGATAGAGATGACGTGAAGAAACTATTATGAAAACTAAAAGAAAAATCTATGACGGAGAAAATGAAACATGATCTTAAATTTTCTACTTCTCCTATATTTGTTACTGATAAGGATTACGACTTCTCTATAGACCCTGAGTTAATTCCTATAGTAGAGTATGATCCTTTCCATGGTTATGAACATGAAACTGTGTTCGAACACCTTATGAAACTGAATGATATTGTTGCTCTGATCACCAATGCTGAAAAAATTCGCTACCATTATATCCTTAAGCCTTTTCATTTCTCGCTAAAAGGCGAGGCAAAGAAATGGTTCCTTTCACTTGCTCCTGGTTGTATACGTAGTCCCCAGGATATACTTCACCACTTTTCTGCAAAATATTTTCCTTCACATAAGAAACAAGCTGTCTTATAGGATTATTTAATTTTGCTCAAATTGAAGAAGAGAATCCCCCTCAAGGTTGGGGGAGGCTTCTCCGGTTACTACGAGCTTTGCCTGATTGTCCCCTTGAGAAGAATGAAATACTTAATATATTTTTATAATGGACTAACCGATGCTTCTAGGGGTTTCCTAGATAGTTGTGTTGGTTGTGTTTTCAGGGAAAGAACTGTTGGATAAGATAAAGAATTATTGAATAACATAATGCAAAATGACGATGATTGGACACTTCTTGAACCACCTCCGAAACCTATTCAAAATAAGAGGGGTATTCTATTCCTTAGTCCCGAATACATGCAAGTAGCAAAAAGATCTATGAAAGAGAAAGGTATTAAAACTGATGATGTCAATAAATTACCGCCTATTGAAGAAATACATGGACTTGACATCCCAACATAGGTAGTAGAGGTAAACTCTCTCTCTTACTTTAACAAAAGTGATATACCTTATACTAAGACTCCCCAACAATGCTTGGATGAATTTGATAATTATGTTAAGAATCAATTGCGACGTAAGGCTATGATGATAGATCGGTTAAGTGACTTGATGTTTAGAATTGCAAATGATGTGAAAGGTTTAGGCAAACATGCTTCTATGGTTCACACCCAACTAGATTAAGTTGCTAAATCACAAAATGATTTGCTTGCTAAAATGAATAATATAAATGATCATGCTATTAGAGTAGTGACTAGAGGAGGTAGAAAGACCCAAGAACCTCTTTATCGTGAAGGTCACCCTAAAACAATTGAACAAGATTCTCAGAAAATTAACGAAGATGCACCTAGTTCATCTAAAAACAAGAAAAAGAAACATGATAGGAACTTGCATGCTTCTAGTGAACCTGTTATAGAAAAACCTGCTGAGAAACATAATGAAGTTTCTGTTTCTGATGCTGAGGCACAGTCTGGTAGTGAGCATAGACCTAGTGACGATGAAAATGATAATAATGATGATGCTCACGAAGATGCTCAGCCAGATGGTAACAAAGAAAATGATAATGATGTGGGAACTGAAACTGTTGAGGATCTTGATAACCCACCTTCTAAAAATAAACGTTATGATAAGAGAGACTTTGTTGCTAGGAAGCATGGAAGGGAAAGATAGCCATGGGTTCAACAACCTATGGAATTCCCTCATAATCCCACTAAAAGTAAGGACAATGAAGATTTTGAGCGCTTTGCTGAAATGATTAGACTTGTCCATTTATTCACTCGTTTGACTGATATATTGAAAATGTCTTCGTATGCTAAGTATATAAAATATATTATTACCAACAAAAGAAAGATGCCTGAAATTGAAATTGCCACCATGCTTGCTAATTATTCTTTTGATGGTGGAGTACCTAAGAAGTTGGGAGATCTGGGTATACCCAAAATACCTTGCTCTATTAAACGAAACTATGTCAAAATAGCTTTATGGGATTAGGAGCCGATGTTAGTGTTATGCCTTTCTCCCTTTATAAAAGGCTTGAATTGAGTAAACTCACACCTACTAAGATATTATTGCAAATGATTGATAAATCCACTTCTTTGCCTATTGGAATTTGCGAGGACGTTCTCGTGGTGGTTACAAGTGTTACTATCTTAACAGACTTTGCTATTGTTGATATGCCTGAGGACGACAATATGTCGATCATCCTTGGTAGACCCTTTCTAAATACTGCAGGGGATGTTATTGATTGCAATAAAAGCAAGGTTACCTTCCATATCAATGGCAAGCAACATATCGTGCACTTTTTGAAGAAACAAACGTTGGTGAATATTATTAATGTCATTGATCCTATTCCCATGATTATCATTGGAGATATTATAATTCTTATACCTACTGACAAGAATAAGAAATATTATAATCTCATTGTTGGGGAAATAAATATCCCTATTGAGGGGACCTAGTGGTATACAAAAGTTCTTCGGTTTCATGTTGGTCGGAGGCGGTTGTTAATAAGACTTGATCAACCATATTAATAAATACTTTCTGAATGGCATGTGATTGATGAATTCAGTATCCACAGCTTTATGTATCACAAATTTATTATCTGTTTTTATTAGTTAAATAAAAATAAATATCATGAAATTTTGTTTCCTGTTTTTCCCGTGCATGAAAAATACCCCAAAAATAAAAAGTCTCAGATTGCCACAAAATTTTGATATGAATTTTTCCAGAATATTTTAGAATTTTTGGCGTAAAAATTGCTGCAGGGGTGTGTGCCAATGGACCACCACATAACTGGGCACCCCCTAGTGGTGTGTCGTGTTGGCTTGTGGGGCCCATAACCCCCCTACCTTATTGTTGGAAATATGCCCTAGAGGCAATAATAAAATGGTTATTATTATATTTCCTTGTTCATGATAATTGTCTATTGTTCATGCTATAATTGTGTTAAACGAAAACCGTAATGCATGTGTGAATACATAGACCACAACATGTCCCTAGTGAGCCTCTAGTTGGCTAGCTCGTTGATCAATAGATGGTCATGGTTTCATGACCATGGACATTGGATGTCATTGATAACGGGATCACATCATTAGGATAATGATGTGATGGACAAGACCCAATCCTAAGCATAGCACAAGATCGTGTAGTTCGTATGCTAAAGCTTTTCCAATGTCAAGTATCATTTCCCTACACCATGAGATTGTGCAACTCCCGGATACCGTAGGAATGCTTTGGGCGTGACAATGTCACAACGTAACTGGGTGGTTATACAGGTGCACTACGGGTATCTCCGAAAGTGTCTGTTGGGTTGGCACGAATCGAGACTGGGATTTGTCACTCCATGTGACGGAGAGGTATCTCTGGGCCCACTCGGTAAGACATCATCATAATGAGCTCAATGTGATTAAGGAGTTAGCCACAGGATGATGTGTTACGGAATGAGTAAAGAGACTTGCCGGTAACGAGATTGAACAAGGTATAGGGATACCGACGATCAAATCTCGGGCAAGTATCATACCGATAGACAAAGGGAATTGTATACGGGATTGATTGATTCCCCGACATCGTGGTTCATCCGATGAGATCATCGTGGAGCATGTGGGAGCCAACATGGGTATCCAGATCCCGTTGTTGGTTATTGACCGGAGAGGTGTCTCGGTCATGTCTACGTGTCTCCCGAACCCGTAGGGTCTACACACTTAAGGTTCGATGACGCTAGGGTTATAGGGAAATAGTGTACGTGGTTACCTAAGGTTGTTTGGATTCCCGGATGACATCCCAGACATCATGAGGAGCTCCGGAATGGTTCGGAGGTAAAGATTCATATATAGGAAGTGAAGTTTCGATCACCGGAAGTGTTTCGGGCGTCATCGGTAGTGTACCGGGACCACCGGAAGGGTTTCGGGGTCCACCGGGAGGGGCCACGGGCCCCGGAAGGTTTCATGGGCCAAGAGTGGGAGGGAACCAGCCCCTAGGTTGGCTTGTGCACCTCCCACCCCATCCCAAGGCATAGCAAGGGGTGGAGGGGCAAACCCTAGGCATGGATGGGCCCAAGGCCCACCCTAGGGCGCCGCCCCTCCTCCCACCTTGGCCGCCGGCCCTCCCATCTAGGGCTGCCGCACCCTCTAGGGTGGGAACCCTAGATGGGGTGTCTCCTCCTCCTTCCCCCTATATATATGTGGGGTTTTGGCGGGCTGCAACACATGAGTTCCTCTCCTCTCAGCGCAGCCCTACTTCTCCTTCTCCTCGTTCTCCGTAGTGATTGGCGAAGCCCTGCCGAAGACCACGTAGCTCCACTGTCACCACGCTGTCGTGCTGCCGGAGAGCTCCCTCAACCTCTCCTTCCTCCTTGCTGAATCAAGGCATAGGAGACGTCACCGGGCTGCACGTGTGTTGAACGCGGAGGCGTCGTTGTTTGGCGCTAAGATCGGAGTCCACCGCGATCTGAATTGCTACGAGTACGATTCCACCAACCACGTTCTTATAACGCTTCCGCTTAGCGATCTTCAAAGGTATGAAGATGCAATCTCTTCCTTCTCGTTACTGGTTTCTCCATAGATAGATCTTGGTGAACGCGTAGAAAATTTTGATTTACTACTACATCTCCCAACACTTATCCCTTCGTCACACTCCTTCTCCTACCTCCAGAAAAAATTCCCAATCCATCTCTTTCCCGTGTTCTTCACCTAGAAAGTGAAATTTTTTATCTCTTTGCTTGGAAGTCTGTTTCCAAAACTATTTTGAGAAATTGCTCCTTGGTATGTAACTCTCCTATTCCTCCAATTAGTTTTTGTTTTACTGGTTTATATTTTGCATAAGTTGCTGCACTCGGTGCTACAGAAAATGATGTTGCATGTTGAATTCTTTGAGTTCCAAGTAATATGAATGCTTGATATGGCCTCTAGGCATCACTATAAGTAGTTTCTACCATTCCTACAAAGTTTTGTTGACATAAATTTGTGACCCAAATATTTCAGAAATTTGTTCTTAGGAGCATGAACCTTCTGAGGAAAGGTACTTCAAGCCAGAGCCCCAAAGGAGTTTCTAGGAGGATTCAGGATAACGACATCAACCTCCCTCGCAACACGGAGGTTAGGCCCTATGAATGGCCCCATATACCCTTCATGAATGAAGCAGTTTTTCATGAAGAGTTCATGTAACTTGTTGCAAATCTCGGGCTAACCAACTTCCTCGCAGATAAGGGTGACCAGCACTAACTCCTCACTAATTCCTTCAAGCAAAACTTTTACTTCATTAATACGCCCGATTCTCCCATAGTGTGCTTTGCTCTATATGCCACGAACTATGAGTTACCTCTGCATGAATTCTGTGAAATTTGCCCGCTTCTCTTTGATGGGGGAGTGTGTGAATCTAAACCTGGGGAGTTCGAGGATTTTCTCCATACCTTAACTGTGGGAGAAACCAGGGGCGTATCAAACGCCAGAGCCACTAGTCTGCATTTTCCATCGTTGCATTACTTTTCTCTATTTATAGGAAAATGCATAACTGCTATGGAGCAGGGTGGTGGCCTCAGTGCTCCCACCCTTGTTATTTTGCGTCGTGCACTTTATGGTGATAATGCTTACAACTTAGGAGATATTGTTGCGCGTTGCTTACATCTTAACCGAACTAGAGGCAAGATTCATGGTGGTATTTATGCTACGCGCTTGGCCAAGCGCTTTGAGATGGCTATACTCCCTACTGATTATTTGTTGCCCGAGGTGCACCTCGACCACCTATCCATGGAGGAGCACCAATTTATTGAGAATCCTAAACCACCGATAAACCTTTGTTATAGCCTAGTGTTTAGAAAGAACACTTGTGATATTATTCCTTTTTCTGCACCTTCTCTATTTAATTATCATGCCAGGAATGGATTCAAAATAATGCCAGAGGACATCATTGCTTACCGAAATGAGCTTGATGCTGCGGAGGCCGAGGCCCAGGCATGGGACGCTCGGGTACCTCGGTAGAAGTCCTTTCCTGGACCTGACGGTTACTACCAGTGGTGATAACCAAGCTAGGTAAAAGCCTAAGCTTGGGGGAGTACGTATTTCTCACCGAAATTACATTCATGTTCTCACACTTCAAATAAATTGTCAGTGTTCATCATGTTTCATTGTATATCCATGTTAGCTTTATTTTTCTTGCTTTCTTCTTGTGTGTTTGAAAAACTTTGAAAATACAAAAATATTTCTCGCTTCTTTTCAGTTTTTCATTTCCTCATTTCTTTAGTTGTAGAACTAGAAATAAAACCCAAAAGGATTTCCTTTGCTTGTTGGGAGCTTTCTCGTGTAAATAGTTTTTCACGTTCTTGTTTTTCCCTTAGTTTGTTTCCTTGTTTAAGAAAAACAAAAACTCCAAAAATATTTCAGTGTGTTTCTCTGAATTTATTTTCTTTTTATTGAGCCCTTGAAATGAGAAGACCATGATGAAAATGTTGAGTGGCTCTCATATGCCTTATTGATGATCTAACAAAGAGCCAATTTTACCTTGTCTTCTCCTTTGTCTTAAACTGCCCTAGAGATTCCAACTTACTCCATGGCATTCTCGCACTATTATTATTATCACATCATTCGATCGTGCAAGTGAAAGGCAATAATGATGATATTTGATGAAGTGATTGTGGAAAAGGAAGCTGGTATGAACTCTTTTTGTTTTTTGTTTTGTAAATATGTTTAGCCAGTTTGATCCTGATTCAGTATGTCATGGGTAAACATGTTTGTGATGATAATTAGACATTATAGCTTCGCATGCCATGCCTAAAAAGCTAGGAGTTAATAATGATTTATCTTGTGTGTCAACATGCATTAAAATAGTTGTAATATGGTATGGTAGTATGGTAGTTCCCTCTGAGAAATTCAAGCAGTTTGACTTGGCCCATGTGCAAACATGTTGTTGAATCAAAACCAATGCAGCATTCATGATGTTTAAATTCAGAGTGTTCATATCCTACTCATGCTACGTCCAATGTTAATTATTCAAATTGCATGTTCATGACCGTTGTTGCTCTCTAGCTGGTCGCTTCTCAACCTATTGCTAGCCTTCACCTCTACTAAGCGGGAATGCTGCTTGTGCATCGAAAACCCTTAAACCAAGTTATTCCACATGAGTCCACCATACCTACCTATATGTGGTATTACCCAGTCGTTCCAAGTAAATTTGTATGTGCCATCTCTAAATATTCAAATAAACATCTATTTTGTGCACTCGTCTCGCTCATAGAGCGACGAGGCGATCGATATTTTCCATGCTAAGAAATTTATTCTTAGGATGGTCATTTATTCGCCTTCTTTGGACGAGAGAGGCTAGTAAGAGGGATGCCCAGTCCCACATAATCAAAATAAATTAAACAAACTCCTTAGGACAAATGTATGTTGGAAGGCATCTGTGAATTCGGTCGGCCATGGTTTGTGTATGGATGGTGGATAGGAGCAAACTTCACTATTCTGTTTGGGAACCACCAATAATGAGTTTAGCATGGAAAATGTTGAAAACCTTGTCGTGATGTTGAAAAGAAAAGTGCACCACTCAAAAATTATATTTTCACTCTTGTTTTAAGCTTCGAGCTCTAGCACCACTGCAAATCAATGCTTCCCTCTGTGAAGGACCTATCTATTTACTTTTATCCCGAGTCATCATCCTCTTACTAAAGCACCAGACCCGAGAGCACTATTGCCATCCTTATGCATTGAGTATAGTTAATGTTGGATATGAGCATGACTGGATCTTTGCTACCCTGAATTATAACATTTAGTCGATGCTTGGACCTCAGAGGTCCTCTACAGTTATGTTTTGCGGTCTCACAAAGGACTAGCGAAATACCATGTCACCATATTGTATTATGATTGTTTTGAAAAATTGTTGTCATAGGAGATATTTTATTATTGCTTTCTAAATGGTTATGTATTTCCATGATTTAACATACTACCTATTTGTTGTCATGGACGTGTCTACTTATGATTTATACTGAAAACTTGAGCACTAGCTAAGCATGTGTATAACGACGAGGACAAAGGAGTTTGTAAAAGTTTTCTTTATCACTTTTGGATTATCAACTGAATTGCTTGAGGACAAGCAATGAGTTAAGCTTGGGGGAGTTGATACGTCTCAAACGTATTTAGTTTTCCAAACACTTTTGCTTTGGTTTTGACCTCTAATTTTCATGATTTGAATGAAACTAACCCGGACTGACGTTGTTTTCAGCAGAACTACCTTGATGTTATTTTTGTGCAGAAATAAAAGTTCTCAGAATTGGATGAAACTTTTTGTGAATTATTTTTGGAATATATGATGAATTATGGAGCGAAGACCTGTCGAAGGGGGTGTGCCAGGGGGCCACAATCAACAGGGCGCTCCCCCTAGTGGCATGTCATGATGGCTTGTGCGGCCCTCGTTGTCGGTGTCAAATCTGTCATATCTCGTATAGGGTCCTAAGCTAGGCATCTTGAAGCAATGGTAACATGGACATAGGGTTTTACCCAGGTTTGGGCTCTCTCAAGGAGATAATACCCTACATCCTGCCTTTCATTGTATTGATATGGGGGATAGTACATAGTACAGGTATCTACTGCGAGATTGTAGTAATGAATATGAGATTGAGATCGTCTATTGACTAGCCTAGCCTCGGTTTATATAATGCATTGTAAGCCTAGGGTTTAGAGGAGTCCTTGTCTTGTGCGCCAAGTCTTGTGGAATCTCCCTTGTATACATCATGGGCTCTCCGACCTGACCCATTAGTGAATCGCCTTGGGGGTCCTTGACCCGATCCACTAGTCGGGAGATGATGTGGTGAGTACTCCCTAGTCCAGGACACCATCAGTAGCCCCCTGAACCGGTCTTCAAGTTGGGGACGCTTCTCGGTTCTTCTGAGCTATTCTTCATCTTCAGCCATCGGTCTTGAAAACTGGTTCAACAAATCTTCCCATCTCCGATCTTGAGGATCGGCGAAGTGTATCTGAAGATTTCACACGTCGGGCATTCGAGGAGCCCCTTTAAGTTATCGGCGTTTATTAATGCCTTGTAATTTTTTACACCATACCTAGGGTTTGAAGTGTTTCCCGTGCGGCGTCATCCTCTAGCGTCCGAGCTCCAACGCTGAACTACATCTAAGGCATCTTTTCACAGCCGAGCTCCAACACTATTCGGCATTCAAGGTATCCTCTTGCATCCGAGCTCCAACGCCGGACTGCATCCGAGGTGTCTTTTGCAGCCGAGCTCCGACGTTGATCGGCATCTGAGGGCCAATGACGGGCTGCGTCCGCGCTCCAACGCCGGATTGCATCCGAGGTGTCATAAATTATCTTGGTCTCTGAAAATTTGAAAGACCTTATCCGGGCTTAACTGCCGGAATAGTCTTTTATGGAGCCAGCCATTCGCATCCTAGCTTTATGTCGGACTACTTTCGAGGTGTTTTGCGTAGTCGAGCTCCAACACTGGTCGACATCCGAGGTGTCATATATTACTTCGGTCTTTGAAAAGGTTGAACGAGTTTAGCCAAGCTTAATGCCGGCAATGCCCTCTATTGAGCCAACCACATGCATCCGAGCATTACACTGGACTACTTCAGAAATAGTGCACCACCTCAATAGTGGGTTGATTTTTGGTGGAAATTATTTCTGATCGTTGCAATTTATTCTCTGCCGAGAATTATAGCCAATAGCCCTCAAGGTGTGTGTCGGCCTATAACCCGAGATGCACCTGAAGGAAAAATAATAATAAAGAAAATAAAACCACTGATCCCAGTAGCCCTTGAGACTTAGGTCGATTAGCAAAATCGGCCTAAGGATCAAGTTCTTGCTCGGTGGCATACATTAGGGATGGAAACATGGTACGCAATAGTTTCCGAGAGTCGGGTTCGGTGCGACCGACCAACCTGAGGATGAGAACTCCTCAGAAATTGTATTGCGCTTTGACTTTGTTGCATTGAATAGGCAATGCAGTAGCCCCCGAGCCTTAATTTGGGCACGGGTGGTCGAATTAAGGATCGATATGTGTTTGAGACAAACTTTTTTACGTTTGACACGATTTATGTGTAATGACTCTATGCATTCAAGTACTTTACATCATTAATGCTCGAATCCGCATTGTACAAGACTTTGTTGACCGACCACCGACTTGAACCTCCTCGGCCAGTAGCCGAGGAGTGTTTGGCATACTTTATAAAGCCTTTAGAACGGCAAAGATTTACAACAAAAAAGGCAATTCGGTCATATTGTTTTATAAACAAAGGTATGCGGAGAGATATGTTATATTACTATTAACGTAAGAAACATCTTCTAGGAAAAATAGTTCCTCTATAAGTTTCTTTTCCCAGGATGTCATGTTGACCATGATCGTGAAACCTCAACTCCGATCAATGTGGGAGGAAAATATTGAGGATTTAGTTTGGGGAATGTTCCCGAACTCTATGGTATGAACCGAAATTTTCACTTCTGTCATTGCCGACCAATTATATTCTTAAGATGGCTAGCTTTCGGCTTCCCTCAGTCTGAGGTACTAACCCGGATGACCCGGAAGTAACAATCACATAGGTGCTCCCTTTACCTCCTAGCCGAACAATCGGGGACGTAGGGGGTAAGCACAGGAGCCAGGCAACCCATCTTGGCTAAAATCTTAAGTCAAATTGATGCATATTTATGGCTTTGTAATGATGATTACGGAAGGCAACACTCGCATATTGAATATAAATTCTTTAATGTTATATGCTATTTTTACTCCTTTGTGACTGTTTATCATTTGAGAGTGGCTCATCGTCGGCTTCTACCCCTTTGTAAATACTACGTAGGGTGTTTCCACAGTAACAAGACAACCCTTAGCCGATGTCTTCATGCCCAGAGGTCGTTGTGTTAGCAGAAACAAGGCAATCAGATATCTAGGCTTTATACCTTTCACTTGGTCATGGGAGCTTAAAGTTTGGGAGGCCAGTTACTAGCCCCCGGTTAGTGTTCGGCGTCAGCCGAGGTCAAGTCCTTAACACTCCGGCCAATTTTATGAAAGGCCCATTATTTAATACTCTCATCGGATTGCCGACTAGTTTATGCTCATTGTGACAGTCAGTATTCGTCTTTCTCCACTGAGGTACTTGATCAGTTAAATTGGAAGTACAATCCCAGTGGTTCTCCCTTTGCACTCCTAGCCGAACAAAGTGGAACGGAGGAGGCAAGAACAGGAGCCGGGCAACCCAACTATTGAGCAAAGACACAATTCCAAACTGGTGCATATAAAGCAATATCCAAGAACGTTTTCCCGAGGACTCCTCGGAGTGCCTTGGCTTCTGGTGGGTTCGGCTCTAGTCGCAACCACCCATCGATATTGCCGATGCTTTAAAAGTGTACTACGAGAGTTATGCTCGGAAAAAACAAAAATTTATGCAAAAAAAATATGTTTAGATAAAATAAGATAGTGCCAATACGAAATTTGTCTAAAATTTAATATGTGCTTCGGTCGTGCTTTAACATGATGCATCCGATCTCCGGACTCCAAGCGGGTCAACCTTTGGCTTCAACCTCCGTATCCCGAAGGTGGAGTGTTTCTTCGAGGCCTGTTTAGCGAACTAAACTCGAGCGGCTTTAGAAAGAAAACAGGCTATCCGGCTATTGACCACAAACTCGTGTTGGAAAAAGGAGTAGTAGAAAAAGACTTTGCAACGACCAAGAAGAAAACGCATTTATTATAAAATAGCTCATATAAATTTAAGAGCCCCCAAGTGACTTGGGTAAAAGAATTTTATGTATAATGATTGTATGTAATGAAGTACTTATATCATATATGTGTTCGCCCAAACTTTAAACGCGTCTTAACCGACCATCGGCTTCTCCCTCTTCGGCCAAGGGCCGAAAAGTGTTATCTACTATGCCATCCGAGGATATCAGACGTGTTTCGAATAACCAGGAAATCAGGCCATTAGGCTATAACGGACAAAGCACGCCTAGGGAACTTATGTTATATTACTATTTAACGTAAGAAGCATCTTCAAAGAAAATAGTTCCGCCAATGGTTCCTTTCTTTGGGTTCTCATGATTACCATGAGGGGTGTGCAATAGATGTATGTATGCTTGTCTTTTGTCGTGGCCGACCATAGTTGAAAACAGTAAGAGCGCTAGCTTTCGGCTTCACCCATCTGAGGTACGAGTTCGGATGACCCGATCGGAACAACCGTAGAGGTGCTCTCTTTACTCCCTAGCCGAACAATCAGGAACGTAGGGGTAAGCACAAGAGCAAGGCAACCCAGCTTTGAGGAACACTTAAGTCAACATGATGCATATATTGGCGTAAACACGAAACAAGGTAGGGTGTGATACATTAATAATCATATGCAAGAGGAATGGCTTCATAAAGGAAGCCCCCAAGTAAATGGGGTATTTGAATTTGTTTGTAAAAACAAAGTTTTGACAAGGAAAGTTTTTCACAAACAACTTTTTGTCGAAAACATATAATGCTTGGTCGAACCGAACAAAAATTGAAAATTGAAAAAATTGAGCATGAAAGCGACTTAGCTGGTTAATGTGCTTGTGATGTGTGCCGAGCTTGTAGTGGGTCAAGGTCCCAGGCCCCAAGCCGGTCACGAGGTAGCTGAAGAAGAGCTCGGCTTGATGAAGTGACAACACAACAATTCCGAAGGCCGACGAGAAAAACCTGGGCGAGTCGAGCAGACGGAGTAGTTTGGCAACATGAAGGTGAAGCCCCTAGTCTGTCGCCCATGTCGATGACACAATTTGATTGATGGAGGCGCGACAACGATGTAGGCACGCCAAGGTGACCGCATGACACAGCCGAAGCCGATTACATGTGCACACAATATAGTGCAATCCAAGAGTAATAACAGATAAAGGTAATAATATATTTTAAAAAAACTTCTGCTTAGATAATTTAAGTGAAGCAAGTAAGTAAAGGAATATGTCCTGGGTGCCAAGGTGCCTGAATGAAGAGTTCGGCTTGACGAAGTGGCGACGCTGCACTGTCGATGTGGCGAGATGAAGTCCTCGGACTAGTTAACATGGCGAAGCTGTGATCGGCGGACGCCGAAGTCTCATACAGGTCGGCTGGTGACGCCAAAGTCTCATTCCAGCCGATGTGTTGAAGCAGGTCGGCTGGTGACGCCGAAATCTCATGCCATCCAATGTGTTGAAGCAGGTCGGCTCATGACGCCGAAGTACCCGTAGCAGGTTGATGAAGGGATGCCAAAGCCCCGGTCTAGCGGAGGTGACAGAGCAGATCTATAAGGTGACGCTAGAGCCCCGTGTCGGTCGACATGTCAAAGCAGGTCGACGTGGTGGACATCCGCTTGAAAAAGTAACGACGCGGCAATGCCAACGCTGGTCGGAATTTGTGACGAGGTCGATGCTGGCTTGATGAAGCAATGGAGCGCCCGACACGTACAACCCGCGGATGACGAGGTTCGCTTGATGATTATTCGTCCCTCGCGATGCCGAACTCTTGGTCGGATGACCGAGATGATGAGAAAAAAATTCTTCAAAAAGGACGTCCGACAACCCGTTCATGAAAAAGATGAACACGGGGCGGATTCGTTTCCGCGCAGAAAATAGATCCAAAATTTGTTATACTAATCGGATGTTTCCCAAAGTTTGGATGGTCGGATCGAGCTGAAATTTTAAGGGGTGATCGGTATAGGAATTTCGCAGCCGATGAACGGTGGGATTTTGCAGCGGACGTCCGAACTAGACGCTGGACTCCTCGCCCTAAACTTGTCCAGATTCTCGTTCCGATTCGATAGGGCTGCGGTATATTGTAGATCGCGGAAGATTCCTCCACCGAAACGCGATGAAATTTTACAGGGTTGTTCTAGACTTAATTTCGTATAATTACACCGAAGCAATTGTCAAAGTGACACTTGAGGAGGAGGGGACGACGAACACGAATTCGCTGTCCAGAAAAACTGCAGGGTCGCACGAGGGTAATGTTGATGTTGAGCCCCCGAGCACTATGAAGGATTCTTCCATGGTCTTGGTTGAGATTGGAGTTGATGTTGATGAAGACACCCATCCGATCTAGATGATCTGACGTGGTGCGCAGTCCTCGGCCTCGCCAAGGTGACCAGTCAAGCTGGCAATGAAGATGTCGACGTTGACGATGTAGCTCGGTTCCGACGTGTAGATCGCGATGGAGCTGATCTGAATTCAAATCTTACCGCGGCGACTACCCAGCAGGCTCTCAATGAAAACACCAATGTCGGTGTCAAATCCGGCATATCTCATAGTAGGAGTCCTAAGCTAGGCGTCTTGGAACGATGGTAACATGGACACGGGATTTTACGCAGGTCCGGGCTCTCTCAAGGAGATAATACCCTACGTCCTGCTTTTCAGTGTATTGATATGAGGGATAATACATAGTACAGGTATCTACTACGAGATTGTAGTAATGAATATGAGATTGAGATCGTCCATTGACTAGCCTGGCCTCGGTTTATATAATGCACCGTGAGCCTAGGGTTTAGAGGAGTCTTTGTCTTGTGCGCCGAGTCTTGTGAAAGCTCCCTTGTATGCATCCTGGGCTCTCCGAACTGGCCCATTAGTGAATCACCTTGGGGGTCCTCGACCCGACCCACTGGTCGGGAGACGACGTGCAGAGTACCCCCTAGTCCAGGACACCATCACTCATGGCCCCTTCGGCCCTAATTCTAGTCCTATAAAATCACATCCGCGGAGAGAAAAATAAGAGAGAAGATTTCATCGCGTTTCACGAGACAGAGTCGCCGCCACCTCATGTTCTTCCTCTGGAGGACTGATTTGGACCCTGTTTTGGGCTCCGGAGAGGGGAAATCGTCGTCGTCGTCATCAGCAACCCTTCTCCATCAACACCGCCATGATACTCACCATCGGGAGTGAGTAATTCCTATGTAGGCTTGCTAGACGATGGTGGGATTGGATGAGATTGATCATGTAATCGAGTTAAGTTTGATAGGGCTTGATCCCTGGTATTCACTATGTTCTGAGATTGACGTTGCTATGACTTTGCTATGCTTAATGCTTGTCACTAGGGCCCGAGTGCCATGATTTCAGATCTGAACCTAATATGTTCTCATGAATATAAGAGCGATTTGGATCCTATTTTGCAAGTTGTATGCGCCTATTACGTGTCATGATCCGCATACCCCAAGGTGACAATAATTAGCATTCTTTCCGGCGATTGCCGTAGTTTGAGGATTTCATGTATTCACCATGTGTTAATGCTTTATTTCGGTTTTCTATTCAAATGGGGCCTTAATATCCCTTAGTTTTCAATAGGACCCTTCTTCCATGGGAGGGTAGGACAAAAGATGTCATGCAAGTTCTTATCGCAAGCACATATGACTATACACGGAATACATGCCTACATTACATTGATGAATTTGAGATAGTTCTGTGTCGCCATAGTGTGTAACTGTTATATGATCAATGTCATCTAAAACATTATCCATCACCGATCCATGTGCATACGCGTTACATGTACTGAATCTTGCTAAGTTACTATTGTTATTGCTACTGTCACACCTGCTGCAAAACTGCTTTTGTTATTACTACTGTTACTTTTGCTACTACTATTTGTCGTGCTACTAAACTTTTGCTAGACAGAGATATCCCAGGTGCGGTTGAATTGACAACTCAACTGTCAAGGCCAATAAATATTATTTGGCTCCCCTTGTGTTGAACCAACAAATTAGGGTGAAATACTACCCGTGAACACTGTTGCGATCACCTACACTTGTGGGTTATCACGGGGTAATAATAATTACAAATAACATTGACCATACTTGTACAACTAAGAGAACAACAAGTACAAGGACTATTAACTATAAAATAAAAATATATAAAAAGAACAAACAAATCACTAATAAACCAACTAGAAGCAACAAAAGAAAATTAAGATACTAGTAACAACATCACTACACATACTAGACAATGGTCATAAGAATGAGGCAATGCGACGGTGAAGAAACTACGTTGCACGCCTGGCACAACACCGGGACAATCAAGATTACGGCAAGTACCACAAGACATGGCTACCTACAAGATAAACAAACATAATATGAGGTTATAAAGGTTTCCACTAGACTACCAATACACGATAAAAATATAAATAATTTAAACTAGCAAACTAACAACATGGCATTTAAAATAACTTAAAGAAAGGGCTCAATCACTAAAACAAGAACAATATCTCAAAGATAGATAAGCAAATAATGCACTTTTAGTAACTATAAATTATAGCTAGATACCACAAAACAAGAAACAACCACAAACCACATAATAAAATAAGCACAACATCCATTGAAAGAAAATCACCGTTCAAAAAAATTAACAACATCACTACACAAACACAACAAGATATAGAACAATTAAAAGCAAAAACTACCAATACTAATACAATAAAGTAACTAAAATCAAGAAGGATAACCAAACAAATTGAAACAAACAATTATTTATATACCACAAACAACAATACAAATCACATATTCATGCACACTACAGTGAAAAATGATAGAATGAAGGAAGGGGTAAGCATAGGATGGGGGAAAGATGTGAGGGCGAGGGTGGGGAGGGGGAGGCAAGGGGGGTTAGGTTTTGTGAAAAGCTAACTAGCAAAACCCTAACAGAACAAATTCACATAACAAGCACTGAATCCACAACTCCAAGAACTCTCTTGGATCTTCAAAATAGCGAACATGTAAAAAAATCAAACACCATATCTCAAAACCATAGAACAAACGAGAGCAAAGAAAAGAATAGAGAAAACCCTAGCAAGTAGATGCGGTGGCGGAGATGAGAACACAATGAGGGAAAGGAGCGGCCGAAGAGACAAGCAAATGAAGGGACGAGAGAGGGGGAGGGGACGTGCGGGTAGAAGAAAACGCAGACAGAGCTGTCCAGCGGGCGAGGGACAAGCGGAGTTCATAAACCAACCTGATAACATAAACCCAAATGATAACGCCCACACGTGTGGCACGAGACAACATGGTCCACTCGTCTCAATAATCATTCATCTTGCCACATCAAACATATGACATTAGCGAAATCTTTTTGGTTTTTTAGACTTAAAAATGTTTTATCTCTTAAATACAAAATCCAATTAGAAATCCTTTTTTCACCATTAAATACATCTCGACAAGATCTTTAAAACTAGAACCCATGTTGATATGTTTCGACGACTTTTTTTGGCTACTAGTTGCCACATGTTTACATTGAAGTTGCCATGATATGTTTCATCTAGTTTTTTCTTCTACATTTAAAACTACCACTGTATTTCAACTACTTTTTATGACAATTTTTATTAATTGGTCATGGCAAATTTTAGTAATTAACTACGGCAAATTTAATTCATGGATCATGACAACTTTTGGTAATTCATTATGTCAAATTGAATTTATAGATCATGGCAATTTTATTATTTTTACCATGATAATTCTAGTATTTTGAACATGAGAAAACATTTTTTGTATGAACCATGGCAAATTTTAGTGCATGTATCATGGCAAATGTACGTAATTCACCATGGCAATTTTAGTTTATGGTTCATGGCAAATTTAGCGAGTGACTATGCATTTTAAACATATGTGACGACATATTTCTTTTTTACTTATGAACCATGTCAAAATTATTTCAAGGATCATGACAAATTATAGTAATTTATCATGGCAAATTTAGTTTGTTAATTTCCTTTTTTATAACAAATCTCAAAGTTTATTTTAAACATAGAATAAAAGGTAGTTGAAATATATCATGACAACTTCAGTGTAATCACGATGACAATTTATGCGCAATAGACATGGCAACTTTTAACCCGTCCAAAAGCCGTGGAAACATATCAATATGAGATCTAGTTTCAAAGATCTCGTCGCAGTGGATTTAATGATGAAAACAGTTTTTCAATCGGAATTTTTTATTTAAGAGATAAAACATTTTAAAAACTAGAAAGATAAAAGATTTCTGTTGACGTCATCAGTTTAATCAGTTATGCATGTGTGTGGTGACGTGACGTAACATGTGATCATTGAGCGTGTGATCTGTTGTTGCTCTTACCACACGTGTGGACGTTATCGCGAACCAACATAAAAATAAGCAGAAAAGACCATAATTTCCAGCACGAATCTTGCAGCGAATCGGACGGCTCTGAAATTGGCAGACACGGCAACAAAAAAGCAGACACCTGAAATATAGCAAAGCCGGTATATATTTATATTAAACTAAAATTTGCAACGGTCAACTAACAGGAACACCTCATGTCGGTCGTCCTTGCCCAGGCTGTCCATCCACCGAACCCGACCGCAGCAGGCACCGGCACGTGAAATCGCCAACAGGACCTCCCGGCCCTGACCGGCCAATGAAGGCGATCATCATCCACCATGTTATCTGATCGAGACGCGCGGCCGGCGGCCGTGGCCCGTGGAGCGAACAGCGGAGCGGAGTCCATCCCCGTCGCATTTGCAGACCGTGGACCCTACGGAGATGGCGGTAGCTGGTCCCGTGCTCCTGCGTTGCGACGGGGAGAAGAGAAGAGCCTTGATTGCCGCGCGGCGGGGGCACACGGTCCGTCCGTCCGACCGATCCAAGAGCGGCTGGCAACAGTATGTGTTCGCCAGCTCGACCTGCCCGCGCTCTCAACACGTGCCGCACCGCACACACAGGCAAGCAAGATTCACGTCGACTGAAGAGCGCGGTCCCGATCGGCGCGCTCCAGACTGGAAGAGGCGCGTGACGAGCTGGACCACGACGGAGGGGGCGCCGTCCCCGCGCGCTCCGGAGCGAGCCCACGACGGAAAACCAGCACCTGGAGCGCAGCCAGTGCACCAAGGCCGTCGACGTCGTCGTTGACGGCTATAACTAAAAACGAAGGCAGAAACCGCGACCCACGAATCCACCTTGTACGAACGCCAAGCTAGAAAATCCGACGGGTGACAAACAGGAGGAAAGATCAACTGAAAGAATTAATCACACTCTGGGGTTAAGAAAAGAAAGAAAGCATGCCAAATTACAGGACAACACAAACACCAGCAGTGCCATCAGACATCCAGATCAGTAGCCTCGCTACTCCGAGAACGGCACAGCAGAATTACTCAAAACAAGAAAGAATCAGGGATCAACAGAAACCTCACCCCACTAATCAACCAAGCAAGCGGCTATCAACTTTGGCTCAAAGCTATCTATATAACAACCAAGTAATAACTATGCAGCAACCTAGCTTAGCTAGCTAGCTACCTCTGCTAAACACAACGGACACTTTCATCCCCGTCAGCGCGCAAGCCCTCACTGCGCCTGGGCGGTGGCTTCCTCCGGCGGCGTCGCCGGCCCCGAGTACGAGTTCCGGATCTCGGCGATCCGCCTGATAACCTCCTCCATCTTCGGCCGCTGGTCCGGCGCGACGGCCACGCACGCCATGGCCACCTGGAGCAGCTGCACCATCTCGTCCTCGATGTTGGGGTGCCGCAGCAGGTCCACGTCGAACACCTCCGCGGTCCACTCCTCCCGGACCACCGACTGCACCCACCGCGGCAGGTGCTCGATGGAGTCCTCGCGCCCCGGGGACCTCAGGGGCGCCTTTCCGGTCAGCATTTCCAGGAGCAGCACGCCGAAGCTGTAGACGTCCGACTTCTGGGTCGGCTTCTTGGTCTCCAGGACCTCCGGCGCGCGGTATCCGATGAGCCTGGCGGGGGCGGGCAGGGTGGTCATGAGCTGCGCCAGGCCGAACTCGGAGACGCAGCCGTCGAGGTTCTGCGACAGAAGGATGTTCGACGATTTCAGGTTGCCGTGGATGAACTTCCCGCTTCCCTCGGCGTGAAGATGAGCGAGTCCACGAGCCACGCCCAGAGATATCTTCACTCTCGTTTCCCAGTCCAGTGCAGCTCTTCCAGTGGCTTTGTTCCCTGAAAGCCAGCCGCGGCCATTGTCATTCATTAGAACAGTCAACAGGGACACACACTAAATCTTATCAACCAGTTGAGTTCAGTGCTACAGTGAACACTAAATAGGACAAACAGGATGAAATTCCACAATCTGACTGCAGTCTGCAAATGCTTAATAACAATGTTAATGGCAAAATAAATTCATATCTCAGTTTATTTACAGAAATTGGAGGATTCAGCATATTAACTAGCATTATGCCACCCCCACTAATAGCATTCTAATTCGCTACGTGAATATATGGTATGAATTCCAACTAAGTTTTGGATATGCTTGTAGCCTACTAGTGCCAACAGTTCAGTCTGAGTTACCAATCATCACCTCGATGCAGAGGGACCTTTTGAATAGGCTAGACCGCTAGAAGTTCATAAGCACTAATAGGCAACTGGTTTCAAATATAACAGACGAAACAAAGAACTTACCATGCAAAACAGCAGCAAGGCTACCAGCAGGGACATAGTCATACACCAGTAGCTTTTCATCTTTGGAGTAATAATAAGCACGCAATGGAACAATATTCTGATGCTGGCCAATCCGGCCAACTATCTCCATCTGCTGTTCGAAGTCTTTCTTCCCCACCACCATCTCCTTTAATCTCTTGACCACAACTGTGGTGCTGTCCTCAAGAACGGCCTTGTAGGTAGTCCCAAAGCTTCCTTTTCCAAGTACTTCAGCCGAAGCTCTAAGCAAATCTTCCAGGTCAAAGTTATATGAAGAACCCTCGAAGAAAACCAGTTTATTTCTCTCTGCTTCCTGAACACTACTGCTGTAGTCTTCCTTAGGGGTGTCTGTCCTTCCACCTGCAACAGCTTTTCCTTTGGATGACGAAGCTGTGGTTGGTTCTGTGCGTTTCTTTCTCTTGAAAATACATATCAAGAGTACAAGAATCAAGAGAAGCAACAATACCCCTCCTGCAGCAGCGATTGCAATTAGAACACCTGTCCTGATCCTTTTCCAGAAGCTTTTCTTGGGTTTGCTGGGCACTGATGGTGATGGTGTCGGTGAAAGAGAAGGCGCAGTTCCAGGACATGGTTCCAATGGTAACCCACACAGCAAAGCATTCCCTAAGAAGCAACTGGCTGGGAATTTCTGCAAGGAAGGTGGTATTGGACCACTGAGGTTGTTGTTGCTCACATTCAAATGCCTCAGTTTGGGGAGACGTAGGTCAGGGATGGGTCCAGAAAGAGAGTTGTTCTGGAGAAGGAATGCAGTAAGTCCAGTGAGATTTTGCACTCTCAATGGGATTTCCCCATCGAAAGTGTTGTAGGACAGGTCTAGGAATGTCAAGCTGGATGAAAGTGTGGTTGGTATGATTCCAGACAGATTATTATGCTGCAGATAGAGGGAATGAAGAGAAGGAATAGATCCTACATCAGGAGGGAGGTCAACAGTAAGGCGATTAGACCGGAGGCTCAGCACCTCCAGGGCATCAAGCTTGCCAAGCGTATCCGAGGGTATTGGGCCAAAGAGTCCTACTGCAGGTAGGCGTAGTGTGTGTACACGGCTATTGTCCGGTGTGCATGTCACTCCCACCCAAGAAGTGCAGACAGGTGTCGTGGAGCTCCAGTTGAGCTTCCTGCCATGGGGCAGGGATGCAGCAAATGCAAGAAGAGCCTGCTTGTCGGAGTTCAGATCGGCACTTTCAGCATACAGGATGCATGCAAAGAGAACAGCAGCAGACAGAGATGCTGCAAGTGTAAGATGCTGCATTGTTCGGACTTGCTGGAAGCCAGTAGATTTCAACTCTGTAGTCCAAGCTTTCTCATCAGCTCTTCACTCTTCTAGCATGAGAGAAAAAGAAAAGGTAGGTGAAAGTGGCCGACAAAACATCAAGGTAATAATAGATAGTACATGTAAAAAGGAAGGTCCCAAAAAAGCAGTGAACGAAGGAATTCAGAATATAAAACATGAAGCATAAACTTTGCACCTAAATATACTTTTGGCACTAACTGCCTAAGAACTACAAAATATGCTCAAGAGATATGCAAAAATAGAAACATGGAAGAACCAATGGTGGATTTTTTTCCCTACTCTATCCTAAAGGGTTGTAGAGAACAATCTGCCATGGTAGCTTGTTTTCAGAAGAACTTGCAGTTGAATAAGTGAGATACTGAAATGTTCTCTTCGACCCACATACTGGCATCTGCATGTTCATGGTTTTAAAATCAATATCCCATTTCAGATCATCCAAAGACAGGTTCATCGGCCAGATAACAAATAGTATACATATACAGTGCTTTGACAGACCAAACTTGCATACCGGCTCTGTATCTGGTCAAATAAGCAATAGTATACCTCGTCCAACACGATAATGTTCTTGAGAGTTAAGAACTCTCCTGTTTGTACCTACCTTAGCTATCATTACACATAACCAGAAATTGTTCACTTTCCAGTGCAACTGGAATTGCAATGATCAGAACAGAAGCTGGTGCGATCGCATGTTTCAGTAATAGAATAAGCCAATAGAATGATCCAGGAGAGAAATGCTTCCATGGTGAGGGATTCTATGCAAGACACCTCATATTTGCCAACTACTACATAGTAAGCTCCCCTCTCGTAGGCTCAATTTGTCTCTTCCTTTAGTCTCAGACTCTCAGCCATAAGGCCCACCATCAAGCCGACTGCTCCGGTGATTCTTATTGATTTTCAACGGGGGGCAGTTGAGATAATGTGCATGTGACAACAGCATACTGCCCGTCTCATATCACTCATTGGCCTCCCTTTTAGAAAGTACACCCCAAATTACGCACATTAGCTTAGGACTAGCTAACCATAATTTTAAAAAAACAGTGGACAAATGGTGCCAAGAACTTGT
Source organism: Hordeum marinum (assembly GCA_022496015.1). Classification (NCBI taxonomy): domain Eukaryota; kingdom Viridiplantae; phylum Streptophyta; class Magnoliopsida; order Poales; family Poaceae; genus Hordeum; species Hordeum marinum. Next base: position 6,006,657 of record JAAAWK010001151.1, on the reverse strand, counting down.
TTCAACTAGGAACCAAGAGGAAAAATTGCTAGATTCCCTTATGTGGAGGTACGTGATCCCTTAAGTGTACCACACCACACTACCGCAGTAGTACCAGCGTACTCACCCAACCTACATTACATGATCCACACCTGAATTCATGATACCGTTGAGTTCTCAATTACTACTAGATGGTTAATAAAAGTGACAGCACAGGGCCACAGGCACTAAAAGGCAGGGCCTAGAGCTAAGAGGTAAAGCTCTCCCGTGGATGAGAGAAAGCGAGAAACGAAAGGAAAGGAGGGTCTTTTAATCTTTTTGCAGGGGAGGTGGGGGCTGGCCGGCTGGCATAAATGAATGCAAGTGTTCATGGCTGCATGGGCTACGCTGGCAGTGGCACGGCCTACACGCATCCATACACCTGACTGTGGCCCGAGTGGAGTGCAGATAGTCGGTAATTCTCTGTAGACAAAATTACAGCAGCAGAGATTCATCAGTAATTCAGTATATTGAAAAGAAAATCACCAATTCCTCTAAAAAAAGGACTGAAACTAATCACCAGATAGAGTACTCCCAACAGATGATTGTTTATTTAACACATTCCTAGTCCTGCTACTACCACCCAGCTCTTGGGCATTAAAACATTCTTCTCCGTATTCAGAAACAAACAAAGCTTAACTAGCGACAGCAAACCACTCCACTCATCAAGCGCAAAACAAACAACGGCCAACAAACTAGTGCATTGCGCTAATCGATTACGCTCCTCAGACCAGGGGGCGGATCGAGCCCAGGGTTCCAATCTCGGCAGGAGAGGAGAGGTTTGGGCATCCGAAGGCGTCGGTGTATCCAAGAAAACAAGATAAAGAAACGGAAGGCGCCACGCGAGGAGGAAAAGGAGAGTAGGCCGCAAACCTCCTGCCACTGCCAGGCGGAAATCGAGAGACGGCGGAGCGCGTCCTTCCGTGCCTCCCTCGCGCCGTCCGCCGCAAGATCCAGCCGTCCTCCGCCACGGAGTCACGCGCCGATCGAGAGCCGCGGCCGGGAGGAGGAGTCGGACCGATCTGCGCCGGAAGCGGCCGGCATTGCGCGGTGGGAGGGAGGGAGCAGAGCCCGCGCCGGCCGGACCGCCGCTCCTCGCTCGCTGGAGAGTGGAGGAGAGCGTGGCGATCTCGCTGCGCGCCCGCGACTGAGCTGTGTACTGTCTCTCTGTGTGTGCGGGTGTGTCGGGTTACATGTGTGTGGACGGACCGCGGTAGCGGTGGCGCTGCGCCTGTGCCTGTGCTGTAGAGAGGAGCTGTGCGGCGCTGCGGGCCGGTGGAAACTGCGTGTGCAAATTTGGCGTGCATTTAAGAGAAGCGTCAGTTACTGGGCGCATTTAGAGTATACAGTGGTAGTAAAACATAAGCTTAAAAGAATAGAGTAGTAAAGAATAATGATTTGGGGGTTTGTCAGAGTGACGGATTTGCCCCTGAGGGAGGGTTGACACACATCAGAAGTCTGCCTGGTGCCGAATGACATGTTTGTAACTGTAAGAGCATCTACATCCACGTGGCTTGGTAAACTCCGCATTCAAACGCCCATGAACCGGTCAATGCTTAAGTTCTTACATTCACATCATATACCTTATATTAGAAATCTTAAATCCATACAACACGCATTACAAAAAATTATGCTTGTGCCAAAAAAAGAGTTGGGGTCGTGTTGAAGCTAGATTTTGAAAAAGCCTATGACAAAGTGAACTGAGAATTTCTCCTAAGGTTTTAATGAGAAATGGTGCAGCTAGGTTAAACAAATTCTCTACAATGGGACCGTGAGTATCAAGCTCAACAATATTGTTGGCCCATACTTTCAGAGTGTCAAAGGGGTGCGCCAGACCCTTTCTCCCCATTTCTGCTTAACCTAGCGGCCGAGTGTCTTACTAAAATGATTAAAAACGCTCAAAACAATGATCTCCTGGTAGGTCTTGCACCTGACCTGATCCTAAAGGTGTGGCAGTTCTGCAATACGCAGATGATACGATCATATGCCTATATCATGACCTTGACAAAGCTGTTAACCTCAAACTCCTTTTATATATTTTTGAGTTGATGTCTGGTCTGAAGGTTATTTTTCATAAAAGTGAAGTTTTAACAATTGGGGGTGATGATCACATTGACCAGTAGTACGCTGATTTGTTCAACTGTGATGTCGGCCATTTTCCTGTTACATACCTAGGGATGCCTGTTAGCTTCACTAACCTGAAGAATTCTGAATGGGAATTCATTGTTGGTAAGTATCTGAATAGGTTTGATGCTTGGGTTGGCAATGCTGCCTCTATGGGTGGTAGACATCCCCTCCTTGATTCGGTAGTCACCCAAATCTCTCTTTATCATATGTCCATGTGGTTGATGAACAAAACCTTTTTGGAAAACTTGATAAACATAGGAGGAGATTCTTCTGGCAGGGCTGTAACAAGAAACGCCACTACTACCTGATCAAATGGGATATCTGCAGGTCTAAGGATAAAGGAGGGCTTAGGATCAAGGATCTCCGTAAGCAGAATATTAGCCTAATGGTTAAATGGTGGTGGAAACTTGAAACCCAAACTAGGCTCTGGCAAGACATTGTCAAGGCTAGATACCTCCGTAATCAATCTGTTGCCGATGTGGCTCCGCGGTTCTCTGATTCACCCTGTTGGAAAAATCTTCTGAAAGTCAAAAATCTATATATGATGGGCAGGAGAATCAAGATGGAGTCGGGAAACCTGACTCACCTATGGAAAGATCCTATTAATGGGTTGACCCCTTTATGGACAAATACCCTAGCTTATTTGCGATTTGCAATGAGCAAAACTATATTGTGGATAAGTTGGCTGGTACTGAATGCTCTCTTTTCTTTCGGAGAAGGTTGGATCCTATGCTATCCAGCCAGTGGAAGGAAATATGTGACACTGTTAATATCATTCCTCTTACGCAAGAGTGTGGCAGGGTCTTCTAGGGGCTAAACAAGACTGCCTGGTACACCACTAAGTCTATGTATAAATGCCTTGAGCGACCCCTCAGTGGCTGTAACTGCAAGTGGATCTAGAAAGCCAAGATTCCACTGAAAATTCAAATATTTCTCTCGCAGCTATCCCAAGATGTTGCCCTCACCAGAAAGGTGTTGAAAAGATGTCGTTGGCCCGGGAACCCTATCTGCTCTTTCTACAAAGAGGTTGAAACCTCACGCCACTTGTTCTTCGCGTGTCCAGTGGCCAAAGTGATATGGAGATCGATTGGGGTAACCATTGGCACGGATCTTTGCACCAACAACTACTATCAGTTCTTTTCTTGGTGTTTTACCTTCCTTCCTGGTGATGAAAGGTTTTGTACGGTGGCTTTGGGTGCAGTTACTTGGGCCATCTGGTTGGCCAGAAATAAAGCCACGTTCGAAAAAAGCTGATCAAATCTCCTTTCGAGATTGTTTTCACAACATATTCTTTCCTTTTATATTGGATAGGTGTAAGAGCATATTTCTCCATGTGCGGTTTTGGTAATTGATGACACCCCTATGGACTAATGGTTGCCTTGAGTTATATTTGAAGGATTTGTCCGTAGGTACTTCTTGAAGTCCATCTGTTGGTTTCAAGGAGTTTATATGGTGACCAAGGTGGTATTAAAGGTGTTATCCAAAGATTGGTCATGTAAGAGTTGAGCTTACTGCAAGCATGTCTTGAAGAAGAAGACTGTGTGAGCATTCATGTTTACCTTCAAGACATCATCTTTATGAAGAGAGAAGATACGATACAAGGTTGATCAAGACTAAGTCAAAGAGTGAACCAAGTTGATCAACACACAAAGCATACAAGATGTACCGAGAAGGATCAAGTGATCACATGGTATGGTAAGCATTGTCCATTACGCTTTGTGTACTAACCCATGGTCTACAAGAGTGTTGTTTGTAGGGTTAGGTATATTTCCATGGGACTACATCGAGAGGAAGATCCCATACAACCCATGGAAGATGACATCAAGTGGTGATCTTCATCAAGGTTGTGGTGTGAAAGTTCAAGTGAAGCATCACGAAGAAATCATTCTTGTAGCTTGCCGTCCATTGTGGTGACAATGGACTTGTGAAGGTGTGCCGAAGAGTGACTCACCCATAGTGGAGTATGGGGGAGCAATCAACTAGCCTTCATCGAGCCAACGCAATCACGAAAGGTGGTCCAACTTGAGGGAGTCAAGATCTTCATCATCTAGCTCAAGTGGATTTCATGCAAGGCAAAGGTTTTCCCTTGATAGGTTTTCTATTTTACCAGTCTCATGGTGATAGTTTGGAGACCGGGTTATAGGATCGATAGCCGTACTATCAAGGGGGGCTCTCAAGTGAGTAGCTTGATAGTATCATTCGTTGAGAGCTCAAACCATTGCATCCTTGCATCACCTTTATTGATTTTTATTTGTATTTTCTCTTTCTGAGGTTTTAGAGCTTGTGGTTATCTTCGTGACAAGCTCTAGTACATCAAAAACGGATTTCATATGCTTCTTCTATTGCGTTTTCGGTGTTGGAGGTTTTACTGGTCTTATCCGAGGAAGGGTTCTCACCATTTTCTTATGGGTCTTTTCTAATTTCTTATTATTGATATTTCTATCAAGATTATGTTATCCCATGTCGTTATCTTCCCAACAAACTTGGTTTCGTTGAATTCAGAGTCCGTTTGCAGAAGTTGTGCCAGTTTTGGTGTTCTTAAAAGGCTGCAACGGTACTACCGCAGCTACTACCGCTTGGAGCGGATGTAATTTTTTACTACTATTCCAGAGCGGTAGTACCGTGAGGACGAGCAGTAGTATCGCTCCGGCGGTTCTACTGGCCTTTTGCCTCCTCGATGTTTTTTTCAAAGGGCTTCCACCGCTCTAGCAGTAGTACCGCTCCCATGAGCGGTAGTAGCTCTGTGTGGGCTGTGAGCATAATGGTTGGATTTTTTTCACCTATAAAAGGGGGGCTTCTTCCCCATTGAACCTTATCTCTTGAGCTCGAGTTTGCCCCCCATTGTTGACCTTCTTCGATCTTGATAACTCTCAATCCCTCCAATGATTCTTGCTAGTTCTTGAGGGAAAAGAGAGAGGATATCTAGATCCACATTTCCACCAATCACTTTCTCCGCTAAGTGAGGGGAACCCCTTGGATCTAGATCTTGGAGTACTTTGTGTTCTTCTTCGTTCTTCCTCTCATTTTCTTCCATAGCATTAGTTGTTGTGGGGAGATTTGGGAGAGAAGGACTTGGGCACTCTGTGTGCCCTTGCCATTGCATTTGGTGCATAGGTTTGAGTTCCCTGTGGTGATACGTGAAAGTGAGAAGTTGAGAAGATTATTACTCTTGGGTGTTTGATCACCCTAGAGCTTGTTCCTCTTGGGTGCCTTGGCGCCCTAGACGGCTTGTGTTGCCTCGAAGCTCAATCATTGTGGTGCAAAGCTCCGACTAAGCGTCAGGGTCTCCAATTAGGTTGTGGAGATTTCCCCGAGCATTTGAGGTCACCTCGGAGCCATAGTCCATTGTGGTGAAGCTTCATGGTGTTGTTGGGAGGCTCCAATTAAGTTGTGGAGTTTGCCCCAACCTTGTTTGTACGGGTTCGGTGACCTCCCTCAAGGGTCCCTTAGTGGAATCTCGACATCTTGCATTGTGCGAGGGCATGAGGAGATTACAGTGGCCTTAGTGGCATCTTGGGGATCATTGTGCCTCCACACCGCTCCAAACGGAGATTAGCATCCGCAATGGTGTGAACTTAGGGATACATCATCGTCTCCGAGTGCCTCGGTTATCTCTTACCCGAGCCCTTCATTTATGCATGCTTTGTGATAGCCATATTGTTTCTTGCTATCACTTAGTTGTTTATCTTGCTTAGCATAAGTTGTTGGTGCACATAGGTGAGCCTAGTTGTTTTAGGTTTTGTGCTTGACATATTAAACGTTAGTTTTATTCCGCATTTATTCAAGCCTAAATCATAATTATTTTAAAGCGCCTATTCATCCCCCCTCTAGGGGACATCCACGTCCTTTCAATTGGTATCAGAGCCAAGTCTCTCATTATTAGGTTTAACAACCTAGAGAGTAAGGATGTCGACTAGGGGATTAGGATTCTCTGACACCCTTAGTTTCAATGGCACAAATTTTGATGTTTGGGTAATTCGCATGTTTAATCTCTTTAGGGTCATGTACTTGTCCTTAGAGAGAATTGTAGATATGGGTTTTTCTCCTCCAGAGGATTCTCAACACCTATCTTTGGAGGATGAGAAAAACTCTTATATCAATGCTCAAGCTTCTAATGTGCTTTTTGATGCTTTGAGCAATGTAGTTATATTTGAACTCATGTCGTTCTGGGATGCTCATGAGTTGTGGACAAAGCTTAAAGATAAATTTGGTGAGTCCAAGATTTGTAGGATGATTGTTCTCCCTCCACCTTCGGTCGTGTTGTCTTCTCAACTTCATCTTCTTCACCTACATGTGGATCGTCACAAGGTAATTAAACGGTGAGTAGTGATGATCATTGTAATGATGATAGTGGACTTATTGTTGATAAATCTTCTTCACTATCTTATTGCAATGCTTCAACTTTGGACTTTAACACCTCTAGAACTTTAAATGTTTCACATGCTTGTGTTGATAGTCCTTGCATATCATGTACAAATTGTTGTACTAAATCTCATGATGATGTGCTTGCTATATCTTGTTGTCATGATAAAAATGTATCTATTTCCTCTTGTTGTTGTGCTAACAATGTAGAGGAAACCCAACACTCCATGGAACAAGATGTGGTATTGAATGGTGCTTCAAGGGATCCTACATCATCATCTATTGTTTCTCACTTTTGTCTTATGGCTAAGGCTTCAAAGGTATCTCCTACTTTGAATCCCAATATATCTCACGATGATGATGTTGGTGATAATGATAAAGAGAGTGATAATATTGCTTGCTTAAAAATTAAGGGAGAAATGTTTTTAAAGCTCTTCATAAGAATAAAATTGCTCGTTCCAACTTCATGGAAATCATGTCTATTGCCATTTAGGGCAAGAAATATATTGAAGAGTTGGAAGCTCATCTCGAGGAGCATGAGACCACCATTGACAAAATGGAAGGTCATGAACGTCATTATGCTAATGAGATCATGGAGATATCTCAAGCTCTTGAAAATGAACAAACCACCAAGGAATCTCTTGATGAGACCTTTGCTCTAGAATTATCTAGATTAAAGGAATCCCATGAAAGAGATCTCAAGGTGGCTAATGATTTTAGAACTAAAAATGATAAGCTTGAAGTTGCACATGCTAAACTCCTTGAGGACTTTGACACCTCTAAAATGGCTCAAGGGGTCGTTAAGAGTTCGCTCATTGAACTCACCGAGTCTCATGCTCAACTTAAAGCTTCATATGCTAAAGAGCTTGCCAAGTTGCCTTCTCCTATTGTTCTTAATGATGATGCTTGTGCTACTAACTGTTGGAAATATGCCCTAGAGGCAATAATAAATTGGTTATTATCATATTTCCTTGTTCATGATAATTGTTTATTATCCATGCTATAATTTTATTGATCGGAAACTCAGATACATGTGTGGATACATAGACAACACAATGTCCCTAGTATGCCTCTAATAGACTAGCTTGTTGATCAAAGATGGCTAAGGCTTCCTAGCCATTGACATGAGATGTCATTTGATAACGGGTCACATCATTAGGAGAATGATGGGATGGACAAGACCCAAACTACAAACGTAGCATATGATCGTGTCAGTTTATTGCTACCGTTTTCTACATGTCAAGTATCTGTTCCTATGATCATGAGATCATGCAACTCACTGACACCGGAGGTGTAACTTGTGTGTATCAAACATCGCAACATAAATGGGTGACTATAAAGGTGCTCTACAGGTATCTCCGAGGGTGTCTGCTGGGTTGGCATGGATCAAGACCGGGATTTGTTACTCCGTGTGACGGAGAGGTATCTCAGGGCCCACTCGGTAATACAACATCACAATAAGCCTTGCAAGCAATGTGACTAAGTGTTAGCCACGGGATATTGTATTACGGAACAAATAAAGAGACTTGCCGGTAATGAGGTTGAACTAGGTATGGAGATACCAATGATCGAATCTTGGGCAAGTAACATACCGAAGAACAAAGGGAACATCATACGGGATTAATTGAATCCTTGACATAGTGGTTCGACCGATAAAGATCTTCATAGAATATGTAGGAATAAATATGGGCATCCAGGTCCCGCTATAGGTTATTGACCATAGAGGTGTCTCGGTCATGTCTACATAGTTCTCGAACCTACAGGGTCTGCACACTTTAGGTTCGGTGATGTTTTGGTAGTATAGAGTTATGTATGGTGGTGACTGCAGGTTGTTCGGAGTCCCGGATGAGATCCCGGACATCACGAGGAGCTTCGGAATGGTCCGGAGGTAAAGATTGATATATATGAAGTCCTGTTTTGGTCGCCGGAAAAGTTTCGGGCTCATCGGTAGTGTACCGAGAGTGTCGGGAGGGTACCGGAGGACCATCCGGAGGGGTGTCACACCCCGAGGGCCCTCATGGCCTGTGGGAGGAGAAAAACCAGCCCCTGGTGGGCTGTCCGAAGCGTCCACTAAAGCCCATGAGGTTTGATAAGGAAAAAATCCAAAGGTGGAGAGGTGGAAAGAGTTTCCAAGTGGAAAGGAGGAATCCTACTCCTAATAGTATTGGAGTAGGACTCCTCCACCTCCAATTTCGGCCAGATCTTGAGGGTATGAGGCTGCCTCCTCCCCTCCCTCCCTCCTATATATACTAGAGGATTTAGAGGAAAGAGCTAACCCTAATTGCCATGTGTTGCCCTCTTCTTCCTCTAGATCGTTTTCTCCTCTAGATCAGTTTTCAACGGTGCTTAGGCGAAGCCCTGCTGGAATTACTCCACCACCATCGCCACAATGCCATCGCGCTGCCAAAGAACTCATATACCTCTCCACTCCCTCTTGCTGTATCAAGAAGGCGGAGATCGTCATCGAGCTGTACATGTGCTGAACACGGAGGTGCCGTCCGTTAGGCGCTAGATCGGAAGGACCGTGATCAAGATTGCGGGATGGATCGTGATGAGATCATGGGACGTATCGTGATTGGATCGTGGGACGCTTGTTGATTTGGATTGCAAAGACGTTCGACTACATCAACCGTGTTTCTTAACGCTTCCCTCTTAGCGATCTACAAGGGTACGTAGATCCACTCTCCCTCCCGTAGATGCTCATCACCATAGATAGATCTTGCATGTGCGTAGGAATTTTTTTTGTTTCCCATGCAACATTCCCCAACAGTGGCATCATGAGCTAGGTCTATGTGTAGATGAGATCTCGAGTACAACACAAAGAGTTTATGGGCGTTGATGCTTAGATTGCTTCCTCCCTTGGTCGTGTTTTGGTTCAGCGGTATTGTGGGATGAAGTGGCCCGGACCAACCTTACTCGCACGCTTACGAGAGACCGGTTCCATCGACTGGCGTGTAACTTCATTGCACAAACATGGCTGGCGGGTGTCTGTTTCTCCTACTTTAGTTGGATCGGATTCGACTAAGGCGGTCCTTGAGAAGGTTGAAAAGCAACTTATGTATCACCGTTGTGGTTTATGCGTAGGTGAGAATTGTTCTTGCTAGACACCCGTAGCAGCCACGTAAAAAATGCAACAATAATTAGAGGAAGTCTAACTTGTTTTTGCAGAGTACGTTGTGATGTGATATGGCCAATTACATGATGAGATATATGTGATATATGAGATGATCATGTCTTGTATAGAATATCACGACTTGCATGTCGACGAGTATGGCAACTGGCAGGAGCCATAGGGTTGTCTTTAATTATTGTATGACCTGCGTGTCAATCATTAAGCGCTATGTAATGCTTTACTTTATCACTAAACGGTAGCAATAGTAGTAGAAGCATGGTGGGCGCGACAACCCAAATGGTGGCACGTTGATGGAGATCAAGATGATGGAGATCATGGTGTCATGCCGGTGACGATGGAGATCATGCCGATGCTTTCAAGATGGAGATCAAAAGCACAAGTTCATGGCCATATCATGTCACTTATGATTTGCATGTGATGTTAATCCTTTTGCACCTTGTTTTGCTTAGGACGACGATACCATTATAAGGTGATCCCTCACTAAAATTTCAAGATTAATTGTGTTCTCCCCGAGTGTGCACCGTTGCAAAAGTTCGTCGTGTCGAGACACCACGTGATGATCGGGTGTGATAGACTCTACGTTCACATATATCGGGTGCAAGCCAGTGTTGCACATGCAGAACACTCGGGTTAAGCTTGACGAGCCCAGCATGTACAAACATGGCCTCGGAACACAAGAGACCGAAAGGTCAAACATGAGTCATATAGTAGATATGATCAACATGATGATGTTCACCATTGAAACCACCTCAACTCACGTGATGATCGGACTTGAGTTGGTGAATTTGGATCATGTATCACTCGAATGACCGGAGGGATGTAAATTTGAGTGGGAGTTCTTAAGTAATATGATTAATTGAACTCATTATCATGAACATAGTCAGTAGTGTATTTGCAAATTATGTTGTAGCTCACGATGTAGCTCCCTTGAATTTTTATATGTTCCTAGAGAAATAGAGTTATAAGATGATGGTAGCAATATTGCGGACTGGGTCCGTGATCTGAGGATTGTCCTCATTGCTGCACAAAAGGTTTATGTCCTTAATGCACCGCTCGGTGCGCCACCCCCTCTAGCATCGTCTGTAGATGTTGTGAACATCTGCTAAGCATGTTCCGATGACTACTTGATAGTTTAGTGTGTCATGCATTACAGCTTAGAATTGAGGCTCCAAAACATTTTGAACGTCACGGAACATATGAGATGTTCTAAGAGCTGAAATTGGGATCTCAGGCTCGTGCCCATGTTGTGAGATATGAGATCTCCAACAAGATTCTTTGCCTGCAAAATGAAGGAGAATAGCTCAATCATTGAGCATGTGCTTAGATTGTCTGGGTGCTACAATCACTTGAATCGAGTGGGAGTTGATCTTCCAGATAAGATAGTGATTGATATAGTTCTCTGAGTCACTATCACTAAGCTACTAGAACTTCCTGATGAACTATAATTATGCCAGGGATGGAAATGATGATCCCTGAGCTGTTCGTGATGTTTGACACCGTGAAGGTAGAAATCAAGAAGGAGCATCAAGTGTTGATGGTTAGTAAAACCACTAGTTTCGAGAAGGGCAAGGGAAAGGAGGAAAACTTCATGGATGGCAAGTCAGTTGCTACTCCAGTGAAGCAACCCAAAGTTGAACCCAAACCTGAGAATAAGTGCTTCTATTATGAGGAGAGCGGTCGCTAAAGCGGAACAACCCTAGATACTTGGTAGATAAGAAGGTTGGCAACGTCGACAGAATTATATTTGATATACGTGTTCTTGATGTGTACCCTGCTAGTACTCCTAGTAGCACCTGGGTATTGGATACCGGTTCGGTTGCCAAATGTTAGTAACTCAAAGTAAAAGCTACAGAATAAACGGGGACTAGCTAAGTGTGAGGTGACGATGTGTGTTGGAAATGTTTCCAAAGGTTGATGTGATCAACATCACATGCTCTCTCTACCTTCGGGATTAGTGACAAACCTAAATGTTATTGGTGTTTGCGTTAAGCATGCACATGATTAGATCGTGTTTATTGCAACACGGTTATTCATTTAAGTTAGAGAATAATGGTTATTCTGTTTACATGAATAATACCTTCAATGGTCATGCACCCAGTGAGAATGGTTTGTTGAGTCTTGATCGTAGTGATACACATGTTCATAACATTGATGCCAAAAGATACAAAGTTAATAATGATAGTACCACATACTTGTGGCACTGCCGCTAAATGTCATATTAGTATAAATCGCATGAAGAAACTCCGTGCTGATGGATCTTTGGACTCATTCGATTTCGAATCGGTTGAGACATGCGAACCATGCCTCTTGGGCAAGATGACTAAGGACCCCGTTTTCCGGTTTGATGGAGCGGGCAAGTGATTTATTAGAAATGATACTTGTTGATGTATGCAATCCAGTGAGTCTTGTAGCGTGCGGTGGATATCGTTATTTTCTTACCTTCACTGATGATTTGAGTAGACAATAGTGTATATTTACTTAATGAAACACAAGTCTGAATCGTTTGAAAAGTTCAAGCAAATTCAGAGTGAAGTTTAAAGATCATCGTGGCAAGAAGATAAAAATGTCTGCGATATGATCGTGGAGGTGAATATCTGAGTTACGAGTTTGGCATACAACTTTAGACAATGTGAAAGTTGTTTCACAACTCATGCCACCTGGAACACCATAGTGTGATGGTGTGTTCGAACTTCATAGTCGTACTCTATTGGATATGGTGCATACTATGATGCCTCTTATTGTTCTGCCACTATCGTTTTGGGGTTATGCATTAGAGACAACTACATTCACTTTAAATAGGGTACCATCTAAATCCGTTGAGATGACACCGTATGAATTATGGTTTGATAGAAACCTAAGCTGTCGTTTCTTAATGTTTGGGGTTGCGACGCTTATGTGAAAAAAGGGTTTTTTCCTAATGAGCTCGAACCCAAAGCGGACAAATGCATCTTCATAGAATACCCTAAGAACAGTTGGGTAAACCTTCTATCTCAGATCCAAGCATAAAGTGTTTGTTGCTAAAACGGGTCCTTTCTCGAGAAAGAGTTTCTCTCTAAAGAATTGAGTGGGAGGAAGATAGAACTTGATGAGGTTGTTGAACCCTTGTTTCAACCAGAGAGTATCTTAGCGTAGAAATTTGTTTCTGTGGAGCCTACGTTAGTTGAAGAGGAAGTTAATGATGATGATCATGAAGCTTCGGATCAAGTTACTATCAAACCTTGTAGGTCGACAAGGACGCATACTGCTCCTGAGTGGTACGGTAACCCTATCTCAGAGGTCATGTTGTTGGACAACGATGAGCCTACGAGCTATGGAGAAGCGATGATGGGCCCGGATTCCGACAAATGGCTAGGAGCCATGAAATCTGAGAAAGGTCCATGTATGAAAACAAAGTATGGACTTTGGTAGACTTGCCTGTTGAACGGCAGGTCATTGAGTACAAATGGACCTTTAAGATGAAGACAGACGCTAATGGTGAATGTCACTATTTGTAAAGCTCGACTTGTCGCAAAGAAGTTTCCGCCAAGTTCAAGGAGTTGACTACGATGAGACCTTATCACCCGTAGCGATGCTAAAAGTGTGTTGGAATTATGTTAGCAGTTACTGCGTTTTTCAATTATGAAATTTGGCAGATGGATGTCAAAACATCGTTTCCTTCGTTGAGGAAAGGTTGTATGAGATACAACCAAAAGGTTTTGTCAGTCCTGAGGATGCTAAAAGGTGTGCAAGCTCCAGTGATCCTTCTATGGACTGGAGCAAGCATCTCGGAGTTGGAATATACGCTGTGATGAGGTGATCAAAGTTTTTGAGTCTATACAAAGTTTATGAGAAACTTGTATTTACAATAAAGTGAGTGGGAGCACTATAGAATTTTTGATAAGCATATGTGGTTGACATATTATTGATCGAAAATGATGTAGAATTTCTGGAAAGCATAAATGGTTGTTTGAAAAGAGTTTTTCAAAGGAAGACCTGGATAAAGCTACCTAATTGTTTAGCATCAAGATCTATAGAGATAGATCAAGATGCTTGATGAGACTTTCAATGAGTACATACCTTGACAAGATTTTGAAAAAGTTCAAAATGGATCAGTCAGAGAAAGAGTTCTTGCCTGATTTGTAAGGTGTTACGTTGAGTAAGACTCACAGCTCGACCACGGCAGAAGAAAGAGAAAGGACGAAGGTCATCCCCTATGCTTTAGCCATAAGCTCTATATAGTATGCCATGCTATGTACCGCACCTATGTGTGCCTTGACATGAGTCCGTCAAGGAGTACAAGTGATCCCGGAATGGATCACATGACAGCGGTCAAGATTATCCTTAGTAACTAAAATACTAAGGAAATGTTTCTCGATTATGGAGGTGATAAAGAATTCGTCGTAAAGAGTTACATCGATGCAAGCTTTAACACCAATCCGGATGACTCTTAGTAGCAATCCGGATACGTATAGTGGAGCAAACATTCGGAATAGCTCCAAGTGGAGTGTAGTAGCAGTGTCTATAGTATGACATAGAGATTTGCAAAGTACACACGGATCTCAATGTTGCATACCCGTTGACTAAAAGACCTCTCTCACATGCAAAGCATGATCGAGCCCTAGAACTCATTGGGTGTTAGATTCATAACAATGTGAATCACATGGTGATGTGAACTAGATTATTGACTCTAGTGCAAGTGGGAGACTATTGGAAATATGCCCTAGAGGCAATAATAAATTTGTTATTATCATATTTCCTTGTTCATGATAATCGTTTATTATCCATGCTATAATTGTATTGATCGGAAACTCAGATACATGTGTGGATACATAGACAACACCATGTCCCTAGTATGCCTCTAATAGACTAGCTCGTTGATCAAAGATGGCTAAGGCTTCCTAGCCATTTACATGAGATGTCATTTGATAATGGGATCGCATCATTAGGAGAATGATGGGATGGACAAGACCCAAACTACAAACGTAGCATATGATCGTGTTAGTTTATTGCTATTGTTTTCTAGATGTCAAGTATCTGTTCCTATGACCATGAGATCATGCAACTCACTGACACCGGAGGAGTACCTTGTATGTATCAAACATCACAACGTAACTAGGTGACTATAAAGGTGCTCTACAGGTATCTCCGAGGGTGTCTGCTGGGTTGGCATGGATCAAGACCGGGATTTGTTACTCCGTGTGACGGAGAGGTATCTCAGGGCCCACTCGGTAATACAACATCACAATAAGCCTTGCAAGCAATATGACTAAGTGTTAGCCATTGTTCTTGTATTACGGAATGAGTAAATAGACTTGCCAGTAATGAGGTTGAACTAGGTATGGATATACGGACGATCGAATCTCGGGCAAGTAACATACCGAAGAACAAAGGGAACATCATACGGGATTAACTGAATCCTTGACATAGAGGTTCGACCGATGAAGATCTTCATAGAAATATGTAGGAATCAATATGGGCATCCAGGTCCCGCTATTGGTTATTGACCGTAGAGGTGTCTCGGTCATGTCTACATAGTTCTCGAACCCGCGGGGTCTGCACACTTTAGGTCCGGTGATGTTTCGGTAGTATAGAGTTATGTATGGTGGCGACCGAAGGTTGTTCAAAGTCCCAGATGAGATCCCGGAAGTCACGAGGAGCTCCGGAATGGTCCGAAGGTAAAGATTGATATATAGGAAGTCCTGTTTTGGTCGCCGAAAAAGTTTTGGGCTCATCGGTAGTGTACCGAGAGTGCCGGGAGCGTACCGGAGGACCATCGGGAGGGGTGTCACACCCCGAGGGGCCTCATGGGATGTGGGAGGAGACAAACCAGCCCCTGGTGGGCTGTTCGAAGCCTCCACTAAATCCCATGAGGTTTGAGAAGGAAAAAAATCCAAAGGTGCAGAGGTGGAAAGAGTTTCCAAGTGGAAAGGAGGAATCCTACTCCTAATAGTATTGGAGTAGGACTCCTCCACCTCCAATTTCGGCCAGATCTTGAGGGTTTGAGGCTGCCTCCTCCCCTCCCTCCCTCATACATATACTAGAGGATTTAGAGGGAAGAGATAACCCTAATTGCCACGTGCTGCCCTCTTCTTCCTCTAGATCGTTTTCTCCTCTAGACCAGTTTCCAGTAGTGCTTAGGCGAAGCCCTGCTGGAATTACTCCACCACCATCGCTGCAACGCCGTCACGCTGCCGGAGAACTCATCTACCTCTCCACTCCCTCTTGCTGGATCAAGAAGGTGGAGATCATCATCGAGCTGTACATGTGCTGAACGCGGAGGTGCCGTCCGTTGGGCGCTAGATCAGAAGGACCGTGATCAAGATCGCGGGATGGATCGTGATGAGATCGCGAGACGGATCGTGATTGGATCACGGGACACTCGGTGATTTGGATCATAAAGACGTTCGACTACATCAACCGCATTTCTTAACGCTTCTCGCTTAGCGATCTACAAGGGTACGTAGATCCACTCCCCCTCTCGTAGATGCTCATCACCATAGATAGATCTTGCGTGTGCATAGGATTTTTTTGTTTCCCATGCAACGTTCCCCAACACTAACACCCTGTGAAGCACCCATATTAAAGGAGAATGTTGAGCTAAGGCCTCAACTTGAGTTGCTATCTAGCAATTATGGGAAATTGGAAGAAAGTCATGAAAAGCTTCCTAGCTCTCATGGCGATCTTCTAGTATCACATACTGTGTTAAAGATAGCTCATGAGGCTAGTACTGCTAAGGTAACATCTAGTGAGCCTCATGTGGACATTAGCACTACATCTAGTAGAAATACTTTATCGCCATGTGCTAGTCCTCGTAGTTCATCTACTCATAATGTTGGTACATGTTGTGATGAATTACTTTCCTTGCCTTGTTGCTCTAACGATGAAGCTTATACTTCCTCTAGCACTTGTGTTGATTCTAACCATGTAGAGGAAATCAATGAGATAAAGTCCCAAGTCACTTATTTGAAGAAATACTTGTAAAAGAGTCATGAAGGGAAGTCCACACTCAACAATATCTTGAGTGTGCAAAAATTCCCAAATGACAAAGGTGGACTTGGATTCATCTCCAAGAAGAAGAAGATGTCGACGAAGTACAAGAAGAAGGGCCAAGAACAAGTCAAGAATTCGGACAAGATTATTTCCTTCAAGTGGAAAATAGAAGGGCACCATGTAAGATCTTGCCCATTGAAGAAGGAGCCTCAAAGTAACAAGCAACAAGGGAAGCGGCCACAAGTTCAATCACATGCTCAACCACAAGTTGAAGAAAGGCCTCTTCCCAAGAAGACCCAAGTCAACGCTCCTCAAGTTGAGAATTCAATTGAGAAGAAAGTAAAGGGTAGATGTTGCTACTTATGTCGTGAGAAGGGTCACTCCGCTTCTTCTTGCATGAAAGGTAACTTATCCAACCCAATCATTATTGATGATATCTATTCTCTTGGGAAGGATAAGCTTGGCAATGTGTTTGCCAAATGTATTGTTACTCAAAGTGGTGTCAAGAAAAGAACCATTTGGGTACCAAGCCTATTGTGACTAGCCTCTTAGGACCCAACTTGGTTGGGTACCAACAAGCTCAAACTTGACCAATAGGTGTTGATGGAGGGCATTGGTGACTTGGCTACATTATGAAGAATTAAGGGTTCTTCATCATTCATATCGTGTCAAGCCAAGTCATGTGGATCATCAAGTGTCTATCATATACCAATGTTCCTCCTTGTGGTAACTTGTACTTAAATTGAATACATTGTTAATTACTTTCCCCTTTGCATGTTGCAGTTTTGTACATTGCATGTGTTTGTATATGTTGTGATTCCTATTTGTTTATCTTGAGAAATCAAGTATGTATGATGGGTTGCACATCATGTATGTGTGAGTCTTGTGTAGAGCCTTTTTGCATTATGTTTGTATCTTAGTTGGCTCTTTGTGAGAGATTAATGGATTATCCCATTTTGGGGGAGTGATGTGCTTTATGCACTTCACGACCCTAAAAATGTGTGTTCATGAGGAATATCACTTAGTATTGATATTACAAGATTATCTAACTTCTATTTGGTATGTATTCTCATGAGAAATTCAAATTATAAATGGTCCACTAATCATCTCTTGTTGGATTTCATTTGCCACTTGTTAATAATGTTGGGTTACCACATTATGGAGGAGTAATATACTATGTGCATATTACAAGCCCAAAGAATGTGTAAATTTGAGATATTGCCACTTAGAGTTGATATTATAATTTATCTTGTTCCTAGGTGGCATGCTAGCTCTACAAGTGTCATTTGCTTGTGATTTAAGAGTAAAGATGATGTTGGATCTATTTGCAATCTACCAATGGGAATTATTTCCAAATACTTCTTGTCCTTTGACAATTGGTATTCCTTTTAAGTGGTAGAATTTGCTAATCATCTTTACATAGGTTTTTGTTTATCGTTTGTCTTCCTTGCCTCTTGTGGATCTTTTTGAGCATGTCTATTATTTCTATAGACATAGGGAAAGTGATAATCCCATCATGTGCATTTTGTATTCAAATGCAAATTCTATAATGAACATATCTTGGGGGAGCTATGCTATATTTTAACACTCTTTGTATGTTTTTATCATAAAATCTTTTGATCTTCATCAAGTGTGTGTTGGTGGGAGGCAATCCTTTTCTCTATGGTGCTTTGTGCCATCATGAAAATTTTCGAAGGGTTTGGTTTGTTTTGAACCTAGCTCTCTTTGGGGAAATTGATACCTCTTGTTTTCCTTCAATTGGTATCTTGTTTCCTTCTATTTGGCATGTGTCAATCGATATCTCATTCCCTGATGTATCTTTTAGTTGGTATCCGTCAAGTGATATTTTTTCCTCTGGTATCTTATTTTCACTTGATACCTTATCTTTCGATATCTTATCAACTGTGTGATTTGATTCTTGAAAGCCTTGAGAATGCATATTTACTACATGTACTTTCGTTGGCATGTTCTCTTTCCTTGACCCAATATATAGGGGAAACTCCACTATGACATAAATTGCCTAAAGTGTGCATGAAATTCAATTTCATATCTATATGCACATATTTATGTGGAGTTTGTCCTATGTGTTGTTAGTCCTCTAACTCTTTGGTCTTAATAAGTTTGGGTACCACTTTGTTTGTGGTGTTGTTCTAGGAACAATTGGGGATACATTGGACACTCGGCTCACTTACAAGGAAGGTTTTGACACCATGTGCTTATTGGAGCCATGCTAGGATGATCGAAGAACCATTGTCTACTACATCAATCCAATGATATCTCAGTAACAAGTATCTACTTCATGCATACATTTCTCTCATTCAAACTTTTATAGGTTGCATCATGGCATGAATTTCTTGAGTCATTCTTGTGGTACTTGTTTCCTTTCTCAAAGCGTCTCAACGATGATATCATATTGCTAGTTGTGATGTCTTTGATGTTCGTGTATTGGGAGTTCATTTATGTACAATAAGAAAATATTAGGCTATGTGCTATGCTTTCAAGCAAAGATCTTATTGGTATATTTATGACTTCCTTTTGGATATCTTGTTTGTTCCTTCTTGTAACTATTTCGTGTGTACATCATTCTTTGTGGATATATCATCATGATTGCCCTCTACCTAGAATCTTATACACATGAGAGAAGTTACATCACTAGTTGATATCCTCTTTTCTTTCATGTCCACCATTGCATTTCCTTTTTATTTACTTGGTGGTTTCGTGAAAGAATATGTCTTGAGTGCGGATCTTATATCCTTGCATCTTGATGCACTCTTTGGTGGTTAAGATTATTTTCCTCATGCTTGTCTTCACGAGGGTTTTTCCATTTCAATTGGTATCCCTCCTCCTGACAATACTACTATTTCCTATCTTCACCAGGGGTTGTCACAAGCGTTGGTTTTTAATTCTCTTATTAGTAAGCTTGTGGACCCATTTGCCAGTGGTTTGTGTATGTGGGAAGGATATGGCTTGCACTTTGTGTCTCATTTCATCAAGACTATGGTGATGCTTAATGCTCATCCTTATACTAGTCTTCCCAAGTGCTTTGCCATGACTCACACACATCATTTTGGTTGAGCCTATTCTTAAGATTGCCTCTTTTACATGTTGCTCAACCATATGTTTAGTGCAAGTACTATGCTCATTGTCCTATCTACTTGCTTGCACTTGTTGTGTGTTTATATTGATTTTGGGGGAGTCATGATCCTATTTTGTGCACTTGTATTCAAATACAAAAAATTCATATTTTTGCACAAATCATGGGGAGATCCTCTAGTTTCTTTATAAACACTCTTTTGCCCATATCATAATATCTTTTATTCATGTGGCTGGTAGCACCATGTGATTGATTGTTCGAATTGGTATATTTTGATTGCTTGCTTCACTTTGGTGTATGTCTTTGTGCCATACAATCCTTTTTGCAATCTTTGAATCCTCAATATAGTTTGGTTTCCTCCAACTACTTATCATTGGATATGTCTATTTTATTGCACTCATGTTTTGTGAAATACAAACCGTTTGGAGGAACACCTATTATATTGGCTTTCTATGCTTTTCGCCCATTTTAGCAATCGATGCCAATGGGGGAGAATTTTAGAGAGTTTAGTTTGGAAAGCTTAGAGAGTTTTGCTTTTATTGCTTAAGCAGTTGCATCTCACACCCATGCATTACTATGCATGTGTGTGTGCATAGTTGTGCTTCTTTCCTGATATAAACTCTCTTGAAAGTGGTTGTCATCAATTACCAAAATGGGGGGAGATTGTAAGAGCATGTTTTCCATGTGTGGTTTTGGTAGTTGATGACACCCCTATGGACTAATGGTTGACTTGAGTTATATTCGAAGGATTTGTGCATAGGTACTTCTTGAAGTCCATCTGTTGGTTTCAAGGAGTTTATATGGTGAGCAAGGTGGTATTCAACGTGTTATCCAAAGATTGGTCATGTAAGAGTTGAGCTTACTACAAGCACGTCTTGAAGAAGAAGACTGTGTGAGCATTCATGTTTACCTTCAAGACATCATCTTTATGAAGAGAGAAGATACGATACAAGGTTGATCAAGACTAAGTCAAAGAGTGAACCAAGTTGATCAAGACACAAAGCGTACAAGATGTACCGAGAAGGATCAAGTGATCACATGGTATGGTAAGCATTGTCCATTATGCTTTGTGTACTAACCCATGGTCTACATGAGTTTTGTTTGTAGGGTTAGGTATGTTTCCATTGGATTCCATCGAGAGGAAGATCCCATACAACCCATGGAAGATGACATCAAGTGGTGATCGTCATCAAGGTTGCGGTGTGAAAGTTCAAGTGAAGCATCACGAAGAAATCATGCTTGTAGCTTTCCGTCCATTATGGTGACAATGGACTTGTGAAGGTGTGCCGAAGAGTGACTCACCCATAGTGGAGTATGGGGAGCAATCAACTAGCCTTCATCGAGCCAATGCAATTACGAAAGGTGGTCCAACTTGAGGGAGTCAAGATCGTCATCATCTAGCTCAAGTGGATTTCGTGCAAGGCAAAGGTTTTCCCTTGATAGGTTTTATATTTTACCGGTCTCAAGGTGATAGTTTGGAGACCGGGTTATAGGATCGATAGCCGTACTATCAAGGGGGGCTCTCAAGTGAGTAGCTTGATCGTATCGTTCGTCGAGAGCTCAAACCATTACATCCTTGCATCATCTTTCTTGATTCTTATTTGTATTTTCTATTTTTTAGGTTTTATAGCTTGTGGTTATCTTCATGACAAGCTCTAGTACATCAAAAACGGATTTCATATGCTTCTTCTATTGCGTTTTCGGTGTTGGAGGTTTTACCGGTCTTATCCGAGGAAGGGTTCTCATCATTTTCTTATGGGCCTTTTCTAATTTGCTTCTTATTGATATTTCTATCAAGATTGTGTTATCCCATGTCGTTAGATTTCCTACAAACTTGGTTTCGTTGAATTCGGAGTCCATTTGCAGAAGTTGTGGCAGTTTTGGTGTTCTTAAAAGGCTGGAGCGGTACTACCGCGGCTACTACCGCTTGGAGCGGATGTAATTTTTTACTACTATTCCAGAGCGGTACTACCGCAGCTCTAGAGCGGTAGTACCGCTCCATACCAAAATCTCGTGCTAAGTCCAGTGGTGGTAGGCACGGATGTATTTTTTTGTAATGCTCGCAAGCAGTAGTACCGCTACCCTTAGCGATAGTGCCGCTATCCCTAGCGGTAGTACCGTGAGGATGAGTGGTAGTACCGCTACAGCGGTTCTACTGGCCTTTTTCCTCCTCGCTGCTGTTTTTCAAAGGGCTTCCACCGCCGTAGCTGTAGTACCGCTCCCATGAGCGGCAGTACCGCTCTGTGCGGGCTATGAGCATAACGGTTGGATTTTTCCCCACCTATAAAAGGGGGTCTTCTTCCCCATTGAACCTTATCTCTTGAGCTTGAGTTTGACCCCCATTGTTGACCTTCTTCGAGCTTGCTAACTCTCAATACCTCCAATGATTCTTGCTAGTTCTTGAGGGAAATGAGAGAGGATATCTAGATCCACATTTCCACCAATCACTTTCTCCTCTAAGTGACGGGAACCCCTTGGATCTAGATCTTGGAGTTCTTCGTGTTCTTCTTCATTCTTCCTCTCATTTTCTTCCATAGCATTAGTTGTTGTGGAGGGATTTGGGATATAAGGTGTAAGGGAATATTTCTCCCTAAGTGGTTTTGGTGATTGATGACAATGCTTTTGCGGACTAATCGTGTGCATTGAGAATTTCAGATATCTCATGTCTAGGCACAACACAATTCGGTGCCCCTCGGAGCTTATCAAAGACGGTTGTTCTCTACGTTTCCTCATGATGGATTTGAGTCGTAGGAAAGACGTACTATTAAGAGGGGGTCTGCTTCAGAAAGGTTTGGGTGGAATCAACACGTACACATCTATTCTATTGCACCACCTTTCCTTCGCTTCAATGGAGCTCTAGTCTGTTTTCCTTGTCTATGCAAAGCGAAGGCTGCAGGGTGCTAGTTTTCGGTGGCTAGCGGTAGTACTTCTCAAGCGAGCGGTAGTACCACAGGTGCCAGCGGTAGTACCACTCGATGGAGCGGTAGTACCGCTGTCCCCGGCCCTGGTACATGCGCGTGCGGTAGTAGGCGTGGATGTAATTTTTTACATCCGCCCTCTTGCGGTAGTACCGTGATGTATTTCCGGTACTACCCTGCCGAACTTCTTCGCACCTCCGCCCTCAGCGGAAGTAGGCACGGAAGTAATTTTTTACTTCTGTGCATCTCCTGTGACAGTCGTTACCGACCATGCGGTAGCACCACATGCGCTCGCGGTCGTACTGCTCCGGCGGTTCTACCGCTAGTTTCCGTGTGCATTTGGCCTATGTCTGGTCACTACCATGCCAGCGGTAGTATCGCACCCCGCCGCGGTTGTACCGTAGTCCCTTGCGGTAGTACTGTGGCACTATGCGGTAGTACCGCACAGCGCGGGCTGTGAATGGGGATAAAAGTTGGATCCTTCTCCCCACTATATAAAGGGGGTCTTCTTCCCCAAGAAGACCACCTCTTCCTTCCCCAAGCTCCATTGTTGCTCAAAGCTCCATTTTAGCCCGATCTCTCTCCCTAGCCAATCAAACTTGTTGATTTTCTAGGGATTGGTTGAGAAGGCCCCGATCTACACTTCCACCAAGAGAAATTTGATTCCCCGCACTAATCCCTTGCGGATCTTGTTACTCTTGGGTGTTTGAGAACCCTAGACGGTTGAGGTCACCTTGGAGCCACATTCCATTGTGGTTAACCTTCGTGGTGTCATTGGGAGCCCCCAATTAAGTTGTGGAGATAGCCCCAACCTTGTTTGTAAAGGTTCGGTCGCCGCCTTCAAGGGCACCAATAGTGGAATCACGACATCTCGCATTGTGTGAGGGCATGAGGAGAATACGGTGGCCCTAGTGGCTTCTTGGGGAGCATTGTGCCTCCACACCGCTCCAATAGAGATGTACCTCCTCACAAGGGAAGGAAATTAGGTAACACATCCTCGTCTCCACCGGCTCCACTTTCGGTTATCTCTTGCCTTTACTTCTTGCAACTTATTATTGTGTTGTATCCCCTTCTTGCTTGTGTGGTTGTTGTGATTAGCATCATATAGATTGCTCACCTAGTTGCACATCTGGCCAACCTATTTTTTGTTAAGCCTAAATTGTTAAAGAAAATTTGAAAGTGTTAGTGGCCTATTCAACCCCCCTATAGTCAACCATATCGATCCTTTGAATTGGTATCAGAGCCACGTCTCTTTATTAAGGGTTTCACCACCCGAAGAGTATGGCTGGCAAAGAGGCACATGTGGGAGAACTTCCCGAGGCCGTGGGAGTGAACACGATCTCTTGTGAGGATTTGAATGAGGCTATGACCTATCTCAAATCTTTCGTAACAACCGAGGTCAAATCCATGTTCAAAGAATTCCTTGATAATCTTAAACTTTCCGCCAATGCGGTTCAAGTGGTTAATCCCACTAACTCGACATCGGATGTCAACTCCAGTAAGGAGGGGGCTAACACTGATAAGGATAATCGCTCTCAAGGAATTAATGGGTCGGGGAGCTTTTCCTTGGTTCCCCCTCCTGTGGTCCATGGAGGACCGGTGCATCCACCTCATATAGTTAATCACGGTCCTTCTCCTAAACTTCTTAAGAATGATTTTGCTAACTGGGTTTTTAGTATCAAGTCTCATTTAGATCATAGCTCATTTCATCTCATGAGATTCATTGAAGAAGGATACTACCCTTGTCATCCACGCAACCTCACTCCAAGAGAACAAGCGGATAAACAGCTAAATTCTTCCGCTTTGTTCATACTCCAAGTTGTTGTTCCCACTGAAGACCTACCTCACCTGCATCCTTTCACTGTTGCTAAAGAGTGTTGGGAACACATTGTCTTCATGTACAAGGGCAGCTCAAGCATTCAACGGTCAAACTATGAAGTTGTCCTTGATTAGTCAGATGAGTTTGTAATGATAGAGGATGAGGAACCGCGTGAGCTCTATAGAAGGGTGATTGCTCTTGTTGTTTCCCTTAAATATCATGGCAGCAAGGATGTAGATGATACTTGGATCAAGCGTAACTTTCTGAAGGACATTATGCCCTACAACAAGGCCATGTCCGCTGTCATTTGTCAAAGACCGGACTTTCACACCTTATCCTCTGGTGATGTGTTGGATGAATTTATTGCAATGAACATCTTGAACACGACAGCTGACAATGCTCTCGTCCGCATGCAACGGTCAAAGAGATCATCCCCAACCTTGCTTTGAAGGCCAATGCCAGTCAAGAGGGAGAAGAAGAAGAAGAGGGTTGCCTCGAGGACACCAAATATGCTTATCATGAGCATATGGCTCTTGCGTCTAGGCAATTTTGGGGCAACAAGGGAAACACAAGGCCCAACTTCTCCAAGAAAAACTCTAATGGGTCAAAGGTCAAGCAACGTGTGAGAACGTGCTACAACTATGGTAATGTGAGTCACTTTGTGGTGGATGGCCCATATGAGAAGAGGGAAGACAATTGTGGCAAGCTCATTCACAAATATAAGGCCAAGTCCTTCCCAAACAAGACCAACTTCACCAAGAAGGCTCCTCACAAAGTATTGGTGTCTCAAGAAGAGTATGTCCCGGATGATGATGTTGATGACGAAGACACAAGCGGTGAAGGAATGGCAATGGCATCTGTGGCGGTTGCTTCCTCTACTCCAACGAAGGTGTCACTCTTCGATGCCCCCAATGAGAACATCGTCTCTAGGTGCCTCATGGCTAAAGGTATTTCCAAGGTAACCTCCAACACCAAAACCTCAAACATTAAGACCTCTATTTCTTCCACTCTGTCCTTAGATTGTGTGGATGAACATGAGGAGGCATAAGAGGATAAAAATGAGTTTGACAAATTCTTGTGTAAACTCAAGGGAGAATCCAAGAAGCACTTCGTTGCTCTCTTGGAACAACTTGGTGAGGCCAATGACACTATTGAGTCTCAAGAAGAATATCTTGAGGAGTTGAGAGGCCACAGTCGTGATTATGCCGACGAGATAGCGGATCTATCTATTGCTCTTGAGGAAGAGCTAGGTCTTCGTATGACTCTTGAGGAGTCATGAAATGATGACCTTGCTAAATTACGTAAAGATTATGATCATGTTATTGTTCTTAATCGTGTGCTCAAGTCTAAAAAGGTTGCACTTGGGGTTGGCCATGATCGACTCAAAGTTGAGCTTGACACACTTGACAATGCTCACAAGGCATCGAAGTGTGCTCATGCCTCTCTTAAGGAGTCGCATGATCCACTCCAAGTAAAACTCACTAAGGAAATTGCCACGTGTCCTCCTTTTGTTCTAATTGATAATGCATCTGCTACTAACTCGTGTTGTGAGCA
Source organism: Hordeum marinum (assembly GCA_022496015.1). Classification (NCBI taxonomy): domain Eukaryota; kingdom Viridiplantae; phylum Streptophyta; class Magnoliopsida; order Poales; family Poaceae; genus Hordeum; species Hordeum marinum. The sequence continues at coordinate 5,980,663 of JAAAWK010001151.1, read as the reverse complement.
TGCACATCTTGTGAAGGAAAATTCTAAGCTAAAAGAGCAGCTTGAAAAGGGTTTGGTGACGTGTATCCAAGGTGAGAAGACGCTTGATGACCTTTTGAGTAATCAGAAGGAATTTGTTGCAAAAGAAGGAGTTGGGTTTGCACCAAAAAAACAACAAGAAGAAGAAGGTGAACACCAAGGAAGTTCCATCGCTCAAGGAAACTTTTGTAAGATCAAGAGATGGCCCTCATGAGAAGAAGAAAGACAAAGTTGTGGTTGGTAATGCCAAGAAGGGCAAGACCACTCACCCCAACAAGACCGGCGACTTTAACCCCTCTTATGTTTTGTGCCGTGCTAGTGATGGGCATGTTTATGCCAAATATGTTGGTTCTTCTTATGAGTACATTAAATGGTGTATTTGGGTTCCTAAGACCCTAGTTGGTAACATGAAAGGACCCATTAAACAATGGGTACCTAAAACCAAACATTGATCTCTTGTAGGGGTTTGCTTCCGGAGGAACGTCATGGTTGCTTGATAGTGGAGCGACAAATCATATGACCGGAAGCAAGGACTTGGCAGTGGACGTTCATCCTGACCCATACGTGGCCACCCAAGTCTCATTTGGTGATGATTCAATTCCAAAGGTATTGGGTCTTGGCAAGGTGATAATCTCTCCAGAACTCTCCATTGAGAATGTTATGCTTGTTGAGACCCTCACTTACAATTTACTTTCTATTCATCAACTCACACTCATGGTTTTTAGTACCTTCTTTGGTATTGACTATGTGGCCCTTTTGTGGAGCAAGACTCTTAAAGTAGCTTTTGTTGGGCATGTCAAGAACGGTCTCTATGTGGTGAACTTCTCAGAGCGACCCACTAAGACCGCGACTTGCCTAATGGCTAAAGCTGATGTGGGATGGCTCTGGCATCGCCGGCTAGCCCATGTCAATATGAGATCTTTGCAAAGTCTCCTCAAAAGGGATCACGTCCTTGGACTAACAAATGTGAGTTTTGCCAAAGATCGTGCTTGCAGTGCTTGTATTGAAGGAAAGCTACATGAGACTACTCACCGCCCCACGACTACCATTTACTCGAAGAGGCCCTTGGAGATCCTCCACATGGAACTCTTTGGTCCTACATCTTTTGATAGCCTTGGGTGAAGAAAGTATTGTTTGGTGATCGTGAACGACTACTCAAGATACACTTGGGTATATTTCTTCAAGAGTAAGAGTGAAACACAATAAACAGTCATCAACTTTGCAAATGAAGCTCAACCACAACATGAGGCAAAGATTATGATGATAAGAAGTGACAATGGCACCGAGTTCAAGAACTACACCTTGAATGAGTTCCTTAGTGATGAGGGGATCAAGCATCAATACTCGGCACCTTATACCCCTAACAAAATGGTGTTGTCGAGAGAAAGAAACGGACGTTGATGGACGCGGCAAGGACCATGATGGCGGAATTCAAATCTCCATACAATTTCTAGGCCGAAGCCATCAACACAGCTTGCCATGCATCCAATCGGCTCTATCTCCGAAAAGGCTTGAACAAGACTCCTTATGAAATTCTTACCGGTAACAAGCCCAATCTCAAGTACTTCAGGGTGTTTGGGTGTAAGTGTTTGAACGACTCCAATGTATCCACTTTTCCAAACTCTTTTGCCCTTGTTTTGGACTCTAATTTGCATGATTTGAATGGAACTAACTCGGACTAACGCTGTTTTCAACAGAATTGCCTTGGTGTTATTTTTGTGCAGAAATAAAAGTTCTTGGATTGACCTGAAAATTTACGAAGAATACTTTTGGAATTAATGAAAAATATTGGCGAAAGAATCAACTGCAGGGGGCCACCACCTGGCCACAAGCACGGGGGGCACGCCCACCCCCCTAGGAAGCGCCCCTATGGCTTGTGGGCCCCATGTCGCTCCTCCGACCTTGTTTCCACTTCTATATATTCCTATTCAGGGAGAAAAAAATAAGAGAGAAGAGTTCATCGCTTTTCATGATATGGAGGCAATGCCACCTCATGTTCTTCCTCGGGAGACCAGATCCGGAGTCTGTTTTGGGCTTTGGAGAGGGGAAATCGACGCCTTCGTCATCACCAACCATCCTTCATCACCAATTTCATGATGCTCTCCACCGTTCGTGAGTAATCTCATCGTAGGATTGCTGGACGGTGATGGGTTGGATGAGATTTATCATGTAATCAAGTTAGTTTTGTTAGGGTTTGATCCCTAGTATCCACTATGTTCTGAGATTGATGTTGCTATGACTTTGCTATGCTTAATGCTTGTCACTAGGGCCCGAGTGCCATGATTTCAGATCTGAACCTATTATGTTATCATGAATATATATGTGTTCTTGATCCTCTCTTGCAGGTTGTAGACACATATTACGAGTTATGATCCGCATCCCCCAGGGTGACAATAACCGGGATTCTTTCCGATGATTACCGTAGTTTGAGGAGTTCATGTGTTCACTAAGTGCTAATGCTTTGGTTCGGTTCTCTATTAAAAGGAGGCATTAATATCCCTTAGTTTCCATTAGGACCCCGCTGCCACGGGAGGGTAGGACAAAAGATGTCATGCAAGTTCTTTTCCATAAGCATGTATGATTATATATGGAATACATGCCTACATTACATTGATGAATTGGAGCTAGTTCTGTGTCACCCTATTTTATAACCGTTGCAGAATGTCGTCGGACATAATTATCCATCACTGATCCATTGCCTACGAGATTTTCACAACAGATTATCTTTGCTAAGTTACTTTTCCATTGCTACTGTTACAATCACTACAAACTTCTACTATCACTTTGCCACCGTTTCAAATAATTTCGTACCCATAAGAAACAAGTTGCCTTGCGGGAAATAGTTAACTTTGTGCAAGTTGAACAAGAGAGTCTCCCACAAGCTTGGGTGAGGCTTCTCCAGTTACTTAATGCTTTGCCTGATCATCCTCTCAAGAAAAATGAAATACTTGATATCTTTTATAATGGACTAACCGATGCTTCTAGGGACCACCTAGATAGTTGTGTTGGTTGTGTTTTCAGGTAACAAACTGCTGAACAAGCTGAGCTGCTATTGAACAATATATTGAGCAATGATAATGATTGGACTATTCCCGAGCGACCTCCAAAGCCAACTCCGAAGAAAAGAGGTATTCTATTTCTCAGTCCTGAAGATATGCAAGAGGCAAAGAAATCTATGAAATAAAAAGGTGTTAAAGCTGAAGATGTTAAGAATCTACCACCTATTGAAGTAATACATGGTCTTGATAACCCGACACATGTAGTATAGGTAAATACTCTCCGTAGATTTGATGAAGGAGATATTCCTTATAATAAGCCTGCTAACCAATGCTTGGGTGAATTTGATAACTTTGTAGTCAAGCAGGAAAATTTTAATGCTTATCTTAGTAGACAATTGTAACAAAACTCTTATATGCTTGATCGTTGGGTGATTATTTGAGTAGAACTGTCAATGATCTTAAGCTTATTAGTAAACATGATTCCATGGTAACTACTCAAGTAGAACAAGTACTAAAGGCACATAATGATTTACTTAACAAGATGAATAGTAAGAACAATGATCATTTTGTTAAAGTTGTGACTAGAGGTGGTAGAATGACTCAAGAACCTTTGTATCATGAGGGCCACCCTAAGATAATTGAGCAAGATTCTCACAGAGTTAATATTGATGCACCTATTCGTTCCAGTAAGAGTAGGAAAAGGAATGACGATAGTATTTTGCATGTTGCTAGTGAACCTGTTATAGATACACCAGAGAAGCCAAATGATCTTTTTGTTTCTGATGCTGAGACACAATCTTGTGATGAACATGAGACTAGTGATAATATTAATGATGATGTTCATGTTGATGCTCAACCTAGTAATGATAATGATGTGGAGATTGAACCTGCTGTTGATCTTGATAACCCACAACCTAAGAATAAGAGATATGATAAAAGAGACTTTGTTGCTAGGAAACATGGTAGAGAAAGAGAACCATGGGTTCATAAAACCATGCCCTTTCCCCCTAAGACATCCAAGAAAAAGGATGATGAAGATTTTGAGCGCTTCGTTTAAATGCTTAGATCTGTCTTTTTACGTATGCGTTTGACTGATATTCTGAAAATGTCTCCTTATTCTAAGTATATGAAAGATATTGTGACAAATAAAAGAAAAATACCATGCTTGCTAATTATACCTTTAAGGGTGGAATACCAAAGAAACTAGGAGACCCCGGAGTACCTACTATACCATGCTCTATTAAAGGAAATTATGTTAAAACTGCTTTACGTGACCTTGGAGCTGGTGTTAGTGTTATGACTTTCTGTTTATATCGTAGACTTGATTTGAGTAAGTTGATACCTACTTGATTTGAGTAAGTTGATACCTACTGAAATCTCCTTGCAAATGGCTAATAAATCAACTGCTTTACCCATCGGTATTTGTGAAGATGTACCTGTTGTAGTTGCGAACGTTACTATCTTAACGGACTTTGTTATCCTTGATATTCCCGAGGACAAACAGTATGTCGATCATCCTTGGTAGACCCTTTTTGAATACTGCAGGGGCTGTTATTGATTGCAACAAGGGCAATGGCACTTTTCATGTTAATGGTAATGAGCATACGATGCATTTTCCTAAGAAACAACCTCAAGTTCATAGTGTCAACTCCATTGAAGAGGTTTCCACGATTATTATCAGAGGCTTCGAATTCCCTCTTTCTACTGTCAAGAAGAAATATGATATACTTATTGTTGGGGACATGCATATCCACTTTGAGAGAAAGAAAAGATGTTGAGGAGAATGTACCAAGGTGGTTCCTCGAGCAAGAAAACTCTGAGACTCACGTTACGTGAGCCCGATTTTGAACCACCGAGGGAAGCTTGAGTACTGCCTTGTGAATAGTCATCGAATCAATTCATGGAAAACGTCGGGTTCAAGGAAGAGTTGTATGCGTACATAAGGAATGTTGGCCTTGAGGATTTTATTTCAAACCGATGCGATCAATATTATCAACTCACTGATTCTTTCGTGAGGAGAGATACTTTATAACCAGAGAGGAGGCAAACGAGTACGAGAGGAACATGGAATCAGCTCGCCTTCACAATGCAGTAGTTTAGGCGGTAGCCGCCGCAACCCAGTACAACCCCAACTATGACTTCGGATATTATCTGGGCCAGCCGTGGCCCTAGACCAACTTAGCCCAAAATCCTAAGCTTGGGGGAGTACGTATTTCTCACCAACATTATATTCATGTTCACACACTCATTTCAGTTGTCGGTGTTCATACTTTTTCATTGTACTATCCATGGTAGTTTATTTCTTATTTATGGTTTCTTCTTGTGTGTTTGATTAATCTTTAAGAAAATCCAAAAATTTGAGTTCTAGCTTTACCTTCTAGTTTGTATAGTTGTAGCATTAAAAGAAAACCCAAAAATATTTCTCGCTCTTATTTTGCTTGTTGGGAGTATTCCCATGTAAATAGTTTTTTATCGTTCTTGCTTTGAAACTTCTTTTCTTTGCATCGTGAGGAGAAGACCACGATGAAATGCTAAGTGGCTCTCATATGCATTATTGTTTATCTTACATAGAGCCCGTATTGCCTTGTCTTCTCCTTTGAGTTACTGCTTGCAGATTCCAGCTTAGTCCAACACACATGCACTCTTATTATTCACATCATTCGGTCGTGCAAGTGAAAGGCAATAATGACGATATATGATGAAATGACCGAGATGGAGAAAAGCTAGTACGAACTCTAACTATCTTGTTTTTGTAAATATGATTAGCTCATCATTCGGGATTCAGCTCATTATGGGTTGAACATATTTGCAATGAAAATTAGAGATTATAGTTATTCATGACATGCTTAATTAGCTAAGAGTTAATACTGGTTTGTTTTGAGTGCCAACATGCATATTAAAATGATTGTGATGTAGTATGATAGAATGGTATCCTCCTCTAAATGATTCGAGTGGCTTGACTTGGCACATGTTCACGCATGTAGTTGAAACAAAACCAACATAGCCTCCATGATGTTTATGTTCATGGTGATTTATACCCTACTCATGCTTGTATTCAATGTTGGTCAATCTCAAAGCATGCCAATGACTGTTGTCGCTCTCTAGTTGGTCACTCCCCAGTCTTTTGCTAGCTTTCACTTGTACTAAGCGGGAATACTACTTGTGCATCCATCTCCATAAACCCAAAGTTGTTCCATATGAGTCCACCACACATACCTATATGCGGTATTTACCTACCGTCCCAAGTAAATTTGCATGTGCCACTCTCCAAACCTTCAAACAAATATTCCGTTTTGTATGCCCAAATCGCTTGTGTAGTGACTGGGGGCTGTCAGTATCTTCCATGCTAGGTGGGTTATTCTCACGATACGTGTTGATTCACTATCATTCACGAGGAAGTGGTTGGTAATCGGTGTTGGGGAACGTAGTAGTAAATCAAAAAATTTCCTACGCGTTCACCAAGATCCATCTATGGAGTAACCAGCAACGAGCAAGGGGAGAGTGGATCTTCATACCTTTGAAGATCGCTAAGCGGAAGCGTTACAAGAACGCGGTTGATGGAGTCGTACTCGCAGCGATTCAGATCGCGGTGGATCCGATCAAGTGTCGAACGGACGGCACCTCCGCGTTCAACACACGTGCAGCCCGGTGACGTCTCCTACGCCTTGATCCAGCAAGGAGGGAGGAGAGGTTGAGGGAGAGCTCCGGCAGCACGACGGCGTGGTGGCGGTGGAGCTGCGTGGTACTCCGACAGAGCTTCGCTAAGCGCTACGGAGAACGAGGGGAGGAGGAGGTAGTGCTGCACCAGAGAGAGAGAGGGAGAACCGTGTGTTGTGCAGCCCCAAATACCTCCACTATATATAGGAGAGAGGGAGGAGGGGTGGCTGCGCCCTAGGGTTCCACCCTAGGGGTGGCGGCAGCCACCAGATGCCATCTGGCCGGCGGCTAGGGCAAGGGAGAGGTGGGGCGCCCTAGGGTGGGCCTTAAGGCCCATCTAAGCCTAGGGTTTGCCCCCCTCCACCTTTGCCACGCCTTGGGCTGGGGTGGGAGGCGCACCAGCCCACCTAGGGGATGGATCCCTCCCACTCTTAGCCCACGGAACCTTCCGGGGCAGGTGGGCCCACTTGGTGGACCCCCGGAACCCTTCCAGTGGTCCCGGTACACTACCGGTGACACCCGGAACACTTCCGGTAACCAAATCCTCACTTCCTATATATCAATCTTCGTCTCCGGACCATTCCGGGACTCCTCGTGACGTCCGGGATCTCATCCGGGACTCCGAACAACCTTCGGTAACCACGTACACTATTTCCCTATAACCCTAGCGTCATCGAACCTTAAGTGTGTAGACCCTACGGGTTCGGGAGACACGTAGACATGACCGAGACACCTCTCTGGCCAATAACCAACAGCGGGATCTGGATACCCATGTTGGCTCCCACGTACTCCACGATGATCTCATCGGATGAACCACGATGTCAGGGATTCAATCAATCCCGTATACAATTCCCTTTGTCTATCGGTATGGTACTTGCCCGAGATTCGATCGTCGGTATCCCCATACCTTGTTCAATCTCGTTACCGGCAAGTCTCTTTACTCGTTCCGTAATACATCATCCCGTGACTAACTCCTTAGTCACATTGAGCTCATAATGATGATGTCTTACCGAGTGGGCCCAGAGATACCTCTCCGTCACACGGAGTGACAAATCCCAGTCTCGATTCGTGTCAACCCAACAGACACTTTCGGAGATACCCGTAGCGTACCTTTATAGCCACCCAGTTACGTTGTGACGTTTGGCACACCCAAAGTATTCCTACGGTATCCGGGAGTTACACAATCTCATGGTCTAAGGAAATGACACTTGACATTGAAAAGCTTTAGCAAACGAACTACACGATCTTTGTGCTATGCTTAGGATTGGGTCTTGTCCATCACATCATTCTCCTAATGATGTGATCCCGTTATCAACGACATCCAATGTCCATGGTCATGAAACCGAGACCATCTATTGATCAACGAGCTAGCCAACTAGAGGCTCACTAGGGACACGTTGTGGTCTATGTATTCACACATGTATTACGGTTTCCGGTTAACACAATTATAGCATGAACAATAGACAATTATCATGAACTAGGAAATACAATAATAACCATTTTATTATTGCCTCTAGGGCATATTTCCAACAGTCTCCCACTTGCACTAGAGTCAATAATCTAGTTACATTGTGATGAATCGAACACCCATAGCATTCTGGTGCTGATCATGTTTTGCTCGTGAGAGAGGTTTAGTCAACGGATCTGCGACATTCAGATCCGTATGCACTTTACAAATATCTATGTCTCCCTCCTGAATGTAATCTCGGATGGAGTTGAAGCCGCGCTTGATGTGTCTTGTCTTCTTGTGAAACCTGGGCTCCTTCGCAAGGGCAATAGCTCCAGTGTTGTCACAGAGTAGAGTCATCGGGCCCGACGCATTCGGAATCACTCCTAGGTCGGTGATGAACTCCTTCATCCAGACTCCCTCCTTTGCTGCTTCCGAAGCAGCTATGTACTCCGCTTCACATGTAGATGCTGCCACGACGCTTTGCTTGCTGCTGCTCCAGCTCACTGCCCCTCCATTCAAAATATACACGTATCCGGTTTGCGACTTGGAGTCGTCCGGATCTGTGTCGAAGCTAGCATCGACGTAACCCTTTACGACGAGCTCTTCGGCACCTCCATAAACGAGAAACATGTCCTTTGTCCTTTTCAGGTACTTTAGGATATTCTTGACCGCTGTCCAGTGTTCCGCTCCGGGATCACTTTGGTACCTCCCTACCAAACTTATGGCAAGGTTCACATCAGGCCTGGTACACAGCATGGCATACATGATAGAGCCTATGGCTGAAGCATAGGGGATGACACTCATCTCTTCTCTATCCTTTGCCGTGGTCGGGCATTGAGTCGTACTCAATCTCACACCTTGCAACACAGGCAAGAACCCCTTCTTGGACTGATCCATATTGAACTTCTTCAATATCTTTTCAAGGTATGTGCTTTGTGAAAGACCAATGAGGCGTTTCGATCTATCTCTATAGATCTTAATACCTAATATGTAAGCAGCTTCTCCAAGGTCCTTCATTGAAAAACACTTATTCAAGTAGGCCTTTATACTTTCCAAGAGTTCTATATTATTTCCCATTATCAGCATGTCATCCACATACAGTATAAGGAACGCTATAGAGCTCCCACTCACTTTCTTGTAAATACAGGGTTCTCCATAAACCTGTACAAACCCAAACGCTTTAATCACCTCATTAAAGCGAATGTTCCAACTCCGAGATGCTTGCACCAGCCCATAGATGGAGCGCTGGAGCTTGCATAACTTGTTAGCATCTTTAGGATCGACAGAACCTTCCGGCTGCATCATATACAGTTCTTCCTTGAGGAAGCCATTAAGGAATGCCGTTTTGACGTCCATTTGCCAGATCTCATAATCATAAAATGCGGCAACTGCTAACATGATTCGGACAGACTTTAGCATCGCTACGGGTGAGAAAGTCTCATCGTAGTCAACTCCTTGAACTTGTCGATAACCCTTAGCGACAAGCCGAGCTTTATAGGCGGTGACATTACCGTCTGCGTCAGTCTTCTTCTTAAAGATCCATTTGTTTTCAATGGCTCGCTTATCATTAGGCAAGTCCACCAAAGTCCATACTTTGTTCTCATACATGGATCCTATCTCGGATTTCATGGCATCAAGCCATTTGTTGGAATCCGAGCCCGCCATCGCTTCTTCATAGTTCGAAGGTTCACCGTTGTCCAACAACATGATCTCTAGGACAGGATTGCCGTACCACTCTGGTGCGGAACGTGTCCTAGTGGACCTTCGAATAGCAACTTGATCTGAAGTTTCATGATCATCATCATTAACTTCCTCTCTAGCCGGTGTAGGCTCCACAGAAACAACTTCCTGTGCTGCGCTACTCTCCGGTTCGAGTGGAGGTACAATTACCTCATCAAGCTCTATTTTCCTCCCACTTACTTCTTTCGAGAGAAACTCTTTCTCGAGAAAGGATCCATTCTTGGCAACAAAGACTTTGCCTTCGGATCGTAGGTAGAAGGTATACCCAATAGTCTCCTTGGGATATCCTATGAAGACGCACTTTTTCGCTTTGGGTTCGAGCTTCTCAGGTTGAAGTTTCTTCACATAAGCATCGCATCCCCAAACTTTTAGAAACGACAGCTTAGGTTTCTTTCCAAACCATAATTCATACGGTGTCGTCTCTACGGATTTAGACGGTGCCCTATTTAAAGTGAATGCGGCAGTCTCTAATGCATATCCCCAAAATGATAGCGGTAAGTCGGTAAGAGACATCATAGATCGCACCATATCCAATAGAGTGCGATTACGACGTTCAGACACACCATTTCGCTGAGGTGTGCCGGGCAACGTGAGTTGTGAAACAATTCCACATTTCCTAAGGTGCGTGCCAAACTCGTGACTTAAATATTCTCCGCCACGATCAGATCGTAGGCATTTTATTTTCCTGTCACGTTGATTCTCGACCTCACTCTGAAATTCCTTGAACCTTTCAAAGGTTTCAGACTTGTGTTTCATTAAGTAGACATACCCATATCTGCTCAAGTCATCAGTGAGGGTGAGAACATAACGGTAGCCACCGCGAGCCTCGACACTCATTGGACCGCATACATCGGTATGTATTATCTCCAACAAGTCAGTTGCTCGCTCCATTGTTCCGGAGAATGGAGTCTTGGTCATCTTGCCCAAGAGGCATGGTTCGCATGTGTCAAATGATTCGAAATCAAGTGACTCCAAAAGTCCATCAGCATGGAGCTTCTTCATGCGTTTGACACCAATATGGCCAAGACGGCAATGCCACATGTAAGTGGGACTATCGTTATCAACTTTACACTTTTTGGTACTCACACTATGGATATGTGTAACATCACGTTCGAGATTCATCAAAAATAAACCAATGACCAGCGGGGCATGAGCATAAAACATTTCTCTCATATAAACAGAACAACCATTATTCTCGGATTTAAATGAGTAGCCATCTCGCATCAAGCGAGATCCAGATACAATGTTCATGCTCAAAGCTGGTACTAAATAACAATTATTAAGGTTTAAAACTAATCCCGAAGGTAGATGTAGAGGTAGCGTGCCGACGGCGATCACATCGACCTTGGAACCATTCCCGACGCGCATCGTCACCTCATCCTTGGCCAGCCTCCGCTTATTCCGCAGCTCCTGCTTGGAGTTACAAATGTGAGCAACTGCACCGGTATCAAATACCCAGGAGCTACTACGAGCGCTGGTCAAGTACACATCAATAACAAGTATATCACATATACCTTTAACGTTGCCGTCCTTCTTATCCGCTAAATACTTGGGGCAGTTCCGCTTCCAGTGACCGGTACCCTTGCAATAAAAGCACTCAGTCTCAGGCTTGGGTCCATTCTTGTTCTTCTTCTTCCCGGCAACTTGCTTACCGGGCGCGGCAACAGCTTTGCCGTCTTTCTTGAAGTTCTTCTTACCCTTGCCTTTCTTGAAACTAGTGGTCTTATTTACCATCAACACTTGATGCTCCTTTTTGATCTCGACCTCCGCTGATTTCAGCATCGAGTACAACTCAGGAATGGACTTCTCCATCCCTTGCATGTTGTAGTTCATCACAAAGCTCTTGAAGCTAGGTGGAAGCGACTGGAGGATTCTGTCAATGACCGAGTCATCCGGGAGATTAACTCCTAGCTGAGTCAAGCGGTTGTGAAGCCCCGACATCTTGAGGATGTGCTCACTGACAGAACTATTCTCCTCCATCTTACAGCTAAAGAACTTATCGGAGATGTCATATCTCTCGACCCGGTCATGAGCTTGGAAAACCAGTTTCAGCTCTTGGAACATCTCATATGCTCCGTGTTGCTCAAAACGCTTTTGGAGCCCCGGTTCTAAACTGTAAAGCATGCCGCACTGAACAAGGGAGTAATCATCGCAGCGAGAATGCCAAGCGTTCGCAACGTCTTGTTCTGCTGGGAGAAGGGGTGGGTCACCTAGCGGTGCATCAAGGACATATAGTTTCTTGGAAGCTATGAGGATGATCCTCAAGCCACGGACCCAGTCCGCATAGTTGCTTCCATCATCTTTCAGCTTGGTTTTCTCTAGGAACGCGTTGAAATTGAGGTTGACATTTGCGTTGGCCATTGGATCTACAATATAGATATTAAAGGCAATTTTAGACTAAGTTCATGATAATTGAGTTCACATAATCATATTATTCAATGAACTCCCACTTAGATAGACATCTCTCTAGTCATCCAAGTGATACATGATCCATGTCAACTAGCCCGTGTCCGATCATCACGTGAGACGCACTAGTCATCCATGGTGAACATCTTCATGTTGATCGTATCTTCTATACGACTCATGTTCGACCTTTCAGTCTTCCGTGTTCCGAGGCCATGTCTGTACATGCTAGGCTCATCAAGTCAACCTAAGTGTTTCGCGTGTGTAAATCTGGCTTACACCCGTTGTATGCGAACGTTAGAACCTATCACACCCGATCATCACGTGGTGCTTCGGAACAACGATCCTTAGCAACGGTGCACAGTTAGGGTGAACACTTCTCTTGAAATTTTATTGAGAGATCATCTTATTTACTACCGTCGTTCTAAGCAAATAAGATGTAAACATGATAAACATCACATGCAATCAATATAGTGACATGATATGGCCAATATCATCTTGCTCCTATGATCTCCATCTTCGGGGCACGATGATCATCATTGTCACCGGCACGACACCATGATCTCCATCATCATGATCTCCATCATTGTGTCTTCATGAAGTTGTCTCGCCAACTATTACTTCTACTACTATGGCTAACGCTTAGCAATAAAGTAAAGTAATTACATGGCGTTTATGATTGACACGCAGGTCATACAATAATGTAAGACAACTCCTATGGCTCCTGCCGGTTGTCATAGTCATCGACATGCAAGTCGTGAACCCTATTACAAGAACATGATCAATCTCATACATCACAATGCATCACATCACATCCTTCTGGCCATATCACATCACAAGGCATATGCTGCAAAAACAAGTTAGACGTCCTCTAATTTGTAGTTGCAAGTTTTTACGTGGTTGCTATAGGTTTCTAGCAAGAACGTTTCTTACCTACGCCAAAACCACAACGTGATATGCCAATTGCTATTTACCCTTCATAAGGACCCTTTTCATCGAATCCAATCCGACTAAGGTGGGAGAGACAGACACCCGCTAGCCACCTTATGCAACTAGTGCATGTCAGGCGGTGGAACCGGTCTCACGTAAGCGTATGTGTAAGGTTGGTCCGGGCCGCTTCATCCCACAATACCGTCAAATCAAGATAAGACTAGTAACGGCAAGCATATTAACAAAATCGACGCCCACAACTACTTTGTGTTCTACTCGTGCATAGATTCGACGCATAGACCTAGCTCATGATGCCACTGTTAGGGAACGTAGTAGTAAATCAAAAATTTTCCTACGCGTTCACCAAGATCCATCTATGGAGTAACCAGCAACGAGCAAGGGGAGAGTGGATCTTCATACCTTTGAAGATCGCTAAGCGGAAGCGTTACAAGAACGCGGTTGATGGAGTCGTAGTCGCAGCGATTCAGATCGCGGTGGATCCGATCAAGTGCCGAACGGACGGCACCTCCGCGTTCAACACACGTGCAGCCCGGTGACGTCTCCTACGCCTTGATCCAGCAAGGAGGGAGGAGAGGTTGAGGGAGAGCTCCGGCAGCACGACGGCGTGGTGGCGGTGGAGCTGCGTGGTACTCCGACAGAGCTTCGCTAAGCGCTACGAAGAACGAGGGGAGGAGGAGGTAGGGCTGCACCAGAGAGAGAGGGAGAACCGTGTGTTGTGCAGCCCCAAATACCTCCACTATATATAGGAGAGAGGGAGGAGGGGTGGCTGCGCCCTAGGGTTCCACCCTAGGGGTGGCGGCAGCCACCAGATGCCATCTGGCCAGCGGCTAGGGCAAGGGAGAGGTGGGGCGTCGTAGGGTGGGCCTTAAGGCCCATCTAAGCCTAGGGTTTGCCCCCCTCCACCTTTGCCACGCCTTGGGCTGGGGTGGGAGGCGCACCAGCCCACCTAGGGGCTGGCTCCCTCCCACTCTTAGCCCACGGAACCTTCTGGGGCAGGTGGGCCCACTTGGTGGACCCCCGGAACCCTTCCGGTGGTCCCGGTACACTACCGGTGACACCCGGAACACTTCCGGTAACCAAATCCTCACTTCCTATATATCAATCTTCGTCTCCGGACCATTCTGGGACTCCTCGTGATGTCCGGGATCTCATCCGGGACTCCGAACAACCTTCGGTAACCACGTACACTATTTCCCTATAACCCTAGCGTCATCGAACCTTAAGTGTGTAGACCCTACGGGTTCGGGAGACACGTAGACATGACCGAGACACCTCTCCGGCCAATAACCAACAGCGGGATCTGGATACCCATGTTGGCTCCCACGTACTCCACGATGATCTCATCGGATGAACCACGATGTCAGGGATTCAATCAATCCCGTATACAATTCCCTTTGTCTATCGGTATGGTACTTGCCCGAGATTCGATCGTCGGTATCCCCATACCTTGTTCAATCTCGTTACCGGCAAGTCTCTTTACTCGTTCCATAATACATCATCCCGTGACTAACTCCTTAGTCACATTGAGCTCATAATGATGATGTCTTACCGAGTGGGCCCAGAGATACCTCTCCGTCACACGGAGTGACAAATCCCAGTCTCGATTCGTGTCAACCCAACAGACACTTTCGGAGATACCCGTAGCGTACCTTTATAGCCACCCAGTTACGTTGTGACGTTTGGCACACCCAAAGTATTCCTACGGTATCCGGGAGTTACACAATCTCATGGTCTAAGGAAATGACACTTGACATTGAAAAGCTTTAGCAAACGAACTACACGATCTTTGTGCTATGCTTAGGATTGGGTCTTGTCCATCACATCATTCTCCTAATGATGTGATCCCGTTATCAACGACATCCAATGTCCATGGTCATGAAACCGAGACCATCTATTGATCAACGAGCTAGCCAACTAGAGGCTCACTAGGGACACGTTGTGGTCTATGTATTCACACATGTATTACGGTTTCCGGTTAACACAATTATAGCATGAACAATAGACAATTATCATGAACTAGGAAATACAATAATAACCATTTTATTATTGCCTCTAGGGCATATTTCCAACAATCGGGATGCCCAGTCCCATGCTCAAAAATCAAATCAAAGTATAATGAACAAAACTCCCCCAGGATTGTGTTTGTATGGACGGTACCCGTGGATTCGGCCCATCATGGAGTGTGATTGATTTGGTGGAGGGGGAGTAAAAACTTTACTATTTTGTTTGGGAACCGCCTATAACATATCTAGCATGGAAGATATCGAGATCTCTAGGTTGTTATGTTGGCAATGAAAGTATACTGTCAAAATTATTATTCATCCCTGTTTTAAAAATTCGAGCTTTGGCACCTCTGTAAATCAATGCTTCTGTCTGTGAAGGGCCTATCTATTTTATTTTACTATCAAGTTATCATCCTCTTATAAAGGCACCAGTTAGAGAGCACCACCGTCATTTGTATGCTTTGCTATTAATTGATGTTGAGTATGAGTGTGACTGGATCTCTTTTACCATGAATTACAATGTCTAGTCAGTCCTTGTTCTCCAGAGGTGCTCTCCATTTATGTCTTGCGGTCTCAGAAAGGGCTAGCGAGATACCATTATGTCATATTGTATCATGATTGTTTTGATAAAATTGTTGTCATCCGAGACTTATTATTATTGCTCGCTAGTTGATTATGCCATTGATATGAGTAAATGTGAGACTTAAATGTTATTTTGAATGTGGTTAGTTAATAATATTTGCTGAAAACCTGAACATAAGTTACACATATTTACAACAGCAAGATCAAACAGAGTTTGTAAAAGTTTTTCTTTATCACTTTCAGTTTATCAACTGAATTGCTTGAGGACAAGCAAAGGTTTAACCTTGGGGGAGTTGATACGTCTCCAACGTATCCACTTTTCCAAACTCTTTTGCCCTTGTTTGGACTCTAATTTGCATGATTTGAACTAATAAAAGTTCCTTGGTGTTATTTTTATGCAGAAATAAAAGTTCTCGAATTGACCTGAAAATTTACGGAGAATACTTTTGGAATTAATGAAGAATATCGGCGAAAGAATCAACTGCAGGGGGGCCACCACCTGGCCACAAGCCTGGGGGCACGCCCACCCCCCTAGGACGCGCCCCTGTGGCTTGTGGGCCCCTTGTCGCTCCTTCGACCTTGTTTCCACTTCTATATATTCCTATTCAGGGAGAAAAAATAAGAGAGAAGAGTTCATCGCTTTTCACGATATGGAGGCAATGACACCTCATGTTCTTCCTCGGGAGACCAGATCCGGAGTCTGTTTTGGGCTTTGGAGAGGGGAAATCGACGCCTTCGTCATCACCAACCATCCTTCATCACCAATTTCATGATGCTCTCCACCGTTCGTGAGTAATCTCATCGTAGGATTGCTGGACGGTGATGGGTTGGATGAGATTTATCATGTAATCAAGTTAGTTTTGTTAGGGTTTGATCCCTAGTATCCACTATGTTCTGAGATTGATGTTGCTATGACTTTGCTATGCTTAATGCTTGTCACTAGGGCCCGAGTGCCATGATTTCAGATCTGAACCTATTATGTTATCATGAATATATATGTGTTCTTGATCCTCTCTTGCAGGTTGTAGACACATATTACGAGTTATGATCCGCATCCCCCAGGGTGACAATAACCGGGATTCTTTCCGATGATTACCGTAGTTTGAGGAGTTCATGTGTTCACTAAGTGCTAATGCTTTGGTTCGGTTCTCTATTAAAAGGAGGCCTTAATATCCCTTAGTTTCCATTAGGACCCCGCTGCCACGGGAGGGTAGGACAAAAGATGTCATGCAAGTTCTTTTCCATAAGCATGTATGATTATATATGGAATACATGCCTACATTACATTGATGAATTGGAGCTAGTTCCGTGTCACCCTATTTTATAACCGTTGCATGATGAATGTCGTCGGGCATAATTATCCATCATTGATCCATTGCCTACAAGATTTTCACAACAGATTATCTTTGCTAAGTTACTTTTCCATTGCTACTGTTACAATCACTACAAACTGCTACTATCACTTTGCCATCGTTACCGTTACTTCCATATTACTTTTCTACCGAATACTTTGTTGCAGATATTAAGTCTTTCAGGTGTGGTTGAATTGACAACTCAGCTGCTAATACTCGAGAATATTCTTTGGCTCCCCTTGTGTTGAATCAATAAATTTGGGTTGAATACTCTATCCTCAAAAACTGTTGCGATTGCCTATACTTGTGGGTTATTAGTGTTTCATTCTCAAGAAAGGTGTTCGTTTGTCTAAATTTGAACCTAGAGCTCAAGAGGGTATATTTGTTTGTTATGCTACAAACTCTCGTGATTACCATGTCCTTAATAAGTCCACCGGACTCATTGAGGAGACGTGTAACGTAGAGTTTGATGAAAATAATGGCTCCCAAGTGGAGCAAAGTGGTCTTTCTGATGTAGATGATGAAATTCCTCCCCAAGCCATAATAAGAATGGGTGTGGGATACTTCCTACCCGTTGAGGAACCCCTTGTGGCCGAATGAGAAGGACAATGTTCCACTCAAGTGGAACTATCACCGACGCAAGACCCACACGCTTCCGAAGAACAAAATGAAGGTCCTTTACCACATGGACAAGATCAAGGGCAAGATCAATCTACTGATGATGGTGTCTCACCAAGTGATGCCCAAGATCAAGTCCACGTCCCCGAGCAAGCTCAAGATCAAGATCTTCTTCAAGATCAAGAGCAAGCTCACGAACGCGCTCAAGACCATCAAGAAGATGCTTCTCAGAATGTTGTCTATCAACCTTCCATGGAGGAAATCTTAGAGAGACGAGCCGCCAAGAATGCTGCCAAGCTTAAACTTAGACAACATTTGATGGAAAATGTCTACGGTAGCTTGCAAAGAGGGGTAACCACTCGTAGACAATTAACAAACTTTTGTGAACATCACGCGTTTGTTTCTTGCATTGAACCCCTCAAGGTACAAGATGCGCTCGAGGACATGGAGTGGGTTGAAGCTATGCACGATGAACTCAACAACTTCGAGCGCAATCAAGTGTGGCGATTGGTGCCAAGACCTAAGGAGAACCACAATGTTATTGGAACTAAATGGATCTTCAAGAACAAGCAATATGAAAACGGTGTCGTCATTCGCAACAAGGTAAGATTGGTGGCACAAGGCTACTCCCAAGTCGAGGGTATCGACTACGGTGAAACCTTTGCTCCTATTGCTCGCCTTGAATCTATTCGCATGTTGCCTGCATATGCTTCTCATCATAACTTTAAATTATATCAAATGGATGTTAAAAGTGCATTCCTTAATGGTCCTCTTAAGGAGTTGGTATATGTTAAGCAACCCCCGGGGTTCGAGGATCCCAAGTTCCCCAATCATGTATACGTTCTCGATAAGGCCTTAAACAAGCCCCACGTGTGTGGTATGAGCACCTTACCGATATGTTGCAAGACCGTGGGTTTGAATTTGGGAAAATCGATCCCACTCTTTTCACAAAGAGGGTCAACGGGAACTTGCTCATATGCCAACTATATGTTGATGATATTATATTAGGTTCTCCTAACAAAGCTTTCAATGAAGAATTTGCCACTCTGATGACAAATAAGTTCGAGATGTCTATGATGGGAGAGTTGAAGTTCTTCCTTGGTTTCGAAGTCAAGCAACAAAGTCAAGGTACCTTCATCAATCAAGCTAAATATACTCAAGACATGCTCAAGAGGTTCAAGATGGATGAGCTCAATCCTCCCAAGGCCAACACTCCTATGCCACTCAAATGCTATCTTGATAGTGATGCCAATGGTAAAGCTGTGGATAAAAAGGTATATCGCTCCATGATTGGATCCTTGCTTTACCTTTGTGCATCTAGACCGGATATCATGTTAAGTGTGGGAATTTGTGCACGATTTCAATCCGCACCTAAGGAGAGTCACCATGTGGCTGTCAAGCGAATCTTTCGATATTTGGCTCATACCCCAAACTTTGGTTTATGGTATCCCAAGGGTGCTTCATTTGATCTCATTGGATATACTAACTCAGATTGGGTGGGAGACCATGTGGATAGGAAGTCCACTTCCAGAGGCTACCAATTTCTTGGTCAGTCTTTGGTAAGTTGATCTTCAAAGAAACAAAATTGTGTTTCTCTCTCGTCCACCGAGGCCATGTATGTAGCTGCTGCCAGTTGCTGTGCACAGATTCTTTGGATGAGATAAACTTTAAAGGATTATGGTGTCAATTGTGATAGAGTGCCTCTTTACTATGATAATGAGAGTGCCATTATGATCTCCAGCAACCTGGTTCAACATTGCAAGACAAAGAACATTGATATTCGTCATCACTTCCTCTGGGAACATCTCAAGCAAGGAGATATCAATCTCATCCATCTCAACACTAATGAGCAACTAGCAGATATATTTATGAAGCCATTGGATGAAGCAAGATTTCGCAATTTAAGGCATGAGCTAAATATCATTGATTCGAGCAATGTGGATTGACTTAGTGCACACCCCACCACACTCATCATTATGTCTTGTCTAGGTGTAGGCATGGATTTAGGAGGAGTCTAGTTATCTCAATGAATTATCCCTCCCCCTATTATGCATAAACTAATCAAAGTCTTTCACATCCGCCATTTTCTTGATGGTTACTGTGCTTCAAAGACGAGTCTTGGTCATGGGCCCAAGGATAATTCTTTGTGGTGCCATACCAATTGACTCAAACATAGGTGGCTCCGGCCACCGCCCTCTCTTCATGAGAGGTAGTGGTTCAATGTTTGGTCCTCGTTTCTCCGCTCTAATTTTTGGACCATGTTCTTGTTTTGATTTGCTTCTTTTTGTGTTTTTTCGTATGTGACCCTGTTGCGTGAAGCCTATTGACTTATCTTTGTGCCCTTGTGTCTTTCATATTTCCTTCGTGTTTGTGTGCAAAAGTTTGTTTTTCTCTCAAAACCTGCACTTTGTGGGCAGCACGGTACTACCGTGGTAAGCCACGGTACTATCGCTGGAGTTGGGTTGCTCCTGTGCTCGCACAGTAGAGGCCCGGCACGGTACTACCGCCTCCAGCGCGTAAGTAAAAAATTACTTCCGTTGGAGGAGCGGTACTACCGTGTCGTCGGTTCCGCATGGGGGTTAAGAGTGGGCAGGGGGTTCAAACTCCCCCATACCCATTCATCTCTCTTCTCCTCACGTCTCTCTCTCCTCCCACAACCGGCGCCGGAGGACCTCGCCGGATCTCCGTCTCCGGCCACTTTCCTCTCATCCCATCCGGTGGGATCGTTCCCCACCTTGTCCTCTTGCCATGGACCCCGGTATTTCCTCGAGTTCTTCTCTCTTTGCCTCCTTATTTTTGAATCTAGGTGTAGGGGGAAATCTGAGTTGGTCATGTGATTTTTGGCCAAATCCGTGCATGAGGTGATGATTTGAGAGTGTGTGTGTGTGTGATAGGATTGCTAATTGGTAGGATACAACATGGTAGCTTTGATCCATGGTAGTACCGATCTGATTCTCAGATCTGCCGTTCGTGTGTAATCCGCCCCATGCGGTACTACCGCTCATTGGGAGTATGTAAAACTTTTCTTCCGCTCCGTTCCTGGTACTACCGCCGCAGCGGTACTACCGCGGCCTGAGCAGTAGTAAAAAATTACTACCGCATGAACTACGGTACAACCGCTCGATCTCCAGCAACCTCGCTTTGTCATATCAATTCTCACTTCTATATGGTTTCTTGTTTGCTTTGGTCTTTGCAATGACTCCTTTTCGCTCTTCTCTTGTATTTGCGTTGTGTGTCATTGGTGGTGGCTCCGGTTCCAGTTCAAGACGATTGAATCCCTCCCGCGACACAAGTTCAAAGTGTCTGCGCAATCCAGATACTCCTGCGGGGTCCAATGCCCCACAATGCAGTTTCAAGAGAATCGCAAACAAGATCAAGGAGCCAGTTGAAAACTGGGAAGACATGCCTCAAGCAGAGTTTCAGTCTCGTCGGATGATCGACCCCTATATCAAACCTAGGGAACATTCCAAGGCCAATAAATTGTTTTAAACCAATCAACAAAATCTCATCCATATAGATGTGATCAAGGGCAAGAAGAATCTCTATGTTCCTGTCCAGTAGATTGACATGGCTCACATGAGGAAGAACCATGCATATTTTGGTGAGTCTCTGAGTATGGTGGAGCAGTTTGCTATCGAGGAAATCATCTGGTTCCATCTTGACTTTGATCCTAAGATTGTGGGTCAGTTCTTTGCTTCTGTCCACTTCCACTCAGATGTGAAGCGGACCATGACTTGGATGACCAATGGAGAGAGGATGTCTACTGACTAGAAGGAGTTCATGGATCTGTTGCACGTTCGTGATGAGGGGCTTGATGAGCCTGTTGGTTTGCGCCCGCACGACAACCCATAGCCTGCACACAAGGAGAAGCTTATGCCCTACTATATTAAGAAGACTTTACCCTCTGGTGAGAAAACTTCTGTGCTCTACCCATTCCTCGATGTCATGCACTAGATCTTTCACAACACTCTCTTTCCTCGCATGGGAGACAAGAAGAAGGTGCATTCTTACCCAGTGGATATGCTGCTACTCTGTGAGCAAGGTCGAGTTCAAATTCTTGACCCTCTTGATGTTTCTCACATTATGTGGACTGAGCTTCGGACTATTGTGTTCCAGCGTAAGGTCCCCATCTATGGACCCTACTTGTTCCTCTTGATTTGGACAACTTGGGAGAATACCTTTCCAGGAGAAGACTTTGATGCTCCCAACTAGATCCGTCATGAGCCCATTCGGCTGCGTCCTTCTGACAAGTGGGATAACACTACCACTAGGATTGGGCTTGCTGTTGCTAATATGGATCTTGATGAGGATGAGATTGAAGAAGAGGAAGGTGACTGTTCAGAGATGTATGAGCCACCGTCTACTAAGCCATCTTGGGCCAAGAAGCTCACACACAGGATGAAGACTTTGTTCTGCATGCAGGCCAAGGGACAGTATCAGACTCACATTGCTCAGAAGGGGAGTCGTCAACGTGACAAGCGAATTCTAAGGAATCTTGGCGAGACCATCTCGAGTGGGTCTGAGAAGGACATCACTCCTGAGGCTACTTGGATGGCGAAGCAGAAGTACCAGTGGGCTGATTCAGATGAGGAGTCCATTCCAGCTGCATCACAGGAGGATCTTGATGACTGATCTTTCTGCATGGGAGCTACCACTTGTGTCTTAGGTCTCCTCTCTGCCTTTTTGGCGTCTCGATGCCAAATGGGGAGAGAGTGTAGGATTTGCGAGTGTTTGCATTTGTGCTTTGTCGTCTCCTTGCTTTCATTAAACTTTTGTTTATGTTATTTGTGTGTGAGACCAGGAGACTTCTTCTATCATATGGTGTGAGACATATGCTATCACTCTTATCTTATTCTTGTCCAGTATGATTAGTAGCTTGTGAGTATATCTATTATGTACCCTTATCTTCATGCTCACATGCTATGCCTTGTTTCCGTGCTTAGTGTTATTCATTATGTTACAAGGATTGCCTTGTTTATAAAATATAGGGGGAGTGTTGATCCTAGTGTGTGTGCTTTGCAGTCCAAAGCATATCTATAGAGTGCACACATCTAGGGGGGGCTATCTATATTTTACAGTTTTTGGGTTTGCATATGCTCATTATATATCTTTATGTGCAAATCCCGTATTATCATAAATCCACCAAAACGGGGGAGATTGTAAAGGCATATTTCTCCCTAAGTGGTTTTGGTGATTGATGGCAATGCTTTTGCGGACTAATCATGTGCATTGAGCATTTCAGATATCTCATGTCTAGGCACAAGACGATTCGATGCCCCTTAGATCTTAGCGAAGACGGTTGTTCTCTATGTTTCTTTTCAGTGGATTTGAGTTGTAGGAAAGCCGTACTATTAAGAGGGGGTCCGCTTCGGAAAGGTTTGGGTGGAATCAACACGTACACATCTGTTCTATTGCACCATCTTTCCTTCGCTTCAATGGAGCACATGTCCGTTTTCCTTGTTTGTGCAAAGCGAAAGCTGCAGGGTGCTAGTTTTTGGTGGCTAGCATTAGTACTGCTCAAGCGAGCGGTAGTACCGCAGGTGCCAGCGGTAATACCGCTATCCATGGCCCTGGTACATGCACCTGTGGAAGTAGGCACGGATGTAATTTTTTACATCCGCCCTCTTGCGGTAGTACCGTGATGTATTTCTAGTACTACCGTGTTGGACTTCTTCGTAGCTCCGCCCTCAACGGAAGTAGGCACAGAAGTAATTTTTTACTTCCGTGCATCTCCTGTGCCAGTCGTTACCGACCATGCGGTAGTATCGCATGCGCTCGCGGTAGTACCGCTCCGGCGATTCTACCGCTAGTTTCCATGTGCATTCGGCCTATGTCTGGTCACTACCGTGCCAGTGGTAGTACCGCACCCCACCGCGGTAGTACCGCAGTCCCTTGTGGTAGTACCGTAGCACTGTGCGGTAGTACTGCAGAGCGCGGGCTGTGAATGGGGATAATAGTTGGATCCTTCTCCCCACTATATAAAGGGGGTCGTCTTCCCCAAGAAGACCACCTCTTCCTTCCCCAAGCTCCATTGTTGCTCAAAGCTCAATTTTAGCCCGATCACTCTCCCTAGCCAATCAAACTTGTTGATTTTCTAGGGATTGGTTGAGAAGGCCCCGATCTACACTTCCACCAAGAGAAATTTGATTCCCCCACTAATCCCTTGTGGATCTTGTTACTCTTGGGTGTTTGAGCACCCTAGATGGTTGAGGTCACCTCGGAGCCACATTCCATTGTGGTGAAGCTTCGTGGTGTCGTTGGGAGCCTACAATTAAGTTGTGGAGATAGCCCCAACCTTGTTTGTAAAGGTTCGGTCGCCGCCTTCAAGGGCACCAACAGTGGAATCATGGCATCTTGCATTGTGTGGGGGCATGAGGAGAATACGGTGGCCCTAGTGGCTTCTTGGGGAGCATTGTGCCTTCACATCGCTCCAATGGAGACGTACTTCCTCACAAGGGAAGGAACTTCAGTAACACATCCTCGTCTCCACTGGCTCGACTTTTGGTTATCTCTTGCCTTTACTTCTTGCAAGTTATTATTGTGTTGTATCCCTTGATTGCTTGTGTGGTTGTTGTGATTAGCATCATATAGGTTGCTCACCTAGTTGCACATCTATCCAACCTATTTGTTGTTAAGCGTAAATTGTTAAAGAAAAGTTAAAAGTGTTAGTTGCCTATTCACCCCCCTCTAGTCAGCCATATCGATCCTTTCAGAAGGACTTGGGCACTCCGTGTGCCCTTGCCATTGCATTTTGTGCATTGGTTTGAGTTCTCCATGGTGATACGTGGAAGTGCAAAGTTGAGAAGCTTATTACTCTTGGGTGTTTGAGCACCCTAGAGCTTGTTCCTCCTGGGTGCTTTGGCACCCTAGACGGTTGGTGGTGTCGGGGATACACAAAATAGGTAGGCCCATGAAGTGTCGAAATATCATAGAAGCATGGGTCCACACGTAAGGTGGGTCTAGAAAAATACAAACATACTATTCACTCAGACAGGAAACGTCCCATCCACTCGGATGATAGTCGACCACTCAGACGTATGACCCACTTGGATATGCGAAGACTAATAGTCAATAGGGTAGTCAGAGCATCATTAGAGGTTTCATAGTGGGATGACATTATGGCATCAATGCCTTATCTTGTAACATAGGAGGTGAGGGGGCGGCGCACTCTATATAAGCCACCCCCGCCACATAGCCCAGGGGGCTCTTTCTTCTCCCTTCCCTCTCTCTCAAATACACCATGTAACTCCGTGTTTATGAAGAATAAGCAAAGCCTCTCCGGAGCACGGGACGTAGGGTTGTTATCTCCACCGTGAGAGTCCCGAACTCGCTAAAACCACCGTGTCACCCATTTTCATCTCTATAGATCATGCTCTATTATCCTACCCCTCTCTAATGTCGGAATCGTTCCCACGACAGGTGGTGCCTCGGAGCTCAATCATTGTGGTGCAAAGCTCCGGGCAAGCGTCAGGGTCTCCAATGAAGTTGTGGAGATTTCCCCGAGCATTTGAGGTCACCGCGGAAGCCATAGTCCATTGTGGTGAAGCTTCATGGTGTGGTTGGGATCCTCCAATTAAGTTGTGGAGTTTTCCCCAACCTTGTTTGTACGGGTTCGGTAACCGCCCTCAAGGGTCCCTTGGTGGAATCACGGCATCTTGCATTGTGCGAGGGCGTGAGGAGATTACTGTGGACTTAGTGGCATCTTGGGGAGCATTGTGCCTCCACACCGCTCCAAACGGAGATTAGCATCCGCAAGGGTGTGAACTTTGGGATACATCGTCGTCTCCGAGTGCCTCGGTTATCTCTTACCCAGACCTTTACTTATGCACTTTAGTTTGTGATAGCCATATTGTTTCTTGCTATATATCTTGCTATCACTTAGTTGTTTATCTTGCTTAGCATAAGTTGTTGGTGCACATAGGTGAGCCTAGGTTTTCTAGGTTTTGTGCTTAACATATTAAACGTTAGTTTTATTCTGCATTTGTTCAAGCCTAAACCGTAATTATTTTAAAGCGCCTATTCACCCCCCTCTAGGCGACATCCATGTCCTTTCAACACAGATACACAAAGATGAGGATGCAGCAAGGCTTCGCGCTGGAGCCGAGATGATTCGCAATGGGACCATGATGCCGATGAAAATATGCAGTGACTCAAGGAAGATTGATGCCGAGCAGTGAGACCGTCAGCATACGTTGGTACCTTGCTTGTGGGCATGTTGATCGACGCGTCGCTAGTTTATTCTTGCTTTTGCTCAAAACATTGGATGTTATGTAACAGGAAGTCTTAAAATGTTGGGTGGCCTTTTGAACTGTAATAGGTCTAGATATTACGCTAGTGTTGTTAGGTTTTTGCCCCATAGCGACTGTTTCGATGGCGGGCAGTCACGGTAGGTTTCCTAGAAGTGCTTTGAACTCGCTCTCTCCCCTATCCCTTTCTTCCTAGTTTGATGTAAGACTCTTTATTTCCATTCTAGTAATGGAAAGGGGGAAAGCCTGGTTCAAAAAACACGCATTACAAAGATCATCTACCGTAGTCCTCGTCAAACATGTCCATTATCTCTCTGCTTGGCTCGATGTACATGGACGAAAGCTGCAACTCATGCTCCTCTGGCTCCTCCACGTCGGCCTCCACATCCATCTTCGCACTGAGTTCGGTGAAAAGAGCGTCGGTCGCCGTTTGCTCCTGTCGAATGAAGCATCGGTTGGCCTCCAATAGGCCTCATCCTGGATAGACTTCACGATGGGATACTACTCTGCATCTCCTCCGTTTGGGCGACGGCGAACTCCGCTTCCGCCTGCTCCATGTTGAAGCCCGAAGTCGGCGTCATCTCCTGCCCCAGCCACTCGTCCTCCTTGATTGCCCGCTCCTCCTCCATCGGAGCGAGCTGCTGCTCCTCTCCCTCTTCCTCCTCCGCCTGCTACTCCTCCTCCTCCGGCTCCGGCGAGTTCGGAGGCAGCCCGACAATGATGCGAGAGGTGGGCCTCGCCCGGATCTCTTGGTAAATCTGGTACCGACACTCTAGCGTGAGCATAGCATACGTAGTTATCTTCTGTCGTACCATGGCGCAGCCGGAAAGCATGGGAAGAGCGGCGGAGAGAGGGAGAGATGAGGTGGATGGGCTCGGGCTGGCGGCGCAAAGAGGAAGGTGGTGATGGGCTAGGGTTGGGGGACGTCGACCAACTTAAATAGTCGGATTTGGCCTTAGGCGGTGAGTTGGAGTAGCACCACGTGGCGTTCACACCTCCCCATCGAAGGAGACGTTCGTCCGACCGCCGGGTTTCCAAACGATTTTGCGTGGGACCTAATCATCAGTCCGACATGGCAGACGCGTCGGGCGCCCCACCCATATCCGCCCCATATTTGGGCTGGATATGAGGGGTGCCGGTCAGTCCGGGCATTTGAGGATCGTTTGGGACGTGCGTCTGGGTCAAAATTTCGTGACCAGAACGTCCCCCTTGGAGTTTGAGGACGGTTTGGGGTGACCAACTGTAGATTCTCTAAGATCATATGACTTTTCAACCTTCTTGCATTTTTTGCTCTAAGATCATATGACTTTTTAGCCTTCTTGCATTTTTTTGCCAAAGAAGAAAATGTTAATCGTAAGGGCATCTTCAAGGCAGACCCGCAAACCGCCCGCATTCGTCCGGACCACGTTGTTCAGAACACGTTGTTCGAAACGCGGAAGCCACCCAATGCGGGAATGTATCGGTCTGCGACACGTTCTGGACACGATTTCTCTAGCAAACTGGAGACGGACGTGGGGAGCTTTGTCGGAGTCTATACACCCGAAACATAGGCCTCTGACACCCCCGGCCCACCCAATCCCCCTTGGTCCCATTTCCTTGCATTCCGCTCCTTCTCACCCTTGCTTTGCATCTACACCCCCACCTTCACCACCGCTGCTCCTTGTACGTCTTCGACCACCATAGAGGCATTTTCGAACGTCCGTAACCAGCACTGACGCGCCCGCTCGCCGTTACGACTGAGCTTTCCATCCTGGAGCCGTTTGTATCAAGGTACATTTCGCCCCCTATTGGCGACCTACATGGCGGACACCACGCCCGACAGGTGTTCGGTCAAATGCCATTGTGAGAGTTTGGCTTAATAGAAATGATAAACTACTCATATCAACAAGGAATTCCTTCTTTTTCGGGAGCCCATTCAAAAATAACTCCAAAGCTCCGGAACGTTGGTCCCGGGTGCACACGAGTGAGGAGAAAGTCCATAGGAAAGATTAGTGCTGGTCTGTGTGGCTAGTCTTGATCCCGCCAGGCATAACAAAGCGTTACAATTGGTATCAGAGCCAACCCTTGCGGTTACATGGGCATTCATGGATCAAGTGCGTGGGCATGTGACTCATGGCATGTGTGGCCCATTGTGGAACACGCATGGTACATGTGCCGAACTGGACACACATACGTGTGCCAAGAGGGAGCGTTCCTGATGGGCCGACGAGGACGTTGGTTCCTTTGAGTGGTGGTGTATGTGGAAGCCTGAATTAATAGGAATAATGGACTACTCATATCAATAAGGAATTTCTTCTTTTCCAGGAGCCCAATCAAAAAGAACTCCAAAGTTAAAGTGTGCTTGGCTTGGAGTAATTCTAGGATGGTTGATTGACTAGAAGTTGGTCCCGGATGCGCACGAGTAAGGACAAAGTGCGCAGGAAAGACCAGTGTTGGTCAGTGGGGCTAGTCTAGATCCCGTCAAGCATAATGAGGTGTTATAGCCATTGGGCTTATTTTCAAATGCTATGTCATTTTTTAGAGTTCGAAGGATTGTGAGATACTCGGCCATGGAGGATGAACTGTTGTGCGATGCGTGGCTGGCCGTATCCATGGATTTCATAGGCAGGAGCAAAGGGGGGCTTTCTGGTAGCAAGTGCACAAAATGTTTCACGCACGAAAGCACATTGCGCCCTATGGCATATACATCGTTCGACCACGCAATGTGAAGTCACTATCGTATCACTGACACACTATCTAGATCAGCGTCACCAAGTTTTGTGACGTGGTTCGTCAGCTCGAGGCAAGTTGGCCATCGCACGTGGTAGAGGACGAGATCGTAAGTTTTTTTTGCTTCCTCTTGCTCAATATGTTGACTCACATTCACTCAATGCTGGTATACGCATTGTATGTAGCCCTCACGCGCTGTCATGGTGTACCACTTGACAGAGGGACGAACATTTACGTGCACACACTGTTGGATGAAGTTGAAGGGGAGTATGTGTGGGAAGACATGATCTGATGATCAAAAACTTCTTGGACATCTGATTAGTTTAGTCAATTTGAGACCTTGTTGTACTAAACTTAATTTGCATGGTATGTATGAATGATTTGTGCTATTTTCTAGGTGAACTTTGATGAATATCGTCCCATTTGCATGAATTTCGTCCTATTTGTTAAACTGTGGGTTGAAACATATGCGGTCAGCGTTGGATGGTGGCCTCCCGCATCCGTGTCCATGGATTGGTCCCCTCTGTCTACGGATTGATGCAGGAGGAAATTTGCGAGTTGCCATTGGAGATTCCCTAGTGCCATTTCTAACTGATCCCTTATAACCAGTTAAAGGAGTAAAAATGTGGTTCCGCTCCACTAACTAGGACCTAACTGATCCCTTGTCCATCACAAGGGAGTAATTATTTTACTCCGGCTTTGAAAATCTTTATATATTCACTCTATCATTTGGCTTCCGAGTAAAAATTTGATCTCTCCTCTCGCTTCCCTTTGTCCAGAATCCGCCGTCGCTGCCGCCTGAAAGGATCGATATGGTCGACTAGAGGGGTGGTGAATAGGCAAGTGACAATTTTTAACTACTATTTAACAAATTTGGCTCGACAATAAAATAGGTTTTCTAGATATGCAACTAGTTGGAGAACCTATATGATGAGCACAATAACAACAACAAAAGCAAGCACAAGATACGCACACAATAAAGATCGCACAAAGTAAAGGTAAGAAGTAACCACAAGTGGAGACGGTGAAGACGAGGATGTGTTACCGAAGTTTCCTACTTTTAAGGGAAGGTATGTTTCCGTTGGAGCGGTGTGGAGGCACAATTCTCTCCAAGAATCCATGACACCGTATTCTCCTCACGCCCTCCCACAATGCACGATGTCATGATTCCAGTAGTGGTGTCCTTGAAGGCGACGACCAGACCTTTACAAACAAGGTTGGGGCAATCTCCACAACTTAATTGGAGGCTCCCAACACCACCACAGAGCTTCACCACAATGGAATGTGGCTCCGAGGTGACCTCTTCCGTCTAGGGTGCTCAAACACCCAAGAGTAACAAGATCCACAAGGGATTAGTGGGGGAATCAAATTTCTCTCGATGCAAGTGTAGATCGAGGCCCTCTCACGCAAACCCTAGAGAATCAACAAGTTTTGTTGTCTAGGGAGAAAGATCGGGGGAAAATGAAACTTTGAGCAACAATGGAGCTTTTGGGAAGAAAAGAGGTGAGTCCTCTTGGGGAAGAAGACTCGCTTATATAGAGAGGGTGGATCCAACAGTTATGCCCCTTCAGCCTATGCATAAGCGGTACTTCCCCTGGCATGGTAGTTTCAGTGGTAATGTGCAACTGAGAAGCTCAAGGAGGTGATAGTGCCGCTAGAGCGGTACTACCGCTCCCAGCAGCGGTACTAGCGCTTGATGCTGCGTGTGTGGGTGAAACTGCGGTAGTAGAGTAGGGTTTGTCTGCACCAAGGCATCGACGAGCGAGAGGACATATGCCATTGCCGGCTCTGAATAGGTCGTCGCGGGGCAGCTCATATACTTTGTGCTGACACGGGCGTTCGTCGTCGGTGATATTGTCTAAGGGGTGGAGCTCGCCTGCTGGATCGCCGACCCCTGGCGGTATCGCTGCACGCCTTCTCTCTGCTCGCCATGGAAGCCTCGGCCTATGTCGCTCTCACCCTCAAGATCCACCGCAGTGATTGGCCGACCTCAGGGATCTGCATCTGCCTCTCCATGCTGCTCGCTGTCGCGCTGCTGCTGACGGCCATCATCCACCTGGTGACGACGCTCTTCTACATGCAACATGTGAGTCTAGGCGTAGACTTCTCCTGCTTCTCCGTCACCGGTAGGGCTGGCGTGTGGTCCTATGCCCCCGGTCAGACTAGGCTTCTAGATGACCCAAGCCGAGCATCAAGATCCATCTGTTTAGATCCATGGCCTTTGTCATGAGATGGTTTAGGTTTGATAAAGTATTCCAAAGTAATTAGGTGAGTATCGTATCACGTACGATAATTAGCAATTTAGCAGTGGTTAATTTTCTCAAGCACAATTGCTATCTACCAGTAGAAGTATCTATCTACAGGAGTATGTTCAGAAACTTGCGAGTTAGATCATCAAGTTGTATTTTTACAAAGTTTTTAGTCACTTCATTTGTATGTGTGTTCTATAGGCTACATAACACGTCTTCGACGAAATGCATAAAAATAAGTTAACGATAAAAGGTTTTTCTCAACGAGCTCCAGGACTTGCGGAGCAATCTTTCCGGACCATGGCTTGTGGGAGGAGACTTCAACATGATCACCTCCGCGGTAAACAAAAATAACGACCAGATCAACCGGCGCACGATGAATCGCTTCCGCCATTTCATCTCGGACCATGGCCTTCATGACATCTACCTCCATGGCCGTAGATATACCTGGTCCAATGAGCAGCACACGCCCACCATCGTTTGCAATGATAGAGTTCTTTGCACCCCCTCTTGGGAGATGGCTCACCCGCAATGCATGCTCCGGTGCCTCTCGTCCGTGGCCTCTGACCACTGCCTGCTCCTCATCGATTGCATTGCCAGATCTCAGGGTGGCCGGAGATTCCATTTTGAGAGGTTTTGGCCTTCTTTGGAGGGTTTTCACGAGGTAGTGCATGAGGCTTGGGGCTCCATTGCTCCCGACCCGGATACCTTTCGGAGATTCTTTGCGCGCCTCAAGGGTACGGTGCGCAGCCTACAACAGTGGAGCTCTCGAACCACCAACTCCATCTCCACCTAGCTAGGCATTGCTCGCGAGCTCATTGCCAGGTTTGACACGACCCAGGACTTGATACACCTCTCCCCTGCCGAGGCTTGGTTGCACCGTGAGCTCAAGCGCAAATACCTCGGGCTCGCCTCTTTGGAATGTTCGATTGCTCGGCAGCATATCAGCTCGCGGGGCCTGAAGGAGGGTGAGACTTCTGCGGCTTTATCCAAGATTCAGGCTTCGCACCGCGTCTGCAAGAATAGGATTATGGACCTTTCCGTCAATGGGACGCGCGTCTTTGCCGAGCCAAACCTCACCAAGGCGGCACATGATCACTTCTCAGCCATTATCGGGACCCATGGAGAACGACACTTCACCCTTGACCTCGACGCCATTGGTCACCGTCGAGCGTTCGACCTTTCTGAGCTTGAGGAACCATTCACCCCGGACGAGATCTGGGAAGCTATTAAGAAGCTACCCTCAGGCACATCCCTCGGCCCAGACGGGTTCACTACAGAGTTCCTTCATTTGTGCTGGGAAATCATCAAGGATGACCTTTGCGAGGTGCTCGACAAGTTGTATGCCCTCAATGGTCGGGCCTTCCAGCATCTGAATGGGGCCCTTATTACCCTTCTACCGAAGAAGCCGGATGCAGACACGCTCTTCGACTACCGGCTCATTAATCTCATCCACTTGGTGGCCAAGATTTTCATGAAAGTTCTCTCTCTTCGCCTGGCACCAAGCTTGGAGAGCTTGTCTCTACGAACCAGGGCGCCTTCATTGCCCGACAGAGCATCCATGACAACTTTATCCTAGTCTAGCAGACGGCACGACAGTTATACCAGCTTAAGCAGCCTCGGGTCATGCTCAAGTTGGATATTGCGAGGGCTTTCGACTCGGTTTCTTGGTTATTCCTCCTCCAGGTGCTGTGGCACTTGGGCTTCGGCCCACGGTGGCGTGAGTGGGTGTCCATCCTCCTGTCCACGACCTCCACCCGTGTCCTGATCAATGGCAACCCAGCCCCCCCCCATTGTGCATTGTCAGGGCCTCCGTCAGGGTGACCCCGTATCGCCGATGCTCTTTGTCCTGGTCATCAACACCCTCAACTTGTTGCTGCAGCACGCCTTGGCTTCTGGCATCATCCGGCGGCTCACGCAACACCACACTGCGTCTAGTGTGTCCCTGTTCGCGGACGACGTGGTTGTTTTCTGTCACCCCAACACGTATGAGCTCACCACGGTCAGCAAACTCCTGGACCTCTTTGGGGATGTGTCCGGACTTCGCACGAATTATGCCAAGTGTTCGTCCATGCCCATTCAGTGCCCCACCTCGGCCGTTGTCGCCATCGGCATGACACTTCACTACTCGGTCTCTTCATTCCCAGTGAGCAACTTGGGTCTCCTCCTTTCCCCGAGGAAGGTCCTGACCTCCCCCCGACCCCCCTTGTAGACAAGCTGTCGGGCAAGCTCGCTACTTGGAAAGCTACGCTCCTCTCGTGCGGAGAGCGCCTGGCTCTGGTTCGGCAAGTGTTGACTGCCATGCCCATTCATATCCTCCTCGCCATGGCGCTCTCCCCACCAACCCTCAAGAAGGCGAATAGAATCATTTGAGACTTCCTCTGGCACGGCCGCAAAGATGTACGAGTGGGCTCCTGCCTTGTCAGCTGGGCGCGGGTCTGCCGCCCGATCGAGTTTTGAGGACTGGGCATCCGAGACCTCCACCACACTGGGATCTCCCTTCGGGTCCGCTGGCTTTGGCTACAGGCCACGGACCAACTCGCCCATGGTCCCATCTCGAGCTACCTAACGACCCTGAGGCAACTCAGTTCTTCCGGGCATCCACCACTTGGACTATTGGTGACGACACCTCCTGTTGTTTTTGGGTGGACCCGTGGCTCGAGGGTAGTTCTATTTCCCTCCTGGCCCCTGTCCTGGTTGCCCTTGTTCCAGCCAGACGGAGGCGTACCCGCACGCTCGCCGTGGCCCTGCTCGACCGCACTTGGATCGCCGACATTCAAGGCTCTCTAGGATCGTGGCCATCCTTGAATACGTGAAGATCTGGCGCATGCTGCAGCGCGTGGCCCTTTCTACTCAGTTGAACGTCATCCGTTGGCGATGGACGGAGAGCGGCGAATACTCGGCCTCCTCATGTTATACCCCCCTATTCATTGGATCCACGACGCCTGAGCACTGGCAACTGGTGTGGCAGTCCGGAGCGCCCCTATCCATCCGATTCTTCCTTTATCTGGCCTCCGTTAACCGTTGTTGGTCCGCTAACAGGCTCGCCCGCCATGGCCTACCGCATGAACCAACATGTGTGCTATGCCTGCAGGAGCTGGAAACCATGCATCACATCTCGATGGGATGCGTCTTCGCGCGTGTCGTTGGCACGACATTCTTACCGGGTGCGGCCCGAGCACGCCCATGCCTGACGGCTCCATTGGCTACTTTGATTGGCTGGCCGCCGCCCACCTCACGCTGCCCGTGGCCAAATGAAGTGGCCTCACGACCATTGCTGGCCTGGTAGCATGGATGCTATGGTGCCACCACAATGCCATCATCTTCGACAAAATCTCACCTTCCACCTCCACTGTGGTCTGGACCATCAAAGACGAAGCACGCTCCTGGGCCACTGTCGGAGCAAGAGGACTTAGTAGCTTTACCCATGTAACCTGAATCATTGTAAGGGGCTGAGCAACCCCATTTCCCTCTGCTCATGAGACTGTCATGAACACGCCTTCTAGTGCATGTATTCATGACATCGCCCTGTTGTTTCACTTCTCCTATCAATACAAAGATACGCTATCCAGGCGTATTCGCGATAAAAGGTTTTTCCTTCCGCCACTAAATTTAAGGGATCGGCTAAAAACGGCCTTAATGAAGCAAATAGGGAAACACTTGTGGCCGGCGCGACCGGCCGAAAAACCGTTCGGCCGGTCGCGCGCGCCCCGCCGCATGCAGCTGATTAGGCATGTAGCTTTTTTCCCGTCTAATTTTGCTGCAATTGGCATTCAAATTTGCTACAAACGTTTTTCATTTGCTGCATTTGTCCACTAAAAAAATTGCATATACGTTTGGTTGTAACCCTAGTTCGTCGAATTTTTTGCTATAACCGGTGTTGATTTTTGCTATAACCGGTATCAATTTTTGCTACAACCGTTCACTAAAAAAGCCGCATATACGTTCGTCAGAGTTGCACCCCAAGTTCACCGGATTGTTTTGCTACAACCCACATTTTATTTTACTACTTCGCATCATCAACGTCGTTTTTTTACTACGACCATAATGATATATTTTTGCTACAACCATATTTTTACTGCATCCGTGACCGAAATTTGCTACGTCGTCATCGAAATTTGCTACATCGAGGTTTTTTGCTGTATGGACAAATCTAACGATCAAACCAGATCCAATCTGGCGATCGGACAGTCCGCGTGCGGCCAGCCGAAAGTTTCGATCGGCACGCCGACGCAGAACACTGCCCAAGCAAATATACTTCATTAAGGTTTACTCCGCCGTTTTACTTTCCTATGTTTAAGGAATCGGTTAGAAATGGCCGTCGGCGCAAAGACGTGTACGTGTCTAGCATACGCGATGACAGTGTGACCTTGTTTACGGCCTCCGGATCCCGGTTCCAGGATCGGGAGAGTGGGGGAGGGGGACACGGCGGTACAGGGATAGGCCCGCCGTGCCGCACGGCCATCACGCAGCGTTCCGGCCGGTACCGAGATCCAAATCCTCTCTAGTACAGTACAGCTGCCCGGGAGGGGAGGAGAAGCCATGAGTTAGCATGACCGAGCAGTGACGCCTGCTCCGCCACAAACGTACATCCCAGTCCCAGACACGGTATAATAACTCCGTTCTACGCTCCCATCGTCCAATCCTGCTTATCCAGAAAAATGCTGGTTCAGACACAGCACCGAGAGAGCCAAGTAGGCCACGGCCAGGCCAGCAGCAGCAGCAGCAGCAGCACGGACCACATGGGCGTCTTCCCCGATCGTGGGGGTTTCGCAACGGAAGGAAGCAAAATGCTGGCCGCCGCTCACATGCCCGTCCGACTCTCCTGAATGCCCGCATTTACAGGCCTACAGGCTACAGCTAGCCGGCTAACGACGCCGGTTACTCCACGCCGCACAGATAGGAGTGCGATCGACGCCGACCGGCGCGCCATCGCCATTCACGCGTACACACAGGTCGGCTTTGACCGGCGTAGCGCGAGCGGCGGTCCGATTCCTTCCCACCGATCCGATGGATGGCCTGACGGAGGGAGCACTGAGGGAGCACGATCACCGCTCGCAAACCTTGTGCGTGTGCCGTAGCGCTAGCAGGAGCAGTAGCATGCATTGATTGATTGGTTCATCTTACAGGTAGCTGTGGGCGTGGGTGTGATGGTACCAGTACCACGGTGGTTGGCGAATGTGAAAGCCGTGGAGGAGACCGACGCGGCACGAAAATATTCGTCGCTGACGTCTCTGTGACTGAGATCTCCGCCAGCGTTCCCCAGGCCGGGCCGGGCTCCACAGGACCAGCAGCAGCGACTGGAATGGATGATTGATTGATTGTCGACGGGGTCCTCCATCTCCAATGGCGAACCGTAAAAATCCAGAGAATTCACGCTATTCAGAGACTTTGCTGCTGTGCACCTCGAATGGTCAATCATAAGTCGTTGGGCGTACGATCTGATGTGTTTCCGGATTACCCTAACGAAGTGAGGGTTGTACACTTGTACTGCAGTTTCTCGTGCTCCGTAGGTTGGTATTGTGTTGTTTTTTTATCTCCTACAACATGGCTAGTCGAGTACAGTACAACATGGAGCAGTAGTAGAAGCCTATGACCTAGAAAGCATAAAACTATTGTATTGACCATTGCAGCTTGCAAAGCATCGCTTTGCCACTAGGATGTGGTAGGATTAAAAAGGTAATCGCCCTGTTATCGGGAGGCATCCTCGAGCACCACGGAACAAAAAGAACATGAGTGCTTAACACTGCAATATTATACTTGGCCAAATACATACACTCCTAGTAATACTTGTTTGGAGTTTCGCCCCACGGCAGGAGTTTCGATTGAGAACCTTAACCCTAAACCCTAAATTCTAAACCCTAAATCCCACGGCGGGAGTTTCGATTGCGAACGCTTCACAGTGGGTTTTTCAGGAATGCTTTGAACTCGTTTTCCCTTTTTCTTTCCAAACTCTGTTATTTCGTTTTAATGAAAAAGGAATAGCCCGGTTTTTTTAAATAGAATAAAATACATGCACCCCTCCAGCTTTTGAATCCACAAACCCGCGCCGCTGCGATTCCTCGGTTTACCACCCGGCAACAAACTGACTGACAATGGGTGAAATTTATGCGTTCATCTGCCGCTGATGCCATTCCAAAGCTGGCTCACATAATCAATAGGCCACTGGCCAGCCTACCCAACCCCATCCGTGAAGTCGGATCACGGAGGCCCCAAACTGACAGCACGTCGGACCAGACCTACACAGGAAAATTAGTAAGCAGGTGGTAACATGGCCAT
Source organism: Hordeum marinum (assembly GCA_022496015.1). Classification (NCBI taxonomy): domain Eukaryota; kingdom Viridiplantae; phylum Streptophyta; class Magnoliopsida; order Poales; family Poaceae; genus Hordeum; species Hordeum marinum. The sequence goes on along the minus strand of JAAAWK010001151.1, from coordinate 5,943,407 downwards.
ATGAATATCTTTAGTTTTTCAACAAAGTTAACAGGAAAGGACAGACAAGTAAACTCCAACGAGAAGACCTCAACAGTCAAATCACTAGACGTGCATAGCAGAGACTGGGTGTCACATCATGGTTAACCGGCAAAGGATCAATGGTTGACCCCAGCTAAACATAGCACTGAATAAACCGGCAGGAGTTTAAGCTTTAACATGTGGACGCAATCTCAAGGGTTTACAATTTCAAAATGGAACTTGAAAAAACCAATAGCTGAATAGCTGGCAGTACTCGTAATAAAAGGTTTATAAACATGTAGTTTTCCCGCGCTTGGAGCCTCCAATCTCCACATACTAGAGGTACATAGTGGAAACCCCACAATCTTGCCATCTTCGAGCAGATGCATGAAAAGATGGGGGAAATGGAAGGCCAGACAGAATGAGACAGCAGCATACGACTCTGCGTGGGTGTGTCTGCGCATCTATCGACTCAAAGGCCGTGAAGCAATCTAGAAAGAAAGGCGTAGATCCTCGCAACTGCAAAGAACAAAACAACCCGACGGATGAAACCTTTACAGACGGTAAACATCACAGCGGACCAAACGGCTCTGGGAGCGGCTCGAACCGGTGGTCGAACACGGGGCTCTGGTCTGACTTGTCATCAACGCTGTGCAGCCAGTCCGTGTTCTTTGTGTCCTCCCTTAGTAACATCTCCTCGTACCTTGAGCTGCCATACATGTCCAGTTCACTCAGCGTCTCTTTAGTTCCAAGGCTTTCTCTGTCTGGGGAATCAGTTGAGCTCCCACCATAGTGTGAAAGGGCTCCGATGGAATCACCGGAGAAGTGCCCATTGATGCTGCCACTGTCGGTATATGCGTCGTGCTCGCCATTTGAGGTGTGATGGCCAGGATCGGACATCCGAGCTGAACGGCCCTTGGGAGCAGAAGACCGGATGCTGTGAGGAAATAGAGATGCCCCGCGGATGCCACCCAAGTTGTGTCGAATGTCCTGTCATTAATTAGGGCAATTCAGCTTCTTCTAAATAATACTTGCCAGCATTATAATAGCTAAACTGCATCAAATTAACAGTGCACTAGGTTCTAGGCGTATAGTACAGCACCCAAACCATCCTAAATTTCTTCTAGAACATCCCAATCATCAGTCCATGCAGTGAGCACAATAATTTGAAGCATCACATAAACAAAAAGAAAGGTTGTCAACTTTTAATGGCATCGCTGCAGACAATGTAAGTATGAGGGCTGAACATACCATGTGCCTGATTGCCATGTCAAGTGACTTCCTTGATATTGTCCTGCCAAATCCATTTTCTTCACTTGTAGCAGACCGAGAGGGTCTAGCAGGCTGACTGTCCATAACAGATCTCTCAGTTTGTCGATTCTGGTGTCCATTGGTAAGAGAAGGTGTCTTGGATGGTGCATCAGAAAATCTATTTCGAGTAATAGCAGGCACAGATATCTTCTTCACAGGAGCTGAGGTAACTGGTTCAGCATTCAGGGTTGACCTGGCTCCCAAACCAATTCCTGGCCGTGCTCTACCAGCTGAGAGTGGCCTTTCTGGTAGCCTTGTCCTTAGGTTAGAAGGAGTATCACTTGGAAAATCTGGAATATCTAGTGGCCTAACTGGAGCTCGCGGATGTGTATTTGGGGAACTTGGACGGGATGATGGCGCTGATGAAGGTGCTGACATTCGACCACGGTTGGCTGCTGATCGTCCACTAGATGTTAAGTTACTGCTACCAGAAATCCTCCCAACTGAAGGTGAGCGAGCTATGGATGGAGCTGATGGACGCATGACAGGCTGGCGTGTAGGTGTAGACGACCGAGAGTTAGAACGGGTCACTGAAGCTGTACTTGAGGAAGAGCTAGTACGACATATTGCCGGAATTCTACCAGAGGATGAGCTGGGACGACTCACTGAAGGAGCTGTGCTTGATGATGAGCTGGAAACGCTCCGGGGCCGAGAGGTTGGAGTTGATGACCGTGAGTTCTGCGCAGATGTGGCCTTCACAGAGGTTGAGTTGGCCATGGAGCTGGAACCATAAGGACAGTTTTTGACTGGAGTAGATGGACGAGTTTTTACTGGAGTAGGTGGACGGGCTTTGACTGGAGTAGGTGACCGTGCTGCCACTGGACGTGAAGCTGGAGCTGATGGCTTTGAAGAGGGAAGAGTGGTAGTCCTCTTGGTCGGGGTAGTAGGTCTCGAACCGACAGAAGAAATGCTTGGAGTGAGCACTGATGACCTGTTTGAAGGGCGGGACATGCTTCGCGCTGGTCTATTGGGAGCTGCTGAATGCCCATTCTCTGTTTCATGAACAGAAAGCTGAAATAAAAATGTGATGCATTTATGTTAGTTACGATCAGCACCATATAACCAACTAAGAAATAATAGGTGTCAAGGAAAAGTTGTAAAGATAAGCATGTTCCCATGGTTGGTTACATGAGAAATAATGCAATACAATTATACCAAGCATGTGAATTGCCCCATTCCAGACTACATTGAGCCCAGTTGCTTTCACTGGACAATAGTTCCCGTAGATTGTAGAGAAAAGGGAGATTTAGCATATGAACATTAGAGCTGTTTGTCAAACCAATTCTACTATTTCTACAGAGATATATGTAAAAATAATTGTATTCCGGTTGCATTAGTGATATACACTCTCCCCATATCGTTAAGTTGCGCATTTATGTTCAAATCATTGAACATAAATAGCCTGCAATGGAGGTTCTAAAGTGCATTCACTCCTAGCCAGATGACACTGACTTCTTTACTTATGATGTTTCAATTGTCTGTGTGTTTGAAAGACGTTATTTTGTATAATGTTGCAGGTAGATCAGCAATCAGTTTTTTTGGTGAGAAAACTCAAAAGCTTTGCGTGTCGATGCATTAATTAGAAAGGAGTGTGTGTTATAAGCCTGAGGCTTAGGCTGACACTTGTTACCGCCATTAGAACACCAAAAAAGACTACAACACGGCATGGGCAGCCAGAATAATCTCCCTGAGGCCTGTCGCCTGGCCTCTGCCCACGCAGTAGCTTGTGAGCAGGCAGTGCACATCAGGGGGCACGCTATTGAAGACCTGCACGTTGTTGTGCCTCCAGATCTCCCAAATAGTGAACTGGATGAGGGATGAAGTGCCCTTGGGCACCAGCGCCGGGACGGCATGGATGGCCAAAAACCATCAATCAGTGAAGCTAGCTGCTGACTGTGGAAGTTGGGCGGGAGATCAGATCCACGCAAGAGTTGTCAGCCAAAAGGCCATAGAGAGACCGTGCATTTTTACTACTGTGAGGTTGCAGGTCAGAAGTAAAAGGCCCGAACAACTATTCAAGTTACATAGAATTCTTCAAAACATGATTTTACATTGTTGTCCACGGTATCATACTGAATAAGAGAACTTAGCGAAATCCCTTGGGCTTGTAGCCTCATGCAAACCCCTTTTGAACCATGCCCGGTGAAGAAATACTACAGAGGAGAACTAACACCTTAGCAACAATACACAGCAGTGAATAGCCACAGATGATATGGTGCATTCAGTAGGCATGGAACGACTCCAGTGATTTACTTCGACTACTAATTACTATAGGTCAGTTAAGTACTGTACGTTGTTCATAACAACCTCTTCAATTCAGGCATGAAGTATCAAAACAGACACCAATGCCATGTGCGTGCGTGTGTGACTGTAGTTTTGCACAAACCTATTGAGGTTTGAACTCTGGAGCCAGTGCATTCCTAGTTCTGTACGACCCGTAACACGTGCATAGAGGGACATTGACAGGCATGTAACAGGCCAATAAAGCAAGATATACTTCCTTTAAACAACAAGTTAATAATGAAAGCTGAACCACCAGAATGCAAACATATCTGAAGGAAATAGTACCAACCCTTGATGCTCTGGTGGTTGAGGACGATCTAGTGACGGCCCGTTTAGGTACATTTGATGGTGGGGCTTTCTCAGCAACCTCCAGTGCAGGAGTACGGGGTGTACCCGGGGGCGTAAGAAGCCTGAGGAATGCATTCACATGTTATGTAAATCATAAAAGGTATTATCAATAAGAAGGCAAAGCACAAAACACTTGAGCATGAGAAGCATATATCTCATCCAACAGCAAAACACCACATATTTTGGCAAGCACTGCTCATGTGAATGGCATCCAATAAACTTTATCTTACGTCTTGATGGTCACTTAATTATCTCACCCCAGTATAAGATATGGTACGGGTTTTACAGGTCACTACATAATTGCAACTGAAACACTGCAGTAATTATACACAAAATGACGAACTCAACCAAACTAGTAAGATTGGAAATTTATCAGCTATATTTATGGATCGCCAGTTGCTGTCGGGCCAACCTAAATGGTTTTGACAGTGCAATAACTCTCTGTGGGTAGTATTTACAGTATCTAATTTAGGACATCCTAAAGTTGGCAATGCTATCGGTCTGCCTAATTGCTGTGGCATTTATCTATTTTTCCTTTCCATCCAATCCAAGATAATAAAGTGGCATACAGTACGTTACGTCCCATGCTTTGCTCAGCTAAGGAGCCAACCGACCAACCATCCATCCGGTTGCAACTAATCCTAATAATAACCAAATCAAACTGCTTCATTAGTTATTCGGTACCAGGAAGTCTTGACCAGAAACAATCACACCTGACACAGCCAACATTCCGACAATACTCTACCATGATGGCGCAACACCACAGATTCAAAAACGTTTGGACCGAGGGTTCGCCGACCGATTGCGGAAGGGGGGGAAACATGAAATCGCACGGAGATTCAGATCACCAAGAAACGGGAGCAATGATTGGTCTAGTGCATCACCAGTCGTAGTCGTGCTTCCCGATCTCCGTGCCCAGCAGCTCCTCCATCTCCGAATCCCGCCTCAAGCACCAAAAAAATTCCCAACTAGATGGAGACCAGCAACTGCGAACACAGAGGGTGGCAAAAGTCACTAATCATGAACCCAAACGCATGCCACCGAACCCAATCACAGCTGCGGCGACCGCCCGCAAGTTACTTACACTGTCTCCGGCGATCCGGCGAGTCGGCCGGGGATCGCTCCGCCGCACGGGATCCGGATCCACCCGCCTCTCACGCCGACGGCGACGCTCGGGGAGGGACGCGAGGAGCTCCTGCCACCTTGGCCTTTGCCTGCGGCGATGAGGCGTGCGAGGCCGCGACCGGGACGGGGGAGGGGAAGAGGAAGAAGCGAGAGAGACGGGTGCGTGCGCGTCGTGTGCTGCGCTCGGCGCGGTTGTTTTTTTCCCCCTCCTCCCCGCTTCCGTCTGTGCTGTTCTGATTTCGCTTCCGTTTTTCGAATCGCTGGGCGGGTAAATGCCTGGGGCCCGGCCGTCACGAGAGGTTACTGCGCGTGGGACCGGCGATCGCGCGGGGCCCGTTGGCAGTGGGAGGCTGGGTGCGGGCGGGCGGCGGGCGGGGGAGAGAGGGTAGAAAGCGGGCGGTGAGTCTGGAAAAGTCGGCGGCGGGTTTTGCTGGGATAGAGGCGACGTGTCGGGGTTACGGGGTCGCACGTCGGGGTCTCCTTGTCGCCGGGCCCACCTGTCACTCGGCTGCCGACGGGTAACGGGGTGGGGGCCCTCGTGTCGTGGGATGGTGAGGGTCTGGTCAAAATTGGAGCGTTGATTGTTGAGGTAGATCGCTGGTCGGAGTGGGTGGCGGTTCATTGACTTTTTCTTTTCTCAGGTGTTTCGTAAAATTTGAATGTGAGATCGTGGTAGCTCACCATATTTACTATGTGGTCAAATATGTAGTACTCCTAGTATATTGCATATATCAATATCAAGATTTGTGATTGCCGAGTGAGCCTGCCGCCCCGTAAAGTAGTACTCCTGTATAAACTGTTAAAAAACGTGTGTATCCGTGCGAAACTCAATCGGCAACTTTGGCAAGCGTTCGTTGTAGTGTGTTTAGGCCTTATACAATACAAAATGTTTAGGAGATGTGTTTAGAAAAATAAATTAAAAACTTTGAACGTCGATATTTATTTATACATGATAGACGTTTAATTAGACACCTCTCTTGTAGAATAAACATCGATGCTTAAAAAAAATCTGATTTATTTTTCTAAACATTTTCCTAGACACCTTACAATGTACAAGAGCTTATAGTGTTTGGCAATAACGAAAGTCAAATATGAGCCTCAGCCTCGCATGTTGTGCTAACTGATTATCCAGATCATGCCACGCCTTTGGTCAACGACAGCACAGTGTGGTTTAGTTTAGTTAGATCGAACGATAAAACTGTCAAATTAACAAGAAGGCTGAGGCCTTGAGGGTCCAGGTCAAATGCAGCCAAGGTATAGTATACAGCAGATGGGTACGTGCAACTTGGTACGTATTAGGAAGAGCCTGCTCGCTGCTTGAGGATCGTCGATCGTGGGCTCGTGATGCACACATCTTTCACACTTTTCCAGTACGTTCGATACAGTTATTTCGAAAAGGAAAAAAGAAAAAGTACGTTCGATGCAGTCTGCTCTGAGTTACAGTAGTATCGTTTCAAGTATTTACCGCACAGCGCACCTGCAAGTGCAGAACATTACTCCTACTTCATGGACAACTCGTGTGTGATCAGCCCGCTGCTGGACGTGTCAAGTGGAGTAATTCATGCAGCGTCGCGTCACTTAATGAACGGGAGAAGCTTCCATTTACTATGATCAGCGGCCTCCCGTGAAACCACGGTACGCTGGGGAAATAGTTTTTTTTTTCTCGGGAGCGCTTTGTTTGCAATTTTACCTTCGGGATGTTCCATCTTCTTCTCCTTTGATGCAATGATTTATTTTTGGATTTATTTTCTTTTTACACTTTGTGCTAGTTTTTTTGTTTTCACTCACTTTGTACGTGTGTACCATCTTTTTTCTCCATTGACAATAAAGTTTAACTTCGTACTGTCAAAAAGTGTAGGAAGATCAGGGAAAAAGGTTTTGTAATGGTTTTACTTACTTTTGGAGCTGTGAGGAATCTAGGCAGCTGGAGCCGTCCAAAAGCTTCCAACATTGTGGATTGGACCCAAATATGTGTGTGAAGATCGGAGGCCACCTCGAGGTATATCCGTAGTGATTGAGCATGCACCTTGTGGTCAGGGCTCGAGGAAAAGAAGATCATGTATTTGTGTACCAAACCTCTCTCGCGAAGATTGGACCCCTCCCCCTCTCTTTTCCTAAGTATTTGGACTTCGGGGAACTATCATCTTGTCATGTGTTCATCCACCTTGGCTAGTTGTTTCTATCATCTATGGTACCGTGTGTGATGTTCATGTACCTTCTTTGGTTGTGTTATGTTGCTTTCTAGAGTTAATTGGGGACAGAAAGATGGCTGGTGACATGCAAGTGGGGTACATTGAAGAGAGGCGTGCCACGACACATAACCACGGATTCTCAGGCGGAGCTCGCGAAGGTGGATTTACATTGCTTGTCACGCCCCCTCGCCTTCCATTCACATCATTGCAACCCATTTCACCCTCTCGGTACTCCTCTCGAGATCCACTCCTTTGTTTCTCTAATTTGCATTGAGGGAACACCGGGAACCATCCAGGGTTGCGGATTTCGGTGAGGATGATCATCACAATAGAGGTGGAGGAGTAGGTGGCGGCGTTGGTCAGAAGGAATGTGTTGAAGCTCAATAAACCGAAGGACATCTGCTCCTGGTTCCCAAACATGGAGACAATCTTCGAGGAAGCTTTTGGGGCTTCCTTAGCGACAAAGATGCAGGAGCGGACCAAAAATGATAGGAGAAGGTGCAACCTCAATCAGTATTATGCTCTAGGCGATTATGGAGGCACAATTTGTGGATCCAATACATCACGTGAGGTGGGTGGCATACAAATCCATGGCGGTGATTCCCACTGACTCCAAGGAGCATGTGGTGGGGGTCGTGATGGCTATGTCGGCACCGGTGCTTGTATCCTAAGGGATTCCAATGGGGATCGGGGAAGACAAACTATCACCACTAAGGATGACGAGGATGCGTGTGAGGATACAACAGTTTCCACAACGCTTTTCGTGTTTCCCTCGTAGATCGACAGGGCTCAAGGAGCTCGCTCGCCTCGCCGGCGGGTTGTAGGGGCCATGCTAGATGGTAGCCGCTTCTAGATGTTGTCTGGGAGGTCTCAAATGAGGACTCGGACCCAAAATACAGGTATAATGATCTTGGATTGTTCTTGTACGGGAGATGATAGTAAGAATTATTTGATTTTCCATCACCCAATGGGTGATAAATTCGATGTTTATTGCTCACTTTTTGTTTGATAATCCTCGATAATGGAGGTGGTAAGTATGGAGTGTCGAACCCACAAGGAGATGAAGGTAAGATCAATATACTCTTAGGTCCTATCTGCCATTGATACAACCCTACATACATCATGTGTTTGGTCTATCTACGAAATAAAACTAAAACTACTTTGAGGGGTATGAATGGTTAGATTTGTGAGATAGAAAAGAATGTAAACATAAAAGTTAGGTGTCACCTAAGTAATAGTACAATACAATACCAACAATGAGGGTGGAATAGTGGTGGTATGGTGTGCGGAATTGTCCCTAGGCAATTAGTGAAGTTACTAAATGGGTCATCATTGCAAGTTTATATGTGGGAGAGACATGTGCTAGCATACTATCCCTTACTTGAAATTGTATGCACTTTATGATTGTAACTATTAGTAAGCCTCTGCAACTACCAACAAGTTCAATAAGGTAAACCCAACCATAGCATTAAGATATATTGGCCCCCCTTCAATCCCGTATGCATAAATTTCCATGGTTCCACGAGGTTTCAGTCACTTGATAGCTTGCAAGTGCATAGGGTTTAGTTGTAGCCTTTTTGAAGTACGAGTATTGATCCCATAGGGAGCACACGAATCAGACTTTTGCCTCTTGTGGTGAATTATGTATTTTTATGCCTGTAAATAATTGTAGACTTAAAGCAAAGTGAGGGCGGTAGTCTGTATCGATTGAGTAGTAGGACAAACTAGAAATAAATAAATAAAAGTAAACAGAGAGAGACTATTGAATGACTAGTGAAAAAGCAAAGGAGTAAGAAGTTTTCAAGGAGTCCGGAATCCCCATTGATATGTGTTCGTCGCACCTACGCTTAGGCATGTTATGGTATGGATACTTGAGCCACTATTGACAATTATGTTGGGCAAAGCTGGGTGCAGAACATGTTCTACTCGAAATAGACTTCGTGCCACGCACGCCACCATCATAGTCTCCCCCACAGGGTCACAACTCATGATAATTAAGGGTTACCCCGTGGATACGACCTCTCTAAGGGTTCTTCGTAATTCCTCGGTCAATTTCAAAGGTTAGGAGCAAGAGGCTTTTACTATCACCTCGAATTACCCCCACATCCTAGCTCTTTATAATGATAGTGATATACTTCGTGGCCATAAGGCACAAATGTTGAGTGGGGCCCCTTCATAACAACCACGAGTTACTAAACTAAGCATTCAACAGGGAATCCCATATCCAAAATAACATTTCAAATCCTACACATACCAATGTTCATCCATATCCCGGAGAACTAGGATTCTATTCACACATGGGGAAGACAACAATCATAACCATAACGATGGAATACATGGATGGATGATTCATATAACACACAAGATGATCCACTAGGGTTCTTGATTTTACAACAAGAAGGATGTGGATGTGGATGATGATGATGATAGTAGTGATGATGTTGAAGCCCTCATGCACGTGGTGAGGACGATGGACCTCTTCTCCTTGTGAATCCCTCCTCCGAATGAACTCTGGAGGCCAGGGTTCTGCCTTCTGGATGAGTTTCTGGTGTCTCTGGGCGTCTGATATCCGATCTGATTTCATTGGGTGGAAATACTTGATCAGGAGGTGGCGGCGACACTCCATACGACCGCCCATATGAGCGTGGGCGGCTGTATGGAACACCGTCTTTTACTCTAGAGCCCCTACGATATTTTTTGCTTTGGCCTCCTTGCTTGATTATTTTATGGTGGGTGCTTATAACTTTAAATATGTGATTATACTACCATTTTTGGGGATCTTCTCCATATTATGTCAATTGGTCCAAAAAGCATTATCTGAGGGATAATCGACAAAAAGAGGTGCGCGAACGCACTAAAACTCTACAAAGCCTACGATGTAGGTTGAAATGCTTAGTAAAATTGTCACATAAATTAGACTCGTCAACTCCCCCCAGCTTAACTCTTGCTGGTCCCCGAGCAAGTATCGTAGCTTGTAAAGAACAAGGTCAACTTGATATTTATGAGATACATATATGAAAGAAGTATGGGTCCATTATTGTTCGTGGGTGCGAGTAAGGATAGAAGGGTATATGACAAATGATAACTCATCTTCACTAAGATAATGATCATGCAGGAACCCACACTTTCTTACTCCATTCATTATGGACATGCAACAACTTTATACCCTAGTTCATCGTTATTTCAACCGGGCAAGAAGGTGAGGACCATTGTCCTCTTTTCTTTAGGAAATTCGATGTTTTTTTAGCATTTCGGTCTCCTGTCATTGGGACATGTTTAGAAGCATCACTTCACTTTCATGTGATCTGCCAATTAAACATGATTCTCGGGAGAACTTATTTCACAGAAATATTTTTTAATTTTTAAGAGGGTTTATTTATTGTATGCCCACCCAGTTGTAAATTGAACTTTATTCCTTCTCCTTTCAAAAACTCCATAACTCCAAAGTGGAATACTTATGATCATCGTGTAAGTAACTATGTGCTACTATTTGGATCACAACTATCATCATGCACATTCTCAAGCAAGCAATAATGATTCCACATGGCTAAACATCCATACTCATTGGAAAGGATCATCCCTTATTCTGTAGAGAAATTGATAGTTCAATCTTGACGGAAAATAAAAACCTAATTTTAACTTGCGGGAAAGAAATTCAAAAAGGTAAAGATACAAAGTGCATGTGAATCTCCCCCAAGCTTGCAATCAAGCCGGGGAAATCCAGACACTTAGGCTTTCATGCTCACTTATGGGTACCCTTGCAAGTGGTGAACATGTTCCTAAACTATCCCTTCATCTCCTCAATCACTACGTGTTGATCCCCCACAACCTGGGTCAAAAACTCAACCCGTGCAGTGTTTTGATTAAGAGTATCGATCATCAGTCTAATCTTATGGAAGGGACCATCAACCCTTTCTTCAAGGTGTTTTCTCATAAATCAATAAGAGTCAATACCCTCCCCAATCACGTTTACACAAGCCTTTGAAATATTCTCCAATTCCTTGATCTATTCCTTCATCTCCTTTGGGGTTGGTGCCTCCCTCCCCCACTCGTTTTGACAGGGCCACAGTGTTGGAAATATGCCCTAGAGGCAATAATAAATTGGTTATTATCATATTTCCTTGTTCATGATAATCGTTTATTATCCATGCTATAATTGTGTTGATCGGAAACTCAGATACATGTGTGGATACATAGACAACACCATGTCCCTAGTATGCCTCTAATAGACTAGCTCCTTGATCAAAGATGGCTATGGTTTCCTAGTCATGGACATGAGATGTCATTTGATAACGGGATCATGTCATTAGGAGAATGATGTGATGGACAAGACCCAAACTACAAACGTAGCATATGATCGTGTCAGTTTATTGCTACTGTTTTCTGCATGTCCAGTATTTGTTCCTATGACCATGAGATCATGCAACTCACTGACACCGGAGGAGTACCTTGTGTGTATCAAACGTCGCAACGTAACTGGGTGACTATAAAGGTGCTCTACAGGTATCTCCGAGGGTGTCTGTTGGGTTGTCATGGATCAAGACTGGGATTTGTTACTCCATGTGACGGAGAGGTATCTCAGGGCCCACTCGGTAATACAACATCACAATAAGCCTTGAAATCAATGTGACTAAGTGTTAATCACGGGATCTTGTATTACGGAACGAGTAAAGAGACTTGCCGGTAACGAGGTTGAACTAGGTATGGAAATACCGACAATCGAATCTCGGGCAAGTAACATACCGAAGAACAGAGGGAACATCATACGAGATTAACTGAATCCTTGACATAAAGGTTCGACCGATAAAGATCTTCGTAGAATATGTAGGAACCAATATGGGCATCCAGGTACCGCTATTGTTTATTGACCGTAGAGGTGTCTCGATCATGTCTACATAGTTCTCGAACCCGCATGGTCTGCACACTTAAGGTTCGGTGACGTTTTGGTAGTATAGAGTTATGTATGGTGGTGAACGAAGGTTGTTCGGAGTCCCGGATGAGATCTCGGAAGTCACGAGGAGCTCCGGAATGGTCCGGAGGTAAAGATTGATATATAGGAAGTCCTGTTTTGGTCGCCGGAAAAGTTTCGGGCTCATCGGTAGTGTACCGGGAGTGCCGGTAGTGTACCGGGGGACCATTAGGAGAGGTATTTCGACCCAAGAGGCTACATGGGCTGTGGGAGGAGGTAAACCAGCCCCTGGTGGGCTGGCCGAAGCCTCCTCTAAGGGCCCATGCGTCCGGAGTGGTTTGACAAGGAAAAAATCCAAAGGTGGAGAGGTGGAAAGAGTTTCCAAGTGGAAAGGAGGAATACTACTCCTAGTAGGATTGAAGTAGGACTCCTCCACCTCCAATTTCTACCAAACCTTGAGGGTTAGAGGATGCCTCCTCCCCTCCCTCCCTCCTATATATACTAGAGGATTTAGAGGAAAAAGCTAACCCTAATAGCCACGTGCTACCTCTCCTCTGGATCGCAGTTTCTCCTCTAGATTTGTTTTCAGCGGTGCTTAGGCGAAGCCCTGATGGAATAGCTCCACCACCATCGCTGCAACACCATCGCGCTGTCGGAGAACTCATCTACCTCTCTGCTCCCTCTTGCTGGATCAAGAAGGCGAAGATCGTCATCGAGCTGTACGTGTGCTGAACGCGGAGGTGCCGTCCGTTCGGCACTAGATCGGAAGGACTGTGATCAAGATCGCGAGAAGGATCGTGATGAGATCGCGGGACGGATCGTGATTGGATCGCGGGAAGGATCGTGATGAGATCGCGGGATGCTCGGCGATTTGGATCGCAAAGACGTTTGACTACACCAACCGCGTTTCTTAACGCTTCCCGCTTAGCGATCTACATGGGTATGTAGATCCACTCTCCCTCTCATAGATGCTCATCACCATGGATAGATCTTGCGTGTGCGTAGGAATTTTTTTGTTTCCCATGCAACGTTCCCCAACAGTGGTATCAGAGCTAGGTCTATGTGTAGATGAGATCTCGAGTAGAACACAAAGAATTTGTGGGCATTGATGCTTAGATTGCTTCCTCCCTTGGTCGTGTTTTGGTTCAGCGGTATTGTGGGATGAAGCGTCCCGGACCAACCTTACTCATACGCTTATGAGAGACCGGTTCCATCGACTCACGGGTAACTTCGTTGTACAAAGATGGCTGGCGGGTGTCTGTTTCTCCTACTTTAGTTGGATCAGATTCGACTAAGGCGGTCCTTGAGAAGGTTGAAAAGCAACTTATGTATCACCGTTGTGGTTTATGCGTAGGTGAGAATTGTTCTTTCTAGATACCCGTAGCAGCCACGTAAAACACGCAACAACAATTAGATGACGTCTAACTTGTTTTTGCAGGGTATGTTGTGATGTGATATGGCCAATTACATGATGAGATATATGTGATGTATGAGATGATCATGTGTTGTATACAATATCACGACTTGCATGTCGATGAGTATGGCAACTGACAGGAGCCATAGGGTTGTCTTTAATTATTGTATGACATGTGTGTCAATCATTAAGCGCTATGTAATGCTTTACTTTATCGCTAAATGGTAGCAATAGTAGTAGAAGCATGGTGGGCGTGACAACCCTGATGGCGACACATTGATGGAGATCAAGATTATGGAGATCATGGTGTCATGCCGGTGACGATGGAGATCATGCCGGTGCTTTCAAGATGGAGATCAAAAGCACAAGTTTATGGCCATATCATGTCACTTATGTTTTGCATGTGATGTTAATCCTTTTATGCACCTTGTTTTGCTTAGGATGACGGTAGCATTATAAGGTGATCCCTCACTTAATTTCAAGATAAATTGTGTTCTCCCCGAGTGTGCACCATTGCGAAAGTTCGTCGTGTCGAGACACCACGTGATGATCGGGTGTGATAGACTCTACGTTCACATACAACGGGTGCAAGCCAGTGTTGCACATACAGAACACTCGGGTTAAACTTGACGAGCCTAGCATGTACAAACATGGCCTTGGAACGCAAGAGACTGAAAGGTCTAACATGATTCATATTCACCATTGAAACCACCTCAACTCACGTGATGATTGGACTTGAGTTGGTGAATTTGGATCATGTATCACTCGAATGACCGGAGGGATGTCAATTTGAGTGGGAGTTCTTAAGTAATATGATTAATTGAACTCATTATCATGAACATAGTCAGTAGTGTATTTGCAAAATTATGTTGTAGATTACTAGCTCACGCTGTAGCTCCCTTGAATTTCTATATGTTCATAGAGAAATATAGTTGAAAGATGATGGTAGCAATATTGCAGACTAGGTCCGTGATCTGAGGATTGTCCTCATTGCTGCACAGAAGGCTTATGTCCTTAATGCACCACTCGGTGCGCCACCCCCTCTAGCATCGTGTGTAGATGTTGTGAACATCTGACAAGCACGTTCTGATGGCTACTTGATAGTTTAGTGCATCATGCATTACGTCTTAGAATTGAGGCTCCAAAACGTTTTGAACGTCACAGAACATATGAGATGTTGTAAGAGCTGAAATTGGGATCTCAGGCTCGTGCCCATGTTGTGAGATATGAGATCTCCAACAAGATTCTTTGCCTGCAAGATGAAGGAGAATAGCTCAATCGTTAAGCATGTGCTCAGATTGTCTGGGTGCTACAATCGCTTGAATCGAGTGGGAGTTGATCTTCCAGATAAGATCGTGATTGATATAGTTCTCCAAGTCACTGTCACTAAGCTACTAGAACTTGGTGATGAACTATAAAATGCCAGGGATAGAAATAATGATCCCTGAGCTATTCGCGATGTGTGACACCGCGAAGGTAGAAATCAAGAAGGAGCATCAAGTGTTGATGGTTAGTAAAACCACTAGTTTCGAGAAGGGCAAGGGCAAGGAGGGAAACTTCATGGATGGCAAGTCAGTTGCTGCTCCAGTGAAGCAACCCAAAGTTGAACCCAAACCCAAGACTAAGTGCTTCTATTATGAGGTGAGCGGTCGCTGAAGTGGAATAACCCTAGATACTTGGTAGATAAGAAGGATGGCGACATCGACACAAGTGTATTTGATATACGTGTTATTGAGGTGTACCTTTCTAGTACTCCTAATAGCACATGGGTATTGGATACCGGTTCGGTTGCTAAATGTTAGTAACTCGAAGTAAAAGCTACGGAATAAACGAAGACTAGCTAAGGGTGAGGTGACGATGTGTGTTGGAAATGTTTCCAAGGTTGATGTGATCGACATCGCACGCTCTCTCTACCTTCGAGATTAGTGATGAACCTAAATAAATGTTATTTGGTGTTTTGCGTTGAGCATGAACGTTATTAGATCGTGTTTATTGCAACATGTTTATTCATTTAAGTTAGAGAATAATTGTTATTCTGTTTACATGAATAATACCTTCAATGGTCATGCACCCAGTGAGAATGGTTTGTTGAATCTTGATCATAGTAGTACACATGTTCATAACATTGATGCCAAAAGATACAAAATTAATAATGATAGTACCACATACTTGTGGCACTGCCGTTAAATGTCATATTGGTATAAAGCGCATGAAGAAACTCCATGCTTATGGATCTTTGGACTCATTCGATTTCGAATCGGTTGAGACATGCGAACCATGCCTCTTGGGCAAGATGACTAAGGACCCCATTTTCCGGATTGATGGAGTGGGAAAGTGATTTATTGGAAATGATACATGTTGATGTATGCAATCCAATGAGTCTTGTAGCATGCGGTGGATATCGTTATTTTCTTACCTTCACTGATGATTTGAGTAGATATAGTGTATGTTTACTTAATGAAACACAAGTCTGAATCGTTTGAAAAGTTCAAGCAAATTCAGAGTGAAGTTTAAGATCATCATTACAAGAAGATAAAAATGTCTGTGATATGATCGTGGAGGTGAATATCTGAGTTACGAGTTTGGCATACAACTTTAGACAATGTGAAAGTCATTTCACAACTCTCGCCACCTGGAACACCATAGTGTGATGGTGTGTCCGAACGTCATAGTCATGCTCTATTGGATATGGTGCGGGCTATGATGTCTCTTATCGTTTTGCTACTATAGTTTTGGGGTTATGCATTAGAGACAACTACATTCACTTTAAATAGGGCACCATCTAAATCCGTTGAGATGACACCGTGTGAATTATGGTTTGATAGAAACCTAATCTGTCATTTCTTAATGTTTGGGGCTGCGATGCTTGTGTGGAAAAATGTTTTCACCTAATGAGCTCGAACCCAAAGCAGACAAATGCATCTTCATAGATTACCCTAAGAACAGTTGGGTGAACCTTCTATCTCAGATCCAAGCATAAAGTGTTTGTTCCTAAAACGGGTCCTTTCTTGAGGAAAAGTTTCTCTCAAAATAATTTAGTGGGAGGAAGATAGAACTTGATGAGGTTGTTGAACCTTTGTTTCAACCAGAGAGTAGCGCAGCGTAGAAAGATGTTTCTATGGAACCTACGTGAGTTGAAGAGGAAGTAAATGATGATGATCATGAAGCTTCGGATCGAGTTACTATCGAACCTCGTAGGTCGACAAGGATGCATAATGCTCCTGAGTGGTACGACAACCCTATCTTGGAGGTCATGTTGTTGGACAACGATGAACCTATGAGATATGGACAAGCGATGATGGGCCCGGATTCCGACAAATGGTTAGAGGCCATGAAATCCGAGAAAGGATCCATGTATGAAAACCAAGTATAGACTTTGGTAGACTTGCTCGTTGGACGGCAGGTCGTCGAGTATAAATGGACCTTTGAGATGAAGACAGACACTGATGGTAAATGTCACCATTTATAAAGCTCGACTTGTCACAAAGAAGTTTCCGACAAGTTCAAAGAGTTGACTGCGATGAGACTTTCTCACTCGTAGCGATGCTAAAGTCTATTGGAATTATGTTAGCAGTTGCTGCATTTTTCAATTATGAAATCTGACAGATGGATGACAAAACATCGTTTCCTTAACAGTTTACTTGAGGAAAAGTTGTATGTGATACAACCAGAAGGTTTTGTCAGTCCTAAGGATGCTAAAAGGTGAGCAAGCTTCAGTGATCCTTCTATGGACTGAAGCAACCATCTCGGAGTTGGAATATATGCTTTGATGAGGTGATCAAAGTTTTTGAGTCTATACAAAGTTTATGAGAAACTTGTATCTACAATAAAGTGAGTGGGAGCACTATAGAGTTTTTGATAAGCATATGTGGTTGACATATTATTGATCAGAAATGATGTAGAATTTCTAGAAAGCATAAAGGGTTGTTTGAAAGGAGTTTTTCAAAGCAAGACCTGGATAAAGCTACCTAATTGTTGAGCATCAAGATCTATAGAGATAGATCAAGATGCTTGATGAGACTTTGAATGAGTACATACCTTCACAAGATTTTGAAAGAGTTCAAAATGGATTAGTCAGAGAGAAGTGTTCTTGCCTGCTTTGTAAGGTGTGAAGTTGAGCGAGACTCAAAGCTCGACAGCGACATAAGAAAGAGAAAGGACGAATGTCTCCCCCTATGCCTTAGCCATAGGCTATGTATAGTATGCCATGCTGTGTACCACACCTCTGTGTGTGCCTTGCCATGAGTCCGTCAAGGGGTACAAGAGTGATCCAGGAGTGGATCACTGGGCAACGGTCAAGATCATCCTTAGTAACTAAAAGACTAAGGAAATGTTTCTCGATTATGAAGGTAAGAAAGAGCTCTTTGTAAAGAGTTATGTCGATGCAAGCTTTGACACCAATCCGGATGACTCTTAGTAGCAATCCGGATACGTATAGTAGAGCAGCCATTTGGAATAGCTCCAAGTGGAGTGTGGTAGCAGTGTTTACAATTTGACATAGAGATTTGCAAAGTGCACACGGATCTAAATGTTGCATACCCGTTGACTATAAGACCTCTCTCACACGCAAAGCATGATCGAGCCCCAGAACTCATTGGGTGTTAGATTTATAACAATGCGAATCACATGGTGATGTGAACTAGATTATTGACTCTAGTGCAAGTGGGAGACTGTTGGAAATATGCCCTAGAGGTAATAATAAATTGGTTATTATCATATTTCCTTATTCATGATAATTGTTTATTATCCATGCTATAATTGTGTTGATCGGAAACTCAGATACATGTGTGGATACATAGGCAACATCATGTCCCTAGTATGCCTCTAATAGACTAGCTCGTTGATCAAAGATGGCTATGGTTTCCTAGTCATGGGCATGAGATGTCATTTGATAATGGGATCACATCATTAGGAGAATGATGTGATGGACAAGACCCAAACTACAAACGTAGCATATGATCGTGTCAGTTTATTGCTACTGTTTTCTGCATGTCAAGTATTTGTTCCTATGACCATGAGATCATGCAACTCACTGACACCGGAGGAGTACCTTGTGTGTATCAAACGTTGCAACATAACTGGGTGACTATAAAGGTGCTCTACAGGTATCTCCGAGGGTGTCTGTTGGGTTGGCATGGATCAAGACTAGGATTTGTTACTCCGTGTGACGGAGAGGTGTCTCAGGGCCCACTCGGTAATACAACATCACAATAAGCCTTGCAAGCAATGTGACTAAGTGTTAGTCACGGGATCTTGTATTACGGAACGAGTAAAGAGACTTTCCGGTAACAAGGTTGAACTAGGTATGGAAATACCGATGATCGAATCTCGGGCAAGTAACATACCGAAGAAAAAAGGGAACATCATACGGGATTAACTGAATCCTTGACACAGAGGTTCGATTGATAAAGATCTTTGTAGAATATGTAGGAACCAATATGGGCATCCAGGTCCCGCTATTGGTTATTGATCGTAGAGGTGTCTCGGTCATGTCTAGATAGTTCTCGAACCCGCAGGGTCTGCACACTTAAGGTTCGGTGACGTTTTAGTAGTATAGATTTATGTATGGTGGTGATCTAAGGTTTTTCGGAGTCCCAGATGAGATCCCGGACATCACGAGGAGCTCCGAAATGGTCCGAAGGTAAATATTGATATATAGGAAGTCCTGTTTTGGTCGTCGGAAAAGTTTTGGGCTCATCGGCAGTGTACCGAGCGTGCTGGTAGTGTACCGGGGGACCATCGAGAGAGGTATTTCGACCCAAGAGGCTACATGAGCTGTGGGAGGAGGTAAACCAGCCCCTGGTGGTCTGGCTGAAGCCTCCTCTAAGGGCCCATGCGGCTGGAGTTGTTTGAGAAGGAAAAAAAATCCAAAGGTGGAGAGGTGGAAAGAGTTTCCAAGTGGAAAGGAGGAATCCTACTCCTAATAGGATTGGAGTAGGACTCCTCCACCTCCAATTTCGACCAAACCTTGAGGGTTTGAGTCGGCCTCCTCCCCTCCCTCACTCCTATATATACTAGAGGATTTAGAGGAAAAAGCTAACCCTAATAGCCACATTCTACCTCTCCTCTAGATCGCAGTTTCTCCTCTAGATCGGTTTTCAGCGGTGCTTAGGCAAAGCCCTGCTGGAATAGCTCCACCACCATCGCGGCAATGCCGTCGCGCTGCCGGAGAACTCATCTACCTCTTTGCTCCCTCTTGCTGGATTAAGAAGGAGGATATCGTCATCGAGATGTACGTGTGCTGAACGCAGAGGTGCCGTCCGTTCGGCGCTAGATCGGAAGGACTGTGATCAAGATCGCGAGACGGATCGTGATGAGATCGCGGGACGGATCGTGATTGGATCGCGGGAAGGATCGTGATGAGATCGTGGGACGGATCATGATGAGATCACGGGATGCTCGGCGATTTGGATCGCGAAGACGTTCAACTACACCAACCGCGTTTCTTAACGCTTCCCGCTTAGCGATCTACAAGGGTATGTAGATCCACTCTTCCTCTCGTAGATTGTCATCACCATGGATAGATCTTGCGTGTGCGTAGGAATTTTTTTGTTTCGCATGCAACGTTCCCTAACACACAGAGGATATAATGGAATAGATCCTCAGATATTGAATTGGTAGGGGGTAGGAGGATACTCATCTGGAATTGTTTCATCATCCCCTTCTTTCTTCGGTTTCTCCTCCTTGATATCCACCACCTCGGCCTTATTGTAGAATTCTTTCTCCTATGGACGTGGTTCTTCCTTGAGGCTTAAACTCCTCAAGTCCTCCCATCCCGAGGGCACCACATCATCCAAGTCAAGGAAGGGGATGATGCGAGCACAAGTGGATGATACCTTGTTGTTTATGACTGAACTTGTATCTTTCTACAACAAAGAACTCTTGGGTGAGATGGCAAGTAAAGAAGATATGAGATTAGATGGGTTTTAGGCTCAAGGACGTGCACTTTCACCCTTTATAAAGCTAAGTCTACAGATAATCATGAGATTAGGTACGAGGGTTAGTTAGAAAGAAATCAAAACAAAACAGAATCGTGAAAACAACACAAAAGATGACCTTCCATATGAGCGGGGGCACCCGTATGGCCGGTCGTATGACCTGCAGCCGAATCTTCTCTCTCTTTATAAACTTGTGCTGGTGTTGTGTCCATGCGACCACTCTTACGATTGCAGGTGATTGGGTGATACGCCGATATTTGATCTGTTGTTGAATCTGTGGCCGAGCAGGATCCATACAACTGCCAAAATGAGTCTGCATGATAGCATGAAACATCGTCGTTCTCTCTGTTCTCGTCGTCACTTCCGTCTGCAATCAATGCGATCGCTCATACGACCGAACGCCGTTGTATGGAACACCATCTTTGGATATGTCGGCGTCTTCGTTAATTCTTTCCTGAGAGATTTTTCTCCATGAAAGGTTAGCAGAGAAAACTCCCAACTATGGACGAAGACTTAGAGGGCTCAGGTCTAAGATTAAACATGAGTGACGTGATAGAAATAATTGCTAAACCAATGTTTATGTATATATCTCAATAAGCTATTTTTAATACCTTTCATTTACTTTGGAGTGATTCAGCTTCCTCGACCGTGAAAAAGCTTACCTCATCCACTTCTCTTTCTTCCTTTGGTTCATCTGCGAGGTATAGCTTCAAGCATTGCCCGTTCATGATTTAGGGTCACCCCCTTAGCCAAATGGCTCTAGAATTATAAACTTCTTCAATCTCATATGGTCCTTCCCACCAAGAACACTCGCGTTTCCCTAGAAACGACTTGAGATGAGAGTTAAATAGGAGGACTTTTTTCCCCCACAGCAAGTATCTTACGATCGTGTCACATCTTAACCTTTTCTTTAAACAACCTGGGCACTCTCGTAAGCACTGTTACAAAGCTCTCCTAAAGCATGTATATCTAGCAATCTCTTCTATCCTGCTTCCTTAAGGTTAATGTTGATATTTTTGATAGCCTAATAAGCTTTATGTTCTAACTCCAATGATAAACGACATGCCTTATCATATACCATCTTCTATGGTGACATATCCATGGGGTTCTTGTGAGCGGTGTGGTAAGCACATAACATCTCGTTTAGCTTTCTTGACCAATCTTTTTTGGACTTTTGCACCGTCTTTGTTAGTATTGTCTTCATCTTACGGTTCGAAAGTTCCACTTGACCATTTGTTTGAGGGTGATATGGTGAAGCTACTCGATTATTCACTCCATACTTATGGAGTACACTTCAAAAAATTCCCTATATAAAATGAGATCCACCGTCAGTAATAAGAACCTTAGGGAGTGCGAACCTAGGTAAGATGATATCCTTTATCATCTTTAGCGAGGTAGCCGCATGTGCATGATGAGTTGGGATGGCTTCAACCTAGTTGGAAACATAATCTACAGTCAAAAGAATGTGAGTAGGTCCATTTGAAATAGGGAAAGATCCCAAGTATTCCAACCCCCAAACATCAAAAGTTTCACAAACCAAGCTAGAATTCATGGGCATTTCTTGTCTCCCACCTATATTACCTATGTGTTGACAAGCATCATAATTTTTAACAAACCTGTGTGCATCCTTGAAGAGCATAGACTAGTAGAATCCTGATTGAAGCACCTTTGCGGCAGTTCGGTTGCATACTGATGTCCTGCATAAGGGTTGCTATGCCAACTATAAAGTATAGCATTCATTTCATGCTTGGTTACACAAGTCTAATCATGCCATCCCGTCCATGTCGATAAAGAAAAGGATGAACCTACAAATATTACTTCCGCTCACTAAAGAACCTTTTCCTTTGATGATTATTCATATCAGGTGGCATGTACCACTAGTGTAGAAAAGCCTAGCTATGGTGTGGCAAAAATGTCCTTGTTGGCATGGAAACTAGACGCCACCAATATGGTGGCACAGTTAAAAAATAGTGATGGTGTTGGAGCCCACACCAGCGGTATTCTAGAGACCTATGGGATTGATTATATCACCACGACGACAATATCATACATATCTATGGCGTGCAATGTTTCCCAACGTCAGAAACAAGAGACAGTAGATATGCATGACATTGTCGTCGATATGTATGATATTGCCGTCTTGGAGAAGGTTAGCGATACAAACCAAGGGTCTATATTTTTAACCATAGCCAAACTTGTTGGGTTTTATGGAAGGGTGCGTCGACTGCAAATTAGAATTCTTACCCATAGAACATCCAGGAACATGCTACGGGAATGGATCACGGACCATTACCACTAGATGAGCAGTGTCGTGCGACGGAAGTAGAGTTGAGGCAGCATGTCTTCGAAGTCGTCTCGTCCTCGTCGATCTCCCACGTAGCCGATCAGATCCCACGAACAGGCTCGCCGGAGCAGCAGAAGTCCAATGCCTCTAATGGTATTCGTGCGTTCAGGAGGAACACCGTGCGGTGGACTGCTTCCGATCACACAACCGACAGCGAGTAGAGGTGGCTAGTTGCAACACATGCAAAGCCCTAGCGACAATGCCGAAATGATCAACAGAAAGAGTGTGCTGCACCTCCACTATATATAGGCACTCGTCACGGTCTCAACTCTTGGGCCTCGCATGGATCCTAAAGCCCAAAGTCTACTCGGTCACTATCCAAGTCTAGCTCGGACCACATCCGACGAGTGTCATTGGATCCAACCTCGTAGGTTCCTTCCCTTAAGCGTGCGAGCCCTCAGGTTCAAGTCGGCTTGATTGCAGGTCAGATCACCTCCGACCTGCTCGGTTCGTAACGGCCTCTAGCAAGGCGTGCCAACCGCTACTACCTATTGAGCTTGCGTTGGTTTTCCCTTGAAGAGGAAAGGGTGATGCAACAAAGTAGATAAGTATTTCCCTTAGTTGTTGAGAACCAAGGTATCCAGTAGGAGGAACAAGCAAGTAACCAATGGTTGCACCTACACAAACAATCAAACTCTTGCATCCAACGCTATAAAGGGGTTTTCAATCCCTTCACGGTTATTTGCAAGGATTAGATGTGAAAGATATAGATGTAAACGAGTGTGGAAAATATAAGATAAATAAATTGCAGCAAAGTATAGATCTGAAAGTATATGATGGAAAATAGACCCGGGGGCAATAGGTTTCACTAGAGGCTTCTCTCTTGAAGGCAAATATCATGGCGGGTAAACAAATTACTGTCAAGCAATTGATAGAAAAGCGAATAATCATGTAGTTATCCAAGGCAATGATCATGCATATAGGAATCACGTCCGTGACAAGTAGACCGAAACGATTCTGCATCTACTACTATTACTCCACACATAGACCGACTCCTGCCTGCATCTAGAGTATTAAGTTCATGAAGAACAGAGTAACACATTAAGAAAGATGACATGATGTAGAGGGATAAGATCAAGCAATATGATGAAAACCCCATCTTGTTACCCTTGATGGCAATAATACAATACATGTCTTGCTACCCCTACTATGTCACTGGGTGAGGACGCCGCAAGATTGACCCAAAACCAAGCACTTCTCCCATTGCAAGAATTACCAATCTAGTTGGCCAAACCAAACCAATAACTCGAAGAGACTTGCAAGGATATGAAATCATGCAAATAATAATTCAGAGGAGATTCAAATAAGATTCATGGATAATCTGAACATAAACTCACAATTCATCGAATCTTGGCAAACACACCACAAAAGAGGATTACCTCGGATAGATCTCCATGAAGATCATGAAGAACATGGTATTGAAGATCAAAGAGAGAGAAGAAGCCATCTAGCTACTAGCTATGGACTCATAGGTCTGTGGTGGACTTCTCACGCATCATCGGAGGGGCAATGGAGTTAATGTAGATGCCCTCCGTGATCGAAACCCCCTCCGGCAGATTACCGGAAAAGGCTCCAAGATTGGATCTCTCGAGAACAGAGGCTTCTGGCGGCGGAAAAGTATTTGCATGGCTCTTTTTGTTTTTGGGGGAATATTTGGGTATTTATAGGCTAGAGAATAGGGTTAGGAGACCAGCCAGGGAGAGACAAGCTTGCTAGGCGCGACTAGGGGGGCACCTAGCAGGCTTGTGCCGCCCTAACACCTCCCCTGACATACACTCCAAGCTTGATCGACTTGTTTCCTTCCAGAAAAATTCCTTTTGAAGGTTTTATTCCGTTTGGACTCTGTTTAATATCCCATATCTGCAAAACTCAAAAACAAAGAAAAAACAAAAACTGGCACTTGGCTCTAGATTAATAGGTTAGTCCCAAAAATAATATAAAATAGCATATTAATGCATATAAAACATCCAAAACAGATAATATAATAGCATGCCATCATCAAAAATTATAGATACGTTGGAGACGTATCAGCATCCCCAAGCTTAATTCCTGCTCGTCCTCGAGTAGGTAACTGATAAAAATAGAATTTTTGATGTGGAGTGCTACCTAACATATTTATCCATGTAATATTCTTTATTGTGGCATGAATATTCAGATCCGTAATACTCAAAACAAAAGCTTAATATTGATATAGAAAAAAAATAACATTTCAAGCAAGCAAAGCAATTGTATCTCTTCAAAATATAATGGCAAAAGAAAGTTATCCCCACAATATCATATGTTTGGCTATGATCCATCT
This sequence comes from Hordeum marinum, assembly GCA_022496015.1. NCBI lineage: Eukaryota > Viridiplantae > Streptophyta > Magnoliopsida > Poales > Poaceae > Hordeum > Hordeum marinum. The sequence continues at coordinate 5,918,244 of JAAAWK010001151.1, read as the reverse complement.
TCCCCACACAAAGTATTTATATCATGCACAACCCCGATGAAAAGTCAAGCAATTGTTTTCACACCTTTATTTTCTCAAACCTTTTCAACTTTCACGCAATACATGAGCGCGAGCCATGGATATAGCACTATAGGTGGAATAGAATATGATGGAGGTTGTCAAGGAAAGGGAGAAGATAGTCTCACATCAACTAGGCGTATCAACGTGCTATGGAGATGCCCATCAATAGGTATCAATGTGAGTGAGTAGGTATTGCCATGCAAAGGATGCACTAGAGCTATAAGTGTATTAAATCTCAAACAGAAACTAAGTGGACGTGCATCATGAAGAAAAATTCCACTAGTTATATGAAAGTGACAAAATAGGAGACTCTCTATCATGAAGATCATGGTGCTACTTTGAAGCACAAGTGTGGAAAAAGGTAGTAGAAATTTCCCTTCTCTCTTTTCTCTCATTTTTTGTGAGGGCATCTAAGGCCTCTTTTATTCATTTTTTATTTGGGCTTCGATGGCCTTTTTTTTCATATAGTCCAGAATCTCATCCCCACTTGCGAGGGAATCATAGCTTCCATCATCCTTTCCTCACATGTGACATGCTTTATTAAGGATAATCATCACACTTTTATTTACTTACAACTCAAAAGAAAATTACAACTCGATACCTATGACAAAATATGACTCTATATGCAATATGGAAGTGATGGTGCATGTCATAAAAGTAAATGGTGGAAGTTGCATGGCAATGTATCTCGGAATGGCTATGGAAATGCCATAATAGGTAGGTATGGTGGCTGTTTTGAGGATAGATATATGGTGGATATATTGAGGAAGGTATATGGTGGTTGTTTTGAGGAAGGTGTTTGTTTCACCGGCGAAAGTTGCGCGGTACTAGAGAGGCTAGCAAAAGTGGAAGGGTGAGAGTGTGTATAATCCGTGGACTCAACATTAGTCATAAAGAACTGACATACTTATTTGAAAAGTCTATTAGTCATTGAAGTAAAGCATTAAACGCATGCTCCTAGGGGGGAGGTTGGTAGAAGTTAACCATCTAGCGCGCGACCCTCGCACAAAGGCCGACAATCTATAAACAAGTCATGCTCCAACTTCCTTACATAACGGTTCACCATACGTGCATGCTACGAGAATCACAAACCTTTATACAAGTATTTTTACCAAATCACAATTTACTTCCTAACATGTCTCTTAACATTACCATCTTTATATCTCAAAACTTTATGCAAGGAATCACACTTCTCATAAATACTCAATGCACTTAATATGGAAGTTTTTATTATATCCCTTTTGGATGCCTATCATATTAGGACTAAATTCATAACCTAGACCGTTTACCATGCTGTTTTAGAAACTCTCAAAATAATATAAGTGAGGTACGAGAGTTCAAGTATTCCTATAAAATGCAAATACCACCGTGCTCTAAAAGATATAAGTGAAGCACATAGAGAAAAATTGCCCAACTCAAAAGATATAGGGCCCTTCCCAGTGCTCCACGGTGGGCAGGTGCTAAGCATGCCACATAAGCAAAAAAATGACATGGCATAGCAATTAAGGAGGAAAGAGAGTACTTTGGTGACCCCAGGAAGAACCAATGCCATGCACGTGAACCTAGGCAAACCACTTAAATGAAAGAAGATGACCAATGCATGAGAGAGTTTAGGTGCTAAATCATTAAATAGGGTGAGATTAGCAACAACAAGTTAAGCACCTATGCATTGTGAAGTTGAGTTGCTAAGCTATTTAATGCTCTTAGCACCATATCTTAGCACCTTTGCATTGGAAGCAGCCTAAGTGAAGCACATAGAGTATTCTAATAAATTCACGATTCAACGCGTCTCTCTCAAAAGATGTGTGCAGAAAGGATGATTGTATAAAACTAACAAGCAAAGACCCATATCATACAAGATTCTCCAAGCAAAACACATATCATGTGGTGAATAAAAATATAGCCCCAAGTAAATTTACCGATGGATTGAAGACGAAAGAGGGGATGCCTTCCGGGGCATCCCCAATCTTAGGCTCTTTGGCATCCTTGAATATTACTTGGGGTTCCTTGGGCATCCCCAAGCTTAGGCTCTTTCCACTCCTTATTCCATAGTCCATCAAATCTTTACCCAAAACTTGAAAACTTAACAACACAAAACTTAACAGAAAACTCGTGAGATCCGTTAGTTTAAGAAAATAAATCACCACTTCAGGTACTGTTGTGAACTCATTCTTTATTTATATTGGTGTTATACCTACTATAATCTAACTTATCCATGGCTCATACCACGTGATACAACCCATAGATTCATCAAAATAGGCAAACAACTCAAAGAAAACAGAATCTGTCAAAAACAGAATAGTCTGTAGGAATCTGTTCATATACTTATGTAACTCAAAAATTTCTAAAAATTTAGGAAAACCTCCTAAGTCTATATATCAATATTGTGTAAAAATTGGAGGTCAATTATATGCTCTGAACAAATTATAAAATTCCTGGACTGAGCGCAAAAGTTTCTGTTTTTCAGCAAGATCAAATTGACAACTACCATAGATCACCCCAAAGGTTTTGCTTGGCTCAAACACTAATTAAAACACCAAAACACAATTACTACAGAAGTAACAATGTGTGAAATACTTAAACATAGAAGCAAAAACAGAACACAAAAATAAAATTGGGTTGCCTCACAACAAGCACTATTGTTTAACACCCTTAGCTAGGCAAAACACAATAGATCTAGGTATTGTCATCTTTGGTATGCAATCCAAAGGTAGCTCTCATAATAGATTCATAAGGCATTCTTATTTTCTTCATAGGAAAGTGTTCCATGCCTTTCCTTAAGGGAAATTGGAATCTAATGTTTCCTTCTTTCATGTCAATAATTGCACCAATCATTCTAAGGAAAGGTCTACCAAGAATAATAGGACATGTAGGATTGCAATCTATATCAAGAACAATGAAATCTACAGGCACATAATTCCTATTTGCAACAATAAGAACATAATTAATCCTTCCCATAGATTTCTTAATACTGGAATCCGCAAGATGCAAATTTAGAGAGGAATCATCAAGATCATGGTGACCTAGCACATCACATAAAGTTTTCGGAATCATGAAAACACTAGCACCCAAATCATACAAAGCATGGCACTCATAGTCTTTGATTTAATATTAATATTAGGTTCCCACTCATCATGAAGCTTTCTAGGAATAGAAACTTCTAGCTCAAGTTTTTCTTCGAATGATTTCATCATAGCATCAACTATATGTTTAGTAAAAGCCTTATTTTGACTATAAGCATGAGGAGAATTCAACATGGATTGAAGCAAGGAAATACAATCAATCAAAGAGCAGCTATCATAATTAAAGTCCTTGAAATCCAAAAGAGTGGGTTCATTGCTATTTAAAGTTTTGATCTCTTCAATCCCACTTTTATCAATCTTAGCATTAAGATCTATAGACTCTGAATCATTGGGACGCCTTTTAACTAAAGTTGACTTATCTCCAGTCCCATCATTATCAAGATTTATATTGGAAAACAAAGATTCAATAGGAGTCATGTCAATCACTTTAATATCTTCATCATTATTAAAAGATTCTGGTTTAGCGGCCATTTTATTGACTAAGGTAGCTTTTTTATCAGAAATTTGGCCTACTAAATATTCAATATGAGCAAACTGAGATTTCAAACCATAAAACTCCTTAGACATATCATCAAGTTCTTTGTTCATGTATTCAAACATACTCTTTTGTTCTTTAAGCTCGTTTCTAAAGAAATTATTATGGTCAAATTGGAGTGACATGAATCTCTTAGCATTATCCCCAATATCTTCCAGCTTCTTAAGATAAGGATCAAAACTTTTGGGTTGAGCCATTAAGACGAGCAACGATCTAACACCCAAGCAAACAAAAGGCAAACAAAAGAAGGGCGAACAAAAAGGCAAATCTTTTTGGTGTTTTCTGAAAATCGTTTTAGAAGTGGGGGAGAGGAAAACGAGAGGCAAATGGCAAATAATGTAAATGCAAGAGATGAGTTTGTGATGTGTACTTGGTAGGCTTGATGTGTATCCTCCTCGGCAACGGCGCCAGAAATTGGCAATTTGACGGGAGAGTTCTTTTCTTGACTTGCTATGTATCCTCCCCGGCAATGGTGCTAGAAATCTTTCTTGCTACCTCTTGAGCTTGCGTTGGTTTTCCCTTGAAGAGGAATGGGTGACGCAATGAAGTAGATAAGTATTTCCCTCAGTTTTTGAGAACCAAGGTATCAATCCAGTAGGAGGAACAAGAAAGTCACCAATGGTTGCACCCACACAAAAAATCAAACTCTTGCACCCAAAGCTATAAAGGGGTTGTCAATCCCTTCACGATTATTTGCAAGGATTAGATGTGAAAGAGATAGATGTAAATGAGTGCGGAAATTAAAGATAAATAAATTGTAGCAAAATATAGATCTGAAAGTATATGATGGAAAATAGACCCGAGGGCCATAGGTTTCACTAGAGGCTTCTCTCTTGAAGGCAACTATCATGGTGGGTAAACAAATTACTGTCAAGCAATTGATAGAAAAGCGAATAATCATGTAGTTATCCAAGGAAATGATCATGCATATAGGCATCACGTCCGTGACAAGTAGACCGAAACGATTCTGCATTTACTACTATTACTCCACACATAGACCGACTCCTGCCTGCATCTAGAGTATTAAGTTCATGAAGAACAGAGTAACGCATTAAGAAAGATGACATGATGTAGAGGGGTAAACTCAAGAAATATGATGAAAACCCCATCTTTTTACCCTTGATGGCAACAATACAATACGTGCCTCGCTACCCCTACTATGTCACTGGTTGAGGACACTGCAAGATTGAACCCAAAACCAAGCACTTCTCCCATTGCAAGAATTACCAATCTAGTTGGCCAAACCAAACCAATAACTCAAAGAGACTTGCAAGGATATGAAATCATGCAAATAAGAATTCAGAGGAGATTCAAATAAGATTCATGGATAATCTGAACATAAACTCACAATTCATCGGATCTTGGCAAACACACCACAAAAGAGGATTACATCAGATAGATCTCCATGAAGATCATGAAGACCATGGTATTGAAGATAAAGAGAGAGAAGAAGCCATCTAGCTACTAGCTATGGACCCGTAGGTCTGTGGTGGACTTCTCACGCATCATTGGAGGGGCAATGGAGTTGATGTAGATGCCCTCCGTGATCGAAACCCCCTCCGACAGATTACCGGAAAAGGCTCCAAGATTGGATCTCTCGAGAACGGAGGCTTCTGGCGGCGGAAAAGTATTTGCGTGGCTCCTTTTGATGTTGGGGGAATATTTGGGTATTTTTAGGCCAGAGAATAGGGTTAGGAGACCTATTAGGGAGTGACAAGCCTGCTAGGCACGGCCAGGGGGCCCGCTCCTAGCAGGCTTGTGGCGCCTTGGCACCTCACTTGACGTGCTCTCCAAGCTTGATCGACTTGTTTCCTTCCAGAAAATTCCTTCTGAAGGTTTTATTCCGTTTGGACTCCTTTTAATATCTCATATCTGCAAAACTCACAAACAAGGAAAAAACAAAAACTGGCAGTTGGCTCTAGATTAATAGGTTAGTCCCAAAAATAATATGAAATAGCATATTAATGCATATAAAACATCCAAAACAGATAATATAATAGCATGCCATCATAAAAAATTATAGATACATTGAGATGTATCAACCACCAAGTAGAAAATGAAGCTGTATAGGCGAACATGTGCATCACACTTCCATCCCCTTTGCCACACGATATATGTTGTTGGCTCAAGGCGAGTTTGTCATCCTTGTGCTAGCCCGACCTCTTTCTCGTTCCAGTAATGTCGACCACAAATCGGATTATCTCATAATCCTTGTCACATGGCCATGGTTATCTTGGTCGGAACACGTGAGGGGACCAGAGTATATCTCTCCTAATCGGTGGGGCAAATACCATCTTGCTCGACCATGTCTCGCAACATGGGTCTGGACAAGCATGAAACCTACCTTTATAACTACTTAGTTATGGAGTAGCGTTTGGTCGGCCCAAACTAGGTCTATCACCGTCCCGAGTACATGCGCCAGCTGAGGTCTTAGGGCATAGAATGTATGTTGTACTAGAGACTCACAGATGGCATATCGTTGCATCTCATAGTTGGGTATGTCCAACTCAGACATTATCTTGACTCGGATCCGACTATGTCGAATTCGACCGATCCTTCAAAGTCCATATTATCCGGTTAGCATCCGATGCTCCATGGCTAGTGAGACCATGCCATCCACCATCCCATATGCTAGTCTAATCAGCTGTGCGTCCACACAACCCTTTTGACTATGGACATTTTAGAACAGTCACCATACAATGCATAGTCTCATAAACAAGTCACATACTTGCTGATACACATAATTGATAATGTTCGAGGACTATATTTATTCATAAAAAAATAGGAAATATCATCATACATGATTGCCTCTAGGGAATATCTCCAACAAAACTCTCACCTGGAAAGGACTTGTTTATTGGAACTCGATTGTAGGGTATTCTTTCCATGCGCGATAGGTGGCCCGCTACTGGATTGTTCCTCTCTTTGTGGTCTACTATCTGCAACTCAAACTCTTGAAGTAGTAATATTCATCGAATCAATCGAGGCTTAGCGTCCTTTTGAGAAAGAATAGAAAGTAAGGCATGATGATCCGTGTGAATTATTACTTCGAAATTAATGATATAAGGCCTAAATTTATCACAAGCAAAAACAATAGCAAGTAATTCTTTTTTCATAGTAGCTAAATGCCTTTGATCCTCATCTAGACTCCTGCTAGCATAAGATATAACATTGAGTTTTTTATCATCTCGCTGTCCTAAGACAACTCCAACAACATAGCTGCTAGCATCACACATGATTTTGAAGGGTTCATTCCACTTTGGAGGCTGGATGATTGGTGTTGTGATCAAATCATCTCTCTGTTTCTTGTAGGCCTACACACATCTCTTGTCAAAAGAATAAGGCATATCTTTCTATAATAGGCTAGTAGAGGTTTGGATAATTTAGAGAAGTCTTTAATGAACCTCCTATAGAAACTAGCATGACCCATAAAAATTTGCATGCCTTTTACATCTTGAGGGCAAGGTAAATTTTCGATTACCTCTATTCTTTCTTGGTCTATCTCCATGCTTTTACCTGAAACTTTATGTCCCACCACTACTCCTTCGGTTACCATGAAATGGATCCTCTCCTAATTTAATACAAAACCTCTTTCTTCACACTGCTACAAAACTTTAATCAGATTATAGAGCCAATTGTTAAAAGAGGTGCCTTGGATAGAAAAATTGTCCATGAATACTTCGACGATTTTCTCTATAAAGTCAGGAAAAAAATGGAAATGCATTTCTGGAAAGAAGGTGCTTCATTACATAAGGCAAAATGCACCCCACGATATGCATAAGTATCGTAGGGACACGTAACGGTATTTTTCTCTTGATCTTCAGGACTGACATGTATGTGCCAAAATACAGAATAGCCATCGAGATAACAAAAATAAGAGTGCTTAGCCAACCTCTCCAATATATCATTTATTAATGCTAGCGGGTGGTGATCCTTTCGAGTCCGCTTATTCAATTCCTTGAAATCAACACACATTCAATATCCAATAACGACTCTAGTTGGAACTAGGTCATTATTCTCATTAGTTGCTAAGGAGACTCCTCCCTTTTTAGGAATGCAATGGACCAGACTTACCCACTTACTATAAGATATGGGGTAAATTACCCCAGCGTTAAGAAGACATATTACCTCCTTCCTTACCACATTATTCGATGCAGGATGAAGTCTTCGTGACTTTCAATCACCGGTTAAGCTTCTTCTTCAATGGGAATAGCATGAGAGTAAATGGAGGGATTTATTACTTTCATGTCTTTCATAGAGTATCCCAAAGCCTTGCGGTGCTTAGCTAGCATTGCTAAAAACTTCTCTTTTTCTTTCCCTGAAAGGTCAACATTAACTATACTGAGAATTTTTTTAGTATGATCCATGAACTCGTACCTCAGTCCTTTGCATAGTGGCTTTGGAACAGGAGGAGGTAGGTCCTGATCTCCTTTTCTTTCCGTTATTTCATACACTTTATTCAGGTGTGGGCTAACTAACAGAGTGGCATCCATTATCATTTCATTTTCTTCTTTTTCCTCTTCTTCAAATATGGACTCTAGCCTTACCAGGACTCTTCCAACTTCATCTTCACGAGTTTGGAGATGAATCTCAGATAATTGACTCAATTTCTGCTCATCCTCATATTGATCTTCCTCTTAACATTGCTTGATTAAGACAAAGGAAAACATAATTTTGATCACCTCATCACCCCATTTCACAAAGGTACTTTTCTTTTTATATATATGCTCCTGCAACATTCAGAAAAGAAATTCCAAAAACAATAGGACAATCCTTATCCTTTGAAATCGTTAGTACATAAATATCAATAGGATAAACGAGTGGTCCTATTATAGTATTGACATCTCTAAGAATGCCACAAGGTATTCGATCTGTCTTATCTACAAGCTTAATGACAATGTCAGTTGGCTCAAGAGCTTTGGGAGAAATCGCTTCATAATTTTTTGCAAAAAGAGTGTAAGGATAGTAACTGGGGATCCAGGATGGCAGTAAGGCAGAATCCAAAATAATACTTGATGCCAAAGGAACAAGATAAAATTTGTTTACATGTATCCTTACCTTCGGTACACACCTTGAGGTAAGACGTGGTATCACTATCTTGGTAAACTTCTTAGTTAACCACCGCTATGGGGGTAGCAAGTTCCTTTATGATATTAGCGTACGGTGGACTCCTATATTGCTCAACCTTAATGCTCTTTTTATGTTTGGCTGAAAGTAATTCCCCCTTCTCTTTAAGCTTCTACTTAAAATAAGCTTCACGTCGGTCTTGGGACGGAGTAGTTTAATTCTTTATTGCCTCCACCATGCGAATTGCTTTAGCTTCCCTGGTATGATTTACAAACCTTTTATTTGTTAAATGCAAAAACTCTGAAAAATCTTTCAAAATATGCAAGGCGGGGTCATATTAAGCTCACGACGAAGATTTTCATATCCTTAGTTCTAAGAAAGGATTTAATACTATCATAAACATGATCAAACTTTCTATTTTGTTTCGAACAAAACTACCAACTCTCGGCATTATGATGGATTTTATTCAGTAGATTCCACGCTTGTGAAATGTCAGTTCCCACAACAGATCCTTGAGAAGCAATATCTAACGTTTGTTTACTCTATGCATCGAGTCCACCATAGGTGATGTTCACAATTAGATAATGAGGACAACGATGTTGGGGTATTCAAAGAGTATACCTTGATACCTTGTTGGAAATATGCCCTAGATGCAATAATAAATTAGTTCTTATCATATTTCCTTGTTCATGATAATCGTTTATTATCCATGCTAGAATTGTATTGATCGGAAACTCAGATACATGTGTGGATACATAGACAACACCATGTCCCTAGTATGCCTCCAATTGACTAGCCCGTTGATCAAAGATGGTTAAGGTTTCCTAGCCATGGACATGAGATGTCATTTGATAATGGGATCACATCATTAGGAGAATGATGTGATGGACAAGACCCAACTATAAACGTAGCATATGATCGTGTCAGTTTATTGCTACTGTTTTCTGCATGTCAAGTATCTGTTCCTATGACCATGAGATCATGCAACTCAATAATCTGGCATATGGATGTCAAAACATAGTTTCCTTAACGGTTTACTTGAGGAAAGGTTGTATGTGATACAACCAGAAGGTTTTGTCAGTCCTAAGGATGCTAAAAGTTGTGCAAGCTCCAGTGATCCTTCTATGGACTGGAGCAAGCATCTCGGAGTTGGAATATATGCTTTGATGAGGTGATCAAAGTTTTTGAGTCTATACAGAGTTTATGAGAAACTTGTATTTACAATAAAGTGAGTGGGAGGACTATAGAATTTTTGATAAGCATATGTGGTTGACATATTATTGATCGAAAATGATGTAGAATTTCTAGAAAGCATAAACGATTGTTTGAAAAGAGTTTTTCAAAGGAAGATCTGGATAAAGCTACCTAATTGTTGAGCATCAAGATCTATAGAGATAGATCAAGATGCTTGATGAGACTTTCAATGAGTACATACCTTGACAAGATTTTGAAAGAGTTAAAAAGGATTAGTCAGAGAAAGAGTTCTTGCCTGATTTGTAAGGTGTGAAGTTGAGTAAGACTCAAAGCTCGACCACGACAGAAGAAAGAGAAAGGACGAAGGTCGCCCCCTATGATTTAGCCATAGGCTCTATATAGTATGCCATGCTGTGTACCACACCTGTGTGTGCCTTGTCATGAGTCCGTCAAGGGTTACAAGAGTTATCCAGGAGTGGATCACTGGACAACGATCAGTATTATCCTTAGTAACTAAAAGACTAAGGAAATGTTTCTCGATTATGGAGGTGATAAAGAGTTCGTTGTAAAGAGTTACGTCGACGCAAGCTTTAACACCGATCCGAATGACTTTTAGTAGCAATCCGGATATGTATAATGGAGCAGCAATTTGGAATAGCTCCAAGTGGAGTGTGGTAGCAGTGTCTACAGTATGACATAGAGATTTGCAAAGTACACACGGATTTGAATGTCGCATACCCGTTGACTAAAAGACCTCTCTCACATGCAAAGCATGATCGAGCCCCAGAAATCATTGGATGTTAGATTCATAACAATGCGAATCACATGGTGATGTGAACTGGATTATTGACTCTAGTGCAAGTGGGAGACTGTTGGAAATATGACCTAGAGGCAATAATAAATTAGTTATTATCATATTTACTTGTTCATGACAATCGTTTATTATCCATGCTAGATTTGTATTGATCGGAAATTCAGATACATGTGTGGATACATAGACAACACCATGTCCCTAGTATGCCCCTAATTGACTAGCTCGTTAATCAAAGATGGTTAAGGTTTCCTAGCCATGGACATGAGATGTCATTTGATAATGGGATCATATCATTAGGAGAATGATGTGATGGACAAGACCCAACTATAAATGTAGCATATGATGGTGTCAGTTTATTGCTACTGTATTCTGCATGTCAAGTATCTGTTCCTAGGACCATGAGATCATGCAACTCACTGACACCGGAGGAGTACCTTGTGTGTATCAAACATCGCAACGTAACTGGGTGACTATAAGGGTGCGCTACAGGTATCTCCAAGGGTGTCTGTTGGGTTGGCATGGATCAAGACTGGGATTTGTTACTCCGTGTGATGGAGAGGTATCTCAGGGCCCACTCGGTAATACAACATCACAATAAGCCTTGCAAGATATGTGACTAAGTGTTAGTCACGGGATCTTGTATTACGGAACGAGTAAAGAGACTTTCCGGTAACAAGGTTGAACTAGGTATGGAAATACCGACGATCGAATCTCGGGCAAGTAACATACCGAAGAACAAAGGGAACATCATACGGGATTAACTGAATCCTTGACATAGAGGTTCGACTGATAAAGATCTTCGTAGAATATGTAGGAGCCAATATGGGCATCCAGATCCCGCTATTGGTTATTGACCGTAGAGGTGTCTCGGTCATGTCTACATAGTTCTCGAACCCGCAGGGTCTGCACACTTAAGGTTCGGTGATGTTTTGGTAGTATGGAGTTATGTATGGTGGTGATCAAAGGTTGTTCCGAGTCCCGGATGAGGTCGAGGACGTCACGAGGAGCTCCAGAATGGTCCGAAGGTAAATATTGATATATAGGAAGTCCTGTTTTGGTCGCCGGAAAAGTTTCGGGCTCATCGGTAGTGTACGGGGAGTGCCTGGAGGGTACCAGGGGACCATCGGGAGGGGTGTCTCGACCCAAGAGGCTACATGGGCTGTGGGAGGAGGTAAACCAGCCCCTGGTGGGCTGGCTGAAGCCTCCTCTAAGGGCCCATGCGGCTAGAGTGGTTTGAGAAGGCAAAAATCCAAAGGTGGAGAGGTGAAAAGAGTTTCCAAGTGGAAAGGAGGAATCCTACTCCTAATAGGATTGGAGTAGGACTCCTCCACCTCCAATTTCGACCAAACCTTGAGGGTTTGAGGCTGCCTCCTCCCCTCCCTCCCTCCTATATATACTAGAGGATTTAGAGGGAAAAGCTAACCCTAATAGCCACGTGCTGCCCTCTTCTTCCTCTAACTCGTTTTCTCCACTAGATAAGTTTTCAACGATGCTTAGGCGAAGCCCTGTTGGAATTGCTCCACCACCATCGCCGCAACGCTGTCGCCCTTCCGGAGAACTCGTCTACCTCTCGTCTCCCTCTTGCTGGATCAAGAAGGCGGAGATCGTCATGGAGCTGTACGTGTGCTGAACACGGCGGTGCTGTCCATTCGGCACTAGATCGGAAGGACCACGATAGGATCGCGGGACGGCTTGTGATGAGATCGCGGGACGGATCGTGATTGGATCGTGAAGACATTCGACTACATCAACCACGTTTCTTAACGCTTCCTCTTAGCGATCTACAAGGGTATGTAGATCCACTCTCCCCCTCGTAGATGCTCATCACCATGGATAGATCTTGCGTGTGCGTAGGCAAATTTTTGTTTCCCATGCAACTTTCCCCAACATACCTTACATAGGCATCTACTAATTTTTCACTTGGACACTGTCCAAAACTACTAATCTTCCTTCTAATCTTGAATCATTTTCCTTGCAGATAATATAAGCGTGGAATGAAGGTGATAAATTTTTCCAATTGCTCAAGGTTCTCAAGGGATGATGTGATAACCAATCTTTAGCTCCCTTTTCAAGTGGGAAAGGAAATGTTTTAGCTTCAATCTCATCATTGGTTAAGTCCTGCAACTAAAAAGTTCCTGAAGTAGTGTTAAAATTTTCAATATGTTTATAAGGACTTTCAGTTCCATCACCTCGGAACATATTCTCTTTTACCATATTAACCAATCTAGGATTTATCTCATATTACTTTACCAGGTAGGTCAGGACAAATAGATATAAAGTTCCCTCCTCGAGCTGGTCCTGTAAACCAATTCCACACCTACCTGATAAACTTGTTCTTGAAAGACCATAGTTTCCCGCACTCTACAAAAATCATTAGAACACAAAAGGCTAAGACCAAAAGTGCCCAACTCCCAGGCAACGGCGCCAAAGCTTGATAGCCTGCAAATGCACAGGGTTTAGTTGTAGCCTTTTCGAAGTAAGAGTATCGACCCCACAGGGAGCACAAGAATCAAACTATTGCCTCTTGTAGGGAATTATGTATTTTTATGTCTGCAAATAATTGTAGACTTAAAGAAAAGTGAGGGCGGTTGTTGGGGATATAACCCCATGGTGAGACCCACCCTAGAGGCTCTGGGTCACACTAGGCGGCTCATACACCAGCCCAAGGATGGGCTGTGAAGACTTAAGCCCAAGACGTTTGGCGGCTTGACAAGATGGGCTGGAACGTGGCCCGGACATAGAAGAACCGGGCGAGTGAGCCGCCCGGAGACAACTTGGTCAAGAAGGTAAGATAAGGTAGAGATAGACTCAAACACCTAGTGAGAGTCGGTTGCAACTTGTATGACCCGTGGTCTTGACCTACTATATAAAGGCTATACTCGGGGCAACTTAGAGATCAGACTATCGAAAACTAGGTCAAGCAATAGCTCCCTTGTAATCGATACACCAAGCAATATAAACACAAACATGACGTAGGCTGTTACCTCAACTTGAGGGGGCAAACCTGGGTAAACTCGTGTCCTTCGTCCCAACCAACCCCTTTGAGTCCATCACCTTAGCGATGGCCTCGAATCCAAGTCCATTCACCCAGACATCTGCCGTGATAAAACCATGACACTTGGCGCCCACCGTGAGGCTCGCGCTCGATGGTGTTGAGTTCTCAAAGGGCTCTCTCCCACGGCTCGAGGGATACGTGGTCAGAAGGATGAAATAGAGTCGTCGCGGCCGGCTCTACATCAACGACGTCGGCTGTGGTCTTGATGCCGGCTCTGTCGAATATGGATTCCGGATTCCCTTCGACGAGATCCATGTCTTCATCTGTCACTCCCAAGATGCGCGCCTATCCATTTTAAGACACGAGGGCTCGCAAGGGATAGAGGCGCATCTTGCCGTTTGCAAGTATAGTAACATTGCATCATACATTACAGAAGAGATGAGTATACAAGTTGTCTTACACTCGCAACATGCTAAATTACAATCCACACAGAGTTCAAATCATCAAGATGAAGACAGGGTCCGGCTACAGACAAAATCAAACGGTAAAAACAGATGCAAATGATACTATCTCGCTATCCCAAAGATCACGACCATGGTCCTCTACTCATCCGGGTAAGTCACGTACATCCTGCCTCTTTCCTCATCATATTCCCACTGGAACTGGGTAAGATCATCCTGCACGTACTCATCTGTACCTGTACCTGGAGGGTTGTAGTAATCTGTGAGCCACAAGGACTCAGCAATCATGCGCCCGGGTACCGAGACTATTCAAGCTTAGAGGTTGGGATGGGGTATGTGTTTAGTTTGCAGCAGCACTAAGCATATATGGTGGCTAACTTACATAACATGAAACTAAATATGAGTGTCCTACGATGAACGATCGAATCTAGTATGATCTCTATGAGATCTTGAACACTTACTTACGTCAATCATGAACCCACCGTGTTCTCTCTCAGATCATGTTCGCGAGCAGAGACGATCACGGTTACTCACACATTTGGTGTATTTTAATTAGAGTTTACTATAACGGGGTGTTAAACAAATATCCAAGTTGCCACATAACCGCGGGCACGGCTTCTCGAAAAGATTTAACCCTACAGGGGTGCTCTAACTAGTCCATCACAAATAACCACACTCCGCGGGAATAGCCTCGACCATGGACCTCGTGGTCATCATAGGTAATTCCAAAGGAATTCCAACACCTCGAGAAAACCCGAAGAAAGTCGGACTCCACACGCAAGACACTTGATAAAGGTAAAACAAATCCAGCAAGACCGCCCGACGTGTCAACGAACCCGATAAGAGCCGCGTATCTCGTTCTCAGGACACGGCGGATAAGCTAGTGTACGGTGTCCTGATAGAAATCACCCAAGTTGCCCTGGGTTGGCCCCGCACAGTGCTCTAGTTTGGACCAACACTCATGAGGAGCACTGGCCCGGGGGTTGATTAATTATCCACGGGGTTGCAAAGCCCTATGCAAATTTTATTAAGTTGTTAAGCAAATGTAGTACCAAAGTTGGGTCTTGCCAGACAAGTTTTAATCTCAACCGAATAACCAAGGGGGTCCCCATAACAACCCCGAGCATGTTAGGAGCGCAAAAAATGGAAAACATAACACCGGTAACAAGAACTATGGCGGTAACAACGAAACAAAACACCTAGCATAAGGCCAAACCTTCCACCAATACCAAGATATATATGTGCATTAAATTAAATAACAGATAGTATTGTGATATCCAAATCCATGTTATCACACGGAATAACCTGCACCTGCAACTAAGAACGCTATAAGAGGGGCTGAGCAGCGGTAACTTAGCCAATCAAAGGTTTGCTAGGATGTGGAGGGTTAGAGGCTTTCATGGCAATTAGGAGGCTGACATTTAAGTGGTAGGCAGTGCAATTGTAACGATAAGAGCGAGAAACTAGCGAGCGAAAATAGTATCGGGATCCGGGTACGATCATCTTGCCTATTGGTTCTTCAGTGGAACAAGTAGCGGGATCCTCGTAGTAGTACTCTCCTGGGTCCACGTACTCAGTATCAACACTCGCGTCTACCCAAGACAAACAACAATAATAAACATCCAACCAAGGTGCAATGCACAACCAAGATGGTGCATGATTCATTTATGAAGAATTCAACATGGCAATCCAAAACTAGTCATGTTTCACATGCAAAGTTGTTTATTAATGAATCTGGACAGAACCTCATGTTGAGTTATTTAAACATGCATGAACATGGAAAATATGGACGCAGCATGCAAAATCGATAGAAATGCATATAAGGAACGCAAGAAACGGAATTACGGTTCTCACGATACGCTCACGACAAGGTACGAAGGCAAAAACACAAGACAACAAAGCCATGGGCTAATTCTTGGCATTACAAGGTATCTGCTAGTTAGGTAATTAAAAACCAATCACAATAGGCTCAAACATCAATCAATTCCATGGAGTATAGCTCCCACAAATCACAAAACAATAAAACTAACAATATGCCACAAAACAACAACATAGCAACTTACACAACCCACAACTTGAGCTACATGAATCCTACAGCCACAAACAAGATAATGCCAGGAACTACATAACAAATACATCAACTTATCCAACTACACAATCTGCATAGGAGGCACACATCAATAAGCATGAAGCTATCAAGTTGACATGATGAAACAGTTTTCTGGGACTTAGTGAAAATAACAGTTTTTCTGGAATCTGAGTTAATAAAGTATCAAGTTGACAACAGTAGTTAAATATGCTAGAGAGCACCTATTGGCATGAAAATTAACAGGATGATAGTAGACAACATCTGCTCCAAAACACTAGCACTGAGCATGCTCAAATTCACAACACATCACATGATACCATCCACTCTACATGGCATAAAAATAACAGCAGATTCTTAGACTTCGTAGTTTTTAGCATGCGGAAACAGAAACATTAAGTTGACTACTTAACATCATGGTTCCCACTTATATGGGTGATTCTAATGTTAAACAAAAATACCATGACATAATAGATAGAAAACACTAGCACTTCCATGTTGGAACATGCCCCAAAGCAAGCAAGGATTAAATCATGCAAAAATGACAAATTGGCATCACAGCTAAAATGACAGTTTTATAAACTTGCTCAAAAGGGAAATCTGAAAGCACCAATGGATTCATTGGCTCTTTCTACCCCAAAAACATGTGTCATACTCATATGTCCATGTGAAACAACAAGGCACAAACAAGATATCAAAACTACCACCTATTCTCATAAGTGATACATAGCTCTAGTGGAACATGGGCATAAATGATCATAACCAGATTTGTAACTTAGCTAGAGATGGAAATGAGCTAACAAATTACAAACAAGAATATATACAACAAGGGGTATATCAAGTGGGGAAACCCACTAGTCCCCACACCCACACATACACTCTACACACACACACTACAAGCAAGCACACACACATGCCCTATATATGCCCAAGGCATATGAGCACCAACACTCATGAGCATACCACCCAAGAAGGGAGTGTTCACCCACCCACACACTCACATGGCCATATATGCATAAGCATATGGCACACACACACTCACTCTCACAAGTGCACTAGGCACATACACTCACATGCATATACACCTGTGTGCATGCACATATGCTCATGCACACACTCACAAACACACCTACACACATGCATATGTATGCACCACACCATGTGCCACATACACACACAAGCACATACGTACATAAATTCATATGGATGCAAAGCACACACACATGCACTGAAATAAACAGAAAAGAAAAACTAGCATGCTGGTTGCATCTACACACACATATACTTGCAATGGAAGAAAACAAAATAAACAAAAAAAGGGAAAACACAGTAAATTGGGGAGGGGTTCGGATTCAAACCCGCAACCTCCTGGTTGCCTCCCACACACCACACCACTGGGCTACGAGCGCGATTGGTAACAGAGGAGGGGCACTTGCCCTCTAGTACTAACACACGCACTACATGACTAACGAAACTGAAGAAGTTGACACCTACAACTACAGAGCATGACAGCGGTCAGACGGGGGAGTCCGGTGACCATACGAGCGGCGGAGGCGCACATTGGACGCCCTGCTCCTGCCCGCACACGCACACACTAGCATAGCCACCTAACGCAGGCGAGAATGCTACCGGCGACGACGACAGAACGACAACGGCGGCGACCTGCACATGAATCGCACGGCGATGGACCAGACAAGGAATCAGACGGGGAGGGGCGAAAACGGGACCCTGTGAGAAGTAGGAACTCGCACGCGACGCCCGGAAGCATAAGCTCGACGGTGCACTCGTCGGACATGAGGTCCGACGGCGGCAGAACGCTCCTGACGTGGGCACAACTACAGCGAAGCTAAAAGCTTGGGATCGGGTGAGGATGGATGGGGAGCTCACCTAGACACGACCGCGCAGCCAATTGAGCTCGAGGAAGCACGGCAACGGAGAATTGCCGCGGTGAAGGAGCTCGGCCGGAGGGGAAGAAGACGAAGCAGAGGCGCAGCCTTGGTGTCCCACGCGGATGCAGAGGACATCGGGGAAGCAGAAGGCGACGGCGACGCGATCCTGACAATCTCCTGCCCGAGGGGCTCACCGGAGAAGCTGCCGCGGCGACGAGCTCTCTCTGAATCTCACTGCACCCTCTATGGACCCTCTGAACCCATGCTTACATAAGATGAAAGAGAGGGAGATATGGAGGGCGGTATTAGAAATATGTCCTAGAGGCTATAATGAATTATTTATTATCATATTTCCTTGTTCATGATAATCGTTTATTATCCATGCTATAATTGTGTTGATCGGAAACTTAGATACATGTGTGGATACGTAGACAACACCATGTCCCTAGTATGCCTCTAATAGACTAGCTCGTTGATCAAAGATGGCTGTGGTTTCCTAGTCATGGACATGAGATGTCATTTGGCAACGGGATCACATCATTAGGAGATTGATGTGATGGACAAGACCCAAACTACAAATGTAGCATATGATCGTGTCAGTTTATTGCTACTATTTTCTGCATGTCAAGTATATGTTCCTATGACCGTGAGATCATGCAACTCACTAACACCGGAGGAGTGCCTTGTGTGTATCAAATGTCGCAACGTAACTGGGTGACTATAAAGGTACTCTATAGGTATCTCCGAGGGTGTCTGTTGGGTTGGCATGGAACAAGACTGGGATTTGTTACTCCGTGTGACGGAGAGGTATCTCAGGGCCCACTCAGTAATACAACATCACAACAAGCCTTGCAAGCAATGTGACTAAGTGTTAGTCACGGGATCTTGTATTACGGAACGAGTAAAGAGACTTGCTGGTAACGAGGTTGAACTAGGTATGGAGATACCGACGATCGAATCTCGGGCAAGTAACACACCGAAGAACAAAGGGAACATCATACGGGATTAACTGAATCCTTGACATAGAGGTTCGACCGATAAAGATCTTCGTAGAATATGTAGGAACCAATATGGGCATCCAGGTCCCGCTATTGGTTATTGACCATAGAGGTGTCTCAGTCATGTCTACATAGTTGTCGAACCCGCAGGGTATGCACACTTAAGGTTCGGTGACGTTTAGGTAGTAAAGAGTTATGTATGGTGGTGACCGAAGGTTGTTCAGAGTCCCGTATGAGATCCCAGACGTCACGAGGAGCTCCGGAATGGTCCGGAGGTAAAGATTGATATATAGGAAGTCCTGTTTTGGTTACCGGAAAAGTTTCGGGCTCATCGGTAGTGTACCAGGAGTGCTGGTTGTGTATCGGGGGACCATCGGGAGAGGTATTTCGACCCAAGAGGCTACATGGGCTGTGGGAGGAGGTAAACCAGCCCCTGGTGGGCTGGCTGAAGCCTCCTCTAAGGGCCCATGCGGCTGGAGTGGTTTGAGAAGGAAAAAAATGCAAGGGTGGAGAGGTGGAAAGAGTTTCCAAGTTGAAAGGAGGAATCCTACTCCTAATAGGATTGGAGTAGGACTCCTCCACCTCCAATTTCGACCAAACCTTGAGGTTTTGAGGCTGCCTCCTCATGTCCCTCCCTCGTATATATACTAGAGGATTTAGAGGAAAAAGCTAACCCTAATAGCCACGTGCTACCTCTCCTCTAGATCGTAGTTTCTTCTCTGCATCGGTTTTCAGCGGTGCTTAGGCGAAGCCCTGTTGGAATAGCTCCACCACCATCACCGTAACACCGTCGCGCTGTTGGAGAACTCATATACCTCTCCTATCCCTCTTGCTGGATCAAGAAGGCGGAGATCGTCATCAAGCTGTACGTGTGCTGAACGCGGAGGTGCCGTCCGTTCGGCGCTAGATCGGAAGGACCATGATCAAGATCGCGAGACGCATCATCATGAGATCGCAGGACGGATCGTGATGAGTTCGCGGGACGGATCGTGATTGGATCGCAGGACGGATCGTGATGAGATCGCGGGACGCTTGGCAATTTGGATCGCGAAGATGTTCAACTAGACCAACCGCGCTTCTTAACGCTTCCCGCTTCGCGATCTACAAGGGTATGTAGATCCACTCTCCCTCTCGTAGATGCTCATCACCATGGATAGATATTGCATGTGCGTAGGAATTTTTTTGTTTCCCATGCAATGTTCCCCAACAGTGGCATCATGAGCTAGGTCTATGTGTAGATGAGATCTCGACTAGAACATAAAGAGTTTGTGGGCGTTGATTCTTAGATTGCTTCCTCCCTTGGTCGTGTTTTGGTTCAGCGGTATTGTGGGATGAAGCGGCCCGGACCAACCTTACTCGTACGCTTACGAGAGACCGGTTCCATCGACTGACGTGTAACCTCGTTGCACAAAGATGGCTGGCGGGTGTCTGTTTCTCCTATTTTAGTTGGATCGGATTCGACAAAGGCGGTCCTTGAGAAGGTTGAAAAGCAACTTATTTATCACCGTTGTGGTTTTGCGTAGGTGAGAATTGTTGTTGCTAGATACCCGTAGCAGCCGCGTAAAACATGCAACAACAATTAGAGGACCTCTAACTTGTTTTTGCAGGGTATGTTGTGATGTGATATGGCCAATTACATGATGAGATATATGTGATGTATGAGATGATCATCTTTTGTATAGAATATCACGACTTGCATGTCGATGAGTACGACAACCAGTAGGAGCCATAGGGTTGTCTTTAATTATTGTATGACCTGCGTGTCAATCATTAAGCGCTATGTAATGCTTTACTTTATCGCTAAACGATAGCAATAGTGGTAGAAGCATGGTGGGCGCGACAACCCCGATGACGACACGTTGATGGAGATGAAAATGATGGATACCATGGTGTCATGCCGGTGACAATGGAGATCATGCCGGTGCTTTCATGATGGAGATCAGAAGCACAAGTTCATGGCCATATCATGTCACTTATGATTTGCATGTGATGTTAATCCTTTTATGCATCTTGTTTTGCTAAGGGCGACGGTAGCATTATAAGGTGATCCCTCACTTAAATTTGAAGATAAATTGTGTTCTCCCCGAGTGTGCACCATTGCGAAAGTTCATCGTGTCGAGACACCACGTGATGATCAGGTGTGATAGACTCTACGTTCACATACAACGGGTGCAAGCCAGTGTTGCACATGCGGAACACTCGGGTTAAACTTGACAAGCCTAGCATGTACAGACATGGCCTTAGATCACAAGAGACCGAAAGGTCGAACATGAGTCATATAGGAGATATGATAAACATGATGATGTTCACCATTGAAACCACCTCAACTCACGTGATGATCGGACTTGAGTTGGTGAATTTGGATCATGTATCACTCGAATGACCGGAGGGATGTCAATTTGAGTGGGAGTTCTTAAGCAATATGATTAATTGAACTCATTATCATGAACATAGTCAGTAGTGTCTTTGCAAATTATGTTGTAGATTACTAGCTCATGCTGTAGTTCCCTTGAATTTTTATATGTTCCTAGAGAAATAGAGTTGAAATATGATGTTAGCAATATTGCGGACTGGGTCCGTGATCTAAGGATTGTCCTCATTGCTGCACAAAAGGCTTATGTCCTCAATGCATCACTCGGTGTGCCACCCCCTCTAGTGTCATCAGTAGATGTTGTGAACATCTGACAGGCACGTTCTGATGACTACTTGATAGTTATGTGCGTCATGCATTACGGCTTAGAATTGAGGCTCCAAAACGTTTTGAACATCACGGAACATATGAGATGTTCTAAGAGCTGAAATTAGGATCTTAGGGTCGTGCTCGTGTTGTGAGATATGAGATCTCCAACAAGATTCTTTGCCTGCAAGATGAAGGAGAATAGCTCAATCGTTGAGCATGTGCTCAGATTGTCTGGGTGCTACAATCGCTTGAATCGAGTGGGAGTTGATCTTCCAGATAAGATATTGATTGATATAGTTCTCTGAGTCACTATCACTAAGTTACTAGAACTTCGTGATGAACTGTAATTATGTTAGGGATGGAAATGATGATCCCTGAGCTGTTCGTGATGTTTGACACTACGAAGGTAGAAATCAAGAAGGAGCATCAAGTGTTGATGGTTAGTAAAACCACTAGTTTCGAGAAGGGCAAGGGCAAGGAGGGAAAATTCATGGATGGCAAGTCAGTTGCTGCTCCAGCGAAGCAACCCAAAGTTGAACCCAAACCCGAGACTAAGTGCTTCGATTATGAGGAGAGCGGTCGCTGAAGCGGAACAACCCTAGATACTTGGTAGATAAGAAGGCTGGCAACGTCGACATAAGTATATTTGATATACGTGTTAATGATGTGTACCTTGCGAGTACTCCTAGTAGCACCTGGGTATTGGATACCGGTTCGGTTGCTAAATGTTAGTAACTCGAAATAAAAGCTACGGAATAAACGGAGAACTAACTAAGGGTGAGGTGACGATGTGTGTTGGAAGTATGCCCTAGAGGCAATAACGAATTAGTTATTATCATATTTCCTTGTTCATGATAATCATTTATTATCCTTGCTATAATTGTGTTGATCGGAAACTCAGATACATGTGTGGATACGTAGACAACACCATGTCCCTAGTATGCCTCTAATAGACTAGCTCGTTGATCAAAGATGGCTATGGTTTCCTAGTCATGGGCATGAGATGTCATTTGGCAATGAGACCACATCATTAGGAGAATGATGTGATGGACAAGACCCAAACTACAAACGTAGCATATGATCATGTCAGTTTATTGCTACTGTTTTCTGCATGTCAAGTATATGTTCCTATGACCATGAGATCATGGAACTCACTAACACCGGAGGAGTGCCTTGTGTGTATCAAATGTCGCAACATAACTGGGTGACTATAAAGGTACTCTACAGGTATCTCCGAGGGTGTCTGTTGGGTTGGCATGGATCAAGACTGGGATTTGTTACTCCGTGTGATGGAGAGGTATCTCAGGGCCCACTCAGTAATACAACATCACAACAAGCCTTGCAAGCAATGTGACTAAGTGTTAGTCACGGGATCTTGTATTACGGAACGAGTAAAGAGACTTGCCGGTAACGAGGTTGAACTAGGTATGGAGATACTGGCGACCGAATCTCGGGCAAGTAACATACCGAAGAACAAAAGGAACATCATACGGGATTAACTGAATCCTTGACATAGAGGTTCGACCGATAAAGATCTTCGTAGAATATGTAGGAACCAATCTGGGCATCCAGGTCCCCCTATTGGTTATTGACCGTAGAGGTGTCTCGGTCATGTCTACATAGTTCTCGAACCCGCAGGGTCTGCACACTTAAGGTTCGGTGACGTTTCAGTAGTATAGAGTTATGTATGGTGGTGACCGATGGTTGTTCGGAGTCTCGGATGAGATACCGGACATCACGAGGAGCTCCGGAATGGTCTGGAGGTAAAGATTGATATATAGGAAGTCCTGTTTTGGTTGCCGGAAAAGTTTCGGGCTCATTGGTAGTGTACCGGGAGTCCCGGTAGTGTACTGGGGGACCATCGGGTGAGGTATTTCGACCCAAGAGGCTACATGGGCTGTGGGGGAGGTAAACTATCCCCTGGTGGGCTGGCTGAAGCCTCCTCTAAGGGACCATGCGGCTGGAGTGGTTTGAGAAGGAAAAAATCCAAAGGTGGAGAGGTGGAAAGAGTTTCCAAGTGGAAAGGAGGAATCCTACTCCTAATAGGATTGGAGTAGGACTCCTCCACCTCCAATTGAGACCAAACCTTGAGGGTTTGAGGCTGCCTCCTCCCCTCCCTCCCTCCTATATATACTAGAGGATTTAGAGGAAAAAGCTAACCCTAATAGCCACGTGCTACCTCTCCTCTAGATCGTAGGTTCTCCTCTAGATCGGTTTTCAGCGGTGCTTAGGCAAAGCCCTGCTGGAATAGCTCCACCACCATCACCGCAACGCCGTCGCGCTGCCGGAGAACTCATCTACCTATCCACTCCCTCTTGCTGGATCAATAAGGCATAGATCGTCATCGAGCTGTACGTGTGCTGAACGCGGAGGTGCCGTCCGTTCGGCGCTAGATCGGAAGGACCGTGATCAAGATCGCGAGACGGATCGTGATGAGATCGCGGGACGGATCGTGATGAGTTCGCGGGACGGATCGTGATTGGATCGCGGGAAGGATCGTGATGAGATTGCGGGACTCTTGGCGATTTGGATCGCGAAGACGTTTAACTACACCAACTGCGTTTCTTAACGCTTCCCGCTTAGCGATCTACAAGGGTATGTAGATCCACTCTCCCTATCGTAGATTCTCAACACCATGGATAGATCTTGCGTGTGCATAGGAATTTTCTTGTTTCCCATGCAACGTTCCCCAATAGGCGGCAGCGCGAGAGGGAAGAGGGAACCCTAGGGGAGCGGCACGGACGTCGAGGGGCTTAAATAGGCTCGGGAACAAACGGCGACGACGACGGAAAGGGGACGGCGGAGCACTCTCTCTCACACTGAACCTGACGGCAGCAATGACGGAGCAGGTGGCCGTCAGGTTCTGCTGGGCCTCGTGGGCCGGGAAGGCCACGCGCACCCACTCTCTCAAACAAACAATCAGAAGCCCTATTCTTTTTAAAACACCACAACAAAGGGAAAAACCCAGAGAAAAAAAGGATTTTTGGGCAAACAAAATACTTTTGTAAAGAAAATAATATGCTCCATTTAATAAAAATATTAAGTTTATTTTTAGGACAAGTAATTTTTAAATATTTAAAATAGGCTGCTCCTATTATTTAAATGCCACCAATGCATAAAGCTCAAAACAATAAAAGATCAACACACTCACTCTTAAAACATAATAGGCTAGCACTTGAACATTTTTAAATAATTTAACTAGCAACTTAAATCTGATTATAAAATAACATGGGAATTAAGGCATTATGATGGGGGTTTTTGTTGAAAAGAAAAGAGAGGGGAAGAAGGAGATTGCACACAAGACCTCCACCCACACTCAAACCAAATCATAACACTCACATACATGGTCACTTCACAACATGGCATGTCATGATGGATGCATGATGCATGATGCATGAATGCAAGAACAAGACATGGATGACAAGTTGCAAACATTCATTAAACTCATGGCACAAGGTTCATACAATAGGTTACATGCCAAATAAGGTAGGGACAACACTTGGGCTGTCACAACTCTCCCACACTACAAGAGGATCTCGACCCGAGATCTAGGAACGAAAGAAGTCTGGAAATTCGGAACGGAGAAGGTCCTCGCGTTCCCAAGTAGCTTCTTTGTCGGAATGATGAGACCACTTCACCTTGAGGAATTTGATAGACTTGTTGCGAGTCTTACGCTCAGTTTCTTCAAGAATTGCAACTGGATGCTCACGATAAGAGAGATCTTCTTGGAGATCGATGTCTCGGAGGTCAATGGTTCGCTCAGGAGTCTTGAAACATTTCCGGAGCTGAGAAACATGGAAGACATCATGCACATTTTCGAAATTTGGAGGAAGCTCTAGTTGATATGCAAGACCACCTCTCTTGCCAACAACTTTGAAAGGACCAATAAAACGAGGAGCTAGCTTCCCTTTAATTCCAAACCGCTGAGTGCCCTTCATGGGAGAGACTCTGAGATAGACTAGATCATCCACTTGGAAGGAAACATCTCGATGTTTGTTATCGTAATAACTCTTCTTTCGGGACTGAGGTGCTTTGAGGTTCTCACGAATGACATGGCACATTTCTTCTTCTTCAGTGATAATCTCATTGCCCAATATCTGACGCTCACTGGTTTCAGACCAGTTAAGCGGGGTACGCCACTTTCTGCCGTAGAGAATCTCAAAAGGGGCCTTGCTTGAACTAGCTTGGAAGCTATTGTTGTATGAGAATTTAGCATATGGAAGGAAGTCTTCGCACTTCATGCCGAACAAAATCACACAGGCTCTGAGCATATCTTCAAGGATCTGATTGACTCTCTCAACTTGACCACTTGTCTGCGGATGGAACGCAGTGCTGAAACGGATCTTGGTACCCATAGCAGTCTGGAAGGACTCCCAAAACTTAGAAGTAAAGAGGCTTCCATGCTCAGAAGAGATGAGCTGAGGAATACCATGCAAAGATACTATCCTTGACGTATACAACTCTGCAAGCTGAGCTGCCGAGATAGATTCCTTGACTGGCAGGAAATGACCAACTTTTGACAGTTTGTCGATAACCACGAAGATGGCATCATTGCCTCTCTTGGACTTGGGAAACCCAGTGACGAAATCCATCTCCACATGATCGAATTTCCACTCTGGGATAGGCAAAGGCTGAACAAGACCTGCTGGACGTTGATGCTCCGCCTTCACTCTGCGACAAACATCACACTCGTTCACGAACTGAGCACTTTCACGTTTCATGCGAGTCCACCAGAAGGTTTGCTTGAGATCCTGATACATCTTTGAACAGCCTGGATGAATGGATAGAAGAGAATTGTGTGCTTCGTCCATGATAACCTTTCTGAGATTACCTTTTGGAACCACAAGACAGTCCTCAAAGAACAAGGTATCTTTGTCATCAACGCGAAAGCACTTATACTTCGGAATGCTCTTGGCCACACCTTTCTTCACTTTCTTCACCATAGCATCAAGAAGCTGCGGTTGGCGAACCTGATCTTCCAGAGTCGGAGAGACTTGAAGATTTGCAAGAAATCCTTGCAGAATCATCTGAAGGTTGAGCTTGCGGAAGGGTTCACAAAGCTTGGGTTGAAGAGGCTTCAAGATGAGACTATTGCAGTACACCTTACGGCTGAGCGCGTCTGTAATGACATTTGCTTTCCCAGGAGTATACTCAATGCTTGGATTGAAGTCCTCAAGCATTTCCACCCAAAGACTTCCGAAGATTGAGATTGGGTTGAGTGAAAATGTACTTCAAGCTCTTGTGATCGGTGTACACCTCAACTGGTCTACCCAACAACAGATGCCTCCAAGTCATTAGAGCATGCACGACTGCCACCAACTCAAGATCATGAGTGGGGTAGTTCTTCTCAATAGGCTTCAACTAACGCGAGGTATAAGCAAAAAATTTCTTATCTTGCATGAGAACACCACCAAGACCTTGGAGAGAAGCATCACAGAAAACTTGGAAAGGCTTAGACTGCTCAGGAGGAACAAGAACTGGAGCTGAAGTCAGTCTCTGCTTGAGCATATTGAACGCCACATCACACTCAGGAGACCAAACATACTTGACACTCTTCTGAAGAAGATTGTACAGAGGCTTAGAAATTTGAGAGAAGTTCTCCACGAATCTTTTGCAATAACTAGCAAGCCCGAGGAAACTCCGAAGCTGCTTCACGTTCTGAGGAGGTTCCCACTTCAAGATTGCCTCAACTTTCTCAGGTTGCACTTTAATTCCCTCGGCAGATATCACATGCCCAAGGTACACCACTTCATTGAGCCAAAACTCACACTTGGAAAACTTGGCATAGAATCGATACTCTCTTAACTTGTCAAGCACAAGGCGGAGATGCTCTACATGCTCTTCTTCTGTCTCCGAGAACACAAGGATATCATCCAGATAGACCAAGAAAAATTCATTCTTGAAAGGAGAGAAAATGAAATTCATCATTCTTGAGAAGGTTGGAGGAGCATTCGCAAGACCAAACGAAATGACGGTGTACTCATAAGAGCCAAAACTCGTCCTGAAAGCGGTCTTAGGAATGTCTTCTTCGCGAATGCGAATCTGATGATAACCCATGCGGAGATCAAGCTTCAAGAAAACCTTGGCACCTTTCAGTTGTTCAAACAACTCATTGATGTTGGGAAGTGGGTACTTGTTTCTGATTATCTTCTTGTTTAATGGACGGTAGTCGACACAAAGACGATCCGTGCCATCTTTCTTCTTGACAAACAAAACACCACAACCCCATGGAGAAGAACTTGATCTGATCAGACCCAGACGTTCTTGCTCATCTAGATTCTTCTTCAACTCTTTTAGCTCTTCGGGGCCAAGTTTATACGGGCGCTTGCAGACCGGTTCAGTTCCGGGCTCGAGATCAATCATGAACTCTACTAGTCGGTGCGGAGGCATTCCTGGCAATTCTTTTGGAAAGACATCTTCATACTCACAAACCACCGGAATTTGAGAAATCGCCGAGATTTCACCCTTATCATTAAGAGCAAAGAGACGGATTGTGTCATCGCGAGCCACGAAAATAATCACGTCTTCTGAAGGTTGAGTCAGCTTGACTTGTTTTGCTTTGCAATCAATATGAGCTTTGTTCATAGCCAGGAAGTCCAAAATGAGATCAATGTCGGAATTACCGAGAACAATTGGAGAAGCCAGAAAAGAATAATTGCCCAACTTGATTGAAGCATCTGGAACAATCATATGCGAACTCATGCGCATCCCCGGAGAAACCACACGAAAAGGACTAGCTAAATGCTCCACTGAAAACTCATGCATAGCGACAAAAGGCTTGGATATGAATGAATGCGATGCACGAGTATCAAACAATTTTTTTGCAAGAATAGAATTAACTAAGAGATTACCCATGATCACTTGAGATGAATCTTCTGCCTCTGCTGCATTCACCATATTCACTCTTGCAGTCTTGGGATTATGCTTCACCAAAGCATTGCCTAGAGGCTTGACAGGAGGAGGAGGCGGAAGACGCCGCTGGTCGCACTTGTTTGCATAGTGGCCCTTCTGACCACACTTGTGACAAGTCACCTCAGAAAGCGGACGGACATTGCCTGGAGGAGGAATAAGAAGTCCCTTGGACGCCTAGGGTCTCTGCTGGAATCCTGGGCTGGGTGGGTGGGAAGAACCACAACCAGCAAACTATTTCTGCTGCTGAGGAGGACGAAACGGAGGAGGATTTGGCACCCAATACTTCTGCTGCTTGGGAACCATGTGAGAGCTGGAAGAAGAGGAATATGAATCCCTTGAACGCTTCTTAGAGTTCTCCAACTTGAGCCGAGTTGCCTCGACCTTCAAAGCCATGTTATAGAACTGATCAAACTCACGAGGCTCTTGAAGAACTAGGCCTGGCAGAAGCTCATCCTTGAGACCACCTCTGATCTGATAGATCATAGCCTTGTCATCTGGAACATCTTGCTTAGCATAACGGGCTAGATTCTGGAACTCGACATTGTACTGGTAGACAGACTTGCTTCCCTGCTTCAGGTGCCTGAACTTCTCACGCATCTCCTCGACAAAGCTTGTCGGAATGTAATGAGCCCCGAAGTCATGACGGAAATCGTCCCAAGTAACAACACGATTGCCCTTGGAATCCTTGTACTGCTGCCACAAATCAGCTGCTTGACCCTTGAGCTGGAACGATTCAAATCTGACAAAGTCCTCTGGCCTGACATTGCTGCACTCAAAATGCTTACTCATATCACGAAGACAATCATCAACATCAAGAGGCTGCTCACAAACAGGTGAAAGACTTGGGCTGGTTGTCAAGGAACTGATTGTGTGTCGCAAACTAAAGCTGATTCTGAAAATTCCCTTGAAAACCTTGCTGACCCTACTCCCTTTCTTGCAACAACCTGAGCAACATCTGAGTGTTCGCATTGGTTGCAGCCATCACAGCTTGCCAAGCTTCTGGAGGAGGAGGCGGAGGTGGAGGCGGCGGCAGTGGAGGTGGAACATCAGTCTGCTCCTCACCACGACCGAATTGTTGCGAGTTGGTGGAGCCATCGTGAAGATGGACAAAACGCATCAGCACCTCATTGAAAGGATGAATCAAAGCTGAATCAAATGCTTGAAAGGAATTGAACAAATAAGAACACAACCTTCCTACTGAAAAATTAGTAAGAATGCTTCTTCGGTTTATGATAACACCATCAGAAATTAGAAGCCACTTGCAATAAAACAAAAGTATTGAGCTAAGCACTCGGAACAAATGTATATGCCCACATACATCTGAAGAAGATGATCCTAGATAACTACAGGATTTCCCACCTATGAACTTCCAAAAACTTTCTAGTTATGCAATCCGGCGTGGGGGATACAAGGAGGAAATATCTCACACAACTAGCAAACCTACACCCCAACTGTATCCATCCTTCAACACGTAACCAGAGGCTTTCGCAACTTCATCTAACTTGAATCATCGAACTCACAACGATACTAAACCATGGTGGTACCTCGGACGCCTCCCTAGTACTGGGTGACTCCGACCTTATCTCACCATGATAAGTATTGAAGTAATTCTGAACACTCTCCATCCTGAGATATCAAGGAATCTGAATGATAACGATGTGCCAACATTCCCTGGAGCTCGACTCCTCGGAAGAAATCAAGTCAGACAGGAGGCACCAAGATAGAACCCTCTCACATCGGCATCATATAGACTCCAAAATACCCGCGTGATCCTAATTTTTTTTGAGCGAGAAGAGGAGTAGAATCAAATTTCCTAAGTCGAATACCTCACCAGAGCATAGAAGAGGAGTAAAAATAATCCTAATCTCCAATATAACTAGACTCAAAATAGTTTTTACTAGACTCGACTCGGCCAAGTTCGATCAAGCAAAGGCTCCTATGGTCGTATGGCTCTGAATACCAACTTGTCACGCCCAAGATGCGCGCCTATCCATTTTAAGACACGAGGGCCTCGCAAGGGATAGAGGCACATCTTGCCGTTCGCAAGTATAGTAACATTGCATCATACATTATAGAAGAGATGAGTATACAAGTTGGCTTACACTCGCCACATGCTAAATTACAATCCACACAGAGTTCAAATCATCAAGATGAAGACAGGGTCCGGCTACGGACAAAATCAAACGGTAAAAACAGATGCAAATGATACTATCTCGCTATCCCAAAGATCACGACCATGGTCCTCTACTCATCCGGGTAAGTCATGTACATCCTGCCTCTTTCCTCATCATATTCCCACTGGAGTTGGGTAAGATCATCCTGCACGTACTCATCTGTACCTGTACCTGGAGGGTTGTAGTAATCTATGAGCCATAAGGACTCGACAATCATGCGCCCGGGTACCGAGACTATTCAAGCTTAAAGGTTGGGATGGGGTATGTGTTTAGTTTGCAGCAACACTAAGCATATATGGTGGCTAACTTACGTAACATGAAAATAAATATGAGTGGCCTATGATGAACGATCGAATCTAGTATGATCTCTATGAGATCCTGAGCACTTACTTACGTCAATGATGAACCCACCGTGTTCTCTCTCGGATCATGTTCGCAAGCAGAGACGCTCACCATTACTCACACAGTTGGTGTATTTAATTAGAGTTTACTATAACGGGGTGTTAAACAAATATCCAAGTTGCCACATAACCGCGGGCACGGCTTCTCAAAAAGATTTAACCCTGCAGGGGTGCTCTAACTAGTCCATCACAAATAACCACACTCCGCGGGAATAGCCTCGACCATGGACCTCGTGGTCATCATAGGTAATTCCAAAGGAATTCCAACACCTCGAGAAAACCCGAAGAAAGTCAGACTCCACACGCAAGACACTCGATAAAGGTAAAACAAATCCAGCAAGACCGCCCGACGTGTTGACGAACCCAATAAGAGCCGCGTATCTCATTCTCAGGACACGACAGATAAGCTAGTGTACGGTGTCCTGATAGAAATCGCCCAAGTTGCCCTGGGTTGGCCCCGCACAGTGCTCTAGTTTGGACCAACACTCATGAGGAGCACTGGCCCGGGGGTTGATTAATTATCCACGGGTTTGCAAAGCCCTATGCAAATTTTATTAAGTTGTTAAGAAAATGTAGTACCAAAGTTGGGTCTTGCCAGACAAGTTTTAATCTCAACCGAATAACCAAGGGAGTCCCCATAACAACCCCGAGCGTGTTATGAGCGGAAAATATGGAAAACATAACACCGGTAACAAGAACTATGGCGGTAACAGCGAAAGAAAACACCTAGCATAAGGCCAAGCCTTCCACCAATACCAAGATATATATGTGCATTAAATTAAATAAAAGATAGTATTGTGATATCCAAATCCATGTTATCACATGGAACAACCTGCACCTGCAACTAAGAACGCTATAAGAGGGGCTGAGCAACGGTAACTTAGCCAATCAAAGGTTTGCTAGGATGTGGAGGGTTAGAGGCTTTCATGGCATTTAGGAGGCTGATATTCAAGTGGTAGGTAGTGCAATTGTAACGATAAGAGCGAGAAACTAGCAAGCGAAAATAGTATCGGGATCTGGGTACGATCATCTTGCCTCTTGGTTCTTTAGTGGAACAAGTAGCGGGATCCTCGTAGTAGTACTCTCTTGGGTCCTCGTACTCAGTATCAACACTCACGTCTACCTAAGAGAAACAGTAATAATAAACATCCAACCAAAGTGCACTGCACAACCAAGATGATGCATGATTCATTTATGAAGAATTCAACATGGCAATCCAAAACTAGTCATGTTTCACATGTAAAGTTGTTTATTAATGAATCTGGACAGAACCTCATGTTGAGTTATTTGAACATGCATGAACATGGCAAATATGGATGCAGCATGCAAAATTGATAGAAATGCATATAAGGAACGCAAGGAACGGAGTTACGGTTCTCACAATACGCTCACGACAAGGTACGAAGGCAAAAACACAAGATAACAAAGTCGTGGGCTAATTCTTGGCATTCCAAGGTATCCACTGGTTAGGTAATGAAAAACCAATCACAATAGTCTCAAATATCAATCAATTCCATGGAGTATAGCTCCCACAAATCACAAAACAATAAAACTCACAATATGCCACAAAACAGCAACATATCAACTTACACAACCCACAACTTGAGCTACAGGAATCCTACAGCCACAAACAAGATAATACCAAAAACTACATAACAAATGCATCAACTTATCCAACTACACAATCTGCATAGGAGGCACACATCAATTAGCATGAAGCTATCAAGTTGACATGATGAAACAGTTTTCTGGGACTTGGTGAAAATAACAGTTTTTCTGGAATCTGAGTTAATAAAGTAGCAAGTTGACAACAGTAGTTAAATATGCTAGAGAGAACCACTTGGCATTAAAATTAACAGGATGGTAGTAGACAACATATACTCCAAAACACTGGCAGTGAGCATGCTCAAATTCACAACACATCACAATATACCATCCACTCGGCATGGCATAAAAATAACAGCAGATTCTCAGACTTAGTTTTTAGCATGCTGAAACAAAAACATTAAGTTGGCTACTTAACAACATGGTTTCCACTTATATGTGTGATTCTCATGTTAAACAAAAATACCATGACATAATAGATATAAAACACTAGCACTTCCATGTTGGCACATGCCCCAAAGCAAGCAAGTATTAAATCATGCAAAAATGACAAATTGGCATCACAGCTAAAATGACAATTTTATGAACTTGCTCAAAAGTGAAATCTGAAAGCACCATTGGATTCATTGGCTCTTTCTACCACAAAAACATGTGTCATACTCATATGTCGATGTGAAACAACAAGGCACAAACAAGATATCAAAACTACCACCTATTCTCATAAGTGATACATAGCTCTAATGGAACATGGGCATAAATAATCATAACCAGATTTGTAACTTAGCTAGAGATGGAAATGAGATAACAAATTACAAACAAGAATATAATACAACAAGGGGTATATCAAGTGGGGAAACCCACTAGTCCCCACACCCACACATACACTCTACACACACACTACAAGCAAGCACACACACATGCCCTATATATGCCCAAGGCATATGAGCACCAACACTCATGAGCATACCACCCAAGAAGGGGGTGTTCACCCACACACACACTCACATGGCCATATATGCATAAGCATATGGCACACACACACTCACTCTCACAAGTGCACTAGGCACATACACTCACATGCATATACACCTATGTGCATGCACATATGCTCATGCACACACTCACAAACACACCTACACACATGCATATGTATGCACCACACCATGTGACACATACACACACAAGCACATACATACATATATTCATATGGATGCAAAGCACACACACACACATGCACTCAAATAAACAAAAAAGAAAAACTAGCATGCTGGTTGCATCTACACACACACATATACTTGCAATGGAAGAAAACAAAAGAAACAACAAAAAAGGGAAAACAGAATAAAATGGGGAGGGGTCAGATTTGAACCTGCAACCTCCTGGTTGCCTCCCGCACACCACACCACTGGGCTTAGCGCGACTGGTAACAGAGGAGGGGCACCTGCCCTCTAGTACTAACACACGCACTACATGACTGATGAAACTGAAGAAGTCGACAGCTGCAACTACAGAGCACGACAACGGTCAGACAGGGGACTCCGGTGACCATACGAGCGGTGGAGGCGCACACTGGACGCCCTGCTCCTGCCCGCACACGCACACACTAGCATAGCCACCTAATGTAGGTGAGAACGCTACCGGCGACGATGACAGAACGACAACGGTGGCGACCTCCACACGAATTGCACGGCGACGGACCAGACAAGGAATCGGGCGGGGCGGGGCGAAAATGCCCCCCTGCGAGAAGCAGGAACTCGCACGCGATGCGCGGAAGCATAAGCTCGACGGCGCACTCGTCGGTGATGAGGTCCGACGGCGGCGGAACGCTCCTGACGTGGGCACGCACTACAGTGAAGCTAAAAGCTTGGGATCAGGCGAGGGTGGACAGGGAGCTCACCTAGACACGACCGCGCAGCCAATTGAGCTCGAGGAAGCACGGTGACGGAGAATTGCCGCAGCAGAGGAGCTTGGCCGGAGGGGAAGAAGACGAAGCAGAGGTACGGCCTTGGCGTCCCACGCGGATGCAGAGGACGTCGGGGAAGCAGAAGGCAACGACAACGCGATCCTGACAATCTTCTGCCCGAGGGACTCGCCGGAGAAGCTGCCGCGGCAACGAGCTCTCTCTCTGAATCTCACTGCACCCTCTCTAGACCCTCTGAACCCATGCTTACCTGAGACGAAAGAGAGGGAGAGATGGAGGGTGGCGGCGCGAGGGGGAAGAGGGAACCCTAGGGGAGCGGCACGGATGTCGAGGGGCTTAAATAGGCTTGGGAACAGTCGGCGACGGCGATGGAAAGGGGACGACGGAGCACTCTCTCTCTCTCATTGAACCTGATGGCAGCGACGACGGAGCAGGTGGCCATCAGGTTTTGCTGGGCCTCATGGGCCGGTAAGGCCACGCGCACCCACTCTCTCAAACAAACAATCAGAAGCTCTATTCTTTTTAAAACACCACAACAAAGGGAAAAACTCCAGAGGAAAAAATAAAAGGATTTTTGGGCAAACAAAAATACTTTTGTAAAGAAAATAATATGTTCCCTTTAATAAAAATATTAAGTTTATTTTTAGGACAAGTAATTTTTAAATATTTAAAATAGGCAGCTCTTGTTATTTAAATGCCACCAAGGCATAAAGCTCAAAAGAATAAAAGATCAACACACTCACTCTTAAAACATAATAGGCTAGCACTTGAACATTTTTAAATAATTTAACTAGCAAGCTAAATCTGATTATAAAATAAAATGGGAATTAAGGCATTATGATGGGGGTTTTTGTTGAAAAGAAAGGAGAGGGGAAGAAGGAGGAGATTGCACACAAGAGCTCCACCCACACTCAAACCAAATCATAACACTCACATACATGGTCACTTCACAACATGTCATGTCATGATGGATGCATGATGCATGATGCATGAATGCAAGAACAAGACATGGATGACAAGTTGCAAACATTCATTAAACTCATGGCACAAGGTTCATACAATAGGTTACATGCCAAATAAGGTAGGGATAGCACTTGGGCTGTCACATCATCGGCAGGATCGACGGATCTACACCCGGGCCGGACCTCTGCACCAGCATCGTCGAGCCGGCTCGACGCGCGCAACCCGCCCGTGATGTGCGACCCGCCCGTGTTAACCCAGGCCAGAAGCACATCTTCGTGGGCTTCACTCAAGGTATGGATCTTGAATCTTCTGCGTCCTTTGAGACTCTTGTCTGTTCAGAGGACAAAGCTTCGAGCGGGGAAGCAGAGTCGATCTACCAGCTTCACAACGGTGGGCTCGAGGGCTATGACGAGCTTTACCCTGAGTTAGAGCATTCTGAGCCAGACGATTTTGGGCCACCGATTCATGCGGCCGTGTTCATGGCGGGATTGGCCCCAGGTGCGAGCAGCACAACCATTGGAGCAGCAACCTCGGGGGCCGAGCCGCCGCCGTTGGCTCAAGTTCTTCTGGATCTGATGAATGAGCTTGTGGCCCTGATGGCCACTGAAGTCATGCTAGGTAATCAAGCCGCTCGGAACTTGGACATTGTGAGACTCAAGGACCAGATGGCGGAGGAGCAACAGAGGATAGCTGAGCTAAAGGTTCAGATGGAGGCAGAGGCAGAACGCATTAAGACGAATGCCTTCTGCCTCGGGCTAGAACAACAATCAGCGGCTGCGGTGCATCGGATGAGGCATCAATCCCGCTTACTAGAACATTATGAGGCAAGGAATCTCTTCAATATGCCAGGAACAGGACGGGTAGCAGATGCACCTAGAAGTCGGCCGACGGCTCGACCGCAGCTTAACCCGCCCCGAAGAAACTAGGCCTCACCAGTGGTCTTTCCAACGCCGGCGGGTCATTATTCCAACCCGGCAGAGAACATGGTGGCCGCGACCACCCGGGTTAAAACAATCCCTATCCCAGATGAGACGCCCTTTTCAGAAGAGGTACGAAATGCCATTGGATACCTTCAGACGGCAATGGCCCAGCAGGAGAAGTATGCTTACAGCCGGAGCCGCATTCATTCAACCCCCCTCCCCAGCCGCAGCTTTAGCCGGTGCTATGAATCGCCGGCGGTCTCTAGCAATGATCGGCACAGAGGGCCTCCAGGGGATGATCATGTGGCTCTAGATGCACATGTGCTCATAAATCGGGCGAGGAACCAACAAGAGGCGATAGCTTTGGCCACGATGGCTCACCAAGAGCCCGCGCCCTCAGTATCAGTAGGAGTGGGAGT
Source organism: Hordeum marinum (assembly GCA_022496015.1). Lineage (NCBI taxonomy): Eukaryota > Viridiplantae > Streptophyta > Magnoliopsida > Poales > Poaceae > Hordeum > Hordeum marinum. The sequence goes on along the minus strand of JAAAWK010001151.1, from coordinate 5,881,067 downwards.
GACCACCAGGGCCGTGGGAGTGCCATGCTTAGCACCGGCTCTGTGGAGTGAGCGGTTGCCGAAGGATTTCAAAGGACCTTGCAAGGTCCCGAATTACACTGCTGACTTACCTCCGGAGGCCTGGATTGAAAGTTATGAGCTGGTTATGGAGATGTTGGATGTCAGTGAGGCGGTGTGTGCTAAGTACTTCATCATGATGCTTGAAGGTCCGGCTCGCACGTGGTTAAAGGGTTTGCCACCCAATACCATCAATTCATGGGCTGAGTTGAGGGCAAGGTTCATCAAAAACTTTCAAGGGACTTGCAAACAACCTATGACTATTGTGGATCTCGATCATTGTGTCCAGCAGGAGAATGAGTCGGCTCATCATTGGGTTCGACGGGTGTTGACCATCATCCACTCATCTGAACAGATCATGGCGGCTCAAGCAGTGGTGATCCTAGAAAAGAACTGTCACTTCGTCCCTTTGAAGCAGAAGCTCGGCTGGCTCAAGCGTATATGTCAGGACATGGGAGAACTCATGGCAGCTCTCACAAAGTATGCTGACTATGATAACACGAAGGATCTAGGCTCTGATGAGGAGAAGGCCGGCCAAGGTAAGAGGAACAACCAGGGCAAGGGTGAGGCAAACAAGGGTAACCAGAGCATGCGGAAAAACCCGGATAGCGGGTCAAAACTGGTGGACAATGCGAGCACTGGCCTGAATCATCCTAAGGGCAATGGGAAGTTCAGACCGCCTTTTAACAAAAATAGGACTCCTTTCATTTTGGAGGAAATGCTCAAAAAACCCTGTTCGGAGCACAGCCGACCCGATAAACCTACGACGCATACATGGGGTGATTGCCATATCATGCAGAAGTTCAAGAATTATAGCATGCAGCAACACAACAACCATGGTGGTGGCCCGCTTGGCGGCTTAGGACCAGGCGGGTCAGGAGTCGGATTTGGATCCGCTGGCTCAGGGTCCGGTCATCATGGTCAGGGCAATCAAGGAGGACATCCTTAGCACTCTGGTAACAACAATCAGCAGCAGCATAATCAGTCTAGGTATCAGAGTAATCTAAAGCAGCTCAGTTCGGGCTAGCATCATGTTTTCACGACCAGCCTTAACAAACGGGATCAGAAATTGCGCAAGCGAGCGGTTAATGCAGTCGCGCCGGCTCTTCCGCAATACTTGAAGTGGTCTGAGTATGACATAACATGGAGCCGGGAGGATCACCCGCCGCGTGTTGATGACCCGGGGTGGCTAGCCTTGGTAGTTGCCCCCCAAGTGGGAGGATATATGGTGAATAAGGTACTTATGGACGGTGGCAGTAGCATCAACATCCTATATTATGATACCTTTCGGTGGATGAATCTGCTTGATAAAGACCTTAAGCCCTCATCAACCGTTTTTCATGGTGTGGTACTGGGCAAGTCGGCTTACCCGATGGGCATGATTTCTTTGGAAGTTGCCTTTGGTGACGAGTACAACTACAGGGTGGAGTCCTTGTGGTTTGAAGTGGTCAAGATCAAGAGCCCTTATCATGCGTTGTTTGGGCGGCCGACTTATGCTAAGTTCATGGCTAGGCCTTGTTATGTCTACTTACAGCTCAAGTGCCCGGGTTAAAAGGCACGATTACTGTTCATGGTGATCGGAATACGGCTATTGAGTGCGAAGAAGGGGACATGGATTACGCGGAGTCCAGTTGTGTTGAGGCGGAACTCAAGTTCTATAAGGGAAATGTTGACCCGGAGGATATGACCCCGCTGAAGAAGCCTACCACAGAGGTTGAGCCACCCCACAAATTCTCGGCGGATGATACAAAGGCGGTAGATTTTACTCCGGGCGACTCGTCCAAACAGTTCATTATTGGGGCTAACATGGATCCCAAATAGGAAAGCACGCACCTTCTGACATGCCGAGTGTACCGAGAGAGTTCGCTAAGCATAACCTTAATGTGGATCCTAAGTTTGAACCTGTCAAGCAATTTCTACGGTAGATCAATGAGGAGAGATGCAAGGCCATTGGGGAGGAGGTCAGCCGGCTCTTAGCGGCGGGTTTCATTGTCAAGTCTTTCACCTGGAGTGGCTTGCTAACCCAGTGCTTGTGCTCAAGAAGAACGACACATGGCATATGTGTGGAGATTATACGGATCTTAACAAGGCCTCTCTGGCTGATCCTTTTTCTCTCCCTCGTATTGATCAAATCATTGATGCTACGACGGGTTGCGAAAGTTTATGCTTCATGGATGCTTATTCGGGATATCATCAGATCAAGATGGCGGTTAAGGACCAAGAAAAGATGGCTTTCATCACGCCTTTTGGAGCCTTCTGCTATGTGTCTATGCATTTCGGGCTCAAGAGTGCCCAGGCGACTTATCAGCACTGCGTATAGAATTGTCTTCACAATCAGATTGGATGCAACGTTCATGCTTATGTGGATGATATTGTGATCAAGTCAAGGAAGAAGGAGACCCTACTTGATGACTTAAAGGAAACCTTTGACAATCTACGGATTTATAAGATGATGCTTAACCCGACAAATTGTGTCTTTGGTGTTCCGACTGGCAAGCTCTTGGGATTTCTAGTTTTTGAGCGTGGTATTGAAGCCAACCCTGATAAGATCAAGGATATCACCTCCCAGGCTGAGCCGGCTTGAATCAATGATGCCCAACGCCTGGCAGGGCAAATCGCCGTGTTGAGCCGGTTCATAAGCCGCCTTGGTGAAAAAGCCATCCCTCTATATCAAATGATGAAAAAGACAGACAATTTTGTCTGGAGTACGGTGGCGGGTGAAGCATTTGAGGCGCTCAAGAAGCAACTCACTGAGCCGCCGGTTTTAGCTGGTCCGGCTGAGAAAGAGCCTTTGCTCCTATACGTGGCGGCCGTAATCTTGGTAGATTCCTTGAAGGTTGCAAAGTCAGCCTTAATCTTGGTTAGTTCTTCAGAAAGGAGCTGACATTTTTCATCAGCTTCACTTCGGGCGGCCTGCTGCATGGCTAGATTATTTTTTAAGGCGGCCACCTCTGACCCGGCTTCGTTTAAAGCTTCCTGCGACATATCAAAGTATGGAATGAGCCGGTAGGAGGAGAAGTTAAAAAAACTCAGCAAGTCTCAAACAGATTGCAAGCAATATATATGACACTTGGGGGCTAATGTCTATTGGATCTCGTACATTAAAGGCAGTTCCGGATCATCTTTATCAAGTTAACCCGGAACTTGGGGGCTACATACTAGCTTTTCAGGCTGTTCAGAATGAAATTCCTGACTCAACTTCGACAAGATTGAGCTGGCTCTTGGGGGCTACAATTGGCTCTATTACCCATCTTCTATAAAGCTCCGGTTCAATGTTATCAACTTTGAGCCGGCCCTTGGGGGCTAACAACGATGATTTGAGATTACCTCTAAGTAAGTTGAGGCCTACATGCTAAATATTTCTACTTCTACCAAGATTGAAGACCCGGATTATCATCAGCCAATATTAACCCGGCTCTTGGGGGATACGTAAGGGTATAAGGAGAATAAAGAATACCTCATATTTCTTCTTCATTAAGTTAACAAGTTTGAGCTCCACGTCCCGGCTTGTGGACAGTTGGTTCATATAGCCAGCATGAAGTTCGTCAGCTGTCATCTTCTCAAGGGCGGGGAACTCAAACCCCAGCTTCTTGGAGGCCTCAGTCGTCTCACTATGCTTTGTCAGCACATGAGGTGGAGGAGAGTGGAAGCCGGCGACGGTAATCAGGACGCCCGGAGTAGTGGTGTCATCAACAGCCTTGGCAGGGCTCGACGGCTTGGAATGGTCCTTCTGAAGACTCTCTGGAATAATATCGTCAGCTGCCGGCTCTGCAGAAGCCGTCGAGGGATTTTCATCCGGCATAGGAGCGTCCGGCTTGGCAAGCTCCGGTTCTTGAGCATTAGGGCCAGGGAAGGACTTGTTGGTCTTCCTTCGCTTGGCTTGAGCCCTGGAAAAGCATAAAAGTTAGAGCCCAAGGTTTACAACCGCCCAAGGTTCGGATGTAAGGCTTGAAAACACGTACATCGGATTAATCTTTGGAGGCGGCAGAGCAGTGGCCGTAGAGTCACGAGACAAAGGCGGTGATCCCTGAAAAGCAGTTCAGATAATGCAAGGCAATGTGGGAATTACAAAGGAAGAACTCGTAAAATGAAGCCTAGAAGAAATACATATCTCCGCGGGACGCTTCTTCTGAGCCGGGGAGTTAGGTAACCCGGACATGAGATCGGTAGAGCCGGCACACCGGGTCTGGCGTCGGTCGGCTTGCTATTGCTTTTCTAAAAGAAATTGGGGGTCCAAGTAAGCAAGAGGATGAGAAAGGGGAACTTTTCGAACGACCCGCCGTATCTTCTGGGGTACAAAGTATTCTGAGTCGGACGGAACATAAGTTACCTCAGGGGCATTGGCGCGGCTGGTCTCTGTCTCGTCCTGTGAATGGTTGTTGTCAGTAAGGTGAATAAAGAGGTGGCAAAAATAGTCAAGTTATACCTCTGAGCCATCTGATTCCGACGGTTCAAACCATTCTGCCTAAGGAGTGGTCTTCTTCGTCTTCTTGGCGTGGCTTTCTTCAGAGGAGGAACATATTTCTTCTTCCAGAAGTCGGAGTCAGCCAGAAAAGATAAGCCGACAAGTAGTGAGGGGATTGCCAAGACATAACTAATAAAGAGAAGAGACTATAAAGAGTCGCCTTACATCTGGGGCCGGGTTAGTGACACAAAAAGGTGCCAGCCCAATGGCACTACTAGCTCCGAAGTTTCATGGACGAGACTCCTGATGACAGTTGTAATGTCATCTTCTGTTAATGTTGTCCGGCTGAAGCAGAGGGAATCATCATATTGGCCCGAGTATTCACACATAAGGTGATTTCGCCGGCTCAAGGGCATAATACTCCAAGAAATCCAGCAGCGGATCAAATCCAATCTTGTGAGTCCATTGGCCATAAGGGCTTTAATCTTGGCATGAGTCGGCTCGTGCTTCGCCCATTCAGCAGTGGACAGCCGGCTAGGAAGCTCAGAGGTCGTCTTGAGACGGGATGGGCAGTAACCCGATAGGGGATGCTCACCATCTGGGGAGGTATCTTTACAGCAAAACCAAGTATTGTTCCAATCTTTCGGATGACTCGACATCTGAACAGCCGAAAAAGTTATGTCCCGGTGCCTCTGAATTGAAATCCCGTCGAGTTCTAAGCTTAGGTCGGCCTTCACTTCTGTCTGGCGGTTTGCGTAAAAGAACTCACGGAAGAGACCAACATACGGCTCAGTTTGCAAATAGACTTCACTGAGCACTTGGAAGTTGCATATATTGGAGACAAAATTGGGGGCAAGGTCTTGAGGGCACAGCTTGTAAAAGTGAAGGACATCCCGGAAGAATTTTGAGCCGGAGGGTACAAACCCACATTCGACATGATCTGAAAAGACGACTACGCCATCCTGAGGAACGGCTTCAGTTCATTACCCGGAACCCGCCAATGGATGGCATCTTTGGTGGGTAGGGTGCCCGCGTGTACAAAGTCCATCAGGAACTCTTCAGTGATGCAAGAGCCGACCCAATTGCATGAGTTGGGTGCACGAGACATGGCGACGGCTCAAAACTACGCAAGGTAACTATGTGCGGCGAGTTAGGGAACGATAGTTGGCGCCTACCGTGGGGCTCGCGCTCGGTGGTGTTGAGTTCTCAAAGGGCTCTCTCCCAGGGCTCGAGGGATACATGGTCGGAAGGATGAACAAGAGTTGTCGCAGCTGGCTCTATATCGACGATGCAGGCTGGGGGCTTGATGCCGGCTCTGTCGAATATGGATTCCGGGTTCCCTTTGGCAGGATCCATGTCTTCATCGGCAGGATCGACGGGTCTACACCCGGGCAAGACATCTGCACCAGCATCGTCGAGCCGGCTCGGCGCGCGCAACCCACCCGTGATGTGCGGCCTGCCCGTGTTAACCCGGGCCGGAGGCACGTCTTCGTGGGCTTCACTCAAGGTATGGATCTAGAAGCTTCTGCATCACAGGAAACTCTTGTCTATTCAAAGGACGGATCTTCGAGCGGGGAAGCGGAGTTGATCTACCAGCTTCACAACGGTGGGCTCGGGGGCTACGACGAGCTTTGCCTAGAGTTGGAGCATTCTGAGCCAGACGATTTCTGAGCGCCGGTTCATGCGGCCGTATTCATGGCGGGGTCGGCCCCAGGTGCGACCAACACAGCCGCTAGAGCAGCAGCCTCGGGGGCTGACCCGCCTCCGTCGGCTCAAGTTCTTCTAGATCTGATGAACGAGCTCGCGGCCCTGATGGCCACCGAAGTTACGCCAGATAATCAAGTCGCTCGGAACTTAGAGATTGTGAGGCTCAAGGACCGGATGGCGGAGGAGCAACAGAGGATAGCTGAGCTAAAAGTTCAGATGGAGGCAGAGGCAGAACGCATTAAGACGGATGCCTTCCGCCTTGGTCTAGAACAACAATCAGCGGCTACGGTGCATCGGATGAGGCATCAGTCCCCGCTTACCAGAACATTATGAGGCTAGGATCTCTTCAATACGCCAGGAACGGGACGGGCAGCGGATGCACTTGGAAACCGGCAGCGGCTCGACCGCAGCTTAACCCGCCCCGACGAAACTAGGCCTCACCAGTTGTTTTTCCAACGCCGACGGGTCATTATTCCAACCTGGCAGAGAATATGGTGGCCGCGGCCACCCGGCTTGAAACAATCCCTATCCCAGATGAGCCGCCTTTTGCAGAAGAGGTACGGAACGCCATTGGGTACCTTTAGACGGTGATGGCCCAGCAGGAGAGATATGTTTATAGCCGGAGCCGCGTTCATTCAACTCCCCTCCCCAGCCACAACTTTAGCCGACGCTATGAATCGACAGCGGTCTCCAGCAGCGATCGACATAGAGGGCCTCCGGGGGATGATCAGACGGCTCTAGATGCACAAGCGCTCATAAACCGGGCGAGGAACCAGCAAGAGGCGGCGGCTTTGGCCACAGCAGCTCACCAAGATCCCATGCCCTTTGTATCAGTAGGAGCGAGAGTGACCACCAGGGCTGTGGGAGTGCCGTGCTTAGTGCCGGCTCTGCGGAGTGAGCGGTTGCCAAAGGATTTCAAAGGACCTCGCAAGGTCCCGAATTACACTGCCGACTTACCTCCGGAGGCCTTGATCGAAAGTTATGAGCTGGCTATGGAGATGTTGGATGTTAGTGAGGCGGTCTGTGCTAAGTACTTCATCATGATGCTTGAAGGTCTGGCTCGCACGTGGTTAAAGGGTTTGCCGCCCAATACCATCAATTCATGGGCTGAGTTGAGGGCAAGGTTCATCAAAAACTTTCAAGGGACTTGCAAACAACCTATGACTATTGTGGATCTTGATCACTGTGTCTAGCAAGAGACTGAGTCGGCTCCTCATTGGGTCTGACAGTTGTCGACCATCATCCACTCATCTGAACAGATCATGGCGGCTCAAGCGGTACTGATCCTAGAAAAGAACTGTCACTTTGTCCCTTTGAAGGAGAAGCTCGGCTGGCTCAAGCGTATGTGTCAGGACATGGGCGAGCTCATGCCGACTCTCACAAAGTATGCTGACTCTGATAACACGAAGGATCCAGCCTCTGATGAGGAGAAGGCTGGCCAAGGTAAGAGGAACAACCAGGGCAAGGGTGCGGCAAGCAATGGTAACCAGAGCAAGAGGAAAAATCCGGATGGCGGGTTAGAACTGGTGGCCAATGCGAGCATCGGTCAGAATCATCCGAAGGGCAATGGGAAGTTCAGACCGCCTTTTAACAAAAATAAGACTCCTTTCAATTTGGAGCAAATGCTCAAAAAACCCTGTCCGGAGCACAACCGGCCCGATAAACCGACGACGCACACATGGGGTGATTGCCATATCATGCAGAAGTTCAAGAATTACAGCATGCAACAACACAACAACCATGGTAGTGGCCCGCCCGGCGGCTCAGGATCAGGCGGGTCAGGAGCCGGATTTGGATCCGGCGGCTCAGGGTCCGGTCATCATGGTCAGGGCAATCAAGTAGAACATCCACAACACTCTGGTAACAACAATCCGCAACAATATAATCAATCTGGGTATCAGAGTAATCCAAAGTAGCTCAGTTCGGGCCACTATCATGTTTTTACGACCAACCTTAACAAGCGGGATCAGAAATTGCGCAAGCGAGCAGTTAATGCAGTCGCACCGGCTCTGCCGCAATACTTGAAGTGGTCTGATTATGACATAACATGGAGCCGGGAGGATCACCCGCGACGTGTGGATGACCCAGGGCGGCTGGCCTTGGTAGTTGCCCCCCAAGTGGGAGGATATATGGTGAATAAGGTACTTATGGATGGTGGCAGTAGCATCAACATCATGTATTATGATACCTTCAGGTGGATGAAGCTGCTTGATAAAGACCTTAAGCCCTCATCAACCGTTTTTCATGGTTTGGTACCAAGCAAATCAGCTTACCCGGTGGGCAGGATTTCTTTGGAAGTCGACTTTGGTGACGAATACAACTACAGGGTGGAGTCCTTGTGGTTTGAAGTGATCAATATCAAGAGCCCTTATCTTGCGTTGTTTGGGCGACCGACTTAGTTCATGGCTAGACCCTGTTATGTCTACTTACAACTCAAGATGCCCGGATTAAAAGGCACGATTACTGTTCATGGTGATCGGGATACGGCTATTGAGTGCGAGGAAGGAGACGTGGCTTACGTGGAATCCAGTTGTGCTGAGGCGGAACTCAAGTTCTAAAAGGAGAATGTTGACCCGGAGGATATGACCCCGCTGAAGAAGCCTACGATGGAGATTGAGCCGTCCCTCAAAATTTTGGCGGATGATACCAAGGCGGTGGATTTCACTCTGGGCGACTCATCCAAACAGTTCATCATTGGGGCCAACATGGATCCCTAATAGGAAAGCGCGCTCATCGAATTCATCCATGAGAATCGGGACATCTTTGCATGGAAACCTTCTGACATGCCGGGTGTACCGAGAGAGTTCACTGAGCATAACCTTAATGTAGCAGTTTCTACGGCAGTTCAATGAGGAGAGACACAAGGCCATTGGGGAAGAGGTCGCCCGGCTCTTAGCGGCAGGTTTCATCGTCGAGGTCTTTGACCCAGAGTGGCTTGCTAACCCAATGCTTGTGCTCAAGAAGAACATCACGTGGCATATGTGTGTGGACTATAGGGATCTTAACAAGGCTTGTCCGGCTGATCCTTTTGCTCTCCCTCGTATTGATCAAATCATTGATGCTACGACGGGTTGTGAAAGCCTATGCTTCCTGGATGCTTATTCGGGATATCATCAGATCAAGATGGTAGTTCAGGACCAAGAGAAGACGACTTTCATCATGCCTTTTGGAGCCTTCTGCAATGTGTCTATGCCTTTTTGGCTCAAGAGTGCCTAGGCGACTTATCAACGCTAGGTGCATAATTGTCTTCACAATCATATTGGACGCAACGTTCATGCTTATGTGGATGATATTGTGATGTAATCAAGGAAAAAGGAGACCCTGCTTGATGACTTAAGGGAAACCTTTGACAATCTGTGGATCTATAAGATGATGCTTAACCCGACAAAGTGTGTCTTTGGTGTTCCGGCTGGCAAGCTCTTGGGATTTCTGGTGTCTGAGCGTGGCATTGAAGCTAACCCGGATAAGATCAAGGCTATCACCTCCCTGGCTGAGCCGACTTGTATCAATGATGTCCAACGCCTGGCAGGGTGGATCGTCGTGTTGAGCCGGTTCATAAGCCACCTTGGTGAGAAAGCTATCCTTCTATATCACATGATGAAAAAGACAGACAATTTTGTCTAGAGTACGGCGGCGGGTGAAGCGTTTGAGGCTTTCAAGAAGGAGCTCACTAAGCCGTCGATATTAGTTGCTCTGGCTGAGAAAGAGCCTTTGCTCCTATATGTGGTGGCTAACAACCGAGCTGTCGGCGCTGCAATTGTGGTCGAGCGCAAGGAAGCAGGGAAGGAATATCCGGTTCAGAGGCCGGTTTATTATATCAGTGAGGTCCTGACAAGGCCCACGCAGAGATATCCACATTGGCAGAAGCTAGTATATGGGGTGTTCATGGCCAACCGCAAGTTAAAGCATTACTTCATAGGGCACCAGATCACCGTGGTTAGCTCTGCTCCGTTGGGGGACATAGTTCAGAAAGAGAAGCCACTGGTAGGATTGCTAAGTGGGCATTGGAGCTGGGACCTCTCAATCTGAAATACGTACCTCGTACGGCTGTCAAGTCTCAAGCCCTTGTGGATTTCATAAATGACTGGACAGAGTGTCAAGCGCCCGAGGAAAAGCCGGATAACACATACTGGACTATACACTTTGATGGATCCAAGCAGCTGGAAGGATCATGGGCAGGAGTTGTTTTAACATCTCCCAAAGGTGATAAGTTCTGTTATGTGCTCCGGCTGATGTTCCCTTGCACCAATAACGCGGCTGAATACGAAGCCCTGCCTCATGGCCTCAGAGTAGCTAAGGAGATGAATTTAAGCCGGGTAAGGTGCTTCGGCGACTCAGACCATGTGGCTCAGCAAGTTTCAGGTACTTGGGATTCCAGGGATCTACGGATGGTGGCTTATCATCAAGCAAAGGATGTCATTGCTAGTCATTTCAAGGGTTATCAGGTGGATCACATTGATCATCGCAGGAACGTGGTGGCTGATGCCCTATCAAGGTTAGGCTCTCAGCAAAAGCCGGTGCCGCCCAATATCTTTCTGGACGTCTTGCACCACCAGACTGTCAAGTTACCCTCAGAGGAAGATTTGGCTGTTCCTGACCCGGAGGGACAATTGGTGGCGGCTCTACATGCTATTCCGGATTGGACTATGCCTTGCTTGGTGTATTTGACTCGGGGCGAGTTACCTGATGATGAAAATCTGGCCAGACAGATCACCTGGTGGTCTAAGTCCATGGCAATAGTTAATGGTGAGTTGTACAAGTGCAGCATTACCGGGGTGTTTCAACATTGTGTCTCACCAGAGGAGGGTAAGGAAATCTTGAATGAAATTCATGCTGGAGATTGCGTACATCACGCCGACTCAAAATCTCTAGTGGCCAAGGCTTTCTGGCACGGTTTCTTCTGGTTGACGGCTCACAAGGATGCAGAGGATCTGGTCCGCAAATGTGACGGCTGTCAAAAGTTGGGCCGACGTGCTCATGTTCCGGCTCAAGAATTGCGCATGATACCAATTACTTGGCCGTTTGCAGTCTGGGGGCTTTATATGGTCGGGCCTTTCAAGAGATCCAAGGATAAGAAAACGCACCTCTTGGTGGCGGTTGATAAGTTCACCAAGTGGGTAGAGGCTGATCCAGTCAGCAAGTGTGACGTGGCTATGGCGGTTCAATTTATTAAAAAGCTGATCTACCATTTTGGTTACCCTCACAGAATCATCACGGACAATGGCACAAACTTGTCCAAGGGGGCTATGAAAAAATTCTCCGACCTGGAGCACATCCGACTTGATGTTTCGGCGGTTGCTCATCCACAGTCCAATGGTCAGGCGGAGCATGCTAATCAAGAAATCTTGAGAGGTATCAAGCCACGTCTTATGGTTCCTTTACAACAGACACCGGGTTGTTGGGTGGAAGAGTTTTCGTCCGTCTTATGGAGCATCAGAACTACCCCTAACAGATCCATATGTTATACACCTTTCTTCATGGTTTACGGTGCAGAGGCCGTGTTACCAAGTGGCATCCGGCATGATTCGCCACGAGTGGCGGCTTACGTTGAGACAGACAATGAGACGGCACGTCAAGACACGTTGGATGCTTTGGAGGAGGAACGAGAACTGGCGGCTGTTCGTTCAGCTATCTATCAGGAAGACCTGCGCTCCTATCATAGCCGCAAGGTCAAGACCCGGACGTTTCAAGAAGGCGACTTAGTGTTGGGCTGATTCAAGACCAGACAAATATGCATAAGTTATCTCCTCCATGGGAAGGACCTTTCGTGGTCAATAGAAATCTCAACAACGGGTCGTATTATCTCATTGACATCCGGGACGATTCAGATACCTCGGGGCAGGAGACCCGCCGACCGTGGAACATAGCGCATCTGCGGTCTTATTATACCCGAGTTGTTGAGACTTGACATTCTACACTATCATTGTACATGTCATATTTATATATGAATAAAGTAGCATCCCTGTAAGCCGGGGCCTCTGCCATTTCGCATATCTTCATCCATGCAAGAAAAATCCAAAACTTGGTTGTCGAAGGGGGCTTCCCACCCTCCGGGTGTAGCTTATCTAACCCTAACAACCGGCTCTTAAGCCAAAAATGTTGACAAGTCAACATAGCTATCGAAGGGGGCTTCCCACCTCCGGGTGTAGCTTATCTAACCCTAATAGCCGGCTCTTAAGCCAAAAAAGTTGACAAGTCAACTTGGTTGTCGAAGGGGGCTTCCCACCTCTGGTGTAGCTTATCTAACCCTAACAGCCGGCTCTTATGCCAAAAAATGTTGACTAGTCAACATAGCTGTCGAAGGGGGCTTCCCACCTCCGGGTGTAGCTTATCTAACCCTAACAGCTGGCTCTTATGCCAAAAAAGTTGACAAGTCAACTTGGTTGTCGAACGGGGCTTCCCACCTCCGGGTGTAGCTTATCTAACCCTAATTGCCGACTCTTATGCCAAAAAATGTTGACAAGTCAACATAGCTGTCTAAGGGGGCGCCCACCTCCGGGTGTAGCTTATCTAACCCTAACAGCCGGCTCTTATGCCAAAAAAGTTTACAAGTCAACTTGGTTGTCAAAGGGAGCTTCACACCCTCCAGGTGTAGCTTATCTAACCCTAACAACCGGATCTTAAGCCAAAAATGTTGACAAGTCAACATAGCTATCGAAGGGGGCTTCCCACCTCCGGGTGTAGCTTATCTAACCCTAACAGCCGACTCTTATGCCAAAAAATGTTGACAAGTCAACATAGCTGTCGAAGGGGGCTTCCCACCTCTGGGTGTAGCTTATCTAACCCTAACAGCCGGCTCTTATGCCAAAAAATGTTGACAAGTCAACATAGCTGTCGAAGGGGGCTTCCCACCTCTGGGTGTAGCTTATCTAACCCTAAAAGCCGGCTCTTATGCCAAAAAATGTTGACAAGTCAACATAGCTGTCGAAGGGGGCTTCCCACCTCCTGGTGTAGCTTATCTAACCCTAACAGCCGACTCTTATGCCAAAAAAGTTGACAAGTCAACTTGGTTATCAAAGGGGGCTTCCCACCCTCTGGGTGTAGCTTATCTAACCCTAACAACCGGCTCTTAAGCCAAAAATGTTGACAAGTCAACATAGCTGTCGAAGGGGGCTTCCAACCTCCGGGTGTAGCCTATCTAACCCTAATAGCCGGCTCTTAGGCCAAAAATGTTGACAAGTCAACTTGGTTGTCGAAGGGGGCTTCTCACCTCCGGGTGTAGCTTATCTAACCCTAACAGCCGGCTCTTAAGCCAAAAATGTTGACAAGTCAACATAGCCATCCAGGGGGCTTCCTGCCCTACGGTGTTGGAAATATGCCCTAGAGGCAATAATAAAATGGTTATTATTGTATTTCCTTGTTCATGATAATTGTCTATTGTTCATGCTATAATTGTGTTAACCGGAAACCATAATACATGTGTGAATACATAGACCACAACATGTCCCTAGTGAGCCTCTAGTTGACTAGCTCGTTGATCAATAGATGGTCACGGTTTCATGGCCATGGACATTGGATGTCATTGATAACGGGATCACATCATTAGGAGAATGATGTGATGGACAAGACCCAATTCTAAGCATAGCACAAGATCGTGTAGTTCGTTTGCTAAAGCTTTTCAATGTCAAGTATCGTTTCCTTAGACCATGAGATTGTGCAACTCCCGGATACCGTAGGAATGCTTTGGGTGTGCCAAACGTCACAACGTAACTGGGTGGCTATAAAGGTACGCTACGGGTATCTCCGAAAGTATCTGTTGGGTTGGCACGAATCGAGACTGGGATTTGTCACTCCGTGTGACGGAGAGGTATCTCTGGGCCCACTCGGTAAGACATCATCATAATGAGCTCAATGTGACTAAGGAGTTAGTCACGGGATGATGTATTACGGAACGAGTAAAGAGACTTGCCGGTAACGAGATTGAACAAGGTATGGGGATACCGACGATCGAATCTCGGGCAAGTATCATACCGATAGACAAAGGGAATTGTATACGGGATTGATTGAATCCTTGACATCATGGTTCATCCGATGAGATCATCGTGGAGTACGTGGGAGCCAACATGGGTATCCAGATCCCGCTGTTGGTTATTGACCGGAGAGGTGTCTCGGTCATGTCTACGTGTCTCCCGAACCCGTAGGGTCTACACACTTAAGGTTCGATGACGCTAGGGTTATAGGGAAAAGGTATACGTGATTACCGAAGGTTGTTCGGAGTCCCGGATGAGATCCCGGACGTCACGAGGAGCTCCGGAATGGTCCGGAGGTAAAGATTGATATATAGGAAGTCCAGTTTCGGTCACCGGAAAGTTTTCGGGCTCATCGGTATTGTACCGGGAGTGCCGGGAGGGTGCCGGAGGACCCCCGGGAGGGGTGTGACGACCAGAGGACTTCATGGGCTGTTAGATAAAGTGTGTCAGCCCTTATTGGGCTGGGAAATACTTTTGCTAAAGGCCCATGTGGCTGGAGATAAGGAGATAAGGCAAAAAGGATTTAAAAGGAGGAGATCCACCTCCCTTGTGGGAGGTGGACTCTCCCTTTAATTCGGCCGGCCATCTCCTCTTTGGAGTAGAGGCCAAGCCAGCCCTCCACGTCCCTCCTCCTATATATACTTGAGGTTTTGGATGTTTTGAGTGAGGATTTGATCTCTCTCTCTCACGGCGAAGCCCTACCTCTCTTCTTCCTCCTCCGCAGCGCTTAGGCGAAGCCCTGTCGGAATACCTTGCTACTCCACCACCACCACGCCGTCGTGCTGCTGTTGGAGCCCTTCCCCAACCTCTCCTTCCTCCTTGCTGGATCAAGGTGTTGGAGACGTCACCGGGCTGCACGTGTGTTGAACGCGGAGGTGCCGTCCGTTCGGCACTTGATCGGATCTACCGCGATCTGAATCGCTGCGAGTACGACTCCATCAACCGCGTTCTTGTAACGCTTCCGCTTAGCGATCTTCAAAGGTATGAAGATGCAATCTCTCCCCTCTCGTTGCTGGTTTCTCCATAGATAGATCTTGGTGAACGTAGGAAAATTTTGATTTACTACTACGTCTCCCAACAGTGGCATCATGAGCTAGGTCTATGCGTAGAATCTATGCACGAGTAGAACACAAAGTAGTTGTGGGCGTCGATTTTGTTAATATGCTTGCCGTTACTAGTCTTATCTTGATTCGACGGTATTGTGGGATGAAGCGGCCCGGACCAACCTTACACGTACGCTTACGTGAGACCGGTTCCACCGCCTGACATGCACTAGTTGCATAAGGTGGCTAGCGGGTGTCTGTCTCTCCCACCTTAGTCGGATTGGATTCGATGAAAAGGGTCCTTATGAAGGGTAAATAGCAATTGGCATATCACGTTGTGGTTTTGACGTAGGTAAGAAACGTTCTTGCTAGAAACCTATAGCAACCACGTAAAAACTTGCAACTACAAATTAGAGGACGTCTAACTTGTTTTTGCAGCATATGCCGTGTGATGTGATATGGCCAAAAGGATGTGATGTGATGCATTGTGATGTATGAGATTGATCATGTTCTTGTAATAGAGTTCACGACTTGCATGTCGATGACTATGACAACCGGCAGGAGCCATAGGAGTTGTCTTATACTATTGTATGACCTGCGTGTCAATCATAAACGCCATGTAATTACTTTACTTTATTGCTAAACGTTAGCTGTAGTAGTAGAAGTAATAGTTGGCGAGACAACTTCATGAAGACACAATGATGGAGATCATGATGATGGAGATCATGGTGTCGTGCCGGTGACAGTGATGATCATGGTGCCCCGAAGATGGAGATCAAAGGAGCAAGATGATATTGGCCATATCATGTCACTATATTGATTGCATGTGATGTTTATCATGTTTACATCTTATTTGCATAGAACGACGGTAGTAAATAAGATGATCTCTCAATAAAATTTCAAGAAAGGTGTTCACCCTAACTGTGCACCGTTGCTAAGGATCGTCGTTCCGAAGCACCACGTGATGATCGGGTGTGATAGGTTCTAACGTTCGCATACAACGGGTGTAAGCCAGATTTACACATGCGAAACACTTAGGTTGACTTGACGAGCCTAGCATGTACAGACATGGCCTCGGAACACGGAAGACCGAAAGGTCGAACATGAGTCGTATAGAAGATACGATCAACATAGAGATGTTCACCATGGATGACCAGTCCGTCTCACGTGATGATCGGACACGGGCTAGTTGACATGGATCATGTATCACTTGGAAGACTAGAGAGATGTCTATCTAAGTGGGAGTTCATTAATAATTTGATTAAATGAACTTAATTATCATGAACTTAGTCTAAAAATGTCCTTGCAAATCATGTCGTAGATAGCTCGCGCTGTAGCTCCCCAGTTTTATTGATACAATCCTAGAGAAAAGTAAGTTGAAAGTTGATGGTAGCAATAATGCGGACTGGGTCCGTGATCTGAGGATTGTCCTCATTGCTGCACAGAAAGCTTATGTTTTTGATGTACCGCTAACTGCATCACTCCCTCAAGCGTTGTCTGTAGATGTTGTGAACATATGACAGGCACTTTTTGGTGACTACGTGATAGTTCAATGCGTCATGCAATATGGCTTAGAATTGAGGCTCCAAAACGTTTTGAACGTCACAGAACATATGAGATGTTCTAGGAGCTGAGATTGTGATCTCAAGCTCGTGCCTATGTTGAGAGGTATGAGACCTCCAACAAGATTCTTTGCCTGCAAGATAAAGGAGAATAGCTTAATCGGTGAGCGTGTTCTCAGATTGTCTGGGTGCTACAATCACTTGAATCAAGTGGGAGTTAATCTTCCAGATGAGATAGTGATTAATGCAGTTCTCCAAGTCACTGCCACCAAGCTACTAGAGCTTCGTGATGAACTATAACATGCCAGGGATGGATAAGATGATCCCTGAGTTGTTCGTGATGTTTGACACCACGAAGGTAGAAATCAATGAGGAGCATCAAGTGTTGATGGTTAAGTGAAAACCACTAGTTTCAAAAGGGGCAAGGGCAAGAAGGGAAAAACTTCAGGAATGGCAAGCCAGTTGTTGCTCTAGTGAAGAAACCCAAGGTTGAGCCCGAACCCGAGACTAAGTGCTTCTGTTATGAGGAGAATGTTCGCTGAAGCGGAAAAACCCTAGATGATTGGTAGATAAGAAGGCTGGTAATGTCAATGGAAGTATATTTGATATACGTGTTAGTGATGTGTACCTTGCTGGTACTCCTAGTAGCACCTGGGTATTAGATACCGGTTCGGTTGCTAAGTGTTAGCAACTCGAAATAAAAGCTACGGAGTAAATGGAGACTAGCTAGGTGAAAGGTGACGATGTGTGTTGGAAGTATTTCCAAGATTGATGTGATCACCATCGCATGCTCTCTCTACCTTCAGGATTTGTGATAAACCTAAATAAATGTTATTTGGTGTTTGCGTTGAGCATAAACGTGATTAGATCATGATTAGTGCGATACGGTTATTCATATAAGTTAGAGAATAATGGTTATTCTGTTTACATGGATAATGCCTTCAATGGTCATGCACCCACTCGAAATGGTTTATCGAATCATGATCGTAGTAGTACACATATTCATAACATTGGTACCAAAAGATACAAAGTTAATAATGATAGTACCACATGCTTGTGGCACTGCCACGTAATGTCATATTGGTATAAATCGCATGAAGAAACTCCATGATGATGGATGTTTTTTGACTCACTCGATTTCGAATCGGTTGAGACATGCGAGCCATGCCTCTTGGGCAAGATGACTGAGACCCCGTCATCCAATATGATGGAGCGGGCAAGTGGCTTATTGGAATTAATACATGTTGATGTATGTGGTCCAATGAGTGTTGAAACACACAGTGGATATCGTTGTTTTTCTTTACCTTCACTGATGATTTGAGTAAATATGGGGATATTTACTTAATGAAACACGAATCTGAAATGTTTGAAAGGTTCAAGGAGTTTCAGAGTGAAGTTAAAGATCATCGTGACAAGAAGATAAATGTCTATGATATGATCATGGAGGTGAATATCTAAGTTACGAGTTTGGTATGCAATTTTAGACAATGTGGAAATTGTTTCACAGCTCACGCCTCCTGGAACACCATAGTGTGATGGTGTGTTCGAACGTCGTAGTCGTGCTCTATTGGATATAGTGAGTACTATGATGTCTCTTATCGTTTTACCACTATCGTTATGGGGTTATGCATTAAAGACAAATCCATTCACTTTAACAGGGCACCATCTAAGTCTGTTGAGATGACACCGTGAGAATTATGGTTTGACAGAAGCCTAAGCTGTCGTTTCTTAATGTTTGGGGCTGCGACACTTATGTGAAAATGGGTTTTTCACCTAGCGAGCTCGAACTCAAAGCAGACAAATGCATCTTCATAGAATACCCTAATGAGACATTGGGTATACCTTCTATCTCAGATCCAAGCGCAAAAGGTGTTTGTTGCTAAGAACGGGTCCTTTTTGAGAAAGAGTTTCTCTCGAAAGAATTGAGTGGGAGGAAGATAGAACTTGATAAGGTTGTTGAACCTTTGTTTCAACCAGAGAATAGCGCAACACAGAAAGATGTTTCTGTAGAGCCTACTTAGTTGAAAAGGAAGTTAATGATGATGATCATGAAGCTTCGGATCAAGTCACTATCGAACCTCGTAGGTCGACAAGGACGCGTACTGCTCCTGAGTAGTACGACAACCCTGTCTTGGAAATCATGTTGTTGGACAACGATGAACCTACGAACTATGGAGAAGCGATGGTGGGCCCGGATTCCAACAAATGGCTAGGAGCCATGAAATCCGAGAAAGGATCCATGTATGAAAACCAAGTATGGACTTTGGTAGACTTGCCTGTTGAATGGCGGGTCATTGAGTACAAATGGACCTTTGAGATAAACATAGACGCTAATGGTGAAATGTCACCGTTTATAAAGCTCGACTTGTCGCAAAGAAGTTTCCGCCAAGTTCAAGGAGTTGACTGCAATGAGATTGTCTCATCTGTAGCGATGCTAAAAGTCTATTAAAATTTTGTTAGCAGTTGCTGCATTTTTCGATTATGAAATCTGGCAGATGGATGACAAAACAAGGTTTCCGTAATGGTTTCTGTGAGGAAGAGTTGTATGTGATACAACCAGAAGGTTTTGTCAATCCTAAGGATGCTAATAATATGCAAACTCCAGCGATCCTTCTATGGACTGGAGCAAGCATCTCGGAGTTGGAATATATGCTTTGATGAGGTGATCAAAGTGTTTAAGTTTATACAATGTTTATGAGAAACTTGTATTTGCAAGAAAGTGAGTGGGAGCACTATGGAATTTCTTATAAGAATATGTAGTTGACATATTATTGATCGGAAATGATGTAGAATTTCTGGAAGAGCATGAAGGGTTGTTTGAAAAGTTTTTTTTTTCAAAGGAAGACCCAGATAAAGCTACTATTTTATTAAGCATCAAGATCTATAGGGATAGATCTATTCGCTTGATAAGTTTTTTTGATGAAGACATACCTTGACAAGTTTTTGAAGGAGTTCAAAATAGATGGGTCAAAGAAGGAGTTCTTGACTGTATTGTAAGGTGTGAAATTGAGTAAGACTCAATACCCGACCACGGCAGAAGATAAAGAAGAGATGAGTGTCATCTCCTATGCTTTAGCCATAGGCTCTATATAGTATGCCATGCTGTGTACCGCACCTGTGTGTGCCTTGCCATGAGTCTGTCAAGGGGTACAAGAGTAATCCAAGAGTGGATCACTAGACAGCGGTCAAAGTTAGCCTTAGTAACTTGAGAACTAAGGAAATATTTCTCGATTATGGAGGTGATAAAGAGTTCATCGTAAAGTGTTACGATGATGCAAGCTTTAAAACCAATCCGGATGACTCTTAGTAGAAATCCAGCTACGTATAGTGGAGCAGCCATTTGGAATAGCTCCAAGTGGAGCATGGGAGTAGTATCTACAAATATGACATGGAAAGTTTGTAAGGTACACACGGATCTGAATGTCGCAGACCCGTTGACTAAAACCTCTTTCACGAGCAGGACATGAACAAACCCCAGAACTTATTGGGTGTTAATCACATGATGATATGATCACATGGTGATGTAAGTGTTAATCACATGGTGATGTGAACTAGATTATTGACTCTAGTGCAAGTGGGAGACTGTTGGAAATATGCCCTAGAGGCAATAATAAAATGGTTATTATTGTATTTCCTTGTTCATGATAATTGTCTATTGTTCATGCTATAATTGTGTTAACCGGAAACCATAATACATGTGTGAATACATAGACCACAACATGTCCCTAGTGAGCCTCTAGTTGACTAGCTCGTTGATCAATAGATGGTCACGGTTTCATGGCCATGGACATTGGATGTCATTGATAACGGGATCACATCATTAGGAGAATGATGTGATGGACAAGACCCAATTCTAAGCATAGCACAAGATCGTGTAGTTCGTTTGCTAAAGCTTTTCAATGTCAAGTATCGTTTCCTTAGACCATGAGATTGTGCAACTCCCGGATACCGTAGGAATGCTTTGGGTGTGCCAAACGTCACAACGTAACTGGGTGGCTATAAAGGTACGCTACGGGTATCTCCGAAAGTATCTGTTGGGTTGGCACGAATCGAGACTGGGATTTGTCACTCCGTGTGACGGAGAGGTATCTCTGGGCCCACTCGGTAAGACATCATCATAATGAGCTCAATGTGACTAAGGAGTTAGTCACGGGATGATGTATTACGGAACGAGTAAAGAGACTTGCCGGTAACGAGATTGAACAAGGTATGGGGATACCGACGATCGAATCTCGGGCAAGTATCATACCGATAGACAAAGGGAATTGTATACGGGATTGATTGAATCCTTGACATCGTGGTTCATCCGATGAGATCATCGTGGAGTACGTGGGAGCCAACATGGGTATCCAGATCCCGCTGTTGGTTATTGACCGGAGAGGTGTCTCGGTCATGTCTACGTGTCTCCCGAACCCGTAGGGTCTACACACTTAAGGTTCGATGACGCTAGGGTTATAGGGAAAAGGTATACGTGATTACCGAAGGTTGTTCGGAGTCCCGGATGAGATCCCGGACGTCACGAGGAGCTCCGGAATGGTCCGGAGGTAAAGATTGATATATAGGAAGTCCAGTTTCGGTCACCGGAAAGTTTTCGGGCTCATCGGTATTGTACCGGGAGTGCCGGGAGGGTGCCGGAGGACCCCCGGGAGGGGTGTGACGACCAGAGGACTTCATGGGCTGTTAGATAAAGTGTGTCAGCCCTTATTGGGCTGGGAAATACTTTTGCTAAAGGCCCATGTGGCTGGAGATAAGGAGATAAGGCAAAAAGGATTTAAAAGGAGGAGATCCACCTCCCTTGTGGGAGGTGGACTCTCCCTTTAATTCGGCCGGCCATCTCCTCTTTGGAGTAGAGGCCAAGCCAGCCCTCCACGTCCCTCCTCCTATATATACTTGAGGTTTTGGATGTTTTGAGTGAGGATTTGATCTCTCTCTCTCACGGCGAAGCCCTACCTCTCTTCTTCCTCCTCCGCAGCGCTTAGGCGAAGCCCTGTCGGAATACCTTGCTACTCCACCACCACCACGCCGTCGTGCTGCTGTTGGAGCCCTTCCCCAACCTCTCCTTCCTCCTTGCTGGATCAAGGTGTTGGAGACGTCACCGGGCTGCACGTGTGTTGAACGCGGAGGTGCCGTCCGTTCGGCACTTGATCGGATCTACCGCGATCTGAATCGCTGCGAGTACGACTCCATCAACCGCGTTCTTGTAACGCTTCCGCTTAGCGATCTTCAAAGGTATGAAGATGCAATCTCTCCCCTCTCGTTGCTGGTTTCTCCATAGATAGATCTTGGTGAACGTAGGAAAATTTTGATTTACTACTACGTCTCCCAACATACGGGTGTAGCTTATCAAACCCTATCGGCCGGCTCTTAAGCCAAGCAGTTAAATCCGTCAAACACGTTAGGAAGATACAACATCTTTGGGTTATGATTTTAAGCCGCCCTCCTAATGATATAAAGATACATCTATTCTTGCAGAAAATTAAGCTGCCAAGAGCCGGTAAAGCATCCAATGAGAAGCAGAAGAAAGATGACATATATATGTTAAGCCGGACTATTTCATAAGTGCACGATGGCACAATTCAAGCAAAGGCAAAGTTACTACTAGTCTATTACATATGCTCTCTGTAGAGCCCAAAAATATCTTAAAGTTTTTTACACCGCACATGGCGGGTCACAAAGAGCCGGCTATCAACAGGCGTTCACAGCGCGATCAGCTAGCTGGCGGGTCACCCTGCTCCGAGTCTTTGACTGCTTTGATCTGAAGGTTTTCCAAGTCCCAGTTGCAGTTGGTTAAAGCCGCAAAGGTTCCTTCTTCAAAGAAGGGGGACGGGTCAAGTTTAGAGGCAAAAAGATTCTTACTGCAGGCAGGCGTTAGATCCTTGGACTCAAAGAGAGGGCCGCGAATTCTTTTCTGGTCAGCGCTGTAAGCCGCCAGGTATGTCTCCAGGTTGACTTGTTCTGCTAACACGGAGGCAAGGACTTTGGAAGCCTTTACACACCGTGCATAGTCAGCCTCTGTAAACTCGGAGTCATCGCCTTTTTTGGAAGGAAATCCATCCATCATATCAGTCGGAGTTAGCTCTGGAGCAAAAGCCAATGCCCGGCTTATGGCTGCGATCACCCCCTAACGGGCGGCTGATCTCATCAATTCTACAATCTGCTTTGGCAGCACTGACAAAAGCTCTACGACCCCTTTGATAGTTGAAGGGGGGTATTATCCTTGTATAGTACAGCCTTGATTGTATACACATCGCCACAATAAAGTTGTTCTGTCAGAGTATACATGGCCTTCAGGGGCAGCAAGCTGTCGGAGGCAAGTTGGCGGCTCCTAGGACCTGCATAAGACGGACACCTCGTCATGAGTCGCCATCACAAGTACAATACACAAATTGAGTTAAGTTATCAAATACTTACCAAAGATGACGGCTGTCATCTTCGTGATGTGGCGCTTCAAGGATTGTAGTTCATCAGACACGATCATAAGTCGCTGATCAGCATCATCCACCCGTTTAGTCAGGGCGGCTTGTTCAGTCTTAGCAGATTCCTTGAAGGTTGCAAAGTCGGCCTTAATCTTGGTTAGTTCTTCAGAAAGGAGCAGGCATTTTTCATCAGCTTCACTTCGGGCGGCCTGCTGCGTGGCTAGATTATTTTTTAAGCCGGCCACCTCTGACCCGGCTTCGTTTAAAGCTTCCTGCGACATATCAAAGTATGGAATGAGCCGGCAGAGAAGAAGTTAAAAAAAACTCAGCAAGTCTCAAACATATTGCAAGCAATATGTATGACACTTGGGGGCTAATGTCTATTTGATCTCCTACATTAAAGGTAGTTCCGGATCATCTTTATCAAGTTAACCCGGAACTTGGGGGCTACATACTGGCTTTTCAGGCTGTTCAGAATGAAAGTCCTGACTCAACTTCGACAAGATTGGGACGACTCTTAGGGGCTACAATTGGCTCTATTACCTACCTTCTATAAAGCTCCGGTTCAATGTTATCAACTTTGAGCCGGCCCTTGGGGGCTAACAATGATGATTTGAGATTACCTCTAAATAAGTTGAGGCCTACACGCTAAATATTTCTACTTCTACCAAGATTGAAGACCTGGATTATCATCAACCAATATTAACCCGGCTCTTGGGGGCTACGTAAGGGTATAAGGAGAATAAAGAATACCTCATGTTTCTTCTTCATTAAGTTAAAAAGTTTGAGCTCCAGGTCCTGGCTTGTGGACAGTTGGTTCATATAGCCAGCATGAAGTTCGTCAGTTGTCATATTCTCAAGGGCGGGGAGCTCAAACCCTAGCTTCTTGGAGGCCTCAGCTGTCTCACTATGCTTGGTCAGCACATGAGGTGGAGGAGAGTGGAAGCTGGCGCCGGTAATCAGGACGTCCGGAGTATTGGTGTCATCAACAGCCTTGGCAGGGCTCGGAGGCTTGGAAAGGTCCTTTTGAAGAGTCTCTGGAATAATATCGTCAGCTGCCGGCTCTGTAGAAGCCGCTGAGGGATTTTCATCCGGCATAGGAGCGTCCGGCTTGGCAAGCTTCGGTTCTTGAGCATTAGGGCCAGGGAAGGACTTGTTGGTCTTCCTTCGCTTGGCTTGAGGCCTAGAAAAGCATAAAAGTTAGAGCCCAAGGTTTACAACCGCCAAAGGTTCGGATGTAAGGTTTGAAAAACACGTACAGGGGATTAATCTTTGGAGGTGGCAGAGCAGTGGCCGTAGAGTCGCTAGACGAAGGCGGTGATCCTTGAAAAGTAGTTCGGATAATGTAAGGCAATGTGGGAATTACAAAGGAAGAACTCATAAAATCAAGCAGAGAAGAAATACATACCTCCGCGGGACGCTTCTTCTGAGCCGAGGAGTTAGGTAACCCAGACATGAGATCGGTAGAGCCGGCGCTCCGGGTCTAGCATCAGTCGGCTTGCTGTTGCTTTTTCAAAAGATATTGGGGGTCCAAGTAAGCAAGAGGATGAGAAAGGGGAACTTTTCGAACGGCCCGCCGTATCTTCTGGGGTACAAAGTATTCTAAGTCGGATGAAACATAAGTTACCTCAAGGGCGTTGGCGCGGCTAGTCTCTGTCTCGTCCTGTGAATGGATGTTGTCAGTAAGGTGAATAAAGAGGTGGGAAAAAATAGTCAAGTTATACCTCTGAGCCGTCTGATTCCGGCGGTTCAAACCATTCTTCCTGAGGAGTGGTCTTCTTCGTCTTCTTGGTCGCGGCTTTATTCTTGGTTTTCTTTAGAGGAGGAACCTATTTCTTCTTCCAAAAGTCGGAGTCAGCCTGAAAAGATAAGCCGACAAGTAGTGAGGGGATTGCCAAGACATAACTAATAAAGAGAAGAGACTATAAAGAGTCGCCTTACATCTGGGGCCGGGTTAGTGACACAGAAAGGTGCTAGCCCAATGGCACTGCAAGCTCCTGAAGTTTCATGGACAAGAGTTTGGATGACAGTTGTAATGTCATCTTCGGTTAACGTTGTCCGGCTAAAGTAGAGGGAATCATCACACTGTCCCGGATATTCGCACATAAGGCGATTTCTCCGGCTCAAGGGCATAATCCTCCAAGAGATCCAGTAGCGGATCAAATCCAATCCCGTCAGTCCGTTGGCAATAAGGGCTTTAATCTTGGCGTGAGCCAGCTTGTGCTTCGCTCGTTCAGCAGTTGACAGCCGGCCAGGAAGCTCGGAGGTCGACTTGAGCTGGGATGGGCGGTAACCCGACAGGGGACGCTCACCCTCCGGGGAGGTATCTTTACAGTAAAACCAAGTCTTGTTCCAATCTTTCGGATGACTCGGCATCTGAACATCCCGGAAAGGTTATGTCCCAGCGTCTCTGAATTGAAATCCTACCGAGTTCTAAGCTTGGGCCGGCTTTCACTTCTGTTTGGCGGTTTGCGTAAAAAACTCACGGAAGAGAATAACGGACGACTCTGTTTGCAGGTAGACTTCGCTAAGCACTTGGAAGTTGCATATGTTGGAAACAGAATTGAGGGCGAGGTCTTGAGGGCGCAGCTTGTAGAAGTGAAGAACATCCCGAAAGAATTTTTAGTCGGGGGGTACAAACACACGTTCGACATGATCTGAAAATACAACTACTTCGCCCTCCTAAGGAATGGGCTTCAGTTCATTACCCGGAACCCGCCAGTGGATGACATCTTTGGCGGGAAGGGTGCCCGCGTGTACAAAGTCCATCAGGAACTCTTCAATGATGCAAGACCCGACCCAATTGCATGAGTTGGATGCGCGAGACATGGCGGTGGCTTAAAACTGCGCAAGGTAGCAAGGTACAACGAATCAGGGAACGGAGACGTCTACGGGCGGTTAAAAGCTTAAGACTTAAGGTTGAGCCGCCAGGATTCGGTTGGTGAGAGCCGGAATTACATGGCGGGTCAAGTTTATGAGAAGACAAGGCAAAATTTGGCTAAGTGTAGAAAACAGGTTTCACAAAGTACCTCTGAGATTACGGATCTACAAAGCAGAGGGAAATGGTTTTATTTCAAACCTAGAGACAAACTGTCGAAACGACGAAAGTTTGAAAACGACAGGCGGAACCGTTACGGATCTGCGATGTGCTACTATCAGTTTGCTACAGAACGCTGCATTGGGGACAGGATATCATCGAGTTCTTATGGGCTAAGCATGGCCGGCATTGGAGAGAAGCTCGCATTTGAAAACGGCAGAAGAACTCCGTGAAACCCTACCGAAATGGCTGCGGATCTAGGAGTGGAAGACTCATCGGAGATGGTGCGGCGGACGCGAGGAAAGCTCTGGAACAAACCGGTTTATGCAACGGCCTTGACGACGACAATGGGAAGACGACACCGGAGCGGGGTGTGCTGGAGCGGTGGCGGTGGAGGAAAGAAGACGAAGAGCGAGCGGGGAGGAAAACAAATGCCACCCCTCCCGGTCCTATTTAATAGGCAAGGGTGGAAACAGGTATGAAAATCCAGGCGACGGATATCATTTGACCGAGGCGGACGCCTCAATTCCTGGACCGTCCATTTAATAAGGGAAAGATTTGTTGCAGACGTTAGAGGATCTTTCTGACAGACTTGACATGACGTCACGGCGGGTCATTATTTCCAGGTGACATA
Source organism: Hordeum marinum (assembly GCA_022496015.1). Lineage (NCBI taxonomy): Eukaryota > Viridiplantae > Streptophyta > Magnoliopsida > Poales > Poaceae > Hordeum > Hordeum marinum. Next base: position 5,854,236 of record JAAAWK010001151.1, on the reverse strand, counting down.
AGGGAGACTCGCCGATGATTGAGAAGGAGGCTGAAGTGAGCAAGCTCAAATTAACCTGGGGCCTAATATTGGGGATATAACCCCATGGTGAGACCCACCCCAGTGGCTCCGGGTCACACTAGGCGGCTCGCACACCAGCCCAAGGGTGGGCTATGATGACTTAAGCCCAAGACGTTTGGCGGCTTAACAAGATGGGCCGGAACATGGCCCGGATAGAGAAGAACCGGGCGAGTTAGCTGCCCAGAGATAACTTGGTTAGGAAGGTAAGATACGGTAGAGATAGACTCAGACACGCAGTGAGAGTCATTTGCAGCTTGCATGACCCGTGGTCTTGACCTCCTATATAAAGGCAAGACCCGGGGCGACTTAGAGATCAGACTATCGAAAACTAGGTCAAGCAATAGCTCCCTTGTAATCGATACACCAAGCAATATAAACGCAAACATGACATAGGCTGTTACCTCAACTTGAGGGTCCGAACCTAGGTAAACTCGTGTCCTTCGTCCCAACCAACCCCTTTGAGTCCATCACCTTAGTGATGGCCTCGAATCCAAGTCCGTTCACCCGGACATCTGCCGTGATAAAACCACGACAGCGGTAGTAAGTATTGATCGAATAGTAGCACAAACTAGAAATAAATAACATAAAAGTAAATAGAGAGAGAGACTATTGAATGACTCATGAAAAACATAGGAGTAAGACGTTCTTAGGGAGTCAAGAATCCCCATTGGTACGTTTCTATCGCACCTATGCTTAGGCATATTGTGGTATGGATACTTGAGCCACCGTTAACTACTATGCTAGGTGGAGCCGGGTACAAAACATGTTCTACACAAAGTAGACTTCGTGCCATGCATGCCACCATCATAGTCTCCCCAGAGGGTTACAACACATGATAATTAAGGGCTACCCCGTGGATGCGGCATCTCTAAGGGTTCTCCGTAATTCCCCAGTCAATTGCAAAGGTTAGCAACAAGAGGCTTTTAATGTCATCTCGAATTACCCCCACATCCTGGCCTTTTACAACGACATTGATATACTTCGTGGCCATAAGTCACAAATGCTGAGTGGGGCCCCTTTATAACATTCATGAAGCTACTAAACTAAGCATTCAACAGGGAATCTCATATCCAAAATAATGTTTTAGATCCTACACATACCAAGGTTCATCCATATCCCTCGGAACTAGGGTTCTACTCACACATGGGGAAGAAAAACATCATAACAATAATAATGGAATATATGGATGGCTAATGCATACAATACACAAGACGATCCACTAGGGTTCTTGATGTTACAACGAGAAAGATGTGGATGATGATGACAATGGTGATGAGGAAGATGACCCTCTTCTCCTTGCGAATCCCTCCTCCAGATGAACTCCATAGGTTAGGGTTCTGCCTTCTTGACGAGTTTCTAGTGTCCCGACATCTGATATCCTATCCTATTTCACAAGGTGGAAATACTTGATCAGGAGGTGATATGTCTCCAACGTTTCTATAATTTTTGATTGTTCCATGCTATTATATTATCATTCTTCGATGCTTTTGGGGTGTTTATTTACCAATTCATATTATTTTTTAGCACTAACCTATTAACCCAGTGCCCAGTGCTGGTTGTTGTTTTTTGCATATTTTTGGCTTTTCAGGTTTAGAGTACAAAACGAAGTACTATTCCCATGAAACTTTAATATGATTTTTTTGGAACAAAATAAGACCTCGAAGCTTCGGGGAGAGACTAGAGGCCCCACTAGGGAGCCACGAGCCAACAAGGCGCGCCTAGGGGGTGGTCGTGCCCTGTTGCCTCGTGCCCCCTCGGGCGCCTCCTGGTGCCCCTCTCTGGCCTATAAATTCACATATATTCCAAAAACCCTAGAGAGCCTCCCAAAACACTTTTTCCGCCGCCGCAAGTCTCTGTTCCATCGTGTGCCCATATGGAGCCATGTTCCGGTGCCCTAACGAAGGGGGGTTCGATCATGGAGGGCCTCTACATCATCCGTGTTGCTCCCATGGTGATGTGTGAGTAGCCCCCCAGATCTACGGGACCGTAGTTAGTACCTAGATGGCTATCTCCCTCTCTCTCTTGATCTTCAATACAATGATCATCACATCTTTGTTTTGATCTATCCGATGTAATCCTTTTGTGTGGTGCATTTGTTGGGATCCGATGAATTGTGGGTTTATGTTTAGATCATTCATGAAAGATACTTGAGTCTTTTTTGAAATCTATTATGATTATTATGTGCATGATCATCATAGCTTTGTAAATCTCTTCAATCTATTGATTTGCTTTGGCCAAGTAGATTAATCTATCTTTAGTGAGAGGGGTGTGTTGTAGTGGGTTCAATCTGACGGGTTTCTGTATCCTAGTGACAAAAGGGGACAAGATACATCTTTTTATTGTTGCCACTAAGGATAAAATGATGGGGTTAATCAATATCAATTGAATTCTCTTTGTGTACATCATTTCATTGTTCTCCAAGCATTACTCCGTTTTACTTAATACTCTAGATGCATGCTGGATAGCGGTCGATGGGTGGAGTAGCAGTAATAGGTGCAGGAACGAGTCGACCTATTTACTTAGGGACGTGATGCCTACATACACATGATCATTGCCGTGAATATCACATAACTATGAAGTTTTCTATCAATTGCCCAAGAGTACTTTGTTTACCCACCGTATGCTTACTTTCATGACAGATGCCACTAGGGAAAACTATGGCCCTTGGGTCTATTCACTTATAAGTTTACAAACGCTATAATACCTTGCTGCCATTATTTAATTTTTATTTTATTTTCCAATTTACAATTATCTACTACCAACCATACTACTTGCATGCTTGCAAATAATGAGTCCAAGGTGATTGACAACCCTCTTACCCGCATTGGGTGCAAGTGTTTGCTGTTTTGTGTGTAGCCGCTGAAGACGAGGGTTGGTTGTTACTCATATTGGCTCGATAACCCGTGGTTCTCTACTGAGGGAAATACTTACCTATATTGTGCTGCATCACCCATTCCTCTTCACGGAAAACCCAACGCAGATCACAAGAATCGGAAGAATTTCTGGTGCCATTGCTGAGGAGTATCATCAACCTACTATCAAGTAACTTTACACAAATTATCATTCATCTATTCTTATTTTTATTTGTTGTTATATTTTTCTTGCTTAATAAAAATAAAAAAATATTTATCGTTGCTAGTTGCTAGTTTACCTCTTTAATTGCTAGTTTATTTGTTTGCTTGTCGTTACGACCAGTTCTTCTTTTGTTCTCTTTACTCCCGATAATGAGGTACTCAATTTTAAACAAAGGGAAGGAGAAAGTTTAAAAGATGCATGGTATATTATTTGCAATTCTCAAAATAAATCAATTCATAAGCAATCCCCCAGGATCTTGCTACATAATTTCTATGTGGATATCACCACTTGGTATAGATTTGTACGTGATACGATTACCAGTAGTAATTTCTTAACGAGTCACCCTTCGGATGCTTTTAAGGCCATAGACAATTTAGTTGGGTCACCACCTATTATCAATAATGAAACTATTTTGACCATGGAACATGTTATGCAAAGGCCTGATGCTATTGAAAATAAAATGACTACTAATGAACAAATTGAGGAGTTAGATAAAAGCTTCACAATCATATCACTCAATTTGGGTCACGAGTAGGAATGACTTTGAAAACTTTAAAGGAGAAGGATAGAATTATCGATGAGAGGGTAGAACAAAGCATGAATAGGATTGATAAAATGGAGTAATTCATTGATAAAGTAGGTTCTGCTTTCACACCCACAAAAACTAATGCTATTACCTCTCGAAAAAGAAGTCCAACACTACTGGAATCCAGTAATTTGCCATCAGCCAATCCTTTGCCGTCTGCTGGCAGATGGCAAAGATGCTCTTTGCTGTTAGCTACCATAAAGCACATGACAAAGAGCTGACTGATGGCAAAGGTATTGTTTGCCATCTGCCTGTCCTTTGTTGTCTGCCAGTGGATGACATAGATCTTAGATGCAGACGACAAAGAGGCAAGATGGGTCCCACTAGACCTTGGGCCTAGCTAGGTTCAATGGATGGACTCTTTGTTGTCCTGTTGGCCTTTGCCGTCAGCCCTGGGGCTCTTTGCCGTCCGCTAGCGGACGACAAAGGGGTTGTGCCTATAACGGCCGTTCCCCCAGCTCCACTACCCCCACTCTCTCCCCTGCCCCTCTCTCTCTCCACCCACACACATCACGCAGATCCAACACCAGCGCAGCTCCCTGCGGCCGGCCACACCACATCGGACCTCCTCCCTGTGCCACCCCTCGCCGCGGCCACCCATCGCCCGCCCCCGACGCCCCCTCCCCTGCCTCACACGCCGGCCATCCTCCCAGCCGCTCCCTCCCCTCATTGGCTCCCGGCGCCGCCCCCTTGCCGGACCTCCTCCGTGTCCCACCCCTCGCCGCGGCCACCCCTCCCAAGCCCCTGGCACCCCTCCCCAACGGCTACCCCTCCCCCGCTTCAGGCGCCGCCCCCACCCCAGCGGCTACCCCTCCATCGCCCCCGGCACCGCCCCCTCCCCGTGGCTCCCCCTCCCTGCGACTTCCCCCTCCTCCCGCCGCCCCGTCGCCCCGGCCGTCCCCAACTCCAGTGAGTGCCCGCCCACCCCCCACCCCTCACCTTTCTGTTTTTTTCTGTACATAGTTAGTTTTTTTCCTCTTTTTTCTTTTAAATTAGATAGTTAATTTAGATAGTTAGTTTATTTTTTGTTTCAAATATTAAATTAGATAGTTAGTCTATTTTCTGTTCAATTAGATAGTTAGTTAAAAAACTTAGATAGAAAAGAAAAAAACTTAGATAGAAAAGAAAAAAACTTAGAAGAAAAGAAGAGAAGAAAAAACTGGAAGAAAGAAGAAGAAGAAGAAGAAGAAGAAGAAGAAGAAGAAAAAGAAGAAGAAGAAGAAGAAGAAGAAGAAGAAGAAAGAGGAGAGGAGGAGAAGGAGAAGAGGAAAAATGAAAAGAACAAGAAAAAGAAGAAGACGAAGATAAGGAGAAGAAGAAGAAAGAGGAGAGGAGGAGAAGAAAACACCCCGACACCCCGACCCCGACCCCCGACACCCCTTGATACGTTGATTTTGCATCATGCTTTTATATTGATATTCATTGCATTATGGGATATTATTACACATTATGCTACAATACTTATGCCTTTTCTCTCTTATTTTACAAGGTATACATGAAGAGGGAGAATGCCGGCAGCTGGAGTTCTGGACTGGAAAAGGTGCAAATCTGAGATACCTATTCTTCACAACTCCAAAAGTCCTGAAATTTTATAGAGGATATTTTTGGAATTAATACAAAATACTGGCGCAAGTATCAACCAGAGGGGGGACACCAGCAGGCCACAAGCCTGCTAGGCGCAGCCACCCCCTGTCCGCGCCTAGCAGGTTTGTGGGGCCCCTGTGGCTCCTCTGACGCCCATCTTCTCCTATATGATGCATTTTGACCTGGAAAAAAAATCATAGGAGAGCTTTCGGGATGAAGCGCTGCCGTCTCGAGGCGGAACTTGGCCAGAACCAATCTAGAGCTCCGGCAGGGCTGTTCTGCCGGGGAAACTTCCCTCCCGGAGGGGGAAATCGAAGCCATCGTCATCACCAATGATCCTATCATCGAGAGGGGGTCAATCTCCATCAACATCTTCATCATCACCATCTCCTCTTCAAACCCTAGTTCATCTCTTGTATCTGATCTTTGTCTCAACACCTCAGATTGGTACCTGTGGGTTGCTAGTTGTGTTGATTACACCTTGTAGTTGATGCTAGTTGGTTTACTTGGTGGAAGATCATATGTTCAGATCCTTTATGATAATTAATACTCCTCTGATCTTGAACATGAATATGCTTTGTGAGTAGTTACGTTTGTTCCTGAGGACATGGGATAAGTCTTATTATAAGTAATCATGTGAATTTGGTATTCGTTTGATATTTTAATGAGATGTATGTTGTCTCTCCTCTAGTGGTGTTATGTGAACGTCGACTACATAACACTTCACCATTATTTGGGCCTAGGGGAAGGCATTGGGAAGTAATAAGTAGATGATGGGTTGCTAGAGTGACAGAAGCTTAAACCCTAGTTTATGTGTTGCTTCGTAAGGGGCTGATTTGGATCCACATGTTTCATGCTATGGTTAGGTTTACCTTAATTCTTCTTTCATAGTTGCGGATGCTAGCAATATGGCTTAATCATAAGTGGGATGTTTGTCCAAGTAATGGCAGCACCCAAGCACCGGTCTACCCACATATCAAATTATCAAAGTAACGAACGCGGATCAAATGAGCATGATGAAAACTAGCTTGACAAAAATTCCCATGTGTCCTCGGGAGTGCTTTGCTTTATATAAGAGTTTGACCAGGCCTGTCCTTTGCTACAAAAAGGATTGGGCTACCTTGCTGCACCATTGCTATACTTGTGACTTGTTACTCGTTACGAATTATCTTATCACAAAAATATCTATTACCGATAATTTCAGTGTCTATAGAAAATACCTTACTAGAAACCGCTTGTCATTTCCTTCTGGTCCTCGTTGGGTTCGACACTCTTACTTATCAAAAGGACTACGATAGATCCCCTATACTTGTGGTTCATCAAGCCTCTTTGCTGGCGCCATTGCCGGGGAGTGAATCACCTTTGGTAAGTGGAATTCGGTAAGGAAATTTTTTATATAGTGTGCTGAAATTTACTATCACTTGTTACTATGGAAAGTAATATTTTGAGGGGCTTGTTCGGGGGTATGTTCACCTTGACCGGAAACACAAAGAGTTGTCCCTCAACCTACTGAAAATATTTAGTATGAAATTCCTTCGGGTATGATAGAGAATCTACTGGCTAATCCTTATGCAGGAGATGGAACACTACATCATGATTTACATCTAATCTTTGTGGATGAAGTTTGTGGATTATTTAATCTTGTAGGTATGCACGAGGAACACGTTAAGAAGAAGGTCTTTCCTTTATCTTTCAAGGAGAAGGCATTGACATGGTATAGGCTATGTGATGATATTGGATCATGCAGCTACAACCGATTGAAGATGGAATTTCATGAGAAGTTCTATCAAATGCATCTAGTTCATCGTGATTGAAATTATATTTATAATTTTTGGCCTCATGAAGGAGAAAGAATCGCTCAAGCTTGGGGGAGGCTTAAGTGAATGTTATATTCATGCCCCAATCACGAGCTCTCGACAGAAATTATTATTCAGAATTTTTATGCTCGGATTTCTCGTAATGATCAATCCATGCTCGATACTTCTTGTGTTGGTTCCTATATGAAGAAATATATGGACTTCTAATGGGATTTATTGGAAAGAATTAAACGCAACTCTGAAGATTGGGAACTCGACGAAGGTAAGGAGTCAGGTATGAACCTTAAGTTTGATTGTGTTAAATCTTTCGTGGATACCAATGCTTTTCATGAATTTAGCACTAAATATGAACTTGACTCTGAGATAGTAGCTTCTTTTTGTGAATCTTTTGCTGCTCATGTTGATCTCCCCAAGGAGAAGTTGTTTAAATATCATCCTCCCATTGAAGTGAAAGTAGTTGAACCCATTAAATTTGAAGATAAAACTATTACTTATAATGTTGATCCTGCTATTCCCATTGATATTGAGAAACCACCTTTCCCTGTTAGAATAAAGGATCATGCTAAAGCTTCAACTGTGGTTCATAAGAGCTGTGCTAGAACACCTACACCCCCTGAGAAAATTAAAGTTGAGCCTAGATTTGCAATGGTTAAGGTTCTCTTGGTTTAAAATATTGATGGGCATGTTATTCAATTTTGTGATGAAGCTAATAGAATTGCTAAACCCGATGCTAAAGATAAACATAGACCCGTTGTTGGCACGCCTGTTGTTTTTGTTAAAATAGGAGATCATTGTTATCATGGCTTATGTGATATGGGTGCTAGTGTGAGTGAAATTCCCTTTTCCTTATATAAAGATATTATGAATGATATTGCACCAGGTGAGTTAGAGGAAATTTATGTTACAATTAAACTTGCTAAAAGAGATACTATATCACTAGTTGGGATTATTAGAGATGTTGAAGTCTTGTGTGGGGAAATAAAATATCCTACTGATTTCCTTGTTCTTGGTTCCCCACAAGATGATTTTTGTCTCATTATATTTGGTAGACCCTTCTTGAATACCATTAATGCCAGGATAGATTGTGAGAAGGAAACAGTTACTGTAAGTTTTGGGGATACGTCTCATGATTTTAATTTCTCTAAATTTCATGGACAACCCCATGATAAAGAATTGCCTAGTAAGGATGAAATTATTGGTCTTACTTCTATTGTTGTGCCTCCTACTGATCCTTTAGAGCAATATTTGCTAGACCATGAAAATGACATGCATATGAATGAAAGGAATGAAATAGATAGGATTTTCTTTGATCAGCATCCTAGTCTAAAACATAACTTGCCTGTTGAAATACTTGGGGATCCTCCTCCACCCAAGGGGGATCCCGTGTTTGAGCTTAAACAATTACCAGATACTTTGAAATATGATTATCTTGATGAAAAGAAGATATATCCTATTATTATTGGTGCTAAACTTTCAAAGCATGAAGAACAGAGATTATTGAAAACTCTAAAGAAGCACGGTGCTGCTATTGGATATACTCTTGATGATCTTAAGGGCATTAGTCTCACTCTATGTTAGCATAAAATTAAAATGGAGAATCATGCTAAACCAGTTGCTGATCACCAACGACGGTTAAATCCTAAAATGAAGGAAGTGGTAAGAAATGAAATATTAAAGCTTCTGGAGGCAGGTATCATTTACCCTATTGCTGATAGTAGATGGGTTAGTCCTGTTCACTGTGTCCGTAAGAAAGGAGGTATTACCATTGTCCCTAATGATAAAAATGAATTGATCCTGCAAAGAATTGTTACAGGTTATAGAATGGTAATTGATTTTAGGAAATTGAATAAAGCTACTAGAAAAAATCATTACCCTCAACCTTTCATTGATCAAATGCTAGAAAGATTACCCAAACACATACATTTCTGCTTTCTAGATGGTTATTCTGGTTTCTCTTAAATACCCGTGTCAAAAGAGGACCAAGAGAAAACCACCTTTACCTGCCCTTTTGGAACCTTTGCTTGTAGACGTATGCCTTTTGGTTTATGTAATGCACCTGCTACCTTTCAAAGATGCATGCCTGCTATATTCTCTTATTTCTGTGAAAGGATTGTTGAGGTTTTCATGGATGATTTTTCTGTTTACGGAACTTCTTTTGATGATTGTTTGAGCAACCTTGATCGAGTTTTGCAGAGATGTGAAGAAACTAATCTTGTCTTGAATTGGGAGAAGTGTCACTTTATGGTGAATGAAGGCACTGTCTTGGGACATAAAATTTCCAAAAGAGGTATTGAAGTTGACAAGGCTAAAGTTGATGCTATTGAAAAAATGTCGCATCATACGGATATCAGAGGTATAAGAAGTTTCCTTGGTCATGCTGGTTTCTACAGAAGATTTATTAAAGATTTCTCTAAGATTTATAGGCCTCTCACTAATATTTTGCAAAAATATGTTCCATTCATTTTTTATGATGATTGTGTGGAAGCTTTTGAAATTCTCAAGAATGCTTTGATTTCTGCAGTTGTTGTTCAACCACCTAATTGGAAGCTACCTTTTGAAATTATGTGTGATGCTAGTGATTATGCCATTGGTGCTGTTCTAGGATAAAGAGTTGATAAGAAATTAAATGTTATTCATTATGCTAGCAAAACTCTAGACAGTGCTCAAAGAAACTATGCTACCACTGAAAAGGAATTTTTAGCAGTTGTGTTCGCTTGTGATAAGTTTAGACCCTATATTGTTGATTCTAAAATAACTGTTCACACTGATCATGCTGCTATTAAATATATCATGGAAAAGAAAGATGTTAAACCTAGACTTATCAGATGGGTCCTTCTGCTACAAGAATTTGATTTGCATATTGTTGATAGAAAGGGTTTTGATATCCCCGTAGCAGATAACTTGTCTAGGTTGGAGAATGTTCTTGATGACCCTATATTGATGAACAATTAGCTGTCATAAATGCTTCTCATAATGCTCCTTGGTATGCTGATTATGCTAATTACATTGTCGCTAAATTTATACCGCTTAGTTTCACATACCAACAAAAGAAAAAGTTTTTCTATGATTTAAGATATTACTTCTGGGATGACCCATGCCTTTATAAAGAAGGAGTAGATGGTGTTATTAGACGTTGTGTAAGCATGAATAGGAACAGATCCTACGGAAGTGTCATTCCGAGGCCTACGGAGGACACCATGCTGGAGATAGAACTGCACATAAGGTATTACAATCTAGTTTTTATTGGCCTACTCTCTTCAAGGGTGTTCGTAAGTTTGTCTTGTCATGTGATGAATGTCAAAGAATTGGCAATATTAGTAGACGACAGGAAATGCCTATGAATTACTCTCTTGTTATTGAACCATTTGATGTTTGGGTTTTTGGTTATATGGGACCTTTTCCAACGTCCAACGGGTATACTCATATTTTAGTTATTGTTGATTATGTTACTAAGTGGGTAGAAGTTATTCCAACTAGTAGTGCTGATCATAACACCTCTATTAAGATGCTTAAAGAAGTTATTTTCCCTAGATTTGGAGTCCCCAGATATTCAATGAGCGATGGTGGTTCACATTTTCTCCATGGTGCCTTCCGTAAATTGCTTGCTAAGTATGATGTTAATCATAGAATTGCATTCCCTTATCATCCTCAGTCTAGTGGTCAAGTAGAATTAAGCAATAGAGAAATTAAATTGATCTTGCAAAAGACGGTTAATAGATCTAGCAAGAATTGGTCTAAGTGAAAGCACATTTGCTCCCTTGGTGGTTTTGGTAATTAGTAACAACATATAAGTCATTGAACTAATGTTTCCACTAAGTATATTTCAGGAAAGGTTCAATGGGAGGATTGGCAAAAAGGAGATTGTGGAGAAACCCCAAGATGCAAGGAAATAGGTTGGCCAAGCTTCAAGCAAGATGACTCTACATTTTATATTTGTGAGAAATCACTTTGAGTCCATAGGAAAGCCAATAATATTAAAAGGGGGTAAAGTTTGTTGGTGAACAATATGCCCAAACGTGCACAAGTGATAGTCGCCAAAAACATCCACAAAACTCTCCCACCAAAGTCTGTTCTAAACCCAACACTCAAAATCGGTGCAACCAACTATCCCACTTCGGTGCCACCGATTCCAGTACCTAGACAGACTCTGCCAAACCCTAGCCACTTCAGTGCAACCGATTCCATACCGGTGCCACCGAGTTTAGGTTGCCAACTTTCTGTTATTCAAATTCACATTTTCGGTCCCACCGAGAATGTTGTATCGGCGTCACCAAGATTGGAAATCTGACCGTTGGTCACCTTATCAATGCAACCGAGAATTGTATATCGGTCCCTCCAAGATTCAAAAGTTGCCACCTTTTGGTCACTTCGGTACCACCGAGATTAACACATCGGTGTCACCGAGTTGGTCATTTTGTGTGTAACAGTTGGATTTTTGGGGTTGCCTATATATACCCCTTCACCACCAATCACTCGAAAAAAGCACTTTGAGAGAGAACCACCTACCCTTGTGTTGAGGTCAAGATCTTCCACTCCAATCATATGGATCTTGATTTCTAGCCTCCCTTAGTAGCTTTACACCAATCCCATCTCTTCCACCATCCCAAATCTGTGAGAGAGTGATTGGGTGCTGAGGAGTCTATCATCTTGAAGCACAAGAGCAAGGAGTTCATCATCATTACCGAGCCTATTACATTTTGGATGGTGGTGCCTCCTAGATTGGTTAGGTGTTGCTTGGGAGCCTCCTACTTTGTGTTGTGGAGTGAACCAAGCAGTTTGTAAGGGCAAGGAGATCGCCTACTTCGTGAAGATGTACCCTATAGTGAGGCTAGTCCTTTGTGGATGGAAGTCATATGGAATAGTCAAGGTTGCTACTTCGTGGACCCTTTTGGGTGGAGCCCTCTGTGGAATCTCGTGACCGTTACCCTCCGTGGGTTGAAGACTCCATAAACGTGGATGTATGATAGCACCACCTATCGGAACCATGGGAAAAACCATAGTGTCCACAATTGTGTTTGATCTTCCTACCCTATCCCTTCTATACATGTTTGTTGTTACTTTCCGCTGCTATATACTCTTAGACTTGCATATGTAGGGTGTACTTGACTTGCCATGAAATGCTAAAAACTGTCAACCATAAAATTTGGTATAGGCAAAACCTTTGATTGGTCAAGTAGTCTAATCACCCCCCTCTAGACTTACTTTCGATCCTACAAGTGGTATCAGAGCATTGGTCTCCATTGCTTAGGTCTCACAACCTAGGAGTAGTATGGCGTCTAGTGAGGGAAGTTATCACCATAGAGGTCCGTACTTTGATGGCACTAATTTTGCTAGTTGGAAGCATAAAATGAAAATGCATATTCTTGGTCATAACCCCGCCATTTGGGCTGTTATTCGTGTTGGCTTGCTAGGTGAGTTCTTTGGGGATGGACGGGAACCGGATCGTGAAGCGATAGCGGATGAATTGAAGGTGTTGCAATACAATGCTAGTGCATGTGACATTCTCTTCAACTGCTGATGCCCTGAAGAATTCAACAAAATCAGCCGTCTTGAGAATGCAAAGGAGATTTTGGATACTTTTGTTGATATGCACAAAGGAACCGAGTCCGTGAGAGAATCCAAGTTAGATGTTCTTCAAGGTAAACTTGACAAGTTCAAGATAAAGGATGGTGAAGGATTCGCATGGATGTACTCTAGGCTAGCTCTCATCACCAATGAGATTGCTGGCTTAGGAAGCAAAGAAATGACCAACAAATTCATCATCAAGAAGATACTTAGAGCTTTGGATGAAAAATATGACACCGTGTGCACATTAATCCAAATGATGCCAAACTACAAAGATCTCAAGCCTACGGAAGTCATTGGAAGGATTGTTGCTCATGAGATGACACTCAAAGATAAAGAAGAGCTTCATCACAAGTCTAGCGGTGATTACAAAGCCACAAGTGATGCTCCCACAACTTCAAGCATCAACCTTGTCACCAATGAAGAAATAAGCCGCATGGCCAAGAAATTCAACAAGTTCTACAAGAATAGAAGCAAATAAAGAAACTCCAACTCAAGATATGAAGAGAAGCATTCGTCAAGTCGTGACCGCAATTGCTACAATTGTGGGAAGCCCGTACACTACTCAAATGAGTGCACGACTCCTTACAAAAGAACAGAAGAGTCACCTCGAAGACGAAGCTCAAGGAATGAATCACCACAAAGAGAGAGAAGGAGTAGAGATGATCGTTATGAACGAAGACACTCAAGGAGAAGTAGAGATTCGGAGAAGAAAGACAATTACACCAAGAGCTACACAAGAAGAAAACATCAAGCTCATGTTGGTGAATGGGTTTCCGGCTCTAACTCCGACAACAACTCTGAGAGAAGCTATCACTCCGACTCCGACTATAGTCAAGATGATGGTGTTGCCGGAATTGCTCTAGTGACTACCAACTCCTGTGATCTATTTGATTCATCAAATTAAGGGAGTGGAAGTTGCTTCATGGCTAAAGGCCCCAAGGTATCACACCCCGAGTATCTTGATTTTGATAGTGATGAAGATGATATACTTTGTGATGATGACTTAATTTGTGATAAAACTAGTGATAGTGATCAAAATGAACTTGATAACTCTCATGCTAGTCAATATAAGTCAATGGATGATGATAAGATGAAAATAGAACAACTAACTAAACAACTAAACACTCTTAAGTTAGCTCATGAATCTACTCTCGAAGATCATAGAGAGCTTGTCAGAACTCATGAGAAGCTTGCTTCGAGAAGCTCAACTTGGAGCAAGATCATGAGTTTCCCAAAGCTATCAATGACGATCTCTGGAAGAAGACCTCATCTTATCTAGACAACCGACTACTCTTGTCTACTTTCATGCCTCAAGTTAAAACTAAGCAATCTAGTAACAAAGGCAAGAAAGATTCTTCATCTAGTAGCAACAATAAAAGTGATAAATCCAATGATGTTGCTTCTAGTAGTTCTATTGATTCCACTAATGATGTTTCTCTTAGCCAAGTTACACTTGAGCAAGAAAATGCTTTATTGAAAGGAATTATAGAACAAGGTATCTACAAGAGTCTTGCCGGATGCAAGCAATTTGAGGAAATTGTACGCAAGCACGGAGGATACCGGAAGAATCATGGTGTTGGCCACTTCAACGCTAATGGAGTTGAGTGGGAAGAAGGTCAATATCCCAAGCCCAAGTTTGTTCCTCAAAAGGATAAGTATGAAAATACTCTTCCCAAGGGGACAAACACTCAAGATGACCTTCCACCACAAGACCACACGCTCAAGGGCAAGAACAAGCTTCAAGAGGACAATGACTCATATGAAGATGAACCCCTAGCTTTGGTGGAGTGGGTTCCCAAGGATACTTCAAGCTCAACTAATACAAAGGCCACTTCAACACCAAGGATCCCCATCAACTTGATGTGGGTTCCCAAGAAAAAGAACTAGTAAGTTCTTGAGGGGTGACTCCGCCAATAAAATTCACTCACATTCATTATTGGCAAGTACCTTTTGCATTCAACATCAACTCAATGAAATAGTTCAAGGAGTCACACATTCCCTCAAAGGTGAGCAAGGGACAAGGTAATCAACAGATCAATGGACATAATAACACATGATTTGCACTCCATGTCCAGAGATATCCTTGTATTTGTCTCTTGTATGTTGGGACTAACCCATGTAGGTGAGAGGAGTAAGGAAACAACTCTTGGTGATCTTCATCAACATTGAGCATCCACAACTACGTCACCAACATGAAGTCTTCATCAACAAAACCCATGGTTAGTTTATCCCTCTTATGGAGGGATGTCACATTAAGGGGGAGCTTTACTCTAATTCCTGAGTCAAAGCATCTCTTAACATGTGACAACATTAAATGCTTTATGAAAAAGTGGTAACCCCACTTGTGCTTAAACGATGAGTATGACCTATGATCAAGTACTCTTACTTGGCTCATAAGTCAAATACTCATATATAGATGACTTTGTCATCGCCCAAGTGCTTGTTAGATGCTAGTGTGTTTGTGCATGTTCGTCATGATTTCTTTTGACATCTTATTGTGTGAGCATGTTGGTCTGCATTTATTTTCTCATTCGAGGATATCCAATTGTTGCTATTTGGCTTTTGATTTATCTTTTGCCAATTGGATGGACAAGAATGCCTAGGACCACTCTTTAGCTATCTATGCTTTCTCATCTCATATTCCATTCATGCTGCATCACAAAATTTGAACAAGTGCTTTTCGATCCCTCTGTGTGTGGAGCACTCGGAGTTCCGTATCGACAAGGACTGACCATTAAAACCTCCTAGGTGCAACTCGGTGGAACCAACACCAAAATCTCGGTCTCACCGATTGCCTAGGGTTGATCTGGTATTTCAATCTCGGTATCACCGATTCCATTTTCTCGGTTACACCGAGTGTCCCTGTCAGCTGACAGTTGAGGCACTCGGTGACACCGAAAACTTAGAATCGGTGTCACCGACATTGGTGGGTATATAACTCTGGACCCCGACATTTTGAAATTTCATCCTCATACATCGCGCTCCAAAACCCTAAGCTGCCGTTCCAAAGACCCCTGGTCATCGCCCTTGAATTCTCGATCTCCTCCATCGCTAGGAATCGCCGATGTTGACATAATCTTCACAAACGTCACTGCCATAGAGGATCTGCGCCAAGCTAGGGTACGGATTCGATCTCTAGTGCGCTCCCATTCTGATTATTGCGCATTGGACCTTGTTTTCTCTATAAGTCACCTATTGCTCATTCATCTATCCACTAGAAATTGCAAAATCTCGAGTTAGATGGTTTTTGTAGGGTTTTGCTGTCCGCCCGATACATCTCAGTGGAACCGAAACGAAAATATCGGTCTCTCTGATATACTTTTCTATGTGGCTGAGAACTAACTCAGTGGAACCGAGTGGCTCTTTTTGGTCCTACCAAAAAGGCTGCCAAGTTACTGTTAAGGAGTTGGTTTGTCTCGGCCCCACCAAAAACTTCATTTTGGCTGTACCGATATGTATGTGATAGATTGCTAAACTTTTGAAAAACTCATTGCTCAAATTTCAAAAATAGCCTCATTTTGTGATGACTCATCTACACTCTATTCACAGGGTCAACATGTCAGGTTCAGAAGACAGTCAGAACAGGTCAGAGTAGAGAGCAGACATGAGTTCAGGCACAAGCCCAGAGACTAGTTCATTCTCAGATCTAGGCACCCCTAGCTCACATGGGTTTCCCAAGGCTGCCACCGGAACCAGAAAGAGGTTGAACTCAGAAGAAGAAGATTCAGACTTTGTCCCTAAGGAGATTCTTGCTAAGAAGCAAGAGAAGGCTACCAAGAAAGTTGCAACTGAAGCTACTTCCTCTAGAAGGGGTTGTGAGCAAAATATATGCACCAGCTTCAACCTTCCAGGCTTATGAGACTGCCAGAGCAACTGTTTCTGTTGAGATCCCCAAGAAAGCTATGCCTAAGAAGGCAGGAGAGAAAAAGGCCAGGAAGAGGATCATTCATGTGACTGGCAGGCCTACCTCTATGTTTGAGGATCCAGAAGCTGCTGATGCTTAGGAAGAGGAGGTTGAGACGGCAAAGGCTCCTCCCAAGAAGAAGGCAAAGAAGTTGATGTCTGATGCTATGCCCAAAACCAGCACATCCAAGAAGTCTGCTGAGAAGCCCAAGAGGACCACTAGGAAGATTCCAGCCTTTGAGGAGAACAAAGGGAATGCCTCCAGAGCTGAAGATGATGAGGATCTGACATTGTTAATGAAACTTAGACCACACCTCCCTGTTCATAATGCCAGCTATCTAGTAGCTGAGGACACAAAGAAGAGGAAGGACTCAGGACTGAGGGCATGGAGAGCTATTGATCCTTATGCCCAAAGAAAGAAAACAGTTGTGGACTACAAGTTCTATACCAAGGAGCAGCATGAGTTCTTTGAGACTGTGCTCTTTGACAAGAGTCCAGCTGTCAGCGATATGCGATACGTTGATTGGAAGTACATCAAGGAGAATGAGGACTACTTTCCAAGTGTCCAGGACAACTTCCATTGCATTGGTCTTGATAAATTCATAGGCAGAGAATTCACAGCATGGAATGACGAGATGATCATGCAGCTCTACTCCACTTCACACTTCTACAGAGATGGTAGAATTGTGTGGATGACTGAAGGTGCCCGATATGAATCAACTATTGAGGAATGGACAGAGATCTTAGGAGTTCCTGAAGAACAGGATGGTGAACTGGATGTCTACTTAGAATCCAAGGCTAGTCACAATGCTATGGCCAACATGTATAAGGAGATCCCTGCTGACAAAGTGAAGTCTCACGATCTAGGGTCCATTTACTTTCTTCAGGCTGGCCTACGCACTATCTACACCATTCTGAGGCATACCCTGATGCCCAAGTCCGGAGATGACAAGGTGATCCGAGGCCACTCTATCAACCTGTTGATCCATCTTGACACTCACACCAGGATTAGAGTAATGGACTTTATTGTAGAGACAATCAAGAGGGTTGTTGCTGATCAGAAGCGCTCATGTTTTTATGCACCCTACATCCAGATGCTTATAAACTCAAGACTGGAGAAGCACATCTTTGCCCTGGACCACCCATATTTGCCCCTACAGCCAGATCTAGAGGACAACGTCGTGGTGATGGAAGCTGATCATCCAACTTCTGTTGTAGCTCAAGAAGCAACAGAGACAGTGAGAGACACTAGTGCTCAAGCCCCTCGATCCAGGAGCAAGCAAATGGATTTGCTGATATCATCTATTTAGAGCATGCAAGAGGACATTAAGGGGATTCTGGATAACCCAAATAGTCTTGTCAGGATCTTTGAGACCAGAATCAAGTCCCTTTCTGATAAAGTGGACGGGATGACGAAGATAGTCACAGAACTTCAACATGAAGTTGACTCCGTGGAAATCCCTCGGGTCTCTTCTACTTCAGATGATGATGATGATGAGGAGGATGATTCACCTCTAGGGCCAGGCACTCAGTTCACTTCTCAGGCCAGATCAGCCATAGTGCCAGCTCCAACAGCTCCATCAACGTCTGCTCCATCAATGACCATTCCAGCTCCATCTACGACATCTGCAGAGATCTTTGCCTACGCCGTCATCTCAACTCCTTCATCAACAACCGGAGGAGATGCGCCCAAGAACGATTAGATTTATGCCTTTGAACTTTTTGGTAACTTGTTGCCAAAGGGGGAGAAGTGTATATAGATCTATAGGCTTCGAGCGAGAGAGAGATTTGACTTTTTTACTTGCTTTTCAAAAACATTTGGTTCTTTTGATTTGATGTGAGATACTTTTGTGTTTGTGTTATGCTACTATGTTATGGGTGATGCTACAATTTCCTATCGTCTTAATGCTCATGAGATGATCATTCACCCTTACTTATGTGTGTTGTGCCATGTTATTCACTCTAATTATTCTCGCACACCACCAAGTTGTATGTGACATGGAAGAAGTACCCCATACACCAAATCGATTGTGCATTTGCATTCAAACGCAAGTTCAAAATAATGCACAAATTTAGGGGGAGCTCTTGCTTCTCACATACCTCTCAAAGCGACGATTAATCTCATTGATTTTATCATATGTCGAAGCTTTGATCTATATGTTGTCATCAATTACCAAAAAGGGGGAGACTGAAAGCACATTTGCTCCCTTGGTGGTTTTGGTAATTAATAACAACATATAAGTCAATGTTTCCACTAAGTATATTTCAGGAAATGTTCAATGGGAGAATTGGCAAAAAGGAGATTGTGGAGAAACCCCAAGATGCAAGGAAATAGGTTGGCCAAGCTTCAAGCAAGAGGACTCTACATTTTATATTTGTGAGAAATCACTTTGAGTCCATAGGAAAGCCAATACTATTAAAAGAGGGTAAAGTTTGTTGGTGAACAATATGCTCAAACGTGCACAAGTGATAGTCGCCAAAAACATCAACAAAACTCTCCCACCAAAGTTTGTTCTATACCCAACACTCAAAATCGGTGTAACCAACTATCCCACTTTGGTGCCACCGATTCTAGTACCTAGACAGACTCTACCAAACCCTAGCCACTTCGGTGCAACCGATTCCATACCGGTGCCACCGAGTTTAGGTTGCCAACTTTCTGTTACGCAAATTCACATTTTCGGTCCCACCAAGAATGTTTTATCAACGTCACTGAGATTGGAAATCTGACCGTTGGTCACCTTATTGGTGCAACCGGGAATTGTATATCGGTCCCTCCGAGATTCAAAAGTTGCCACCTTTTGGTCACTTCGGTACCATCGAGATTAACACATCAGTGTCATCGAGTTGGTCATTTTGTGTGTAACAATTGGATTTTTGGGTATCCTATATATACCCCTTCACCACCACTCACTCGAAAAAAAAGCACTCAGAACTATTCCATACCTATCCTATCAGATTTTTTGAGAGAGAACCACCTACCCTTGTGTTGAGCTCAAGATCTTCCACTCCAATCATATGGATCTTGATTTCTAGCCTCCCTTGGTAGCTTTCCACCAATCCCATCTCTTCCACCATGCCAAATCTATGAGAGAGTGATTGGGTGCCGAGGAGTCTATCATCTTGAAGCACAAGAGCAAGGAGTTCATCATCATTACCGAGCCTATTACCTTTTGGAGGGTGGTGCCTCCTAGATTGGTTAGGTGTCTCTTGGGAGCCTCCTACTTCGTGTTGTGGAGTGAACCAAGAAGTTTTTAAGGGCAAGGAGATCGCCTACTTCGTGAAGATCTACCCCATAGTGAGGCTAGTCCTTTGTGGACGGAAGCCGTATGGAATAGTCAAGGTTGCTACTTTGTGGACCCTTTTGAGTGGAGCCCTCCATGGACTCTCGTGACCGTTACCCTCCGTGGGTTGAAGACTCCATAAACGTAGATGTACGATAGCTCCACCTATCAGAACCACGGGAAAAATCATCGTGTCCACAATTGGGTTTGATCTTCCTACCCTATCCCTTCTATACATGCTTGTTGTTACTTTCCACTGCTATATACTCTTAGACTTGCATGTGTCGGGTGTACTTGACTTGCCATGAAATGCTAAAAACTGTCAACCATAAAATTGGTATAGGAAAAACTTTAATTGGTCAAGTAGTCTAATCACCCCCCCTCTAGACCTACTTTCGATCCTACACTAAGAAACTTGACGATGCATTACGGGCTTATAGAAATGCTTACAAGAATCCTATGGCTATGCCTCCGTATAAAATGGTTTATGGTAAAGCATGTCACTTACCTCTAGAGCTAGAGCATAAAGCTTATTGGGCAATCAAAGAGCTCAGCTATGATTTCAAACTTGCTGGTGAGAAGAGGTTATTTGATATTAGCTCACTTGATGAATGGAGAACTCAGGCCTATGGGAATTCCAAGTTGTTTAAAGAAAAAGTTAAGAGATGGCATGATAAAAGGATACAAAAGCATGAATTTAATGTAGGTGGTCATGTCTTTCTATACAATTCTCGGTTAAGATTTTTTGCAGGTAAACTTCTCTCCAAATGGGAAGGGCCTTATATCATTGAGGAAGTATATCGTTTCGGTGCCATCAAGATCAACAACACCGAAGGCACAAATCCTAAGGTGGTAAACCGGCAAAGAATCAAACACTATATTTTAGGTACTCCCATTAATGTTGAAACCAATGTTATCAATACCGTAACTCCCGAAGAGCATATTAGGGAGACTTACCAGAACGTTTTAGACTCTGAAAAGGATTAGGTACGTGGTACGGTAAGTATACTGACTCCAAAACTTCCCCAATAGCAATTTTACTCAGTTTTGGAATATTTAAAAAATTAGGAAAATAAAAAGCAGTCCGAAGGACGCACGAGGAGGTGACAAGCCTGCTAGGCGCGAACACCCCCTGGCCGCGCCTAGGGGGCTTGTCACCACCCCGTGCGCCCCCGGACTCTGTTTTCTTGTGGAACACCCCTTCGGGTCGGCAAAAATTCGTTACATAATCTCCCGAAGGTTTCGACTTTTGTATCATGACAATACCTCCTGTTTTCGTTTTGAGCTGTTTCTGCAACAGATTTAGAGCAAGATATCGTATCAAGAGTCTGATGGGAGAGCTATATATCGCATTATCTTGCCAATGCCAAGCTCTATGGGGACCTAGATCCTTATGGATTATCCTCAGAGGAGGAACAAGATGACAAGTATAGAGAAGAAAGCTCAGATGAAGAGGAGACTCCTATTCCTCAACTAGGAGATATGCACATGGAGTTTAGGAAATCAGGCCTCCCAAACACAAGAAGAAAACCCAAAGTTCTATTTATCCCTTCTCGTTTTTTGCAGGAGAGCAAGCTGTCGGTGTCAAAACCGGCGGATCTTGGGTAGGGGGTCCCGAACTATGAGACTAGAATCGATGGTAACAGGAAACGAAGGGGACATAGATTTACCTAGGTTCGGGCCCTGCTATGGAGGTAATACCCTACGTCTCACTTGGTTGTATTGATGGGGGTTACAGAGTTGTTCTACCTCGAGATCGCATAGCTAACCCTAGATGAGTTGTCCTCCCTATACCCTAAAATCCTCCAGCTTATATAGACGTCGAGGATGCCTAGGGTTTACACATGGTCGGTTACACGCCGAAGAGATAAACATGCCAATTTGCTACATCAAACGTGGAGTGCAAGTTGTGCCTCCCGAAGCTTCGATCTTGGAGGCTGGGCCTTCAAACATTCCTGTGTTCGGTAAGTAGCCCATATAGTCCGGCCCATAAGAATAGTCTGGCTTCCCAAGCACCCCTTAATCCTGGACTCCCTCACAAGGAAGAATTATGTCAAAGGATATTGAAGCTCAACCAGGAAGTAGATCACTTGAGGGAAAAAAATTATGCTTAAGAGGAAACCGAACAAGCTTCCATCCTCATCAACAACTTCACCACCATCACCTCCGAAGAAGGACACCTGAGCACATGGGTATGGGCACCCCCCTTGGCTTGTGCCAAGCTTGGGGGAGGTGCCCCGGTATCGTATCACATCACACCCTTTTTCCCTTTTTCGTTTTTTAATATCTTTCCTAGTTCGATCCTTTTTGTTTTGATCTAGTAGAATAGAAGTTTTTAGTATGATCTACTTTTTAGTTTTTGCTTTTGCTGCCCTTATGTAAGCAAGTCCGAGAGTTATATAATAAAAAATAGTTTTGATGAGAGGGCTTTGCTAGATTACTATGCTCTTGAAAGTAATGAATAAAGTATAATATAACAAAAGCAAAGATAATACATAGTGATCTTATGGGGAGTGATGACTTCACATATAAAAAGTATGGTGATTGAAATTTGTTGGGAGTTAACAAACATAGTAATTGGTCATTGATGCAATTGAAAGGAAGTGATAAAGAGAGACTCACATATAAATATATTATCTTGGACATCTTATATGATTGTGACCACTCATTAAAATATTACATGCCAACAAGTTGATGTTGGACAAGGAAGACAACATAATAGGTTATGTTTCCTTCCATCTGAATATAAATTATATGGTTTTAGATCCTCCAACATGCCGTGCTTGCTTCCACCTCATAATAGCCAAAACGTCTACACCAAGTAGAGATACTACTTGTGCATCTAAACACCTCAACCCAGTCTTGCCATGAGAGTCCACCATACCTACCTATGGATTGAATAAGATCCTTCAAGTAAGTTGTCATCGGTGCAAAAAGGCAATAAAAATTGCTCCTAAATATGTGTGATCTTTTATTGTAAAAATAAGCATTGTATGAACTTGTGATAGTGAAGAAATAAAAGCGACAGACTGCATAATAAAGGTTGCTATCACAAAGGGTAATACAACGTGGCGTTCCTCTGCACTAAGATCTTGTGCATCCAAACATAAAAAGCGCATGCCAACCTCTGCTTCCCTCTGCGGCATTGTACGAACTTGTGATAGTGAAGAAATAAAAGCGACAGACTGCATAATAAAGGTTGCTATCACAAAGGGCAATACAACTCGGCGTTCCTCTGCACTAAGATCTTGTGCATCCAAACATAAAAAGCGCATGACAACCTCTGCTTCCCTCTACGAAGGGCCTATCTGTTACTTTTACTTTCTAGTACTTACCTTTATGCAAGAGTCATGGTGGTCTTCACCACTTCCTATATTCCGTCTCTCTTGGTAAGCATTATGTGTTGGGGAATGACCTAGACTTATATATCCATTCGGATGTGGGTGATGATGAGTTATTATTGTTGACATCACCCTTGAGGTGAATAATTGGGAGGCAAAATTAAAAGCCCCTATCTTTCTTTGTGTTCGATTGAAGCTTTAACCTCGTGGGTACCGCATGAGTGCTAGCAATCGTGGAAGACTAAAAGATGATTGAGTATGTGGATTTGCTTTACAAGCTCTTATATTGACTATTTTCGATGATACGATAAATTGTCAATTGCTTCAGTGACTGAGATCGTAGTTTGTTGGTTGTCAATAGAGTTCTTGGTTCATGCTTTATCTTGTGAATGAATTGTTACTCTAGTATAAAGAATCTCATACAATGAGTATTACTGTTCTAAAGTTGATCATGATGCCCTCATGTCTGTATTTTATTTTATCAACACCTCTATCTCTAAACATGTGGACACATTCATCGATGTTAGCTTTCGCTTGAGGGCAAGCAAGGTCTAAGCTTGGGAGAGTTGATATGTCCATTTTGCATCATCCTTTTATATTGATGTTTATTGCATTATGGTATGTTATTACACGTTATGGTACAATACTTATGCCTTTTCTCTCTTATTTTACAAGGTTACATGAAGAGGGAGAATCCCAGCAGTTGGAATTTCGGACTGGAAAAGGGGCTTGTGGGGCCCCTGTGGCTCTTCCGATGCCCATCTTATCCTACATGAAGCATTTTGACCTGCAAAAAAAATCAGAGGAGAGCTTTTAGGACGAAATGCCGCCGTCTCGAGGCGAAACTTGGGCAGAACCAATCTAGAGCTCCGACAGGGCTGTTCTGTTGGGAAACTTCCGTCCCGGAGGGGGAAATCGAAGCCATCCTCATCACCAAAGATCCTCTCATCGAGAGGGGTTCAATCTCCATCAACATTTTCATCAGCACCATCTCCTCTCCAAACCCTAGTTCATCTCTTGTATCCGAGCTTTGTCTCAAAACCTCAGATTGGTACCTATGGGTTGCTAGTAGTGTTGATTACTCCTTGTAGTTGATGCTAGTTGGTTTACTTGGTGGAAGACCATATGTTCAGATCCTTTATGACAATTAATACTCCTTTGATCTTGAACATGAACATGCTTTTTGAGTAGTTACGTTTGTTCCTGAGGACATGGGATAATTCTTGTTATAAGTAATCATGTGAATTTGGTATTCATTCTATATTTTGATGAGATGTATGTTGTCTCTCCTCTAGTGATGTTATGTGAACGTCGACTACATAAAACATCACCATTATTTGGGCCTAGGGGAAGGCATTGGGAAGTAATAAGTTGATGATGGGTTGCTAGAGTGACAAAAGCTTAAACCCTAGTTTATATGTTGCTTCGTAAGGGGCTGATTTGGATCCACATGTTTCATGCTATGGTTAGGTTTACCTTAATTCTCCTGTTGTAGTTGTGGATGCTTGCGATAGGGGCTAATCATAAGTGGGATGTTTGTCCAAGTAAGGGTAGCACCCAAGCACCAGTCCACCCACATATCAAATTATCAAAGTAACGAACGTGAATCAAATGAGCATGATGAAAACTAGCTTGACAGAAATTCCCATGTGTCCTCGGGAGCACTTTGATTTATATAAGAGTTTGACCAGGGCTGTCGTTTGCTACAAAAAGGATTGGGATACCTTGCTACACCTTTGCTACACTTGTTACATGTTACTCGTTACAAATTATCTTATCACAAAACTGTCTGTTACCGATAATTTGAGTGTTTACGGAGAATACCTTACTGGAAACCGCTTGTCATTTCCTTATGCTCCTCATTGGGTTCGACCCTCTTACTTATCGAAGAGACTACGATAGATCCCATATACTTGTGGGTCATCACCCCTTCGGCCTCTTGTTGACCGAAAAGGTGCTCCTCGGCCTTCCAGAGGCCACGGGGTCATAGTTTTGTAAATTATGAGTTACGTCATAGATATATTCCGATTCTAGCTGTTATGAAAAACATCATATTTGTGTTGATCGGGTGGATTTCAATGTGCAGTTGTTTCGTCGCTGTGAGGGTGTGGTGTTCGACGACCTCCCCGTGCGTTTGACGAGCTCCCCTGCGTTCGTGGGTGAGCACAAATGACATCTCCTACCCCCTTAATTTGCTCTAGTCCAGTCTTCGTGCCGATGAAACTTGCTAGCTATAGGTGTCTTCAATCATCAGTATGCGTGACAAGTATGGCGTCTCCCGTTCGAAAGGGCGACATCTATAAATATGCATGTCTTTGCATATTTATAACTGCCATCCTTTCGAATTGTCCAACATTATCCATGGACAGCCCGGGTATGTGTGTATTGGTTTCATTTTCCCTTATGCTCTGCTCCAGATCCGATGCGGAATTTCTTCAGTGCCCACCTGTTGTTCTTTGGGTACACATCCTCTCTGCTTATTGCCGAGATGTGTATCAGGAGAACAACAGGGAGGTGCTACTGAAATTCTGTGTCGGATCCGGAGTAGAGCATGGGAAAACGAACTCAATCTACACATACTCGGGTGGGATTAGGACCTATCTTTACCTATTAGAGTGTAGGTTGCATGGACATCATAAAACTGACAAACTTGATTAACTGATGAATATATATGATGAATTATATATATATATATATCTTGTGTGTTTAGTAGGTAGGCAAGATGAATGATCGTGCGTGGATGTACACCGGTCACCCTAGTCAGAAAGACATGACCATTGAATGGTTAACAAAAACCAAGGGGTTTCTGAGCGCCGCATTTGCAAATGGTCAGGAAATAACCTGGTGCCCCTGTGTGCAGTGCGACAACGATAAAAAGTGGACATGGGATGAAATGGGTAAACACTTGCAGAAGTGGGGTTTTACGCCTGATTATATGATACATATCCAATTTATCTATATTTTACTAAGTATTCATGCCATGTTTACAGTAATTCTATATGATTTTGGTATGATTTTATTAGAACTAACCCGGACTAACGCTGTTTTCAGCTGAACTACCGTGGTGTTGTTTTTGTGCATAAATAAAAGTTCTCGAAATGAGCTGAAAATTTACAAAGAATATTTTTTGAAAATATAAAAAATACTGGAGCGAAGAGTCATCGGAGAGGAAGGCCGAGGAAGCTACACGCCACAGGGGTGCACCCAGCCCCCTAGGGCACGCCCCCTGGCTTGTGACTTCCTCGTGGACCACCTGGACTTGGTTCCGCCACCACAAACTCTTATAAATACAAAAACCCTCGAAAAGAAACCTAGATTGGGAGTTTCGCTGCCACAAACCTCCAGATCCACGAAAAACCAATCGGGGGCCCGTTCCGGCACCCTATCGAAGGGGGAAACCATCACCAGAGGCCATCTTAATCATCCCGACACTCTCCATGATGAGGAGGGAGTAGTTCGCCCTCAGGACTGAGGGTATGTACCAGTATCTATGTGTTTTAACTCTCTCTCTCTCTCTCGTGTTCTTGAGATGGCACGATCTTGATGTACCGCGAGCTTTATTGATATAGATGAATCATATGGAGTTTTCCTCTCTCTATCTTGTTGTGATGAATTGAGTTTTCCCTTTGCAGTTTTCTTATCGGATTGAGTCTTTAAGGATTTGAGAACACTTGATGTATGCCTTGCGATGGGATATCCGTGGTGACAATGGGATGTTCTATTGATCCACTTGATGTATGTTTTGGTGATCAACTTGCGGGTTTCGTGACCTTGGGAATCTATGCATGAGGGTTGGCACACGTTTTTGTCTTGACTTTCCGGTAGAAACTTTGGGGCACTCTTTGAAGTTCTTTGTGTTGGATTGAACATGACGAATCTGAAATTATGTGATGCATATCGTATAATCAAGCCCATGGGTACTTGTGGTGACATTGGAGTATCTAGGTGACATTAGGGTTTTGGTTGATGAGTATCTTAAGGTTTTATTTTAGTATGAACTCCGGGGCTATTTGTGACACTTATAAGATTGATCGGAAAAGATAACTTTGAGGTGGTTCCGTACCCTACAATAATTTCTTCGTTAGTTCTCCACTATTTGTGATTTGGAATGAACTCTTTGTCGCATGAGAGGTATTTACATATGATTCAACTATGTTAGTATTTGTGAGAGAAATTGCACTAGTGAAAGTATGGACCCTAGTCCTTGTTTCCAAGCATTTATACAATGTTTTGCTCGCTGTTTACTATTTGTTACCTTGCTGTTTTATATTTTCAGATTACAAAAACCTATATCTACCATCCATATTATACTTGTATCACCATCTTTATGCCGAACTAGTGCACCTATACAATTTACCCTTGTATTGGGTGTGTTGGGGACACAAGAGACTCTTATTTGGTTGCAGGGTTGTTTGAGAGAGACCATCTTCATCCTACGCCTCCCACGGATTGATAAACCTTAGGCCATCCACTTGAGGGAAAATTGCCGCTGTCCTACAAAACTCTATGCTTGGAGGCCTAACACGAGTCTACAAGAAGAAGGTTGTGTAGTAGACATCATTATACGGTGTGGAGATTTCATGGTGAGTCTACCCAACGTGCCAGAGCTGAGGTGGTTCGTCGTCGCACCAATGAGCATGGTATCGGGATTGAAGACATGGTGCGAGACTTTGATGATGCTCGGGATTTGGACGATGAAATGGAGGAATCTGCAAAGGCCTTCTATGAAATGTTGGAGTCTTCAAAACGTCCTCTCCACGAGCACACTTACCTTTGTCAGCTGGATGCCACCGCGCAAGTAATGGCTCTGAAGGCTCAGTTCAACCTGGGCACAGAATGCTACGATGCGATGATGACAATATTTGGGAACTTTCTACCCAAAGGCCATGTATTGCCTGCAAACCTGTACCAGTCGGACAAAATCCTACGTGTGCTTAAGATGCCCTATGAGAAGATAGATGCCTGTGAGAATGGATGTGCCTTATTTAGGCTTGAGTATGCGGGCTTGAACTATTGTCCCATTGTCAAGTCTTCCAGGTATATTGTGGTAGACAACGGTATGGGTCAGAAGAGTCAGACCAAAATCCTAGTTAATGTTCTTCGGTATATGCCAATCATACCAAGACTTCAACATCTTTT
This sequence comes from Hordeum marinum, assembly GCA_022496015.1. Classification (NCBI taxonomy): domain Eukaryota; kingdom Viridiplantae; phylum Streptophyta; class Magnoliopsida; order Poales; family Poaceae; genus Hordeum; species Hordeum marinum. The sequence continues at coordinate 5,825,879 of JAAAWK010001151.1, read as the reverse complement.
CATGGTCGAAGAGATGACCAGACAGATGACATGGCACAAATTGGGCAAAAGAACCAAACTAGATGCAGATGGGAACCCGATGTTGGGACACACTTCGGACGCTATTGTGTGGAAGCACTTCGATGCATTACATAAGGATAAAGCAATAGATCCAAGGCATCCTCGAGTCGATATCAGCACTGATGGGTTCAATGTGTTTGGTATGACGACAACCCAATATAGTTGTTGGCCTGTATTTTTCATTCCACTCAATCTCCCTTGGAGAGATTATGAAAAGAAAGAACATTTTCCTTACATTGATAATACCAGGCCCCAACTATTCGGGGAAGAATATGAATGTGTACATGCAACCGTTTAAGGATGAATTGCAAGAAGCTTGGGATAATAGGATCAAGACATATGACGCCACTACAAAACAAAACTTCAAAATGCATGTGTGGTACATGTACTCGATGCATGACTTGCCGACATATGCGCTATTCATTGGCTGGTGTGTGCATGGAAGGTTCCCGTGCCCCACATGCAAGGCAGCTCTTGAGTTCCATTGGGTACAGGCGGGTCACAAGTATTCTTGCTTCAACTTGTAAAGATAGTTCTTGGATCCTCACCATAAGTTCAAAAAGACAAGAAGAGTTTCATCAAAGGTAGATTTGTAAAAAACTCTACACCACCCGCATTGACAGGCCAACAAACCCTGGATCAGTTAAACGCTCTCGAGCCTGATCCAGCGTGTCGAGGGTATTTCAAAGGGTATAATTCGGAACATGCCTGGACTCACAAGATATGCTTGTGGGATCTGCCTTACTTAAAAACCTTCTTTGCCCACACAACATCGACGTGATGCACACTGAAAATAATATCGCCATGCCCTTTTTGGTACATTGTTCGGCATAGAGGGTAAGTCAAAGGATAATCCTAAGGCTAGAGTTGGTCAACTCAGGAGGCTCTGTGTGATAGACCGTTACAAAACATGGGATAATCGAAAGGAAAGAAGAACTGGAGCAAGCCAAAGGCATGGTTCAATCTTGGAAGGCTAGCTATGAGGGAAATGATCTTGTGGGTGAAAATGCAGTTGATGTTCCCCGATGGGTATGCAAAGAATCTAAAGAGGGGAGCGAGTCTTGACAAATTGAAAATATTTGGTCTCAAGAGTCATGATTGGCGCATATGGCTTGAGCAGGTAATGCCGGTGATGTTGCGTGGCTTTATCCCTGAGGATGAATGGCTAGTAATGGCAGAGCTAAGCTATTTCTTCCATGCTCTTTGTGCGAAAGAACTATCGCCTGACATGCTAGATGAACTAGAAGAGTTGGCGCCGGAGTTGATCTGCAAGTTAGAAAAAATCTTTCCACGGGCTTCTTTAATCCAATGCAAGATTTGATTTTGCATCTCCCGATCGAGGCAAGATTGTGGGGCCCATGCAAAATCGTTGGTGTTTCGCAACTGAGAGGATGCAGAAGACGCTTTGAGAAAAATGTAAAAATAAACGTAGAATTGAAGCATCGATGGCCGAGGCATTCATTACTGAGGAGGCGGCAAATTTCGTGACAACACACTACAAAGCCAAGAATCGTCATCTTCATAATCCGAAGCCTCAATACAATGATGGTGACCATGAAAAAAGTCGATCCAACCTCAGCCTATTCGAAGCGAAGCTCGCACCAGCTGGTGCTTCGAAAGCAATAACGTTGGATGTAGAAGAATGGCAGACCATTTCGTTGTATATCTTCAACAATCTAACAGAAGTGCGGTCGTACATCGAGTAAGTTCTCGGTACATTGTTTCGCAACTTCTACTTTTGAACTGCTCTTATTCATGGATATGTGATACATTCAATACGTCGCCAAATTCTCGAATGGAGCGGTGATCCAAAAGGATTCCATCGAGGAGTATGAGCTTTTTGCAAAGCATGGAGGTGGCTATCCCGGTTTCATCTCTTGGTTCAAACAAGCGGTAATTTCCATTAGACCATTTCATTTCTTCGTCTATTTTGCGGCTAATGCAACAATCCTTTCGTATTAAACTTGTAGGCTAATTCAGAGTATATGGATGCCGAAGTGAGACAAGTCGCTAATGGTTTTGACTATAAGGTCCGTTCATTTGACAAATACGACATCAACAGGTATCGCTTTCGTACTTTTGGCAAAGACTATCTATGGCCGACCGAAAGTCTACAAATTTTTGTGTTTCTACTATCAGCGAAGGAGGTGTCAAGTATAATGGAAGAGTTGAAGCAACTTATGAACTTATATTCTTTGGTGAAAACACACCAAACGTCATAGTCTTCAAATGTTATTGGTTCCAGCCGAAGGAGACTAGAAGGACTCATGAACATATAGGGCTAGTCAAAATCAAACAAAGCACCCATTTAGATGTTCCCGATGTCTATATTATGGCTCAACAGGCGACCCAAGTTTTCTATCTACCGTGGGCCTGCCAAACTGATCCAAATCTAAATGGTTGGGATGTCGTTTATGATGTGCCGCCACGTTTTAGACCACCTCCCCTCAATGAAGATGATTATGAATCTCACATTAACGCAGACACATATGAAGGATAATTCTTCCAAGAAACACATATTTCCAAAAAAACGTTTCAAGAACCGCTCTACTTCACCCCGGAACATTGAAGTAGACAACGACAATGAATCCGACTTCACCCCTGAGCCGGAACAAAAAGAGATGAAAGAAGATGTTACTGATGCGGATGACCTGTCAATGCTTGAACGATTACATGAAGGAGGCCTTCTACATGTTGTTCCCGATAGTGATGATGATGATGCATTTATTGATGATAATGATGATGATGATGCATTTATTGATCCTAGAGCATATATAGACGATCAAGATTATTATTAGTTCATGCCAGGTAATCAAATTTTAGTTCATGTTAGGTATATGACGATACACTTAAATTATATACATTGTATTATTCATGTCGGTATTCAATTTTATGTTGTACTAATTTCGTTTATTATTTGTAATGACAGTTGTTGAAAGATGGTGGGAAAGGGCCGAGAGCACTCCGTGGCTCCTTCTTCGGAGGGTGGTGGGATGTGTACTTCCATTCCTGTCGACTCTCTCCGGAGAGCGTTGCTCTCTAGTCTACATACTTTGGTGGACGCTTCTTCATCGACCGCCATGAGAGGAGGTCGGGGAAGAAGATAGGTACACGTGGGAGAGGAGGCCGCGACAAAGGTAGGGTGGCTGCTATGCCTTCCTCGCCGCCACCCCTAGCTGATTCACCTGAGCACAGGACTGCTAGGGTGGACCTGTCTAAGGACGAGGCTACGCGGACTCCGGTCCACGAGCCTCGGATCGACGAGCCTTTGACCTACAAGATTCATGTCCCAGAGGCTTCGTCCCACGAGACTCTAGAGCAGAGTAGGGATGAGGGCACGTCCCGACAGACCCAATGGGATACCTGGCCAAAGGAGCCTAGTGGACATGCTGATGGTGGCGGGGATCGTTTTTCTGATAGCGACGAGGAGGTGGCTAGGGGGCCACTGTCTACTAGCGTGGTAGTACACTGCTCGCGCCCGTGCCAGCGACCCGCAAGCTGAGGTGGTCGATTAGGCCTGATGGGGAGAGGTAAGTGCATGTACTCCTTTTTAACCTTTTGCCTTCACAGTTTTTCATATATCTAATGTGTTGGCTTTGTCATACTGCTGGGGTTGGCATCAACCCAAGGATGCCCGTAGGCCCAACAACATCCTTGGCATCCTTATCAGGCAAAACTTTCCGAGGTTTGTCCAGTTGCCCGGTGAGGGTAAGGTTTCAGAGTTAGGACTGAACTGGGAGCACTACTTGGCTGCACCGGCCCCGCCTGAGGAGAGGATCGACGATGTTTTGTGCCACACGAGGGCGGAGATGGTGATCAGAAAGTTTTGGGTAATTTCTCCTTTACACAATTAAAAATCAACAATAGATAGTTATTGTACTAATAAGTGTTGTCTCATTTGATTGCAGAACTTCTACAGGTGTCAGGAGGGATACGAGGAGGCCGTGACAAAGGTTATCGATCAGCAATGCACACGCCTACTGCTAAACTTTCGGCATGAGGCTCGGGTGCAGGCTGTTTGAGACTACTATGCCTTGCGGCGTATTAGGAAGGAGAAGTCGACATGCCGTAGAAAGAAGATGGATAAGGAGCATTACATGAAGGTAATTACGTATTCTTAAGGCCTTGCACTTGGTTTCCTTCATTTGATTCCTACGCGTAGCGCTCAAATATCTCTTTATTAACTTAGGTGCCCCCGAGATGGTGTGCGGATAAGATGGCTTGTTGGGAGGCGTTGGTGCATGGGTGGTGCTCAGAACAATGGCTAGCCATCCACAACAATGCCAAGGACAGGCATAACAATATGGTTGGTGTGCCATACCATCAAGGGAGCACCAACTTAAATCAGTTTGGTCAGAACTGGGTATGTGGTTAGCTTCACGATTCATGCAATTCATTCTTGATTCTAGCTTGAGCCCTTTACTAATACTTTGTTCCTCTCTCTCTCTCTCTCTCACTCTTTTAGGCACATCACAACAAAACGGATGTGCCAGAGCTGTATGATACGTCTCCAACATATCTATAATTTATGAAGTATTCATGCCATGTTTACAATAATTCTATATGATTTTGGTATGATTTTATTGGAACTAACCTGGAATGACGTTGTTTTCAGCAAGACTACCGTGGTGTTGTTTTTGTGCAGAAATTAAAGATCTCGGAACGGGCTGCAAATTTACGGAGAATATTTTTGGAAAATATAAAAAATACTAGAGCGAAGAGCTAGGCCAGGAAGTGGATGAGGAGGCCACAAGCCTGCTAGGCGCGGCCACCCCCTGGCCACGCCTAGCAAGCTTGCGAGGCCCTCGAGCACTTCCTTGATGTGATTCCAACGCAAAAAGTCCTATAAATCTAGAAACCTCCGAAAAGAAACCTAGATCGGGAGTTCCGCGACCGCAAGCCTCCAAAGCCACAAAAAACCAATCGGGAGCCTGTTCCGGCACCCTGCCAGAGGGGGAAACCATCACCGGAGGCCATCTTCATCATCCCGACGCTCACCATGACATGGAGGGAGTAGTTCACCCTCGGGGCTGAGGGTATGTATGAGTAGATATGTGTTTGATCTCTCTCTCTCGTGTTCTTGAGATGACACGATCTTGATGTACCACGAGATTTATTGATATAGATTGAATCATATGGAGTTTTCCCCTCTCTATCTTGTTGTGATGAATTGAGTCTTACCTTTGAAGTTTACTTATCGGATTGAGTCTTTAAGGATTTGAGAACACTTGATGTATGTCTTGCGATGGGATATCCATGGTGACAATGGGATGTTCTATTGATCCACTTGATGTATGTTTTGGTGATCAACTTGCGGGTTCCGTGACCTTGAGAATCTATGCATAGAGGTTGGCACACGTTTTTGTCTTGACTTTCCGGTAGAAACTTTGGGACACTCTTTGAAGTTATCTGTGTTGGATTGAACATGATGAATTTGAAATTATGTGATGCATATCGTATAATCAAGCCCATGGGTACTTGTGGTGACATCGGAGTATCTAGGTGACATTAGGGTTTTGGTTGATGTGTATCTTAAGGTGTTATTTTAGTATGGACTCTAGGGCTGTCCATGACACTTATAGGGATAGCTCATAAGATTGAATAGAAAAGATAACTTTGAGGTGGTTTTGTACCCTAAAATAATTTCTTCGTTAGTTCTCCACTATTTTTGACTTTGGAGTGAACTCTTTGTCACACGAGAGGTACTTACATATGATTCAACTATGTCAATATTGTTGATAGAAATTGCATTAGTAAAAGTATGGACCCTAGGCCTTGTTTTCAAGCATTTATACAACATTTTGCTCACTCTTTACTATTTGTTACCTTGATGTTTTTATATTTTCAGATTACAAAAACCTATATCTACCATCCATATTGCACTTGTATCACCATCTCTTAGCGTAACTAGTGCACCTATAGAATTTACCATTGTATTAGGTGTGTTGGGGACACAAGAGATTTCTTGCATTTGATTGGAGGGTTGTTTGAGAGAGACCATATTCATCCTACACCTCCTAAGAATTGATAAACCTTAGGTCATCCACTTGAGGGGAAATTTCCACTGTCCTACAAAACTCTACGCTTGGAGGCCCAACACGAGTCTACAAGAAGAAGGTTGTGTAGTAGACATCAAGCTCTTTTCTGGCGCCGTTGCCGGGGAGCTGAGTGCTTGAAGGTATATATTCAGACCTTGTAAATGAATCTTTTAGTTTCTTGTTTTTCACTAGTTTGGTTTTGTGAAAGAAAACTAGGAAAAAATGGAATTGAGGTTGCCTCATATGCTTCATCTTTTTAATGTCTTTCGTGAAAATGATGGTAAGGAAAATTGTGCTCAAGTGTTAGAAGAAGAAGTTATTAAAAATGTTTGGCACTAAATCTTTGAGTGATGAGCATGATTTCAATATTGTTAGTATGAATTCTCTGAATATTCATGATGCTAATGATATGCAAAGCCACAAGCTTGGGGATGCTATGTTTGATGAAAATGATATTTTTAGTCCCCCAAGTTTTGATGAGCAAAACTATTATGATTATGACTTGCTTACTATCTATGATGATTATTGTGATGACACATATGCTATAAAGAGTAATGAAACCATGAAACCTATTATCATGATTCTACTATTCAATGTGGTTATGTCAATCAAGTGTCACATAATAGTTATTTTGTTGAGTTTGCTCCCACTAATTTGCATGAGAAGAAATTTTGTTGTGTGGAGAGTAGTAGAATTTCTATGCTTGTAGATAATGAAGACAATGCTTTGTGTTCTGTTTATATTGTGGAATTCCTTCATGATGCTACTGAAAATTATTATGAGGGAGGAACATATGCTTTTAGGAATTGCAATAATATCAAGTTTCCTCTCTATGTGTTCAAAGTTTTGAAGTTATGCTTGTTTTGCCTTCCTATGATAGTTGATTCTTGATCCCATAAATTGTTTTCTCATAAAATCCCTATTCATAGGAAGTGGGTTAGACTTAAATGTGCTTGTCATGAGATTCATGATTCTCTTTTTCATGTTTCAAATATTATTCCTATACGAGCATCATTGAAATCATCATGCCTAGCTAAAAGGCATTAAAGAAAAGCGCTTGTTGGGAACCAACCCAACACTTTTACCTTATGTTTTTGTGTGTTCACATGATTAATATACTGTATTAATCATGTTTTGTGTCTTCTATTTCAATAAAGTTCCAAGTAAAGCCTTTGGGATAGTGTGGATACTTGCATGTTTGATTCTCTGCAAAACAGAAAGCTTTGCGTCCAGTATATGAATTATCTGATTTTATTGGAGCTTCAAAAAATGATGAAATTTTTAAAAATCATTTATATACAAATTCCTTGAGCTTTCTTAATTTTTTAGAATTTTTAGAGTCATGGAAGTATGGTGATCATTCATATCTTTACAGACTGTTCTATTTTTGACAGATTCTGTTTTGCATTCATAGTTTGCTTGTTTGAAGTGTTCCTATAGCTATATTGAGTAATATAAATTGTGGTAATTATGTAATACATTATTTATTATGTGGGAATAATTATTAATCTTGTCTTGACAGTACCTAAGTGAATAATTTATCTTTATTACACTAACCCTTCTCACAAAGTTCCGTTAAGTTTTGTGTGACTGAAGTTTTTAGGTTTTGGGTGAGACACCGATATGAGGAGAATAAGGAGTGACAAGAACGTAAGATTTTTGATTCCCAAGGAACCCAAGTTAATACAAGGAAGACTCAAGCGTCTAAGGTTGGGGATGCCCCAGAAGGCATCCCCTCTTTCGTCTTCAACACTATCGGTATATCTCACTTGGAGCTATATTTTTATTCGTCACATAATATGTGTTTGGCTTGGAGCGTCCTTTTATTTTGTTGTTATCTGTTAGGTGTTATTTATAATCTTGTTTTTCAATAAAAAAAATCCAAGAATTGCCTTTAGGATGCTTGAATTGCATGTTTGCTATGTGCTGGATAAAAACAGAAACTTCTGCTGTAGTGTTTGAATTTTCATATTTTACTGGAACGTGATAAGGTTCTGAAACTTATACACAGTATCTTAATATAAATTTTATAGCATGTCCTAAATTTTAATAATTGTTTGAGTTAATTAAGTACACTGTTTTCATAAATTTCTACAGACTGTTCTGTTTGGACAGATTGTTGTAATAGTTTTTTTATCTACTTATCATGTACTTTCCATAGGCTATGTTAGTGGATATAAATTGTGTAAATGATAGTATACAGTACCTAATGTTTTAAAATTATTGTGCAACTTGTCTTGGCAGTACATAAAGAGTTGATTTATTATTATGTGTACTAACCTATCTCACGAGTTCTTGTCGACTTTTGTGTGGATGAAGTCTTTGAGAATAGGTGAAACCATGATATGAGAGGATTGAACAAGATAAAAAAGCTCAAGCTTGGGGATGACCAAGGCACCCCAAATAAATATTTCAATAAGTATCAAGCATCTAAGCTTAGGGATGCTACGCATCCCATCACTCTTTATCAACAATTATCGGTTAGCCTATGTGTTTGATCTCTCTCTCTCTCTCTCTGACTCTCTCGTGTTCTTGAGATGACACGATCTTGATGTACCATGAGCTTTATTGATATAGATTGAATCATATGGAGTTTTCCCCTCCCTATCTTGTTGTGATGAATTGAGTTTTACCTTTGAAGTTTACTTATCGAATTGAGTCTTTAAGGATTTGAGAACACTTGATGTATGTCTTGCGATGGGATATCCGTGGTGACAATGGGATGTTCTATCGATCCACTTGATGTATGTTTTGGTGATCAACTTGCAGGTTCCATGACCTTGGGAATCTATGCATAGGGGTTGGCACACGTTTTTGTCTTGACTTTCCGGTAGAAACTTTGGGACACCCTTTGAAGTTCTTTGTGTTGGATTGAACATGATGAATCTGAAATTATGTGATGCATATCGTATAATCAAGCCCATGGGTACTTGTGGTGACATTGGAGTATCTAGGTGACATTAGGGTTTTGGTTGATGTGTATCTTAAGGTGTTATTTTAGTACGAACTCGAGGGTTGTCTGTGACACTTATAGGGATAGCTCATAAGATTGATCAGAAAAGATATCTTTGAGGTGGTTTCATACCCTACAATAATTTCTTCGTTAGTTCTCCACTATTTGTGACTTTGGAGTGAACTCTTTGTTGCACAAGAGGTACTTACATATGATTCAACTATGTCAATATTGTTGAGAGAAATTGCACTAGTGAAAGTATGGACCCTAGGCCTTGTTTTCAAGCATTTATACAATGTTTTGCTCGCTGTTTACTATTTTCTACCTTGATATGTTAATATTTTAATATTACAAAAACCTATATCTACCATCCATATTGCACTTGTATTACCATCTCTTGGCCAAACTAGTGCACCTATACAATTTGCCATTGTATTGGGTGTGTTGGGGACACAAGAGATTTCTTGTATTTGATTGCAGGGTTGTTTGAGAGAGACCATCTTCATCCTACACCTCCCACGGATTGATAAACCTTAGTTCATCCACTTGAGGGAAAATGGCCACTAGCCTACAAAACTCTGCGCTTGGAGGCCCAACACGAGTCTACAAAAGTGGGCTGTGTAGTATACATCAATGTACGACATCTATGCGATCGCCCATACTGCCTCGTATAGGAAGGTCAAGGCATTCTCTAAGTCTGACCTCGATCATCCCGAGAAGTTCACCAGCTTCTCCTCCCACAACAAGCTCGTGAGGTACAGAGATGAGGGGAAGGCGGGGAAAAGGGAGGACTTTAACCCGAGCCAGGGGCCTATTGATCCAGAGCTAGTGATGATAGCTAGCGGCAGGAGGCCCCATGGCTCGATTGCCATTGGAGATGGCCTTATACGTCATCCTAGCACTCTCCGGGCGATCAAGGTGTCGCAAACAAGCTCCTATCCTGAGATAAGGTCTCGTCCATAGCCAGTCGAGCTTGCCATTGAAGTTAGTTATATAGACTCTGATATCTTTCCTCTCTACGTTGTGTGTCTAAACAAAGATGATTACAATGCTAACAAGGAGTTGTGTTGCAGGCTGCTATTCAGAAACAGAGAGAGAGGCAACATAGGCGCTTATGGTGGCAAATGAGAAGAAGATGGAGGAGAGTACGGCTAGGTTGTTGGAGGAGGAGAGGGCACGATCTGATGCGTCTTATCGGGCCATCTACGAGCTCTTCGTGGTAAGATTCTTCTTCATATTTGTCAAATATTGCATTTAATGTTCATTTCATTAATAACGAATATCATTGACTTGTGAAAACCAAATGTGCAAACTATGTGCGAGAAGAACGGCCAGACCGCTCTGTCGATGCCAGTCATTACCACGGATGCAACGATGAGTTTATTTGAATGCAATGATCTTTTTAGTGTCATCATGCTAACGAGACATTGCAAATCGTCTTTGGTGCAGCATAATTCCGGAGTCGCATCGCACGACCCTTCTCTAGGGCAACCTTCTCCAGGTGAAACAGGCCCGAGCAACCGCGGCGCCTCACCTCCATGATGACAAGGACGGTAATCCCCAAACTTAGCTCATTTTCTCAAAGAGAGACAAACTTAGCACTTAGACAAACTTAGCTCCTTGTGATATTACATGTCTCTTCTTGATGGAGGAATCATGACTATTGTCCCGGGGGTCATATTTTCTTCTCCTTCTCTCGATATCTACCTTGGTATATTGCGGGAGAGGAGAAGCGAAAATGACCATCACCAACAGTCGAAATATTAGTGTTAGGTAGTGTCCACCAAAATACACTACCATATAAGTGTGAGTGAGTGCACACCATACACACCATGACGCAAACCTCGAAAGATATATCCTTCTTCCAATTTTTCCCGAATGACACAAATAGGCAAAAAGAAGAAGAAAACAAGAGGAGAAAGAGAGATAGAAGAAAAACGCTTCTGCACCTTCTTCTTCTTCTTCTAGTCTTATTCATCTAATTTTCGTGTTTCCCAGTTTGCAGATTAGAGTCACTTCACGGAAGCTTGCATTGATGGAGTGCTTGTGGTTCATGGAGTGCTTATGATTTTGTATCGATGAATAATTTTAAACTTGCTACATTTGTGAAACTTACTACTTGTTGTTGGATGATATTTGTGCTTGTTGTTGGATGAATTGTGCTTGTTGTTGGATGATAGGATGAAATTTGTGCTTGTTGGATGATCACCAGCATGGCAAGAATATTATTATTGTGAAATATATACATATATAGCATATTTTGCCTGTGCAGATTGTTGGATATAAGAAAAATATATAAAAACAGTGGAAATATTACCTCTTTGCCATCTGCCACTGACGGCAAAGCCCCTTTGCCGTCTGGCCCTGACAAGAAAGGTGTCACGTGTCATTCACCAGTGCAAATTGGGAGTGCCAGGCCTCACGCCATTTGGTCACTTTACTGTCCAGGGGCAGACGACAAAGGGCCGGATGCATGGCCGTCCGTGGGCTGACGTCAAAGATGCGCGGGGCATGGCCATATGGGGGCAGACGACAAAATATTTACCTCTTTTCCCTCGGTGCCAGACAACAAAGACTATCATTAGTCACTAACGGGGCTAACTCTAGTGTAGGCCGTCCAGCCGCTTTGCTGTGTGCAACCTGACGACAAAAATACTTTGTCGTCCACTGAGTCAAGGCACACGACAAAGCACTCCTTTACCGGAGTTCACAGTGCCAGAAATTTGGCCGTCTGCTTCCGAACGGTAAAGACTTCGCCATTAGTTGTCCTTCCCTTTGCCGTCAGCTATGGAAGACGGCAAAGTACCTGATTCCTTTAGTGCAAAGTTCATATATGTTCCTAAGAGCATTAGTACCCCTCCTACCAAAAGAAATGAAGATCTCAAAATGATTAGTGTGCATCCCAACTTTATAAAGTTGATAAATAATCCTATTTTCAAGCCTCCTATTGTTCCTATTATTCACGGTTGTGTTATTGAGGAGCTTGATGTCAACGATGACAATACTTGATCATATGCATTATGCCTAGCTAGGGGGATAGAACAATAGCGCTAGTTGGGAGGCAACCCAATAATTATCTTTGATTTTGCCTTTTTTTACTTTCAGTTTGTTTTTAATAACATGGTTATTTCTAAATTAATTATTGTGTTTTTGTGTTTAAATTAGTTTTTGTGCCAAGTAAAGCCTTTGGAATGACTTACATGATGAGTAGAATTGATACGGTGCAAAAACAGAAACTCTAGCATCTAGTGCAGAATTTCTATGATTTTACTAGAACGTATTTTTGATCTGACTTTTTTACACTCTATTGCCATACAAATTCGCCAGGTTACCCCATTTTTTCAGAATTTATAGAATTGCATAAGTTTGATTTCTTTACAAATCATTATAGACTGTTCTGTTTTAGACATATTTTGTTTTTCCTTACATAGTTTGGTTGTTTTAATGATGCCATGGATTGTATTGGGGGTTATAAGTCATGGAGAATTTATAATACATTACCTTATAAAATAATAAAATAATAATCAATTTATAACAGTACCTAAAGTATTTCATATGTTTATTATACTAACGGATCTCACGAAGTTTCTGTTGAGTTTTGTGTGCTGAAGTTTTCCAGTTTTGGGTGTTATCGCGATGAAATAAGGAATAAGGAGAGGCAAGACCTAATATTGGGGATGCGCCAATATTAGGTAATATTAAGTCACCCCAAGGTAATATTCTAGTAAGACTCAAGTGTCTAAGCTTGGGGACGCCCCGGAAGGCATCCCCTCTGTCGTCTCAATCCATCGGTATGTCACTTGGACCTATATTTTTATTCATCACATGATATGAATTTTTCTTGGAGAGTTGTTTGCTTTAGTTTTTTCAACAATTATTGTTTTCTAAACACACCTAGTCTATAGAGACACACTATCACCATGATTTATTAGAATACTCTATATGCTTCACTTATATCTTTTGAGCTTAACAGTTGCTCTAGTACTTCACTTATATCTTTTAGAGCATGGTGGCGTATAGATTTTATAGAAATAATTGCACTCTCATTCTTCACTTATATTTGTTTCAGAGTTAATAAATAGCGACCGCAATTGGCATGGGTAATAAGAGTATTCAAAAAATAATTGGTATTCAATGAGTGCATAATCAAAACCACATGTAGCACATAAAAGAGAAATTATGGTTAATGATATTAATATGGTAATGTGAAGGAGGATGAGTGCATGATCATTGTTTAATGAGAGTATCATTAATTAGAGGTTGTTAACTTGATGTTCATCCAAATATTTTTTATGGCATGGTGATGATGTGTGAGCATACTTATTCCTCGTTCAAATCCTAGTGATGTTTACGTTGAGGGCGCGCGATGGTTAAATCCTACCAACCTCCTCCCTAGGGGCATAGGAGTAGTGCTTTACTTTAATAGAGCTAATAAAATCTTGCAATAATTATGCGAGTTATCTATGACTGATGTGAATCCATGGATATATGCACTCTCACCTTGACATATTTTCTAGCCTCTTTGGTACCGTGCATTGCCCATTCTCACCTCGAGGATCAGTGCAACTTTCGCTGGTGCATCCAAACCCCATGACATGATATGCTCCATTGCACATAAACCTCATTACATCTTCATCAAAAAACCCGCCATACCTACCTATCATGGCAATTCCATAGCCATTTCGACATATATTGCGATGCAACTTCCACCATCACACAATATGACTTATATTTCCATTGTTATATTGCTTTGCTTGATCGTAAGATAGCTAGCATGATATTTATATGGCTTGTACATTTTTTGATATCTTTTGATACGCTAGATCATTACACATCCTGGTACACTTCCAGAGGTATTCATATATAGTCATATCATCCTATCAGTTTTTCATATCGAGTTGTAAGTCAATGAAAGTGTGATGATCATCATTATTTAGAGCACTATCTTAGTTAGGAAAGGATGATGGATACAATGATTCCCCACAAGTCAGGAAGAGACTCCGGACGAAAAAAGCAAAAACAAATAAATAAAATAATAATAAATAAATGAGAGAACAGAGAGAAGTGACACTGCTACAACCTCTTTCCACACTTGTGCCTCAAAGTGGCACCATGTTCTTCATATAGAGGGTCTCTTGTTTTGTCACTTCCATATGCTAGTGGTATTTTTTCATTATAGAACATTTGTTTGTATATTCCGTTGACGAGCTTCCTCAAGTGCCCTAGGTCTTCATGAGTAAGCAAGTTAGATGCACACCCACTTAACTTCAGTTGAGCTTTCATACACTTATAGCTCTAGTGCATCTGTTGCATGGCAATCCATACTCCTTTCATTGATATATATTGATGGGCATCTCCATAGCCTGTTGATACGCCTAGTTGATGCGAGACTTTCTTCTCCACTTTCACCCCTTTGAAGCCTACCATCATATTCGATTCCACCTTTATGCTATATCCATGGTTCACACTCATATATTGCGCAAGTGATAAAAAGGTTAAGCGCATTAAAAATACGATCGAATTGCCTGAGTTGACACTATGGTGCTTAGCATTTGTATTTATGTGGTGAGGACGAAGCCATGCTATATTTATATGATTAAATTAATAAGGGGTGAACATTCTTTAAGGATCATATGCTTCGAAACTTGATGATTATGTTGCCTATGTTTATAAGTATTACTGTGTTGATGTTTATTAATTCACTGTTTCTCAATGATCAAACCTGCAATAGGTTACATGTTGGGTAGCATATGAGATCAAAAATTCTGTTTTTATCATTTACCTACTCGAGGACGAGTAGGAATTAAGCTTGGGGATGCCGATACGTCTCCAATGTATCTATAATTTTTGATTGTTCCATACTATTATATTACCATTCTAGGATGCTTTTTGGGTGTTTATTTACCAATTAATATTATTTCTGAGCACTAACCTATTAACCCACTGCCTAGTGTGAGTTACTGTTTTTTGCATGTTTTTGGCTTTTCAAGTTTACTGTACCAAATGAAGTCCAATTGCCATTAAACTTTAATATGATTTTTTTGGACCAAAAGAAAACGTGGAAGCTTCAGGAGGAGACCAGAGGCCTCATGAGGGAGGCACGAGCCAACAGACCGTGCCTAGGGGGTGGTCGCGCCTTTTTCCTCGAGCCCCCCTCGGGCGCCTCCCGATGCCCCTGTCTATCCTATAAATTCAAATATGTTCCAAAACCCTAGAGAACCTCTCGAAACACTTTTTTGCCACCGCAAGTCTCCGTTGTGTGCCCATCTGGAGCCCTGTTCCGGTGCCCTGTCGGAGGGGTGACCGATCACGGAGGGCCTCTACATCATCCTTGATGCTCCCATGGTGATGTGTGCTTAGTTCCCCCAGACCTACGGTCCATGGTTAGTACCTAGATGGATCTCTCTCTCTCTCTATTATCTATCTATCTATCTATCTATCTATCAATCTATCTATCTATCTATCTATGTATCTATCTATCTATCTATGTATCTCTTGATCTTCAATACAATGATCATCGTATCTTCACTTTGATCTATCCGATGTAATCCTTTTGTGCGATGCATTTGTTGGGATCCGATGAATTGTGGGTTTATGTTTAGATTATCGATGAAAAATATTAGAGTTATATTATGATTCTTATGTGCATGATTACCATAGCTTCGTAAATCTCTCCGATCTATTGACTTGTTCTGGCCAAGTAGATTGATCTATCTTCAGTGAGAGGGGTGCGTTGTAGTGGGTTCAATCTGACGGGTTTGTATATCCAAGTGACAGAAGGGTACACCATACGCCTTTGTATTGTTTCCACTAAGCATAAATTGATGACATTAGTTCATATTAATTGAATTCCATTTTTCTGCATCATGTCATTGTTCTGCAAGCATTATTCTGTTTTACTTAATACTCTAGATGCATGCTGGATAGCGGTCGATGGGTGGAGTAATAGTAATAGGTACACATAGGAGTCAGCCTATTTGCTTATGGAAGTGATTCCTATATACACATGATTGATATGTCTCCAACATATCTATAATTTTTTATTGTTCCATCCTATTATATTATCAATCTTGGATGTTTTACAATCATTTTATAGCAACTTTATATCTTTTTTGGGACTAACCTATTTACATAGTACTAAGTGCGAGTTGCTATTTTTTGCTTGTTTTTACTTCGCAGATTATCATTATCGAACTAAGACCAAACACGGGGAAACTTTTTGGAGATTTGTTTGGGCCATCAGACACCTAGAGGACCAAAGAAGTGCCAGAGAGGATGGTCGAGGAGGCCACAACCCACCAGGGTGCGCTAGAGGCCCCTGGCACGGCCTAATGGGTTGTGCCCTCCTCAAGATGCCTCTCCACCGCCTATAAGCTCTATAAATACCCAAATATTCCAAAAACCCTAGGGGAGTCAACAAAACACAATTCCAGCCGCCGCAAGTTCTAGAACTGCGAGATGCAATCTAACACCATCGCGGAGGGGTGCATCATCTTGATGGGTGCCTCTCCGATGATGCGTGAATAGTCCACCATAGACCTACGGGTTCGTAGGCACTAGCTAGATGGCTTCCTCCCTCTCTCTCTCTCTCTCTCTCTCTCTCTCTCTCTTTATTCTCAATACAATGCTCATTTGGAGGTCTATTTGGTGTAATGACTTTTTGCGATGTGTTTGTTGGGATCTGATGAATTTTCAATTCATGGTCAGTTTCAATCCATGAATATTATTTGAGTCTTCTTTGATCTCTTATATGCATGCTTACTTATAGCCTCGTATTTATTCTTTGAATCTTTGATTTAGTTAGGCCAACTAGATCGATTTTTCTTGCCATGGGAAGAGGTGCTTTGTGATGGGTTCGATCTTATGGTGTCCTCTCCCAATGACAGAAGGGGCAGTGAGACACGCATGCATCGTTGCTATTAAGGATAACAAGATGGGGTTCCTACATGAATAGATCTTTTCTACATCATGTCATCGTTCTTATTGCATTACTCCATTTCTCCATGAACTCAATACACTAGATGCATGCTAGATAGCGGCTGGTGTGTGGAGTAATAGTAGTAGATGCAGAATCGTTTCAGACTCTTATCTTGGACATGATGCCTATATAATGATCATTGACTTGGATATAGTCACGATTACTTGATCTTCTATCAATTGCCCAATAGTAATTTGTTTACCCACCATGGGCTATACTCGTGCGAGAAGCCACTAGTGAAACCTACGGCCCCCGGGTCTACTTTTGCAATTTATTGCTTTCCGATCTATCTTTTTGCCACTTTTGTTTTCAGATCTATTATTACAAAAACCCAAAAATACTTGGCTGCACATTTTATTTTCCTCTTTTATTTTGTGTTCTTGTGAGATCTATTTACCCAATATTTTACAATCTAATCTATCTTTCTACCATTGAGAGATTGACAACCTCTCTTACGCGTTGGGTTGCAAGTATTTTTTCTTTGTGTACAAGTACTGTTTACATAGTGTTGCATGTTGTTCATCCTAGGATTGATAGATTGGTTTCATAACTAAGGGAAATACTTACAGTAGCTGTGTTGCGTCATCCCTTCATATTTGAGGAAATACTGACGCAGTCTCAAGCCACGTCAAAGGAATTTCTAACATCGTTGTCGGGGAGGAGGTGCAGAAGTAGTCTCTCATCAACATGCCAATCTCTGGCGCTGGGGAGACATCATCAACATCTATCAGGTTCCTAATCACAAATCTCATCTCCTTGCAATTTACATTATTTGACATTTGCCTCTCTTTTTCCTCTCCCTCACTTCACAAAATTTGTCGTTTTATTCGCCTTCTTTTTCGTTTGCCTTTTTCTCGTTAGACATCTTGTTTGTCTACCTTTCTACTATGGCCAGTTCTTCTGCTATTATGTGTACCCCCGAGAATGAGGTTCTTAACTAAAATATGCTTGGTATAGGATTTGCAATGCTCATAAAAGATCTATTCGTAAGCAATCTACCATTGTTCTTCTTCGCAGTTTTTAGGGCATCACCCCTTGCTATAGATTCATCCTTGGTACGATTACCAGTGGGAATTTATTGATGTGCCCCACCTTGGATGCTTTTAATGCTATGGGAAATTCAGTGGGTGCACCACCTATCACTATCAATGAAACGATTTTAACTGTTTAGCATGTTATGCAAAAGTTAGATGCTATTGAAAAGAAAATGCTTGCCAAAGAAAATATTGAAAAAATAAATAAAAGGATGCATAATTTTACTAATAAAATTGTGTCAAAAGCGGGAGACGCTCTTAAAATGCTAAAGGAAAAAGAACCCAAAGTAAACAAAAGAATGGAAGAGAGCCCCGCTAGAATTGATAAGTTGGAAGAAATCTTTAATAACTTAAGTTCAGATTTTTCTACCGTTAAGATTATTGAAAAAACTCCTATTAGTGAAGATTGAAAATCTACACATGTTCCTAAGAACAAGGGTGCCACTTCTAGTAGAAACAATGAGGATCTTAAAATAATTAGTATTCACCCCAACTTTGTTGAAGTGGTAAATGACCCTATTTGCAAGAATGGATTTTTCAGTATATTCCTAGAAGTACTGTCATTGAAAGTATGCACTATAGATCCTTGAAGATTTTTTTGGTGTGGTTGAGGAGTTGGAAACTAAAGATGACAACACTTGAATCTATGTGTTATGCCTAGCTAGGGGCGTAAAACGATAGCGCTTGTTGGGAGGCAACCCAATGAATAAAATTTATTTTACCTTTTACTTTATGTTCTTCAGTGTTTACACAATTATGCTACTGCTACGATTGTGTTTTTTATGTTTTAATTTGTGTTTGTGCCAAGTAAAGAATTTAGGATCATGTTGAGTGATAGTTGATTTGACCTTGTTGAAAAACAGAAACTTTTGCGTCCAGTAAAAGAATTCTTAAAAACCACAGAAGTAACGAAAAATTCTGATCTGTTACACAAGATTTATATACAAAGTTCTAACGTTGTCCTATTTTTTCAGAAATTTTTGAGTTAAATAAGTATGGTTAGAGTACAAATTACTATAGACTGTTCCGTTTTTGACAGATTCTGTTTTGGTTGCATTGTGTGCTTATTTTGATGAATCTATGGCTTGTATTAGGGGGTATAAGGCATGGTAAAGTTATAATACAGTATATATAATGCAGTAATAAAATATGAATGGGTTTGCAACAGTACTTAGAGTGGTGATTTGCTTTATTATACTAACGGATCTCACGAAGATTTTGTTGAGTTTTGGGTGAGATCACGATGGATGAAGGAATAAGGAGTGAAAAGAGCGTAAGCTTGGGGATGTACAGAACCCCCAAGATAATATCCCAGGAGAAACAAGCAACTAAGCTTGGGGTTAGCCCGAGTGGCATCCCGTCTTTATTATAACAACCATCGGTATTTTACTTGGAGCTATATTTTTATTCGTCATATATCATGAGTTTTGCTTGGAGCGCCTTGCATTATATGAGTCTTTTTTTGTCACAAGTAACCTTGCTGGACACACCTATTTGAGAGAGCCAAAATTATGGTATGATTTGTTAGAATTGCTCTATATGCTTCCCTTCAATTTTTTTGAGCTATGGAATTTCTCTAGTGCTTCACTTATATGTTTTTGAGCACGACATGCTTTACACTTTTGAAGAGATGCTCTCATGCTTCACTTAGACTAATTTGAGATTTGGTAAATTTTGAAGAAATTCTGTCACTCTTCACTTATATTATTTTAAGAAATGAAATTTTTATGCTCATGATCTTCACTTAAATCTACGAGAGCTTGTCAAAAGCAATGGAAATATATGAAACTAGTCCCAAAGTGATAGATATTCAAGAGGGATATAATAAAAACGTTCATGAAGATCATTGGACAAATTAAACTTGATTCCTTGTAATAGTTTTGAGACATGATGACAGTAATATGTGAGTTATGTTGGTGAGTAATTATGCTTAGTAAGAATATTGGTGTTAAGGTTTTTGATTCCCTTCGCAATCACGAAAGTCAATAGTTATGCAATGAAATTACATCCTACTTATTGTGCATTATTCAGTGTTATTTATGCTTAATGCTCGCTTATGTGAATTTTTTTATTGGTTGGTTGATTCTCAATCTATTTGCTAGCCTCCATTTGTACTAAGTAGAAATACTACTTGTGCATCCAAAATCCTTAAACCCAATTTTGCCTTATGAGTCCACCATACCTACCTATATGCGGTATTTCCATGTCGTTCCAAGCAAATTTGTATGTGCCATCTCTAATTTTCAAAATGAATTTCCTTTTTATGTGCTCGTACCGCTCATGAAGCAGAAGGGGGTGACCGATATTTTTCCATGCTAGATGTGTTATTCTCAAGATGAGTGTTTATTCACTTGTCATTGCACGAGATTATGGTGGTAATAGGGATGTCCAGTCCCGAACTAAAAACAAATTTACTTTATGTTGTGAAATAATAAATTCCTTGGAAAGTATTGGTATGGAAGGCAACAGTGGATTCGGCTAGCCATGGATTGTGAAAGAATGGTGGAAAAAGGAATAAACATTATTTTCTGTTTGGGAAGCGCTTATGATATATCTCGGATGGAAAGGTATTGAAATCTCTGGGTCATTTTCGTTGACAGGAAAGGCATGTGACCCAAAATATTTTCTCTATCAATTTAAACTTTGAGCTTTGGCACCTCTACAAATCCCTACTTCCCTCTAGGAAGGGTCTAGCTATTTACTTTATGCAATTATTACTTTTATTTGAGTCTTCATCTTCTCTTATAAAGCACCAACTAGGGGGCACTATGATCATACTTGAGAATTAGGTGTAGCTATGATCATGCTTGTTGGTATGCTTGAGTATTAAAATCTTCATGTCAAAACTAGACTATTGCTTTGAGCCATTTAAAAGTCCAAACATCCATCCTACAAAAGAAAAGAATATATGATGAACATCTTAGGCAACATTCCACATCAAAAATTCTGTTTTTTTATCATTTACCTACTTGAGGACGAGCAAGAATTAAGCTTGGGGATGCTGATACGTCTCCAATGTATCTATAATTTTTTATTTTTCCATGTTGTTATATTGTCAATCTTGGATGTTTTACAATAATTTTATAGCAACTTTATATCATTTTTTGGGAGTAACCTATTGATATAGTGCCAAGTGCCACTTGCTATTTTTGCTTGTTTTTTACTGCGTAGAATATCAGTACCAAACGAAGCCCAAACACTTTGAAAACTTTTGGATTTATTTTGGGCCGTAAGACACGTGGAGGACCAAAGAAGTGCCAAAGAGGAGGGCCGAGGAGGCCACAACTCACAAGGGCGCCAGAGGCCCCAAGCGCGACCTGATGAGCTGTGCCCTCCTCGGGACGCCTCTCCATCGCCCATCAGCTCTATAAATACCCAAATATTCCAAAAACCCTAGGGGAGTTGATGACCCACAAGTATAGGGGATCAATCATAGTCCTTTCGATAAGAAATAGTGTCGAACCGAACGAGGATCAGAAGGAAATGACAAGCGGTTTTTAGTAAGGTATTCTCTGCAAGCACTGAAATTATCGGTAACAGATAGTTTTGTGATAAGATATTTTGTAACAGGTAACAAGTAACAAGTGTAGCAAAGGTGAACAAAGGTAGCCCAATCCTTTTTGTAGCAAAGGACAGGCTTGTACAAACTCGTATATAAAGCAATGGGCTCCCGAGGACACATGGGAATTTCTGTCAAGCTAGTTTTCATCATGCTCATTTGATTCACGTTCGTTACTTTGATAATTTGATATGTCGGTGGATCGGTGATCGGGTGATGCCCTTACTTGGACAAACCTCCCACTTATGATTAACCTCTCTCGCAAGCATCTGCAACTAAAAAAGAAGAATTAAGATAAATCTAACCATAGCATGAAACATATGGATCCAAATCAGCCCCTTACGAAGCAATACATAAACTATGGTTTAAGCTTCTGTCACTCTAGCAACCCATCATTTACTTATTACTTCCCAATGCGTTCCCCTAGGCCCAATGGTGAAGTGTTATGTAGTTGACGTTCACATAACACCACTAGAGGAGAGACAACATACATCTCATCAAAATATCGAACGAATACCAAATTCACATGATTACTTATAACAAGACTTATCCCATGTCCTCAGGAACAAACGTCACTACTCACAAAGCATGTTCATGTTCATAATCAGAGGAGTATTAATTAGCATAAAGGATCTAAACATATGATCTTCCACCAAGTAAACCAACTAGCATCAACTAAAAGGAGTAATCAACACTACTAGCAACCCACAAGTACCAATCTGAGGTTTTGAGACAAAGATCGGATACAAGAGATGAACTAGGGTTTGGAGAGGAGATGGTGCTGGTGAAGATGTTGATGGAGATTGACCCCCTCTCAATGAGAGGATCGTTGGTGATGACGATGGCTTCGATTTCCCCCTCCGGGAGGGAAGTTTCCTCGGCAGAACAGCTCCACTGGAGCTCTGGATTGGTTATGCCCAAGTTCCGCCTCGAGATGGCGGCGCTTCGTCCCAAAAGCTCTCTCTTGATTTTTTTTCCAGGCCAAAACCCTTCATATAGCAGAAGATGGGCATCGGAATCCTGCCAGGGGGCCCACAAGCCACAAGGGCGCGACCAGGGGGGTTGGCCACACCCAACAAGCTTGTGACCTCCTGGTGGGTCCCCTCTGGTATTTTTTTTGCCCAATATTTTTTATATATTACAAAATAATTCTCCGTAACTTTTCAGGACTTCTGGAGTTGTGCAGAATAGGTCTCTCATATTTGCTCCTTTTCTAGCCTAGAATTCCAACTGTCGGCATTCTCCGTCTTCATGTAAACCTTGTAAAACAAGAGAGAAAAGGCATATGTATTGTACCAAAATGTGTAATAACAGCCCATAATGCAATAGATATCAATATAAAAGCATGATGCAAAATGGGCGTATCAACTCCCCCAAGCTTGGACTTCGCTTGTCCTCAAGCGAAAGCCGAGATCAATAAATATGTCTACAAGTTTAGAGATAGAGGTGTCGATAAAATAGAATACAGACATGAGGGCATCATGATCATCTTTAGAACAACAATACTTATTGATATATAATTTATTATACTAGAGTGACAATTCATTCATAGGATAAAGTATGAACCAAGAACTCTATTGAGAACCAACAAACTATGCTCTCAGTCATTGAAGCAATTTGCAATTTATCACAATGTCGGAAAGAGTCGATATAAGAGCTTGTAAGGCAAATCCACATACTCAATCATATTTTAGTCTTTCATAATTGCTAACACTCACGCAGTACTCATGAGGTCAAAGCTTCAATTGGACATAGAGAAAGATAGGGGCTTAGAGTTTTGCCTCCCAACTATTTACCACAAGGGTAATGTCAACAGACATAACTCATGATCACCCACATCCGAGTGGATATATGTGTCTAGATCATTCCCCAACACATAGCACTTGCCAAGAGAGAAAGGAAAAATGTAGGAAGTGGTGAAGATCATCATGACTCTTGCATAAAGGTAAGTACTAGAAAGTAAAAGTAACAGATAGGCCCTTCGTAGAGGGAAGCAAAGGTTGTCATGCGCTTTTTGTTTTTGGATGTGCAAACCCTTAAGTTAAAGGAATGCCGCATTGTACTACCCCTTGTGATAGCAACCTTTATTTTATAGTCCGTCACTTTTATTTCTTTACCATCACAAGTTCGTACAACGCTTATTTTCCCTTACAATAAAAGATCATACATATTTAGGAGCAATTCTTATTGCTTTTTTCACCGATGACAACTAGTTGAGGGATCTTACTCAATCCATAGGGAGGTATGGTGGAACCTCAAGGTAAAACTAGGTTGAGGGTGTTTGGATGCACAAGTAGTATCTCTACTTGGTGCGGAAGTTTTGGCTAGTATGAGGTGGAAGCAAGCACTACACGTCGGAGGATCTATAACCATATAACTTCTATTAGGAAATAAGCAAACATAACTCATTATGTTGTCTTCTTGTCCAACATCACCTTCTTAGCATATAATATTTTACTGAGTGCTCACAATCATAAAAGATGTCCAAGATAATATATTTATATGTGAACCTCTCTTTCTTTATTACTTCCTTTTAATTGCACCAATGACCAATCGCTATGTTTGTCAACTCCCAAGAAATTTCAAACGACATACTTATTATATGTGAAGTCATCACTCCCCATAATATCATCATATATACTCTTTGCTTTAATTCTATTCTTCTTTTATTTCTTATTTATTTCTCTCAAGATCATAGCAAACAAGCAAAGCCCTCACATCAAAACTACTTTATATTATATAACTCTCGGACTCGCTTACATAAGGGGAACATAAAGAAAAACTCAAAGCTAGATCATACTAAAACTTTATTCTACTAGATCAAGATAAAACCAAAAGGATCAAACTAGGAAAAATGAGAAAAGGTAAAATATGTGACGGTGATATGATACCAGGGCACCTCCCCCAATCTTGGCACAAGCCAAGGGGAGTTCCCATACCCATGTGTTTAGTTGTCTTGCTTCGGAGGTGATGGTGGTGGAGAAGGATTTTCAAAATTGTTCAGTTTCCTCTTAAGCATAAAATTATGTTCCCTCAGATCGTCAACTTCTTGCTCGAGCTTCAATATCCTTTGACATAATTCTTGCTTGCTCTCCTGCAGAAAACGAGAAGGGATAAATAGAACCTCGGGTTTTCTCCTTGTGTTTGCGAGGCTTGATTTCCTAAACTCCATGTGCATATCTCCTAGTTGAGGCAGAGGGGTCTCTTCTTAATCCGAGCTTTCTTCCTCATACTTACCTTCTTGTTCCTCCTCCGATAATAATCCTTAAGGATCTAGGTCCCCATAGAGCTCAGGATTGGAAATATAATGCGATATATAACTCTCCCCACCGGACTCTTGGGATGACATCTTGCTCTAAATCTGCCGTAGAAACAAATCAAAACAAAAACATGAGGTATTGTCGTGATACGAAGGTCCAAACCTTTGGGAGATTATCTAATGAATTTTTACCGACCTAAAGGAGTATACCACAAGAAAACGGAGTCCGGAGGTGCACGGGGTGGCCACAAGCCACAGAGGCGCGACCAGGGGGTAGGCCGCGCCCTGTAGGCTTGTCGCCTCCTCATGCGCCTTTCGGACTACTTTAAATTTTCCCAATTTAGTAAATATTCCAAAATGGAGAAAAAATGATATTGGAAAATTTTTGGAGTCGGTTTACTTACCGTACCACATACCTATTCCTTTTTAGAGTGTGAAACGTTCTGGTAGGTCTCCCTAATGTACTCCTCCAGAGTTATTGTATTGATAATA
Organism: Hordeum marinum; assembly: GCA_022496015.1. NCBI lineage: Eukaryota > Viridiplantae > Streptophyta > Magnoliopsida > Poales > Poaceae > Hordeum > Hordeum marinum. Next base: position 5,800,506 of record JAAAWK010001151.1, on the reverse strand, counting down.
TTGGTTTCAACATTTATGGGAGTACCTGAGATATAATGTTTGATTCTTGGGATAATTGTATTTGAGCCCTTAGTTGTGCCACCATCGACAAGAATACCCCTAATTTTGGAAAACACGCGTTCATGCCCACATCACTTTGCTCTTCTTGTGCTTTTGCCCTTTGACCGTTTGACTGTCATTTTGAAAACTTCATAACTATTTCATACTAACTCGGAAAATGCAATAAGATATCAAAATTTTCAGAAAGACATCACCTATATCTTATGACATTTGCATTCATGAGAAAATTATTGGGAAGTCTCCATATCAGTTTTAGCTCATATAGGTGATGGGGACTTTCCAACACTTTTGTCATGACTGCAAATGACATGCACGTATAGGTGATGTGTTTCCAAACATTTTGATATCTTATTTTCATTTTTCCGAGTTAGTATGAAATAGTTATGAAGCTTTCAAAATGGCAGTCAAACTGTCAAAGGGCAAAAGCACAAGACGAGCAAAGTGATGTGGGCATGACCGCGTATTTTCGGAAACTAGGGGTATTCCTGTCGACGGTGACACAACTAAGGGCACAAATACAATTATTCCTTGATTCTTTGCCTGTTTACCACCTTCGGGTTAGTGCCTTCGGTGTTGTTGATCTTGATGGCACCGGCACGGTGTACTTCCTCGACAATGTAAGGCCCTTCCCATTTAGCGAGAAGTTTTCCTGCAAAAAATCTGAAATGAGAATTGTATAGCAAGACATGGTCACCTACATTGAATTCATGCTTTTGTATCCTTTTATCATGGCATCTCTTAACCTTTTCTTTAAACAACTTGGCCTGGGTTCTCCATTCATGCTTCTCCATTCATCAAGTGAGAGAATCTCAAATAACCTCTTCTCACCAACAAGTTTGAAATCATAGTTGAGCTCTTTAATAGCCCAATAAGCTTTATGTTCTAGTTCTAGAGGTAAGTGACAAGCTTTACCATAAACCATTTTATACGGAGACATACCCATAGGATTTTTGTAAGCAATTCTATAAGCCCATAATGCATCATCAAGTTTCTTAGACCAATTCTTTCTAGATCTATTAACAGTCTTTTGCAAGATCAATTTTATTTCTCTATTGCTTAATTCTACTTGACCACTAGATTGAGGATGATATGGAGATGAAATTATATGATTAACATCATACTTAGCAAGCAATCTACGGAAAGCACCATGAATAAAATGTGAACCAACATCCGTCATTAGATATCTAGGGACTCCAAATCTAGGGAAAATAACTTCTTTAAGCATTTTAATAGAAGTGTTATGATTAGCACTACTAGTTGGAATAGCTTCCAACCACTTAGTAATATAATCAACAGCAACTAAAATATGAGTATACCCGTTGGACTTTGGAAAAGGTCCCATACAATCAAAACCCCAAACATCAAATTGTTCAATAACAAGTGAGTAATTCATAGGCATTTCCTGACGTCTATGAATATTACCAATTATTTCACATTCATCACAACACAAGACATACTTACGAGCATCCTTGAAGAGAGTAGGTCAATAAAAACCAGATCGTAATACCTTGTGTGCAGTTCTATCTCGAGCATGGTGTCTGCTACCTCTTGAGATTACATTGGTTTTCCCTTGAACAGGAAAGGGTAATGCAGCAAAGTAGATAAGTATTTCCCTCAGTTGTTGAGAACCAAGGTATCAATCCAGTAGGAGGAACAAGCAAGTCACCAATGGATGCACCTACACAAACAATCAAACTCTTGCACCCAACGCTATAAAGGGGTTGTCAATCCCTTCACGATTATTTGCAAGGATTAGATCTAATAGAGATAGATGTAAACAAGAACGGAAAGTAAAAGGTAAATAAATTGCTGAGTATTTTTGGTTTATTGATCTGAAAGTATATTATGGAAAGTAGACCCGGGGTCCATAGGTTTCACTAGAGGCTTCTCTCTTGAAGGAAAATATCATGGCGGGTAAACAAATTACTGTCAAGCAATTGATAGAAAAGAGAATAATCATGTAGTTATCCCAAACAATGATCACACATATAGGCATCACGTCCATATAAATTATACCGAAATGATTCTGCATCTACTACTATTACTTCACACATCGACCGACTCCTGCCTGCATCTAGAGTATAAAGTTCATAAAGGACAGAGTAACACATTAAGAAAGATGACATGATGTAGAGGGATAAACTCAAGAAATATAATGAAAACCCCATCTTATTACCCTTGATGGTAACAACACAATACGTGCCTTGCTACCCCTACTATGTCATTGGGTGAGTACACCGCAAGATTGAACCCAAAACCAAGCACTTCTCCCATTGAAAGAATTACCAATCTAGTTGGCCAAACCAAACCAATAACTTGAAGAGACTTGCAAGGATATGAAATCATGCAAATAAGAATTCAGAGGAGATTCAAATAAGATTCATGGATAATCTGAACATAAACTCACAATTCATCGGATCTTGGCAAACACACCACAAAAGAGGATTACATCGAAAGGATCTCCATGAAGATCATGAAGAACATGGTATTGAAGATCAAAGAGAGATAAGAAGCCATCTAGCTACTAGGTATGGACCCATAGGTCTATGGTGGACTACCCATGCATCATCGAACGGGCAATGGAGTTGATGTAGATGCCCTCCATGATCGAAACCCCCTCCGGTAGATTACCGAAAAAGGCTCCAAGATTGGTTCTCTTGGGAACGGAGGCTTCCGGCGGCGAAAAAGTATTTGCGTGGCTCTTTTTGATGTTGGGGGAATAATTGGGAATTTATAGGCCAAAGATTAGGGTTAGGAGACCTACCGGGAGGCGACAAGCCCGCTAGCCGCGGCCAGGGGGGCCTAGGCCTAGCAGGCTTGTGGCTCCCTGGGAGGGTCCCCATCCTGCACTCCAAGCCTGGTTGATTTGTTTCCTTCCAGAAAAATTCCTTCCGAAGATTTTATTCCGTTTCGACCCTGTTTAATATTCCATATCTGCAAAACTCAAAAACAAGGAAAAAACAGAAACTTGCACTAGGATCTAGATTAATAGGTTAGTCCCAAAAATAATATAAAATATCATATTAATGCATACAAAACATTCAAAACAGATAATATAATAGCATGCCATCATCAAAAATTATAGATACGTTGGAGACGTATCAGTGTCCTCCATAGGCCTTGGAATGACACATGTGTAGCATCTGTTCCTATTCAAGCTCAGGTACACAATGTCCAATAACACCATCTACCTCTTCTTTATAAAGGTGTGGGTCATCCCAAAAGTAATGTCTTAAATCATAGAAGAACCTTTTCTTTTGTTGGTATGTGAAACTAGGCAGTCTAAATTTAGTAACAATGTAATTAGCATAATCGGCATACCATGGAGCATTACGCAAAGCATTTATGACAGCTAATTGTTCATCACGAAATCTATCATCAATAGGTAGTGGGTCATCAAGAACAATCTCTAACCTAGACAAGTTATCTGCTACGGGGTTCTCAACAATCTTTCTACCAATAATATGCAAATCAAATTCTTGTAGCAGAAGAACCCATCAAATAAGTCTTGGTTTAGCATCTTTCTTTTCCATAAGATATTTAATAGCAGCATGATCAGTGTGAACAGTTACTTTGGAATCAACAATATAAGGTCTAAACTTGCCACAAGAAAACACAACTTCTAAAAATTCCATTTTGGTGGTAGCATAGTTTCTTTGAGCACTATGTAGAGTCTTACTAGCATAATGGATAACATTTAATTTCTTATCAACTCTTTGTCCTAGAACAACACCAACGGCATAATCACTAGCATCACATATAATTTCAAAGGGTAGATTCCAATCACGTGGTTGAACAACTATTGTAGAAATCAAGGCATTCTTAAGGATTTCAAATGCTTCTACACAATCATCATAAAAAACAAAAGGAACATATTTTTGCAAGAGATTAGTGAGAGCCCAAGAAATTTTACACAAATCTTTAATAAATCTCCTATAGAAAGCGGCATGACCAAGGAAACTTCTTATACCTCTGATATCCGTGGGACACAACATTTTTTCAATAGCATCTACATTAGTTTTATCCACCTCAATACCTCTTTCGGAGATTTGGTGTCCCAAGACAATGCCCTCATTAACCATAAAGTGACACTTATCCCAATTCAAGACAAGATTAGTTTCTTCCACATCTCTGCAAAAATCGATCAAGGTTGCTCAAGCAATCATCAAAAGAAGTTCCATAAAAGGAAAAGTCATCCATGAAAACCTCAACAATCTTTTTAGAAAAGTCAAAGAATATAGCAGTCATACATCTTTGAAAGGTTGCAGGTGCATTGCATAAACCAAAAGGCATACATCTATAAGCAAAGGTACCGAAAGGGCAAGTAAAAGTTGCCTTTTCTTGATCCTCTTTTGACACAGGTATTTGAGAAAAACTAGAATCACCATCTAGAAAGCATAAGTGTGTGTGTTTAGATAGTCATTCTAGCATTTGATCAACAAAAGGGAGAGGGTAATGATCTTTCCTAGTAGCTTTATTTAATTTCCTAAAATCAATTACCATTCTATATCCTGTAACAATTCTTTGCGGGATCAATTCATTTTTCTCATTAGGAACAACAGTAATACCTCCCTTCTTAGGGACACAATGAACATGACTAACCCATCTACTATCATCAATAGGATAAATTATACCTGCCTTCGGAAGCTTTAGTATTTCATTTCTTACCACTTCTTTCATTTTAGGATTTAACAGTCGTTGGTGATCGACAACTGGTTTAGCATCAGGTTCCATATTTATTTTATGCTGACATAGAGTGGTACTAATGCCCTTAAGATCATCAAGCGAATATCCAATAGCATCACGGTGCTTCTTCAGAGTTATCAATAATCTCATTTCTTCATGCTCAGAAAGGTTAGCACTAATAATAACATGATATATCTTCTTTTCACCAAGATAAAGATATTTCAAAGTATCCGGTAATTGTTTAAGCTCAAACACAAGATCACCCTTGGGTGGAGGAGGATCCCCAAGTATTTCAACTGGCAAGTGGTGTTTCAAAATAGGATGCTGATCAAAGAAAATCCTATCTATTTCATTCCTTTCATTCATATGCATATCGTTTTCATGGTCTAGCAAATATTGTTCTAAAGGATCAGTAGGAGGCACAACAATAGAAGCAAGACCAATAATTTCATCCTTACTAGGCAATTCTTTATCATGGGGTTTTCTATGAAATTTAGAGAAATTAACTCATGAGACACATCCCCAAAACTCACGGTAACAGTTTATTTCTCACAATCTATCTTGGCATTAACAGTATTCAAGAAAGGCCTACCAAATATAATGGGACAAAAACATCTTGTGGGGAACCAAGAACAAGAAAATCAGTAGGACATTTTATTTTCCCACACAAGACTTCAACATCTCTAATAATCCCAATTGGTGCTATATTATCTCTATTATCAAGCTTTATGGTAACATCAATTTCTTCCAATTCAGTTGGTGCAATATCGTTCATAATTTATTTATATAAGGTAAAGGGAATTTCACTCACGCTAGCATCCACATCATATAGGCCATGATAACAATGATCTCCTATTTTAATAGAAAGAACAGGCATGCCAACAATAGGTCTATGTTTATCTTTAGCATTAGGTCTAGCAATTCTAGCAGCTTCATCATAGAAATGAATAACATGCCCATCAATATTATCAACCAAGAGATCTTTAACCATGGCAATACTAGGTTCAACTTCAATTTGTTCAGGAGGTGTAGGTGTTCTAACATAGCTCTTAGGAACCATAGTTGAAGCTTTAGCATGTTCCTTTATTCTAACAGGGAAAGGTGGTTTCTCAATATAAGCAGCAGGAATAACAGGATCAACATTATAAGTAATAGTTTCTTCTTCAACTTTAATAGGTTCAACTACTTTCACTTCAATGGGAGGATGATATTTAAACCACTTCTCCTTAGGGAGATCAACATGAGTAGCAAAATATTCATAGAAAGAAGCTACTATCTCAGAGTCAAGTCCATATTTAGTGCTAAATTCACAAAAAACATCTATGTCTACAAAGAATTTAACACAATCAAACTTAAGGTTTATACCTGACTCCTTACGTTCATCAAGTTCCCAATCTTCTTAGTTGCGTTTAATTATTTCTAATAAATCCCATTTGAAGTCAATATCTTTATTCATATAGGAACCAGTACAAGAAGTATCGAGCATGGATTGATCATTACGACAAAGTCGAGCATAAAAATATGAATAATAATTTCTCTTGAGAGCTCATGATTGGGGCATGAATATAACATTGACTTAAGACTCCCCCAAGCTTGAGCGATTCTTTCTCCTTCATGAGGCCTAAAATTATAGATATAATTCTGATCACAATGAACCAGATGCATAGGATAAAACTTCTGATGAAATTCCAATTGCAATCGATTGTAGTTTCATGATCCAATATCATCACATAGCCTATACCATGTCACTGCCTTCTCCTTCGTAGATAAAGGAAAGACCTTCTTCTTGACATCATCCTTGGCAAACCTGCAAGCTTAAATAATCCACAAACTTCATCCACCTAGATTAGATGTAAATCAGGATGTAGTGTTCCATCTCCTACATAAGGATTAGCTAGCAGTTTATCTATCATACCCGAAGGAATTTCATAATAAATATTTTCTGTAGGTTCACTAGGTTGAGGAGCAACTCTTTGCGCTTCTGGTCGAGGTGAAGATACCCGGAAAAGCCGCTCAAAGGATTATTTTCCATAGTAACAATTGACAGTAAATTTCAGCACACTATATAAATTTTTTCCTTACTAGATTCCACTTACCAAAGGCGATTCACTCCCCGGCAATGGTGCCATAAAAGAGTCTTGATGACCCACAAGTATAGGGGATCTATCATAGTCCTTTCTATAAGTAAGAGTGTCGAACCCGACGAGGAGCAAAAGGAAATGACAAGTGGTTTTCAGTAAGGTATTCTCCGCAAGAACTGAAATTATCGGTAACAGATAGTTTTGTGATAAGATAATTTGTAACGGGTAACAAGTAGCAAGTGTAGCAAAGGTGTAGCAAGGCATCCAAATCATTTTTGTAGCAAAGGATAGGCCTGGACAAACTCTTATATAAAGCAAAGCATTCGTGAGGACACATGGGAATTTCTATCAAGCTAGTTTTCATCATGCTCATTTGATTCACGTTCGTTACTTTCATAATTTGATATGTGGGTGGACAGGTGCTTGGGTGCTTCCCTTAATTGGACAAACCTCCCATTTATGATTAACCTCTCTCGCAAGCATCCACAACTACGAAACAAGAATTAAGATAAATCTAACCATAGCATGAAACATATGGATCCAAATCAGCCCCTTACGAAGCAACGCATAAAGTAGGGTTTAAGCTTATGTCACTCTAGCAACCCATCATCTACTTATTACTTCCCAATGCATTCCCCTAGGCCCAAATAATGGTGAAGTGTTATGTAGTCTACATTCACATAACACCACTAGAGGAGAGACAACATACATCTCATCAAAATATCGAACGAATACCAAATTCACATCATTACTTATAACAAGACTTATCCCATGTCCTCAGGAACAAACATAACTACTCACAAAGCTTGTTCATGTTCGTGATCAGAGGAGTATTAACTATCATAAAGGATCTGAACATATGATCTTCCAGCAAGTAAACCAACTAGAATCAACTACAAGGAGTAATCAACACTACTAGCAAACCACAGGTACCAATCTGAGGTTTTGAGACAAAGGTCGGATACAAGAGATGAACTAGGGTTTGGAGAGGAGATGGTTCTGGTGAAGATGTTGATGGAGATTGACCCCCTCTCGATGAGAGGATCGTTGGTGATGACGATGGCTTCGATTTCCCCCTCCGGGAGGGAAATTTCCCCGGCAGAACAGCTCCGCCGGAGCTCTCGATAGGTTCTTCCCAAGTTCCGCCTTGAGACGTTGGCGCTTCGTCCCAAAAGCTCTATCTTGATTTTTTTTGCCGCGTCAAAACCCTTCATATAGAAAAAGATGGGCACTGGAGGCCTGCCAGGAGGCCCACAAGCAACAAGGGTGCGACCGGGGGGTAGGTCGCGCCCATCAGGCTTGTGAACTCATGGTGGGTCCCCTCTGGTATTTTTTTCACCCAATATTTTTTACATATTCCAAAATAATTCTCCGTAACTTTTGAGGACTTTTGGAGTTGTGCAGAATAGGTCTCTCATATTTATTCCTTTTCCAGCCCAGAATTCCAACTGCCGGCATTCTCCCTCTTCATGTAAACCTTGTAAAATAAGAGAGAAAAGGCATAAGTATTGTACCAAAATGTGTAATAACAGACCATCATGCAATAAATATCTATATAAAAGCATTATGCAAAAATGACGTATCAAGAGTCGACGAAACACAATTCCAGACGCCGCAAGTTCTAGAACTACGAGAAACAATCTAACACCATCACAGAGGGGTGCATCGTCTTCATGGGTGCCTCTCCGATGATGCGTGAGTAGTCCACCATAGACCTACGTGTCCATAGGTAGTAGCTAGATGGCTTCCTCTCTCTCTTTTGATTCTCAATACAATGGTCTCTTGGAGATCTATTTGACGTAATGACTTTTTGCAGTGTGTTTGTTGGGATCCAATGAATTTTGAGTTCATGATCAGTTTCTATCCATGAATATTATTTGAGTCTTCTTTGATCTCTTATATGAATGATTACTTATAGCCTTGTATTTCTTCTACGAATCTTTGGTATAGTTAGGCCAACTATATCGATTTTTCTTGCCACGGGGAGAGGTGCTTTGTGATGGGTTTGATCTTCCGGTGTCCACTCCAAGTGACAGAAGGGACAGCAAGGCATACATGTATCGTTACTATTAAGGATAACAAGATGGCGTATGTTCCTACATGAATAGATCTTATCTATGTTGTGTCATCATTCTTATTGCATTACTCCGTTTCTCCATGAACTTAATACACTAGATGCATGTTGGATACCAGTATATGTGTGGAGTAATAGTAGTAGATGTAGAATTGTTTCAGTCTACTTATCTTAGACGTGATGCCTATATAATGATCATTGCCTTGGATATCGTCATGATTATTTGATATTCTATAAATTGGTCAATAATAATTTGTTTACCCCCCGCGTGTTATACTCATGAAAGAAGCCACTAGTGAAACCTATGCCCCAGGGGTCTACTTTTCCAACATATTGCTTTCTGATCTATCTTTTTGACGCTTTTGTTTTGAGATCTATTATTCCAAAAACCCAAAAATACTTTGCTGCACTTTTTATTTGCTTATTTTATTTCGTGTTCTTGTGAGTTCTATTTACCCAATATATTACAATCTAATCTATCTCTTTATCATTGAGAGATTGACAACCCCTCTTACGCGTTAGGTTGCAAGTATTTGTTCTTTGTGTGTAGGTAACGTTTACATAGTGTTGTGTGGTCTTCCTCCTAGGATCGATACCTTGGTTTCATTATTGAGGGAAATACTTACCGTAGCTATGCTGCATCGTCACTTCCTCTTTGGGGAAATACCACGCAGTCTCAAGCCACGTCAATGATCATTGTCATGAATATCACATAACTATGCACTTTTCTATCAATTTCCCAACAATAATTTGTTTACCCACCGTATGCTTACTTTCATGAGAGATGCCACTAGGGAAAACTATGGCCCTTGGGTCTATTCACTTATAAATTTATAAACTCTACAATACCTTGCTGCCATTATTTACTTTGTATTTTATTATTTAATTTACAATTATCTACTACCAACCACACTACTTACAATCTTGCGAATAACGGGTCCAACTGGATTGACAACCCTGTTGCCCGCATTGGCTGCAAGTGGTTGCTCTTTTGTGTGTAGCCACTAAAGACAGGGATTGGTTGTTACTCCTATTGGTTTGATAAATCTTGGTTCTCTAATGAGGGAAATACTTACATATACTGTGTTGCATCACCCATTCCTCTTCATGGAAAACCCAACGCAAATCACAAGTTTGAGGAGGTGGCGGCGGCAGTCCATACGACAACCCATACAAGTGGGCACGTGATACTTGTGATCCTCGTTGGGTTTTCTATGAAGAGGAATGGGTTATCACAGCACAATGTTGGTAAGTATTTCCCTCAATTATGTAACCAAGATTTAGCGAACCCAATCCTCAATTATCTTCAGCCGCTGCACACAAAAGAGCAAACAACTTGCACCCATTGCCGGCAAGAGGGTTGTCAATCCCCTTGATCTTGTTATTTGCAAACAAGTGAGTTGTGTAGATAATTGTCAATTTCAAAATAAAATAAAAGTAAATAAATAACAGCAAGGTAATGAAATCGTTTGTGAATATATGAGTGAATAGACCCGAGGGCTATAGAGTTCTCTAGTGGCATCTCTCATAGAAATAGCATACGGTGGGTAAACAAATTACTGTCGGGTAATTAATAGAAAAGCGAATAGTTATGCGATTTTCATGGAATGATCATGTGTATATATGCATCACGTCCATAAGCAAATAGGCCGACTCTTGCCTGCACCTATTACTATTACTCCACTCATCAACGGCTATCCAGCATGCATCTAGAGTATTAAGTAAAACAGAGTAATGTTTGGCGAACAATGACATGATGTAGACAAAGTAAACTCAATCAATATGAATAAACCCCATCGTTGTATCCTTAGTAGTAGCAACACAAAGACGCAACTTGTCTCCTTCTTTCACTGGGATATAGAAACTCGCCAAGTTGAACCTACTACAATGCACCACTCCCACCAAAAAATATCAATCCAGTTGGCCAAACTATCTCAATAGATAGGAGAGCGTTACGAAGCTATGATGATCATGCAAATAAGAATCTTAGTATTCAGGTTTGACTCAAATACTTTTCATGAATAATCTGAACATAAAATCACAATTCATCGGATCCCAACAAACACACCATACAAAGGGATTACATCGGATAGATCAAGGCAAAGATGCGATGAACATTGTATTGAAGATCAAGAGATAGAGAGAGAGATATTTTCATCTAGGTACTACCTACGGACCCGTAGGTTTGTGGTGAACTACTCACACATCATGGTGAGTGTAGCAAGGTTAATGAAGAGCCCCTCCATGATCGATCTCCCCTCAGGCAGGGTGCCGGAACGGAGGTGTAGATGGCCTCCCGTCGAAAATGGAGACTTGAAGCATCAGAGAAAGTGTTTCGGGAGCGCTTCTAGGGTTTTTCGAATATATGTGAATTTATAGGCCAGAGGGGCGTCGGGAGGCGGTCGGGGGAGGCACAAGCCATCATGGCACGCCCCCTGGTGGCGCGCCATGTTGGCTTGTGCATCCCTCGTGGCTCTCCCGGTCTCCTCCCCATGCTTCCATGTCTTCTTTTGGTCCAGAAAAAATAATCAAAAAGTTTCATGGCAATTGGACTTCGTTTGGTACTGTAAACCTGAAAGTCAAAAACACGTAGAAAGCAACAACCGACACTAGGCACTAGGTTAATAGGTTAGTGTTCAAAAATATTATAAATTGGTCAAAAAATGCCCAAAAAGTATCCTAGAATGATAATATATTATCATGGAACAATAAAAAATTATATATGAATTGGAGACGTATCAGCACGATCGTATTGAACACCGTCTTTTACTCTAGAGCCCGTGCGAAATTTTCTGTTTTGGCCTCGGATACATCTCCAACGTATCAATAATTTTTTTATTATTCCATGCTATTATATTACCATTATATGATACTTTTAAAGCCTTTACTTGTTGGTTTATATTGTTTTTTAGCATTAACCTATTAACCCAGTACCAAGTGTGAGTTGTTGTTTTCTGCATGTTTTTGGCTTTTTAGGAATACTATACTAAACAAAGTCCAAATACCCTGAAACTTTTTGATGTTTTTTTCTAGACAAAATGAGACCTAGAAGCTTCCGAGGAAGACCAGAGGGCACACGATTTGCCCCAAGCCATCAAGGCCCGTGCCCTGATGGCTTGGGGCCACCTCCCAGTATCTCTGGCCCTCATCTCCTTGTTATAAATTCTTATATATCCCACAAGATCCAGAGAGCCTCCCGAAACACTTTTTCCTTTGCCGCAAGTCTCTTTCCGCCGTGTGCCCATCTGGAGCCCTGTTCCCATGCCCTGCAAGAGGGGCGGTCGATCACGGAGGGCCTCTACATCAACCTTGTCGCTCCCATGATAATGTGTGAGTAGTTCTCCATAGACCTACGGGTCCGTAGTTAGTACCTATATGGTTATCTTTCTCTCTATGTTCTTCATTGCCAATATCACCGTGATTCCCACGGTGATCTATCTTATGTAATCAATCTTTGTGGTTTGTTTGTTGGGATCCGATGGATTGTGGGTTTATTTTGAGATTATTCATGAAAATACATTGAATCCTTGTTGGTTATCTATATGCATAATTGTTATATCTTTGTAACGCTCTCTGATCTATCGGTTCGGTTTGGCCAAGTAGATCAATTTATCTTCAAGTGGGAGTGGTGCTTTGTAGGGGTTTAATCTTGCGGTGCTCAATCCCAATGACGCAAAGGGACATGACACATACTGTATTGCTTCCACTAATGGTAAAACTATGGGGTTCATTCATATTAATTGGATTTAATTTGTGTACATCATGTCATCATCCTCCATGCATTACTCTGTTTTTACTTAATGCTCTAGACACTAGTGCAGGAAAGCCTAGCTATGGCATGGCAAAAATGGCCATGCTGGCGTGGACGCCTGACGCCACCAATAAGGTGCTATAGTTAAAAAATATTACTGATGCTGGGTTCAACGCCAGCACTATTCCATGAGTTTATGGCATGCCACTTGTCCAACACCAGCAGTAATATACGCCAGTAGTGGCATTGGATGTTAGTGCTATGGTGGCAATGCAATTTTCATATTTAAACCAAATCCGTACAGCAGCGCGATACAACAAAAATGACGTCATAATCAAAGTTTAGACAGTAATTAAACAATGCATTGCAAATACCAAAATTTAAGTTCAAGAGTCATTATTTATTGACATTATTCAGAAAAGTATCAAAAAGAGGCATATAACACAAGTACACGCAAGTTCGAATAAATTAACAGGAGGTGATAAGACACCATAAGATATGCCAAGCATGTCTACTAGCTAACAAACTTAGACAATACGCCGAACGGAGTCAGGATCATAGTTTGGAGTAAGTGGACCATCATCATCGCTGCCAGCAGGCCTGTAGTAGACCATGATCTCGTCACGATCGTAGTCAAGGTTGAACGTGGCTCTCTCCCTAGCTTCCATCTCGTAAGCAATTGCAAGAGTTGTCCAACCAGGGAAACCAAAGTAGGTGTAGTCTGACTCGTTGGTGACAAGGCAATTGAAGCGTTCGGCCGTCACCATCTTCATTAGGGTGCATTGGAATGTGATGGTTGCATCAAGCGAAACTCGAAACTTCTCTAAGAAGTCACACCTTGGCCCGCAAGGTATGACCTGAGCGAAATTTGAAAAAATAACTAGTTAGACAATTTCGGCCAGAAACGTACCATACGAAACTCAATCAGAACATGTTGAACTAAATCATATATATATATATATGTTATCGTCCTAGCAATGAAGTCCTTCGGAAGATCGATGAAGAACTTCCTATCCTTCTGGCATCTCAAAGCAGCACAAGTCTTACACGGGGCATCCATTTTTTGCTATCAATATCGTTGATCAAAGTAAGTGTAGATCATTAAACTAAATAACTAACACATCAAAATAGAACATATAGGCACTAGTAATTAAGAAATTATACAAATGATGCATGGTTCCAACATATAATAACATGCATAAAGTTAAACAGTTATTCTTATACGAAATAGCTAATGCTACGTCCGTCTCTAGCAAGCTACCGACCAGAGGGGCCGGCCTCATGGTCGTCCCAGGTGGACCTACGACGACGCAGTAGCGACCGAACCTCCTCCTCCTCCTCATGCTCCTCCTCCTCCTCGAGCTTATACCAATCTATGGGATCCTCCTATGCGCTCTTCTTCGTTGCATAATGAAGGAACATCATCTTGTTGGTCTCTAAGAGTTTGTCATCTCTCGCAAGCTCCATAACTAATGGGTTGAACAATTGTTGCTCAGCCTGGAGGTCCTCCTTCTCCTTAACCCTACTACATATCCTTATGTTCTCTGGCGCGAGGAACTGCGTGTACTCACGACAATCAGGGAAGTTTAGAATCGTTTTTTCCTTGTGATACCCAACCGCCTTTGCATTGTAGGCGCGCACCGCTAACTCTGGTGTGTCCCAGTTGCCAAGATGGTGGACGACATTGTCCTTCGTGATGGTTGCATAGTACTTAGTACCCTTTTGTTGCATACCATGGAACTTCGAAGCCATATGACTGTACCTGCAACACCTATATATATACAATCTATAGACAGTGTAATTAAACTACAAAACTACACTAAAATTTGAAACTACAAAACTACACCAAAATCTGAAACTACACAACTACACTAAAAATCTGAAACTACACAACTACACTAAAAATTCTGAAACTACACAAACTATACTAAAATTCCGAAACTACAGAACTACACTAAAAATCTGAAACTACACTAACTACACTAAAAATCTGAAACTACATAACTACACTAAATATTTGACACTACGCAAACTACACTAAAAATATGAAACTACAAAACTATGCTAAAAATCTGAAACTACACAAACTACACTAAAAATCGCAAACTATGCAAGTACACTGAAAATCTGAAACTACACAAACTACACTAAAAATTTGAAACTACACAACTACACTAAAATCTGAAACTACACAACTCCAACACAAATCTGCACTACACAACTACACTAAAATCTGAAACTACAATTACTCACCCGCGATGGAGGCACCGGGACAATGGTGGAGGCGCGAAGACGACAACGACGGTGGTGGCGTGAAGACGATGACGGTGGAGGTGGAGATGGAGAGGGAGATGACGTTGACGTGGAGTCGAAGATGGAGATGGAGGCCGGGGGGCTTGGTTGTTGGCCGCGGCAACGGTGGTGGGTTGTGATTGATTTGGGGGATTTTCTGTGGGGATTAGATCCGGGTGTGTATATATGAGTGGTTGGATTTCACGGGCGGTGTGGTGTGTTTGATAGCATTGGCCCACGTGGCCAATGCCATTTCAGTTTATTATTATTTTATTTTCATCTTCTGTGAATATATATATATACATAATAAAAATATTAGTTCAAAATATAATTCATATAGATGAACAACATAGATTTCATTAATTAATCTTGCCTTCTTACATACATTACAAAATGATAAGAAAGAAACAATTATAGTTTACAACAATAGATCTAGAGTACTAAGAACATCATAAGTGTGATGACAACCACCAGAAGAAATGGTGTCATCGTTCCAGCTGGGATAAATAGGCCAAGCAGGCAACCGGGTAAAAGAGCATATCGAAGCATCTTGAATTTTTTATTTGGCCTTGCATCACATCGTTCTAGAGTTGCATCTCGTCTACTTGTCGTCTCAAAGGTTCAATGGAGTAGTCGAGCAAATCGCTTACGTACTTTTGGACGAGATCAACCCATATCCATGTGAAGCAATATTTTCATCCTATTTCCTGTGGATCACAATATATACACACATGCATATTGATGTGAGCGACGCTAGAGGAGTTGATTTTTGCAAATTAGCTGAAAGCCAATCAATATGTGCATACATACCTTTCCATGATTGGCGCACATGTAGAACTCTTGCTCTAGATTCCATTCCGTGTGCGACATATGCTTATCAAGAGGGCGACGACAGCCGCAAAGCAGCACAGGTCTTGTATCTTCGACGCGCGTGGCCTAGCTGTCGGATTGAACAGAAGTCACATTGCTGCGGCAGGATGATTCGCCAGACTGGATTTATTGTGGCGAGCTCATGGTGTAGCCAACATGACCAGACGGGAGCTCGGCCAGGGGTGGAGTCCCAAAATTTCGGCACGCTCCGCCGACGTGGTCCATAACTAAGAGGAGCTAACTAGTTATTAGGGAGAAGAATTGGAAGCGAATGTATTTTGAGAAACAAAGGGGCTTCCAACACTAGCTTATATAGGAAAAACTTAATGCTGGCGTTCACAAACAGGGAACGCCAAAACTACATAATATAGCTATGGCGTGTTAGGACATATGACGCCAGCAATGTATTCCGACTGGTCAGCTTAGCAGGGCCCACTTTCTGGTGGCATTCCACTTCATGTCCATGCCAACACTAACTGCACAACGTTGGCATACCATTTCGTCCAACGCCATCTTTATTTGAAAATATTAGTGCTCGCGTTTGAAAGCACATTTTCTGCCTTGGTGGTTTTGGTAATTAATAACAACATATATGCCATTGAACTAATGTTTCCACTAAGTATGTTTTAGGAAAAGTTCAATGATGGGTTGGCATAAGGATTGTGGAATACCCCAAGATGCAAGGAAATAGATTGGCAAAGCTTCAAGCAAAGGACTCTACATTTTACCTTTTGTGAGAAATCACTTTGAGTCCATAGGAAAGCCAATACTATTAAAAGGGGGTAAGGTTTTGTTGGTGAACAAAATGCTCATACGTGCACAAGTGATAGTCACCACATACACCCACAAGCACTTCCACAAAAGTCTATCCAATGCCAAATATTCAAAATCGGTGCAACCAACATTTTCCACTCGGTGTCACCAATTCCAAAAAACCTAGACAGACTCAGCCAAACCCTAGCCACTTCGATGCAACTGATTCCATTTCGGTGCCACCAAGTTTAGGTTGCCAACTTTCAGTTACGCAAATTCACAATATCGGTCCCTCCGGGATTGTTGGATCGGCGTCACCGATATCGAGCAATCTGACCATTGGTCACCTTATCAGTGCAACCGAGTTTCCTATATCGGTCTCACCGAGATACAAAAGTTGCCACCTTTTGGTCACTTTGGTACCACCCAGATTAACACATCGGTGTCGCCGAGTTGGTCATTTTGTGTGTAACAGTTGGATTTTTGGAGATGCCTATATATACCCCGCCACCACCACTCACTCGAAAGAGAAGCACTCAAAATAGTTCCCCACTCATACCTACTGATTTTTTGAGAGAGAACCACCTACCCTTGTGTTGAGATCAAGATCTTCCACTCCAACCATATGGATATTGATTTCTAGCCTCCCCAAGTTGCTTTCCACCAATCCCATCTCTTCTACCAACCCAAATATGTGAGAGAGTGATTGTGTGTTGAGGAGTCTATCATCTTGAAGCACAAGAGCAAATAGTTCATCGACATTACCGAGCCTATTACTTTTTGGAGGGTGGTGCCTCCTAGATTGGTTAGGTGTTGCTTGGGAGCCTCCTACTTCGTGTTGTGGAGTGAACCAATAAGTTTGTAAGGGCAAGGAGATCCCTACTTCATGAAGATCTACCCCGACTTAGGCTAGTCCTCCGTGGACGTAGGCCGTCATGGTATAGTCAAGGTTGCTTCTTCGTGGAACCCTCCGTGGGTAGAGCCCTCCGTGGACTCTCATGACCGTTACCCTCCGTGGGTTGAAGACTCCATGAATGTCGACGTATGATAGCACCACCTATCGAAACCATGAGAAAAATCATCGTGTCACCAATGTGTTTCATCTTCCTACCCTTCCTTTACTTACATGCTTGTCTTTACTTTCCGATGCTATACTCGTAGACATGCATATGTAGGGTGTACTTGACATACTATGAATGCTAAAATCTGCCAAGAATTAAAATTAGGAAAAAGTAGATTTTTATTTGGCCAAGTAGTCTAATCACCCCCCCCTCTAGCACTACTTTTGATCCTACATCGTTAGTGGAAAATGGAGCGCCACCAACAAGAGTTGTGGCAAGCCATTTCTCTACTAGTGAGATGCATGCTGGATAGCGATCGATGGGTGGAGTAATAGTATTAGATGCAGGCAGGAGTCGTTCTACTTGCTTATGGACGTGAGTCCTATATACATGATCATTGTCGTGAATAAATATTTCATAATTATGCACTTTTCTATCAATTTCCCAATAGTAATTTGTTTACCCATCGTATGCCTTCTTCGAGAGAGAAGCCTCTAACGAAAACTATGGCCCCTGGGTCTCCTCTTAAATATATTTACAAAATCTCTAAATACCTTTCTGCAATTATTTACTTTATTTTTATCTTCAATTTATATTTATAAAATTATCTATCTATCACTACTTATCGCTTGCAAGTAACGAGTTCAAGGAGATTGACAACCCTCTTGCCTGCGTTGGGTGCAAGTGTTTGCTCTTTTGTGTGTAGGCACTGAAGATGGGAGTTTATGTGGTTCCCTATTGGTTCGATAACCTTGGTTCTCACTAAGGGATAGACTTACCTCTACTATGCTGCATCATCCCCTCCTATTCA
The DNA here is from genome assembly GCA_022496015.1 of Hordeum marinum. Taxonomy (NCBI): domain Eukaryota; kingdom Viridiplantae; phylum Streptophyta; class Magnoliopsida; order Poales; family Poaceae; genus Hordeum; species Hordeum marinum. The sequence continues at coordinate 5,782,067 of JAAAWK010001151.1, read as the reverse complement.
GGGAAAATCCCAATGCATTTTACAAGTATATGGAAGGATTTCTGGCGCCGTTGCCACGGAGTATCATCAAATTCCTATCAAGTACCTTCTCACGAATTATCATTCACTTGTTCTAATTTCTATTTTTTGTTATATTTTAATTTCTATAAAAATGAAAAATATAAAAATATTTATCTTTGTTAGTTTACTTGTTGCTTGCTATAGTTGATAGTTTACTTGCTTCGCTTGTTACTTTGCTAGTTTCATCTCCATGTCTCAAGATACTACTAAGTTGTGTGATTTTTCGTATACTAATAATAATGATTTTATCAGTACTCCTATACCACCCGCTACTAGTCCAGAGTTTTATGATATTAATGTTACACTACTAAATCTTGTGATGAAAGAACAATTTTCGGGAAGTCCTAATGAGGACCTCGCTTCTCACCTCAACACCTTTATTGAATTATGTGATATGCTAAAGAAAAGGAAATGGATAATTATGTGGTTAAATTGAAATTATTTCCTTTTTCACTAAGAGATAAGGAAAACTCTTGGAGTCAGCCGGTGGATTGCACGCCAGCATCCGCCGTCTCGTACGTGTGACGCGTGTTGCTGCTTGCTGCTCGGTTTACGTCAGTGCATTTCTGCAGCAATATCTCTGTTGCAAAAAGTGTTGTAACAATACATATATTGCAAACAAAAAATTGCAACGAGATCTTAGTTAATTTTTTTGGCAACAAGACCTCTGTTGTAGAAAAAATTGCAACAAGACCTTTGTAGCAGAATATTTTTGCAGCTTGATTTATGTTGCAAATTTTCTGCAACCTTAACCGTGTTGCCGAAAATTTCCTACAACACAGTCTGTGTTGCAATACTAGCAAGTGCCTCTCAACCTTTTAATTCATCAAATCCGATGGCTTGCGAGGCGACAGATCTTTTAAAAAGATCCGCCGGCCGACACATAGCATTGCCCAAGAGATAAAGCTAAAACTTGGTTTTCATCCTTGCCTCGCAATAGTATTGGACCATGGGTTAATACGTGTAAGGATGCTTTTATTGCCAAGTATTTTTCCTCGCGCTAAAATTATATCTCGCCAAAACAAAATAACGAATTTTAAACAACATGAGCAAGAACATGTTGCACAAGCATGGGATAGAATTAAAATGGTGATTAGAAATTGTACCACTCATGGCTTAAACTTATAGATGATTATACAAAATTTCTATGCTAGACTATACTTTGTGTGTAGAAACCTTCTAGACTCTGCTGCAGGGGTACCTTTATGGAGGTGATATTAGGAGAGGCTACAAACTTTTGTACAATATCATGAAAAATTATTCTCAATGGCACACCAAGCGAGCTCCAACTGGTAAGAAGGTAAATTTCATCGAAGAAATTACTACTTTGAGTGATAAAATGGATGCTCTTATGAATATGATTGAAAACAAGAATGTTCAGGTTGATACTAATGATATGCCACTGTCTACTTTGATTGAGCAAAATAATGATGCTAATCATATGAACTTTATCTCGCGAAATAATTTTAACAACAATGCTTATAGAGGTAATTTCAATGCTATGCCGTATCCCGGTAATTCCTCTAATAACTATGGCAATTCTTATGGAAATTCATCCAACAATAATAATAGGATACCTAGTGATCTTATGAACACCATTAAATAATTTATTAGTTCTCAAAAGATTTTCAATGCTATGCTAGAAGAAAAGTTTCATAAAGTTGATGATATGGCTAGAAACATGGGTAGGATTCCTCATGATGTGGAAACTCTTAAAAGTAAAACTTTGCCACCAAAGCATGATGTTAATTAGTCTATTACATCCATCCAAATATCTATTAATTAAAGTAAGGAGAGGACCGCTAGGTTGAGAGATAAGCAACAATTCTTAGAAAAGGCTCTTCCAACCGGTTTTTACCGTAATCATGATGAAGATATTAAAATGATTTGTACTTCTCCAATTGAATCTTTGTTTACTAATCTGAAAATAGATGATAAATGGAACTGATATGAGTCAAATTTTTGTATAAGGAGTCCCATTTGTTCAGAGGGTGATGATCTTAATGATAAAAATAAAAAAAGTGGGTTTGGAGAGGTCAAAACTTTAACTAGTGATGCACCCACTATGTTCGATCACAAGGACTTGATTATGATAATTGCTCTTTAGTAGAATGTATTTCCTTTCTGCAATGCATTATTATCTGACCCTATGCTTACGAACAAAATAAGACTTTTACTAAACATATTGTAGAAGCTATGCTAAAATCTCATGAAGAATAACTTGGGTTAGAGGTTGCTATTCCTATAGAGTTGCATGATGAATGGGAACCTACTATTAAAATAAAAAGTAATGAATCTGAATGCAATGCATTGTGTGACCTTAGTGCTAGCATTTCAACTATACTGAAACTTTATGTGATGTGCTAGGTCTCGCCGATATGAATGAGTGTTCCCTTAACTTGCATCTTACGGATTCCGCTATTAAGAAACCATTGTGTAGAATAAATGGTGTGCTTATTCTTACTAATAGAAATTATGTACCCATGGATTTCATTGTGCTTGATATTGAATGCAATTTGTATTGTCCAATAATACTTGACAGGCATTTCCTACGAACTATGGGTGTTATTATTCATATGAAGGAGGGAAACATAAGAGTATAGTTCCCACTAAAGAAAGGGATGGAACAATTCCCTAGAAATATTATTAAACAACCTTATGAATCTATCATGAGGTCCACCTATGGATTAAGTGTCAAAGATGACAACACTTGAAACTATGCATTATGCCTAGCTAGGGGCGTAAAACAATAATGTTTGTTGGGAGGCAACCCGATAGTTATCTTATTTTTATTTTTATTTTTTTCTTGGTGTGTTTACATGATTATTTATGCTATAATGATTGTGTCTTTATGTTTAAATTAGTGTTTGTGCCAAGTAAAGACTTTGGTATGACTTGAATGATAAGTAGAATTGGTGCGGTGCAAAAACATAAACTTTTGCGTCCAGTCCAGAATTTCTCCGATTTTACTAGAATGTCTTGCTGATATGTTTTTTACACAATATTGTTATAAAAATTCCCCAGGTTTTCCTAACTCTTCACAATTTTGGAGTTACAGAAGTATGGTGTTTGCGCAGATCATTATAAATGGTTCTATTTTAGACATATTCTGTTTTTGCTTGCATAGTTTGCTTGTTTTGATGATGCTATGGATTGTATCGGGGGGTATAAGCCATGGAGAAGTTATAATACAATACCTTATGTATTAATAAAATATGAATCAATTTATAGAAGTACCTAAATATTTTTATTTACCTATCATACTAACGGAGCTCACGAGTTTTCTGTTAAGATTTGTGTGTTGAAGTTTTCAAGTTTTGGGTGCGATCACGATGGATGAAGGAATAAGGAGCGACAAAGATCCTAAAATTGGGGATGCCCAAGGAACCCCAAGGTTAATTCTAGGAAGAGTCAAGCGTCTAGGCTTGGGGATGTCCTGGAAGGCATCCCCTGTTTCCTCTCAATCCATTGGTATGTCACTTGGAGCTATATTTTTGTTCATCACATGATATGCGTTTTTCTTGGAGCATCATGTTTCATAGTTTGATTTTGTTTAAGTTTTACACAATAAATTTTTGCTATACACACCTACTTCAAAGAGTCACATAATCACCATGATTTGTTAGAATACTCTATATGCTTCACTTATATCTTTTGAGCTAAGCAGTTGCTCTAGTGATTCACTTATATCTTTTAGAGTAGGCTACTGTATAGATTTTACAGAAATAATTGCACTCTCATTATTCACTTAAATTTTTTTGAGAGTCTAATACATAGTGACGGTAATTTGCATGGGTTATAAGACTAGTCAAAAAATAATAGGTATTTAAGGAGTGCATAATCAAAACCTTCACGCAACACATAAAAGGGAAATTGCGGGTTAATGATATTGATGTGGTAATATGAAAGGGCGTGAGTGCGTGTTTGTTGGTTACTAGAAATATTGATAGTTAAAGGGTGTTAATTTTTTGTTCATATAAACATTGGTTATGGCATGGTGATGATGTGTGAGCATTCTTATTCCTCTTTGAAATCCTAGTGTTGTTTAGGTCGGGGCACGCGATGGTTAACTCCTGCCAGCCTCCTCCCAAGGGGCATGCGACTAGTACCTTACTTCGAGGGAGCTAATAAAATCTTACAATAAGTATATGCGTTCTTTATGACTCATGTGAATCCATGGATATACGCACTCTCACCTCCACATATTTGCTAGCCTCTTCGGTACCGTGCATTGCCCATTCTCACCCCGAGGATCGGTGCAACTTTTGTTGGTGCATCCAAACCCCGTGACATGATACACTTTATTGCACATAAACCTCATTATATTTTCCTCCAAACAGCCACCATAACTAGCTATCATGTCATTTACATAGCCATTCTGAGATATATTGCCGTGCAACCTCCACCGTTACATCATATGACTTGTGCACTCATTGTCATATTGATTTGCATGATCATGCATTGGAACCCAAAGGGTAGTAGCATAACCAGAAGCAACTCAAACCAATCATAGTAGTTCACTAATTAACCCATATGAAAAAAAATCTACGCAGACACAAATCATTGGATAATAATTCATAGAATCAAATACCCTATTCAAGTAGGGGATTACAACGGGTTGCGGGAGAGTGGACTGCTAAATAGAAAGGGGAGAAGGTGATGGATGTGTTGGTGAAGATGACGGTCACTGCGATGGTAGTTCCCTCGATGGCACTCCGGCGCCATCGAGAGAGAGGGGGAGAGAGTCCCCCATCCTTCTTCTTCCATTACCTCCCCTACATGGGGAGAGGTTTCCCCTCTGATCCTTGGCCTCCATCACCTCCAAGGGGAGAGAGAGCCTCTGACTAGATCTTGGTTTCGGTGGAGCAGTTTTCTAGGTCCTCGAAATATGAGTCCTGTTGCGATCGGAATTATTGGGGAAAATTCCAAAAAATAGGGTCGGTTCACCAACTTCGCCGCGAAGATACACAAATGAATAGTGAATCATTGGGCCTCGCAAGGTTGGTTAGCAGTTCCATACTTTCTGTCGTGTAAAATTCCTACAAAGCCCCAAAACACTAGGAAATAGAACATGGCCTTGCACACTATATTAATATGTTAGTCCAATAAAAATAACATAAATATGTACCAAAACCATCTATAATTGATCAGAATATAGCATGAATACTTCTAACATTATAGATACATGTTGGATATGTATCATTGTTCGTAATTGACGAACAAAGAGGAAATCTCTAATTGATAACATGATTTTTGCAATTTTGTTAATGTTGGATATGTTGTGACCTTAGATGCCAGTGATGAATTGAAATTGTCCAAAATCTCTATTTACCCTAATTCTCATACGAGTGTTATCGCATATGGCATAAACCGATCAAGCCATTACCAGAGGACATACTTGGATAATGGCTAATGGATACAGATTCTATTGGATATGAATTTGTGCGAAGCAAGCTTGGTGTAGACATATTCACAAGATCCCCTCGTATACATAATTTACTTCCCGAAATTGCCCATTTTCGGGATTACCTTTGAGCTAGAAGGAGTGGTTGAACAAGGATGGAACTTGGGGCCTCGTAAGAGATCAAATGAGGAGAGTGGCGATAGATATTTTGGATATGAAGAGGAATATTTGAACACAGTTGCAAAGAGAACCATAGGTAATTATAATGAGAAAAACAATCAATCTAGTAGCATGTCTTTGGCTTAGTATGAAGCTCTTCAAATACAATATAAGATCATAAGAATGAAGGAGGAGATAAAGGGGATAATTTTCTAGAAGGAATGTACATTGTTGTGGTTGGAGACAATGACAAAGAAACTATGCTTAAAAACAAGATTAAGGAATTAGAAGAAAACAATGCTAAGCAGGCTACAAAATTAGCACTTGATAAGAACAGACTATTAGGTAGTTATATGGAGATAATGAGTTTACATGTGGAAATTCAAAAGCATCACTATGAATGCAGAAACAAAACAAGATATTACATCAGTTATTGCAACATATGCTAGACAGAAACAATGGAGAAAAAATATCTTTGATTACATGGTTACTTCTAAATAGAATAGGATTGTTGATGAAGATGGGGTGGATGTTGAAGGGTTAAATGATAAATAACAAGAGCTAGATGATTTTTCTACCAGTCAGGGGTCTGAACTTTTAGAACTGTGATGGGAAAGTGATAGAAAAGACAAAATTCCTAAGTCTCACGTTGAGACAAATGGGGTATAGGGGGCCAAGAAGATGCTTCAAGATTTAGGATAAGGAGGGTGTCAGGTTGGAGGATTTAGCAAAGGAAGAGCACATGCTAAGGATAACTATGGTAGGAATCCATTCCCGATCTTCTGAATACTAATAATGTTTCTTTACTTTCTATGACCTCCTGCATTGGTATTGAGGGCAGTACTTCAGATATGATTGACAACAATATAAAGAATATGAGGAAGCTAAAAATGGCTAGACTTGATATTTTACTTAATAGCAAAACTAGAAACAATAGTGAGATTCTTTTTGCTCATGAGGTCCTATTGACACTGGTGATGCAGATTGAAATAAATTGTGTTCTTATGATGATAATTATGAGGTGTATTTGGGGGAAAAGTATCTAGATAAGTTGAAACAGGTTTTCCCTCTAAAACAAAGATACACTTTCACCTAACATTGTTAGGCTGAGAAAAGTAGTTCGTGTTAGTGGAAAACATGTACCAACTAAAAACCAGGTTAGTGAAATGAAAGTGATGGTTCGGAATGCCACATGAGTAGGTGGAGAAATTAAGAAAATATGTATGATGGAAATGATAAGTGGTTGTATATTGATTTCATGGGTATTCAGAAAATTTTGAAAGCTTTTTTCATAACAATGAGCTACATAGTTTATGTGGTAGTAGAAACATTAAATGGCATTGCTTTCCTCTTAGAGGGAGGTCATGTGGCATTTCTTGTTGGGGTTAATACTGATTCTTTAGAAGTTATTGATGTTGATCATGATGACTATTTTGTTAGGATGTTAGTGTGTGACAAAAATTGGATCTAGTTAGAATTTTATTAGTCACTCCAACCTATGTTATTTTTCTTAGATTTTTCTAGATACAGATGTATCTAGACACGTCTATAACAATTTATATTGATCTCGCCATCGCGGTGATCGTCTTCATCAATGTCGCCATCAAGGTGATGCCAATACTATATTTTTTCAAGCTAAGGCTAATGGTTGATGAAGGAAGAATATGATCATTTATTTAGAACAATATGTAGGAATCGTTAAGGGAGAAGATAAACTCATGGTACATTACAAAATTTATAAAGATTATTTGGGAGAACTAGTGAATATAGTATGTCTCTTAACATTAATGCTGCCAATAGAATTTCCAGTCAAGAGGCAAGGGGTTTAACAAAAAATCTCCATGGAAGATATTCACAAAGTAGTATTTTCAATGAAACATAATAAAAGCACTGGCCCTCGTGGATATCCTATTGAATTTTATCAGAAATACTCAGACTTGATTAAGTGGCATTTGAGAGCTATGCTTGATGATTTTGATAGTAACAACATGAATGTTTGTACATTGAACTACGGTATTTTGGCCCTTATTCTTAAATATAATGATGCCAAACAAATCCAGAAATTTGGACCCATTTTCCTTTTAAATAACAACTTTATTTTTTACCAAATTATTTATGAATAGATTGAGGGAGACTGTGGGTTCAGTCATCCCTCTTGGACAAACTGCCTTTATTGAAGTAAGGTATATAATGCAGGGGGTGTTTATGGTGCATGAAGCTCTAATGCTATTCATTGTAAAAGGTAAAGTTACATGCTTTGCAACGTGGAATTTGACAAATCATATGACAAAATTCAATGGCCTTTTGTTCATAAGATGTTCTCTTTGAAGGGATTTCGTGAAAATGAAATTACTGGATTATGTAGACAATTAGACGGGGGTGTAACCGTTAAGGTTAATGACCATGGCCCTTATTTCCCCACTTTTAAATGTTTAAGACAAGGAGATGCTCTATCTTATTTAGTATTTGACTTAGCTAATTATGATCTAGGATTAATTATGGATAATAGTAGGAATCAAGGTTTTATGAAAGGGTTTATGGAATATTGTAGTGAAGGGGGTTAATATGACACATCATTCTGATGAAACAATTTTTCTCCTCCCTGATGATGTTGTGAGTGCATGTTTTTTGAAAATTATACTATGCGCTTTTGAGAAAATGTCTAGACTGAAATTTAAATTTTTTGAAGAGTGGGATTTTTCTGTTAGGTGATGCTACTTTAAACGAGGATGTGTGAAAAGATTTGTTTTACTTATCAAGTTGGTAAATTGCGGATGAAGCATCCAGGTATGTCACTTAATAAAACTAAATTAGAAACAAATTTTGGAAGATTTATGCGACCAAGATTGAAAAGAAATGTGCCTCTTGGCAAGGTAGGTTTTTTAATATAGTTGGGACATTGTCTTTAGTAAAATATTCTCTTAATAATATACCTTTGTTCATCATGTCCTTCTATCTTGTGCGTGTTAGGGCCAGTAAGAGGGCATATTTCTTAAGAACTAGAGTTGTGTGGTAGGTAGATAAAGATAAGAAAAATAATATCATTTAATCAGTCGTGTGAAGTTTGCCAACCTAAAAAGCTAGTTGCATTAGGAGTTCTTAATATAGACCATATGAATAAGGCTCTCCTTGCTAAATGGATCTAGAATTTTGAGACTGGGAAAGTCCTCTAGCAAAATATTCTACCGGAGAAATATGGTAAAGGAAATTGTCTCATTGGGATTAAAAAAAGAGGGGAAGATTCCCAATTCTGAGTGGGATTATTATCTATGAGATATACTTTATTTAATTCATCAAAAAATGTTGTTGATTATCAAAAGATCATATTTGGGAGGATTGGTGGTTGAATGATAAACCACTTAACAAATTCTATCCCAGGTTGTATTACCTTTGGTTTACAAAAAACGTAAAACTGAGTGTTTTGTTAAAGGTTGGGATCATTTTGAATTTAGAAGGACACTATGTGTGGGGGGTGATAACTTGAATCAATGAAATGAATTAAGCATAGATATTATGACATCTGTTCATCGGATGAAAAAGATATTAACCTCGTCCTTGATCGCTGATACGTCTCCAACGTATCAATAATTTATGAAGCATTCATGCCATATTCACCTATGTTAGAATACTTTTATTTGGTTTTGATATAGTTTATATGATTTATTTAGAAATAACCCAGAGTGACGTTGTTTTCAGCAAAATTACCGTGCTGTTGTTTTTGTGCAGAAAATGAAAGTTCTCGGAATCACTCGAAACTTTTTTGTGATTGTTTCTAGAGGAAATAAGCAACATTGGAGCAAAGAACCACTAGAGGGGGGCCACCCTTGGGCCACAAGCCATCAGGGCGCGCCCCTGGGGGTGGCGCCGTGATGGCTTGCGGGGCCCACGTGGCTCCATAGCGCGTGATTCCAACACTGAAAAATCCTATAAATATCATAAACCCCAGAAATAAAGAGAGACTCCTTGTTCTGCTGCCGCAACTCTATCTATCAATAAAAAAACAATCTGGAGGCGTTTCGGTATCCTGCCGGAGAGGTAAATCATCATCCGGTGGCCATCTTCATCATCTCGACGGAGGCCATGACGAGGAGGGAGTAGTTCACCCTCGGGGCTGAGGGTATGTACCAGTAGCTATGTGTTCAATCTATCTCTCTCCCTAACTCATGTTCTTGAGATAACACGATCTTGATGTATCACGGGCTTTGTTAATATAGTTGGATCATATGGTGTTCTTCCCTCTCTGTCTTGTTGTAATGAATTGAATCTTTTCCTCTGTGATCTCGTTATATTGGATTGAATATTTTGGTTTGAGCACATTTGATGTATGTCTTGCGTGGGATACCGTAGTGACATTGGGGTATTCTATTGATTTACTTGATATATATTAAGGCATCAACTTGCGGACTCTGGTGACCTTGGGGACCTATGCATAGGGGTTGATTGCATGTTTTCATACGATGTTCTCCGGTAGAAATCTTGGGGTGCTCCTTGAAGTTCTTTATGTTGCATTGAATATGATAGATCTAAAATTGTTTGATGCATGTCATATAATTTACCCACGGATACTTGAGGTGACATTGGAGTATCTAGGTTACATTAGGGTGGATTGATGCGTATCATTGGTGTTATTTTTCTATGAACTCTAGGGCTGTTTGTGACACTTATAGGAATAGCTCAAAAGATTGATTGAAAAGAATAACTTTGAGGTGGTTTTACTACCTACACCAATTTCATCTAATAGTTCTCCGCTAGATAGGAACTTTGAAGTGATTCTTTGTTGCACGTCGAGGGATCATCATATGATTCAACTATGTTAGCATTGTTGGGAGATTGCACTAGTGAAAGTATGAACCATAGGCCTTGTTTCCAAGCATTAATATATCATTTTGATCATTGTTTTACACTTGCTACTTTGCTGTTTTTATATTTTTAGATTACAAATACCTATATCTACCATCCTGGTTGCACTTGTATCATCATCTCTTTGCCGAACTAGTGCACCTATACAATTTGCCATTGTATTGGGTGTGTTGGGGACACAAGAGATTTCTCGTATTTGATTGCAGGGTTGTTTGAGAGAGACCATCTTCATCCTACACCTCCCACAGGTTGATAAACCTTAGGTCATCCACTTGAGGGAGGATTGCTACTATCCTACAAAACTCTGCGCTTGGAGGGCCAACACGAGTCTACAAGAATAAAGTTGTGTAGTAGACATCAACCGCTCATGGTAAATATCCAGTTAAAGCCTTTTATACTCAGCTAATTGTGAATGAGATTAATTTCCCATTCAAGTTCCTTTCGAAAGTAAAATTCCCACACCAAGATTAAGTTATTTTGTGGCTAGTGGTGTGTAACAATGTATTAACAAAAGATAGCTTGGCGAAAAAGAGGTTGGATTGGAAACATAATATGTGTTTTTTGTGGTGTAGAAGAGGTCGTTGATCACTTGTTTCTGCATTGTTCATTTGCTAAATTCCTTTGGTGCCTTCTACAAAATACTTTTGATTTGTATTATATGCCTATTGATGTTAAAACTATGTTTACTAGCTGGATATTCAGTTTGGAAAAAAGAAAAAGATTGAACTTTTGTGTTGGTATATCTGCTTTAGTGTAGTCCATTTGGACCTCCACGAATGATTTGTGATTTGAACAAAGACGAGTAATGGACCCTTTTGTTATTCTTCATACAACTTGTCGTCTCATTAACTCTTGGTTGATTATGTGGATAGAAAAGGAAGATCTAAGGGAACTGAACTGGCGAGTAAGTCTTCTAGAGCAAGTAATAAGTGAGGTATTCCATGTTTCGAGCGGATGGCGGCCTAGTGTGCTTAGAATTACAAGTGGCTAGATGTATGTGATGATGCGTGCTTCAACATGGAGCTACTTCATCCCTTATTGGCTTGTTCTGGAGAACTACTCTTTTGTCTTACTTTTATTACATCTTTATATTATTATGTTTGTAGAACTTCCTACTGTAGTTTCAAATTCCTGTGGCTTGTAATGGTGCTCTGGAGTTGTACATCCTACCGGAGGTGGTTGCTTTTGGTAGTTGTTTTTTTGCTTGAGCTATTGTGTACTATATTGGTTTTGTTCCTATCTAGCTGGTAGGTAATGATGTAGATTATGTATGGTCTGATCATGGTTTCCATTAATGAAAATTGAGGGGAGCCCATTTAGCTAAAAACAAATTGCTGATTTAATTCACTTAGTTCCATTCTAGAGAACTTATAATTCTGTAATATCTAAACCATGTTGGTAGTGTTATATTCATATGGAGTGTGCTCCATATGGAATACGGAGGCTGCCAAGGCGACGCACAAACACAGAGTCCCCATATGGCTGCCTCCATAATCATGGGACCCCATGTGTCAATGTAACATCTTTTTTCCCCAATTAAAGTATAGACCCCGTGTAAGGTGGGGGACCACACAAAATTTTCTTTCTGCACATGGGATCATAAATAACTGTTATATGGGGTGCGCATCAAAAGGCGACCCCAGATCGCCATATATGACGTACAGAGGCAAGATATGGAGGGCGTGCAAGGATGAAAATTAAGTGGAATCTTTTTGCTTTTCCGACGTAAAAATGGAAACGAAAGAAAATATGAAAACATAAATGGAAATTAGAAAAACGGAAACGGAAACGATTTTTTATGCGGAAATGAAAACAAAAACGGAACTGTATTTTCCCGTGAAACATGCATGGAAACGAACTTTTCGTTTCTGTGAATATAAATTTTACGTTTTTACTATAAGACTATGGCTGCTTTGTAACTCAACCACCAAACAACATTCAATGTCACAATGAGCAGAATAAGCAAAATAGATTATTTGAGGCCCAACTTCTACAACCACACATGTACTCAACTAGACCCTATACATAATTGTGGAGTACATCTACAATAATGCATTATGTTGCTAACATAATCATATTACTTTGTAGTCATGTTAAAAAATCATTTTTTTTGTTTTTGTCTGTATTTCTCTATAATTCAAGGGGTATTTAAGTTTCGGTCAATGCACACTTTTGGTTCCGCGTTCGTTCTGTATTCGTCCCATGTCTGTTTTCGGTAGTATCCGTTTCCGTATTCACTTTCGGGGTTTCTGTATTCGTTTCCGCTTCTGCAAAAAATATGAAAACAAATGTGGTAGCACCTAGTTTCGTCCGTTTCCGTTCCGTTTTCATCCCTAAGGACGTGTCATATATTATGGCGAACGAGCCGCATTTGGCGACTCTGCTAGAGTGCATTTTTTATCAGAATCTCCAAAATAATGATCATTATAGCGATTTGCCCAATACGACAACTATGGTAGAGTTGTTGTAACACCTCTCTAGGAGACAATTTTTATCCTTATTAAGTAGGCATGCCTTTGTGAAGTAGGAAATATCCTCGTGGTATTAAGGCGTTTTCTTATACACCCAATTATGTTCCTAGGTTATGCTCCATGTGGAAATGTGCTAGAGTTCTTCACTCATGGGATTGTCTTTTTTTCTAGCAAATTATTGCAGTCAGTTGTTTTGTTTTGGTTCTATATGTGTTGGCTTGGGTTTTAATTATGTTCTGATGATGTTTTTTTGTCAATATATTGTGTTGGGGTGCTTCTAGAACGGTATTTATTCTGAGAGGGCAGTGAAATTTCTCATTGTGTGGCTACGGTCTCCTTACACACTATGGCCTAAGTGTTAGTCGATGGTCGTTGTGTGAGCCCCATGGGAGCTCCCATTTCATACTATCGTGGAATTGCTACTATATTGTTCCGACCCACGAAGCTTCAGCTCGCTCAGCTCAGCTCCCTGTTCTGCTCACTCGCTTAGCATCTTTTTTTGCTCGCTCCACAAATATCCTTAAAAAGCTGATTATTATTTTTATTTAAAAAGGTTTCTTAAATCATCAAAGGTTCACTGATTCCAAAAAATTAAATTAAAAAAACGCAAACAATTTTTAAAAATATATATTCGGTAATAAAAATTGGTATATTTTAAAAAATCGTAAATTTGAAATAAACTTCACAATTATAAAAATGTTTACAAAATTTAGAAGTGCTTGCGGACTATAAAAGTACTCATTAATTTTTAAAAACTGTTCATGAATTTAGAAAAAATGGGGGGTGAGGGTAAATAATGTTAGTATTTTTTCACAATTTTTAATAAATAGTCAAGAATAAAAACGTGAAAATAAATAAATAGAAAAGAGAAGAAGATATGAAAAGGAAAATAAGAAAGTAAAAAGCAAAAAAGAAGACTCATGCAATGATACATACAATTACACGCAGACCCCCGCGACCTGCACAACTTCGTACGCACTAGTAGGCTCCAAATCTAGGGAGTTTAGTATCTTAACAGAATATTTTATTTTGATTTATTTAAATCAAAGATGTTCCCAATTTTTGTAAATGTTGTTTAAAAATACACATTTAATAGATCATACCTTTTAAAAAAGGGCTAGGAATTTAAGAACATGCATGGATTTAAAAAATAATCACAAACTTTAAAAGTATTCCTTATTTAATAATATTGAGGGATTTTGCCACACCCTGTTTTGTATCATTTTGTCATGTTGGATTTATAAAATTTGAAGCCAATTAAAACTTTTTCAATGCTTGTGCTTGTTTGAATTGTTGCTTGTTTGCCCCTCTCTCTCCCCCTCACGTGCTCTCTCTCTCCCCCTCGCGGTCGCCGACAACCAGGCCCCGCACGTCAGGCTTGAACCTGGCCGTGCGCGAGGCTGGCTGGCTGGCCAGCTGGGCCGGCCCAACTATTGGCCAAGGGCACAGTGCCCTTTTCTTTTCCCTTTTCTCCCTGATTTCCAAAAATCCCACAGATCTGAAAATAATTCCAAATTCAATAATTTTTTCACCTAAATTCCTAGAATATTCCCTAGAATTTAATAGGGCCTTTTGTGTAAATTTTTGAAAATCTTTCATGCACTGTTTTATTTTAAAACCTATATTTAGGCATCTTTTTGCCTCTGTTTAATAATTTCCAAAATATTTTTCACAACAAAACCTTAGGCAAATATTTTTATTATAGTTTTCAGTTTATCAGAGTAGTGTAGCATTTTTAATATTAGCTTGTGTGCTCTGTTTTTGTGTGATGCTTATTTTTATCGCTATTTATCGCGACGATAGATTGCGCTATTGACGAGGGAGTTGGACCCGAAGACTTTGAGGACCCCGAAGACTTTGTTGAGTCAGGCAAGCAGCCCTTTGACCATGTTAAGAAACTTTTTCATGCATGACATATAGCACTTGTTGTTTCGATGATTGATCATGATGGGGTGCTCCCCCCTTCAGTGGATTGCCTCCGATACTTTTACCGTTGACACTTGCATCGTGCATGACCCTACAACCTTATGAGGGTTATGCGGGCGGGTGTAGATAGGATGCTAATAGATACTACGCAAGTGGGTTGAGATTTATGCATGGTGATGGAAAGGAAAAAATGACTTCAGAGACTTTTTGAAAACCCCGTCGGGTGCCACTAATGCCCTAGGGAGATGATGATGAGTTGGGTGACCACTTGAGAAAGAAGTGGTGTGCCGGAACAGGATGAGGGTGTGTTTTCGAAAACGGAGGGTTTAAGATTTGTCGACTGTCCCAACCTTACATGTGCGACCACGATACCCCTTATGGGACGGGGCTTTGTTGAATACTATGGTTGATGCTAGCAGGGAGCCCGCATTACTAGTGGCGAGGGTGAAGTGATCACTCTCGAGACGGGGTCGTCCCGGAAGTGGAAGGCCAAGCACTGTCTTTACAGGCACCGGACACACAGTTGCGTGCCCTCGTGGATGATACGTGTGATGTATATCATGAGGGATGGCACCAACGAGTGAACTCTTTGTTTAGTATCACCATGGGAAAGGCATTGTTCGGGTGCTTACCTCGTGTATGTAATATACCGCGAGTCGTGGATGACACGGAAGTTCCTCGAGTCTTGTGAGTAAAGCACGCAACCTGTGCACAGTGTAAAACTATTCGAATAGCCATGTCCACGTTCAAGGACAGTTGGGTGGTGCTGCTTATGCCACGTCCAGATGTTTTCACAAACATTGGTGTATGTGTGTGTATGGGGGACAGGAGTATGATGCTTGAGACAAGTATGAAGACTTGATGTGACGAATGAACATGAGATGTTCAACCCCTGCTTACGATGATATCCGTAACTTGTTCATATGGAAATCTGCCAACTGTTGATGCATGCTTATCTAGTTACTTGACCATGTCATTGCATTCAAAATTAGCTTTCTGCAAAATACCTATTAGTGATGTATCATGCATTGTTATTACCTTGAAACAAACATGGGTTGCTTGCGAGTACATTCAAGGTACTCATTGGCTTGCCACTAGTTATTTAATTGGCTAGCCATGGAAGAACAGGAGTACGTTGAAGAGTTCGTTGGTGACAAAAATGCGAACCAGGATGCTTCCCGGTCAGAATGCCTGTAGGTTTAAGGCACATGGCATAGGTTCACGCTTTCGATCAAGATTTCCGCTCCTTGTTCTATTTAAATGTTTGTCCCTTGTGGCCCTATCTATGTAAGACTAGACCTTCATGGTCTTCATTTGTGTAAGACGCAAAATGTGGATGTAAGACTCTTGTTATTCAGCTTCTGTGTGTCCAGTGAGCATTGATCTCTTGGATCACTGTACACGTACATTTGGTGATCACGACTTATGAGTTGGGGTCCCCACAGAGCTGGTATCAGAGCCATCCTGACTATAGGAAGCCCTTAGTTAGCATGCACGTTAGTCAGGATAAAACCGTTTTCAAAACTACACCTAGCACCTATACTTAGGAATTCTGTACTATTTATCTCTTCTATTCTTAACACAACACTTTGCTGAGTCTCCTCCCTGCAAACCTTTGTAGATGGCCGTCGTACCAGAAGCCTTCCTGACATCTGGCTTTCCCTTACTCCTTGGGGATAGCCTGGAGAAGTGCCAATTTTGCCAACCACCCATTTTCCTCTACCACGAGCATTGGGTCGATGCCGTCACGAAGGAATACAACATGGATGTGGTCGTGAAGGCAAACGACTCCCCGGCTAGTTGGTTCTTTGAAGGACCGCAGATGGAGACCATGATACTCGCAGTCGAGTCAGCTGCACGCAAGGCACTTCTGCACCTGCGAGACATCATTCCAAAGATGTCTGACGAGCCGGCTACTCGCTACCTTCCTTTTAGGAAGGATGATCTTGGCGAGAGCCGGACACTGATTCCATCAAACGAGGATGGCAAACCGCTCAGGTTCTAGACCTACTTCAGCCTCTCCGCCGATAGTCTGGTTCACAACCTGATTAAGGAGTCCACGAAGCTTCGCGAGGAACTTCACCACACCTGAGAGCTACTTCGTCAAGCCAAGACGAAGCCAGACAAGATCAAGAATGATGGAGCCCCCGAGGGACGACCAGCTGTCACTTATCGAGGAGGAGTGCCCCCAGCTAGAGATGCACCTACACATTGACATCGCATGAGTGCGAAGGAGTACCGTGAGCTCTTCACCGGCCCACCAGCAAAGCGTCGTCGGGATGGACCTCCTCATTCCCCGACCCCTTCGACCGGGAATGATTCCCGTTCAGATGATGAACAGGAGGAAGACCCAGAGGAGCGTGACTACGAGACTGAGAACTCCACCACCTGAGTCCAAGAACCCCTAGGGTAGGACCAGTCATGTATCCCTCATGCGAAGTTGAGTCCGTGTAATGGTTCATATGAAACCATGTGTGCTTGTTGTTTGTGTTCCGATGCAAGTCGCGCTTTTACCTTAGGCAACATGTAAGCGACTCCATCATCTATCTTAACATATGTTGGTCTTTCGACCTTTGATATACCACACTTGCACTCCACCAACCCCCTTAGGCGCGCTCTTCCATTGTTGCTTTTTCTCTCATCTATCCCAATTGTTTGACTTGGCTTCTCCAAACAGGATGGTGACTGCTACCGGCAGCAGCTCCTTCGCCAACCCTAAAGCCGGCAACTCAAGCCAGCAACAGGGAGCTGGTGGGGCTGCTCACGCTGGAGGACACCAGGAGCATCCACAAGGCGACATTCCCCTGCCACCACCTCCACCGGAGAACATGACCATAGCTCAGTTTCTCCAAGTTCTCAGGGAGGAACGCCAAGCCAACAATGCTGCTATTTAGCAAATGGCTCGGGCCCTTGTGAACAACCAGCAGAAAGGCAGGAACGGCAATGGCCACTCCACGTTGTCTAAGTTCATGAGGAACTCGCCCCTAACCTTCACCGAGACTGCCGAACCATTGGATGCTGATGACTGGATCCGTACCATCGAGGACCTCCTTGCACTGGTCAATTGCAATGAGGATCGTGAGAAGGTGCTTTATGCCTCTCACTGTCTCGGAGGTACCGCCCGAGCTTGGTGGGATGGATTTAAGGTCATGCAAGGTGAGCGTGTGATCACTTGGAATGACTTCAAGGAAGGATTCCGCACCACCCACATTCCTTCTGGGATCATGGCTATCAAGAAGAGAGAGTTCCGAGCGCTGAAGCAAGGAAGTGGCTCTGTCAAGGAGTACCTGCAGAAGTTCAACCTGCTGTCAAGCTATGCACCTTAAGATGTCAACACGGAGGCTACCAAGAAGGAACGCTTCATGGGAGGACTTCAACAGACCCTACAGTATCAGCTCATCGTCTGCGATTGTTGTATCTTCTTCGACCTGGTGAACAAGACCCTCATGCTGGAAGACAAGCGTCGTGCCATATATGACACTCGCAAGCGCAAGATGATCAGCAAGGGTAGCCCCACCAACCAGAAGCCTCGCCCCTAGAAGGCAGCCCTAGCTAAGCCGACCTATCAGCCACAGCAGGCTAGACCTCTTGCGCCTCGTCCGAGCTACTAGCCTCAGCAGTATGCCAATCCCAGGCCAGCCTACAACAACCCCAATAACAACAATGGAGGCAGGAACTACAACAGCAACCCTGGGCAAGTCACTTGCTTTGGATGTGGTTAGTCTGGACACATCTCTAAGCTCTGCCCCAACAAGAAGCCCGATGCACCGCGCCCCAATGCGCCAGCTCAAGGTCAAGGCCGTGGAGCACCACCAAGGAACCCAGCTCCCCGTAACCAGGCCAACAATGGCAAGGGTCGTGTGAATCACGTCACCGCAGAGGAAGCCCAGGAAGACCCGGACATCATACTGGGTACGTTCCTTGTCAACTCAACCCCAACAACAGTACTGTTTGATTGTGGAGCTTCGCATTCTTTTGTCACCCAAAAGTTTGCATTAGAGAGTGGCATGCAACCTGCACCCCTGGGTAGTCGTATGTTGATACAAACCCCGGGATCAGTTATGAAGTCTGGGATAGGGTGTAAACGAGTAAAGATTGACATCAACGGGGTAGACTTCCTAGCAGACCTTATAGTTCTGGATTCACCAGGCTTGGATGTCATCCTTGGAATGAATTGGTTAACCAAGCACCAAGGCATGTTAGACTGTGCCAAGAGGATCGTTACCATGACCAATAGCCAAGGAGTGGAAGTCAAGTATGTCCCCAACCCTACATCCATCGAGGCCCCTCAGGCTAACTGTCTATCGGGAATTGAGTTGGATCAAGTGCCAGTGGTATGTGAATACCCGGATTTGTTTCCAGATGAGCTACCCGGAATGCCTCCTAACCACGACATTGAGTTCATCATTGAGCTTATGCCCGGATCAAGGCCCATCTATAAGAAGGCCTATAGGATGGGATCCGAAGAGTTGGCTGAATTGAAGAAGCAACTGGCAGAGCAGCTCAGAAAAGGATTCATTCGCCCTAATGCCTCTCCTTGGGGATCACCTATTTTATTTGTGTCAAAAAGGGATGGAACTATCAGACTCCGTGTCAATTACCGTTCTCTCAATGAAGTCACAATAAAGAACAAGTACCCACTCCCCAAGATTGAAGACTTGTTTGATCAGTTGAATGGAGCCAAGGTGTTTTCCAAGATTGACCTCAGGTTGGGGTACTATCAGCTGAAGATCAGACCCCAAGACATTCCGAAGACAGCATTTGTAACCCGGTATGGCCTGTATGAATACACGGTCATGTCATTTGGGTTAACCAATGCCCCTGCCTACTTCATGTACCTCATGAATAAATTCTTCATGGAATACTTGGACAAGTTCGTTGTCATCTTCATTGATGACATACTCGTCTTCTCCAAGTCTGAAGAAGAGCATGAGGAACACTTGAGACTGGTCCCAGAGAAGCTTCGAGAGCACCAGCTTTATGCCAAGTTCAACAAGTGTGAATTCTGGCTGCATGAAGTTGGATTCTTGTGTCATGTGTTGACTGCAGAAGGATTATCAATGGATCCTGCCAAGATTGAAGCCGTGACTGAATGGCAAACCCCTACCACTGTGAAGGAAGTCAGGAGCTTCCTCAGACTCGCGGGATATTACCACAAGTTCGTGGAAGGGTTCTCAAGCATTGCTCGACCCATGAACCAGCTTTTGAAGAAGGACAAGAAGTTCGAATGGACAGCTAAGTGTGAGGAAAGCTTCCAGGAGCTCAAGAAGAGATTGACCACAACCCCTGTTTTGGCCACCCCCGATATTCACAAGGAGTTTGTGATATATTGTGATGCATTGAGAACCGGGCTCGGAGGTGTTCTGATGCAAGAAGGCAAAGTCATAGCATATCTATCTAGCCAGCTACGTCCTGATGAAGAGAACTACGCAACTCATGATCTCGAGTTGGCAGCCGTGGTTCACGCCTTGAAGACATGGCGACACTACCTTCTGGGAAAGCGATGTGAGATATACATAGACCACAAGTGTTTGAAGTATATTTTCACCAAAAGGGAATTGAACATGAGGCAGCGAAGATGGTTGGAGTTGATCAAGGATTACGACCTTAGTGTTCAATACCACCCCGGTAAGGCCAACGTGGTAGCAGACAAGCAAAAAGGCTTGTTCCTTGAATGCCATGATTAAGGAAAGGCTACACACCCTGTATGAAGAGCTTGAAAGCTTCGGCATGGAACTAGTTGCACCTGGGTTCCTCGCCAACCTCGAAGCAAAGCCTACCTTGCTAGATGATATTAAGGAAGCCTAGAAGGGACACAAGAGCATAGAAGGCATCAAGAGGAAGATCAAGGCAGGCAAGGCCCCAAGATTCTCAGTGGATGAACAAGGAGTTGTATGATTTGGGAATCCCATCTGCGTACCCAACAAAGAGGAGGTAAAGAACTTGATCTTGTAAGAAGCTCATGACACTCGGTACTCCATCCATCCTGGAGGAACCAAAATGTATCAAGACCTCAAGGCAAGATTCTGGTGGCATGGCATGAAACGGGAGATAGGCACGTTCGTTGCCAAATGTGATATATGCCAGAGTGTCAAAGCAGAGCATCAGCGAACCGTTGGACTATTGCAACCTCTCAAAGTGCCTGAATGGAAATGGGACAAAGTCGGGATGGATTTCATCACTGGATTACCAAGGTCAAGCAAGGGGCATGATTCAATTTGGGTCATTGTCGATCACCTGACCAAGGTAGCCCACTTCATTCCCGTCAGGACCACCTATGATGGGAGCCAGCTCACAAACCTCTACATCAACCGCATCGTAAGTCTTCACGGAGTTCCAAAGGAGATCGTGTCAAATCGAGGAACCCAGTTCACCTTAAGATTCAGGAAGAAGTTTCAAGAAGCTATGGGAACTAAGCTCTCCTTCAGCACTGCCTTTCACCCCTGGACTGGTGGACAAACAGAGCGAGTAAATCAGATACTCTAGGACATGCTCCGTGCTTGTGTTTTGGCATATGGAGCCAGCCTACCATTCGCCGAGTTCTCCTACAACAACAGCTATCAGTCGGGTCTTCAGATGGCACCATTTGAGGTGTTGTACGGACGCAAGTGTCGTATTCCCCTCAACTGGTCAGAGACCGAAGAAGGATTAGGTTTTGGACCAGATATCCTCCGCGAGGCAGAAGAGAAAGTTCAACTCGTCCGATAGCGCCTTGAGACTGCCAAGTCAAGACAGAAGAGCTACGCTGACTCCCACCGCCGAGAAGTGAGCTTTTGTGTCGGTGACCATGTCTACCTTCGGGTCATGCCTCTCAAGGGAAACAAGCGTTTCCACGTCAAAGGAAAGGTGGTACCAAGATACATCGGCCCCTTCAAGATCACCGCGATGCAAGGAGAAGTTGCCTATCAGCTAGAGCTACCTTCCGAGCTGTCGGATGTTCACAACGTCTTTCATGTGTCACAACTCCGGAAGTGTCTCCTAGTTCCCAACTGCCCCGACATCTATAAGGACATCGACCGTCGAGCCATCGATCTTCAGCCAGACCTCACTTATCGTGAGAGGCCAGTTCGCATTCTGGATGAAGCTGAGCGTTGCACCTGAAGTCACACCATCAAGTACTTCAAGGTCCAATGGAGCAACCACACTAAAGCTGAAGCAACCTAGGAGTGTGAAGACTATCTTAGATCCGAGTTCCCTTATCTTTTCAGCACTTAGCCTAGGAATCTCGGGGACGAAATTCTTGTAAGGGGGGTAGGTCTGTCACACCCTGTGTTTGTATCACCTTGTCATGTTGGATTTATAAAATTTGGAGCCAATTAAAACTTTTTCAATACTTGTGCTTGTTTGCTTGTTGATTGTGGTATGCGGCACTCTTAAATCCTATCCCTCTTCACACTCATCTTCCTTGACCCAAACTTCTTGCCTAATGATCATGCCATGTGAATAGTGTTGGGGAACGTTGCATGGGAAACAAAAAAAATCCTACGCACATGCAAGATCTATCCATGGTGATGAGCATCTACGAGAGGGAGAGTGGATCTACATACCCTTGTAGATCGCTAAGCGGGAAGCGTTAAGAAACGCGGTTGGTGTAGTCGAACGTCTTCATGATCCAAATCGCCGAGCGTCTCGCGATATCATCACAATCCATCCCACGATCCAATCACGATCTGTCCCGTGAACTCATCACGATCCGCCCCGCGATCTTGATCACGGTCCTTCTGATCTAGCGCCGAACGGACGGCACCTCCGCGTTCAGCACACGTACAGCTCGATGACGATCTCCGCCTTCTTGATCCAACAAGAGGCAGCGGAGAGGTAGACGAGTTCTTCGGTAGCGCGACAGCGTTGCGGCGATGGTGGTAGAGGAATTCCAGCAGGGCTTTGCCTAAGCACCACTGAAAATCGATCTAGAGGAGAAACTACGATCTAGAGGAGAGGCAGCACGTGGCTGTTTTTCTGTGTCTCAAAACCCTCAAAACCTCTACTATATATAGGAGGAGAGAGGGAGGAGGCTGGCGCACAAGGTCCAGCCTGTTGGACTCTTGCGCAAGGAGAGAGGAGGAATCCTCCTCCAATCCTAGTAGGACTAGGACTCCTTCCTTATTTAGCCTTTTTGCCTTTTTCCACCTTTTTCTGTTTGGGCTTTTCTTCCCAGCCGCATGGGCCCTTTGTGGGAATTCCACAAGCCCACTAAGGGCTGGTATTCATCCTCCCACAGCCCATGTAGCCTCTTGGGTCGAAATACCCCTCCCGACGGTCCCCCGGTACACTCCCGGCACTCCCGGTACACTACCAATGAGCCCGAAACTTTTCCGGCGAACAAAACAGGACTTCCTATATATCAATATTTACCTTCGGACCATTCTGGAGCTCCTCGTGACGTCCAGGATCTCATCCAGGACTCCGAACAACCTTCGGTCACCACCATACATAACTCTATACTACCAAAACGTCAATGAACCTTAAGTGTGCAGACCCTGCGGGTTCGAGAACTATGTAGACATGACCGAGACACCTCTATGGTCAATAACCAATAGCGGGAACTATATGACCATATTGGTTCCTACATATTATATGAAGATCTCTACCGATCGAACCTCTGTGTCAAGGATTCAGTTAATCCCGTATGATGTTCCCTTTGTTCTTCAGTATGTTACTTCCCCGAGATTCGATCGTCAGTATCTCCATACCTAGTTCAACCTCATTACTGGCAAGTCTCTTTACTCGTTTCCGTAATACAAGATCATGTGGCTAACACTTAGTTACATTTCTTGCAAGGCTTACTGTGATGTTGTATTACCGAGTGATCCCTAAGATACCTCTCCGTCACACGGAGTAACAAATCCCAATCTTGATCCATGCCAACCCAACAAACACCCTCGGAGATACCTGTAGAGCACCTTTATAGTCACCCAATTACATTGCGACGTTTGATACACACAAGGCACTCCTCCAGTGTCAGTGAGTTGCATGATCTCATGGTCATAGGAACAAATACTTGACATACACAAAACAGTAGCAATAAACTGACACGATCATATGCTATGTTTGTAGTTTGGGTCTTGTCCATCACATCATTCTCCTAATGATGTGATCCCGTTATCAAATGGCATCTCATGTCCATGGCTAGGAAACCTTAACCATTATTGATCAATGAGCTAGTTCACTAGAGGCATACTAGGGACATGGTGTTGTCTATGTATCCACACATGCATCTGAGTTTCCGATCAATACAATTATAGCATGGATAATAAACGATTATCATGAACAAGGAAATACGATAATAACTAATTTATTATTGCCTCTAGGGCATATTTCCAACAGTCTCCCACTTGCACTAGAGTCAATAATCTAGTTCACATCACCATGTGATTCGCATTGTTATGAATCTAAGACCCAATGAGTTCTGGAGTTCGATCATGCTTTGCATGTGAGAGAGGTCTTATAGTCAACGGGTCTGCGACATTCAAATCCGTGTGTACTTTGCAAATCTCTATGTCAAATTGTAAACACTGCTACCACACTCCACTTGGTACTATTCGAAATGGCTGCTTCACTATACGTATCCAGATTGCTACAACGAGTCATCCGGATTGGTGTTAAAGCTTGCATCGACGTAACTCTTTACGACGAACTCTTTATCACCTCCATAATCGAGAAACATCTCCTTAGTCCTCTGGTTACTAAGGATAATTTTGACCGCTGTCCAGTGATCCAGTCCTGGATCACTCTTGTACCCCTTGACGGACTCATGGCAAGGCACACACAGGTGCGGTACACAGCATGGCATACTATACAGAGCCCATGGCTAAGGCATAGGAGACGACATTCATCCTTTCTCTTTCTTCTGCCGTGGTCGAGCTTTGAGTCTCACTCAACTTCACACCTTACAAAGCAGGCAAGAACACTTCTCCCTGACTGATCCATTTTGAACTCTTTCAACATCTTGTCAAGGTATGTACTCATTGAAAGTCTCATCAAGCGTCTTGATCTATCTCTATAGATCGTGATGCCCAACAATTAAGTAGCTTTATCCAGGTCTTCCTTTGAAAAACTCTTTTCAAACAACCGTTTATGCTTTCTAGAAATTCTACATCATTTCCCGATCAACAATATGTCATCCACATATGCTTATCAGAAACTCTATAATGCTCCCACTCACTTTATTGTAAATACAAGTTTCTCATCAACTTTGTATAGACTCAAACACTTTGATCACCTCATCAAAGCGTATATTCCAACTCCGAGATGCTTGCTGCAGCCCTTAGATGGATTGCTGGAGCTCGACACCTTTTAGCATCCTTAGGACTCACAAAACCTTTTGGTTGTATCACATACAACCTTTCCTCAAGTAAACTTCCAAGGAAACGATGTTTTGACATCCATCTGCCACATTTCATAATTGAAAAATGCAACAACTACTAACATAATTCCAACAGACTTTAGCATCCCTACGAGTGAGAAAGTCTCATCGCAGTCAACTCCTTGAACTTGTCGGAAACTTCTTTGCGACAAGTCGATCTTTATAAATGGTGACATTTACCATCAGTGTTTGTCTTCATCTTAAAGGTCCATTTGTACTCGACGATCTGCCGTCCAATGAGCAAGTCTACCAAACTATATACTTGGTTTTCATACATGGATCCTTTCTCGGATTTCATGGCCTATAAACATTTGTTAGAATCCGGGCCCATCATCGCTTCTCCATAGCTCGTAGGTTCATCATTGTCCAAAAACATGACCTCCAAGACAGGGTTGTCGTACCACTCAGGAGCAGTACACGTCCTTGTCGACCTACAAGATTTGATAGTAACTTGATCTGAAGCTTCATGATCATCATCATTAACTTCCTCCTCAACTAGTGTAGGCTTCACAGAAACATCTTCCTACGCTGCGCTACTCTCTAGTTGAAACAAAGGTTCAACAACCTCATCAAGTTCTATCATCCTCCCACTCAATTCTTTCGAGAGAAACTTTTTCTCGAGAAAGGACCCAGTTTTAGCAACAAACACTTTATGCTTGGAATCTGAGATAGAAGGTTCACCCAACTGTTCTTAGGGTATTCTATGAAGATGCATTTGTCCGCTTTGGATTCGAGCTCATTGGGTGAAAACCCTTTTCAAATAAGCGTCGCAGCGCCAAGCATTAAGAAATGATAGCTTAGGTTTCTATCAAACCATAATTCACATAGTGTCATCTCAACGTATTCAGATGGTGCCCTATTTAAAGTGAATGTAGTTTTATCTAATGCATAACCCCAAAACGATAGTGGCAAAACGATAAGAGACATCATAGCACGCACCATATCCAATAGAGTATGACTATGACGTTCGGACACACCATCACACTATGGTGTTCCAGGTGGCGTGAGTTGTGAAACAACTTTCACATTGTCTAAAGTTGTATGCCAAACTCGTAACTCACACAGTTACCTCCACGATCACATCGCAGACATTTTTATCTTCTTGTCACGATGATCTTAAACTTCACTCTAAATTTTCTTGAACCTTTCAAACGATTCAGTCTTGTGTTTCATTAAGTAAATATACACTATATCTACTCAAATCATTAATGAAGGTAAGAAAATAACGATATCCACCGCATGCTACAAGACTCATTGGATTGCATACATGAACATGTATCATTTCCAATAAATCACTTGCCCGCTCCATCAATCCGAAAAAACGGGGTCCTTAGTCATCTTGCCCAAGAGGCATGGTTGGCATGTCTCAACCGATTCGAAATCGAATGAGTCAAAAGATACATCAGCATGGAGTTTCTTCATGCGCTTTATAACAATATGACATTTAGCGGCAGTGCCACAAGTATGTGGTACTATCATTATTAACTATGTATCTTTTGGCATCAATGTTATGAACGTGTGTATTACTATGATCAAGATTCAACAAACCATTCTCACTGGGCGCATGACCGTTGAAGGTATTATTCATGTAAACAGAATAACTATTATTCTCTAACTTAAATGAATAACCGTGTTGCAATAAATACGATCCAATCATGTTCATGCTCAACGCAAAATACCAAATAACATTTATTTAGGTTCGTCACTAATCCCGAAGGTAGAGAGAGCGTGCGATATTTGATCACATCAACCTTGGAAACATTTCCAACACACATAGTCACCTCACCCTTAGCTAGTTCTCCGTTTATTCGTAGCTTTTATTTCGAGTTACTAACATTTAGCAACTGAACCGGTATCCAATACCCTGGTGCTACTAGGATTACTCGCAAGGTACACATCAATAACACGTATATCAAATATACTTCTGTCGACGTTGCCAGCCTTCTTATCTACCAAGTATCTAGGGTTGTTCTGCTTCAGCGACCGCTCTCCTTATAATCGAAGCACTTACTCTCGGGTTTGGGTTCAACTTTGGGTTGCTTCAGTGGAGCAGCAACTGACTTGCCATCCATGAAGTTTCCCTCCTTGCCCTTGCCCTTCTCGAAACCAGTGGTTTTACTAACCATCAACATTTGACGCTCCTTCTTGATTTCTACCTTCGCGGTGTCAAACATCGCAAACAGCTTAGGGATCATTATTTCTACCCCTCGCATTTTATAGTTCATCACCAAGTTCTAGTAGCTCAGTGGCAGTGACTTGGAGAACTATAACAATCACTATCTTATCTGGAAGATCAGCTCCCACTCGATTCAAGCGATTGTAGCACCCAGACAATCTGAGCACATGCTCAACGATTGAGCTATTCTCTTTCATCTTGCAGGCAAAGAATCTTGTTGGAGATCTCATATGTCGCAACACGGGCACAAGCCTGAGATCCTAATTTCAGCTCTCAGAACATCTCAGATGTTCCGTGACATTCAAAAATGTGTTGGAGCCTCAATTCTAAGCCGTAATGCATGACGCACTTAACTATCAAGTTGTCATTGGAACGTGCCTGTCAAATGTTCACAACATCTACAGACGACGCTAGAGGGGGTGGCGCACCGAGCGGTTCATTAAGGACATAAGCCTTTTGTGCAGCAATGCGGACAATCCTCATATCATGGACCCAGTCCGCAATATTGCTACCATCATCTTTCAACTCTATTTCTCTAGGAACATATAAAAATTCAAGGGAGCTACAGCGTGAGCTTGTAATCTACAACATAATTTGCAAAGACACTACTGACTATGTTCATGATAATGAGTTCAATTAATCATATTACTTAAGAACTCTCACTCAAATTGACATCCCTCCGGTCATTCGAGTGATACATGATCCAAATTCACCAACTCAAGTCCGATCATCACATGAGTTGAGGTGGTTTCAATGGTGAACATCATCATGTTGATCATATCTACTACATGACGCATGTTTGATCTTTCAGTCTCTTGTGTTCCGAGGCCATGTTTGTACATGCTAGGCTTGTCAAGTTTAACCCGACTGTTCTGCATGGGCAACACTGGCTTGCACCCGTTTTATGTGAACGTAGAGTCTATCACACCCAATCATCACGTGGTGTCTCGACACGACAAACTTTCGCAACAGTGCACACTCGGGGAGAACACAATTTATCTCCTTATAATGCTACCGTCGTCCTAAGCAAACAAGGTGCATAGAAGGATTAACATCACATGCAAATCATAAGTGACATGATATGGCCATGAACTTGTGCTTTTGATCTCCATATTGAAACCACCGGCATGATCTCCATCGTCACCGGCACGACACCATGATCTCCATGATCTTGATCTCCATCAACGTGTCGCCATCGGGGTTGTCGCGCCCACCATGCTTCTACTACTATTGCTACCGTTTAGCGATAAAGTAAAGCATTACATAGCGCATAATGATTGACACGCAGGTCATACAATAATTAAAGACAACCCTATGGCTCCTGCTGGTTGTCGTACTCATCGGCATGCAAGTCGTGATATTCTATACAACACATGATCATCTCATACATCACATATATCTCATCATGTAATTGGCCATATCACATCACAACATACCCTGCAAAAACAAGTTAGACGTCCTCTAATTGTTGTTGCATGTTTTACGTGGCTGCTACGGGTATCTAGCAAGAACAATTCTCACCTACGCATAAACCACAACGGTGATACATAAGTTTCTTTTCAACCTTCTCAAGGACCTCCTTAGTAGAATTTGATCCAACTAAAGTAGGAGAAACAGACACCCGCCAACCATCTTTGTGCAACGAAGTTACACGTCAGTCGATGGAACCGGTATCTCGTAAGCGTACGAGTAAGGTTGGTCCGGGCCGCTTCATCCCACAATACTGCTGAACCAAAACACGACCAAGGGAGGAAGCAATCTAAGCATCAACGCCCACAAACTCTTTGTGTTCTACTCGAGATCTCATCTACACATAGACCTAGCTCATGATGCCACTATTGGGGAACGTTGCATGGGAAACAAAAAAATTCCTACGCACACGCAAGATCTATCCATGGTGATGAGCATCTATGAGAGGGAGAGTGGATCTACATACCCTTGTAGATCACTATGCAGGAAGCGTTAAGAAACGCGGTCGGTGTAGTCGGACGTCTTCGCGATCCAAATTGCCGAGCGTCCCGTGATCTCACCACGATCCGCCCACGATCCAATCATGATCCGTCCCGTGAACTCATCACGATCCGTCCCACGATCTTGATCACGGTCCTTCCGATCTAGCGCCAAACGGACGACACCTCCGCGTTCAGCACACGTACAGCTTGATGAAGATCTCCGCCTTCTTGATCCAGCAAGAGGGAGAGGATAGGTATATGATTTCTCCGGCAGCGCGACAGCATTGCGGCGGTGGTGGTGGAGCTATTCCAGTAGGACTTCGCCTAACCACCACTAAAAACCGATCTAGAGGAGAAACTACGATCTAGAGGAGAGGCAACACGTGGCTGTTTTTCTGCGTCTCAAAACCCTCAAAACCTCTACTATATATAGGAGGAGCGAGGGAGGAGGCTGGCGCACAAGGGCCAGCCCTTTGGCCTCTTGCGCAAGGAGGAGAGGAGGAATCCTCCTCCAATCCTAGTAGGACTAGGACTCCTTCCTTATTTAGCCTTTTTGCCTTTTTCCACCTTTTTCTCTTTGGGCTTTTCTTCCCAGCCGCATGGGCCCTTTGTGGGACTTCCACTAGCCCACTAAGGGCTGGTATTCATCCTCCCACAGCCCATGTAGCCTCTTGGGTCGAAATATCCGTCCCGATGGTCCCCCGGTACAAGAAGGCAGAGATCGTCATCAAGTTGTACGTGTGCTAAACGCGGAGGTGTCGTCCGTTCTGCGCTAGATCGGAAGGACCATGATCAAGATTGCGAGACGGATCGTGATGAGATCACGGGATGGATTGTGATGAGTTCGCGGGATGGATCGTGATTGTATCGCGAGACAGATCATGATGAGATCGTGGGATGATCGGTGATTTGGATCGCGAAGACGTTCGACTACACCAACCGCGTTACGTTTCCCGCTTAGCGATCTACAAGGGCATGTAGATCCACTCTCCCTCTCGTAGATGCTCATAACCATGGATAGATCTTGCGTGTGCGTAGGATTTTTTTTATTTCCCATGCAAAGTTCCCCAACACATATATTTTCTGTTGGAAATATGCCCTAGAGGCAATAATAAAATGGTTATTATTGTATTTCCTAGTTCATGATAATTGTCTATTGTTCATGCTATAATTGTGTTAACCGGAAACCGTAATACATGTGTGAATACATAGACCACAACGTGTCCCTAGTGAGCCTCTAGTTGGCTAGCTCGTTGATCAATAGATGGTCTCGGTTTCATGACCATGGACATTGGATGTCGTTGATAACGGGATCACATCATTAGGAGAATGATGTGATGGACAAGACCCAATCCTAAGCATAGCACAAGATCGTGTAGTTCGTTTGCTAAAGCTTTTCAATGTCAAGTGTCATTTCCTTAGACCATGAGATTGTGTAACTCCCGGATACCGTAGGAATACTTTGGGTGTGCCAAACGTCACAACGTAACTGGGTGTCTATAAAGGTACGCTACGGGTATCTCCGAAAGTGTCTGTTGGGTTGACACGAATCGAGACTGGGATTTGTCACTCCGTGTGACGGAGAGGTATCTCTGGGCCCACTCGGTAAGACATCATCATTATGAGCTCAATGTGACTAAGGAGTTAGTCACGGGATGATGTATTACGGAACGAGTAAAGAGACTTGCCGGTAACGAGATTGAACAAGGTATGGGGATACCGACGATCGAATCTCGGGCAAGTACCATACCGATGGACAAAGGGAATTGTATACGGGATTGATTGAATCCCTGACATCGTGGTTCATCCGATGAGATCATCGTGGAGTACGTGGGAGCCAACATGGGTATCCAGATCCCGCTGTTGGTTATTGGCCGGAGAGGTGTCTCGGTCATGTCTACGTGTCTCCCGAACCCGTAGGGTCTACACACTTAAGGTTCGATGACGCTAGGGTTATAGGGAAATAGTGTACGTGGTTACCGAAGGTTGTTCGGAGTCCCGGATGAGATCCCGGACGTCACGAGGAGTCCCAGAATGGTCCGGAGACGAAGATTGATATATAGGAAGTGAGGATTTGGTTACCGGAAGTGTTCCGGGTGTCACCGGTAGTGTACCGGGACCACCGGAAGGGTTCCGGGGGTCCACCAAGTGGGCCCACCTGCCCCGGAAGGTTCCGTGGGCTAAGAGTGGGAGGGAGCCAGCCCCTAGGTGGGCTGGTGCGCCTCCCACCCCAGCCCAAGGCGTGGAAAAGGTGGAGGGGGGCAAACCCTAGGCTTAGATAGGCCTTAAGGCCCACCCTAGGGCGCCCCACCTCTCCCTTGCCCTAGCCGCCGGCCAGATGGCATCTGGTGGCTGCCGCCACCCCTAGGGTGGAACCCTAGGGCGCAGCCACCCTTCCTCCCTCTCCCCTATATATAGTGGAGGTATTTGGGGCTGCACAATACACGGTTCTCCCTCTCTCTCTGGTGCAGCCCTACCTCCTCCTCCCCTCGTTCTCCGTAGCGCTTAGCGAAGCTCTGTCGGAGTACCACGCAGCTCCACCGCCACCACGCCGTCGTGCTGCCGGAGCTCTCCCTCAACCACTCCTCCCTCCTTGCTGGATCAAGGCGTAGGAGACGTCACCGGGCTGCACGTGTGTTGAACGCGGAGGTGCCGTCCGTTCGGCACTTGATCGGATCCACCGCGATCTGAATCGCTGCGAGTACGACTCCATCAACCGCGTTCTTGTAACGCTTCTGCTTAGCGATCTTCAAAGGTATGAAGATCCACTCTCCCCTTGCTCGTTGCTGGTTTCTCCATAGATGGATCTTGGTGACACGTAGGAAAATTTTGATTTACTACTACGTCTCCCAACAGTGGCATCATGAGCTAGGTCTATGCGTAGAATCTATGCACGAGTAGAACACAAAGCAGTTGTGGGCGTCGATTTTGTTAATATGCTTGCCGTTACTAGTCTTATCTTGATTCGACGGTATTGTGGGATGAAGCGGCCCGGACCAACCTTACACGTACGCTTACGTGAGACCGGTTCCACCGCCTGACATGCACCAGTTGCATAAGGTGGCTAGCGGGTGTCTGTCTCTCCCACCTTAGTCGGATTGGATTCGATGAAAAGGGTCCTTATGAAGGGTAAATAGCAATTGGCATATCACGTTGTGGTTTTGGCGTAGGTAAGAAACGTTCTTGCTAGAAACCTATAGCAACCACGTAAAAACTTGCAACTACAAATTAGAGGACGTCTAACTTGTTTTTGCAGCATATGCCTTGTGAAGTGATATGGCCAGAAGGATGTGATGTGATGCATTGTGATGTATGAGATTGATCATGTTCTTGTAATAGGGTTCACGACTTGCATGTCGATGACTATGACAACCGGTAGGAGCCATAGGAGTTGTCTTATTTATTGTATGACCTGCGAGTCAATAACAAACGCCATGTAATTACTTTACTTTATTGCTAAGCGTTAGCCATAGCAGTAGAAGTAATAGTTGGCGAGACAACCTCATGAAGACACAATGATGGAGATCATGGTGTCGTGCCGGTGACAATGATGATCATGGTGCCCCGAAGATGGAGATCATAGGAGCAAGATGATATTGGCCATATCATGTCACTATATTGATTGCATGTGATGTTTATCATGTTTACATCTTATTTGCTTAAAACGACGGTAGTAAATAAGATGATCTCTCAATAAAATTTCAAGAGAAGTGTTCACCCTAACTGTGCACCGTTGCTAAGGATCGTTGTTCCGAAGCACCACGTGATGATCGGGTGTGATAGGTTCTAACGTTCGCATACAACGGGTGTAAGCCAGATTTACACACGCGAAACACTTAGGTTGACTTGACGAGCCTAGCATGTACAGACATGGCCTTGGAACACGGAAGACCGAAAGGTCGAACATGAGTCGTATAGAAGATACGATCAACATGGAGATGTTCACCATGGATGACTAGTCCGTCCCACGTGATGATCGGACACGGGCTAGTTGACATGGATCATGTGTCACTTAGATGACTAGAGAAATGTCTATCTGAGTGGGAGTTCATTGAATAATTTGATTATGTGAACTCGATTATCATGAACTTAGTCTAAAATTGCCTTTAATATCTATATTGTAGATCCAATGGCCAACGCAAATGTCAACCTCAATTTCAACGCGTTCCTAGAGAAAACCAAGCTGAAAGATGATGGAAGCAACTATACGGACTGGGTCCGTGGCTTGAGGATCATCCTCATAGCTTCCAAGAGATTGTATGTCCTTGATGCACCGCTAGGTGACCCACCCATTCTCCCAGCAGAACAAGACGTTGCGAACGCTTGGCATTCTCGCTGCGATGATTACTCCCTTGTTCAGTGCGGCATGCTTTACAGTTTAGAACCGGGGCTCCAAAAGCGTTTTGAGCAACACGGAGCATATGAGATGTTCCAAGAGCTGAAACTGGTTTTCCAAGCTCATGCCCGGGTCGAGAGATATGACATCTCTGATAAGTTCTTTAGCTGTAAGATGGAGGAGAATAGTTCTGTCAGTGAGCACATCCTCAAGATGTCGGGGCTTCACAACCGCTTGACTCAGCTGGGAGTTAATCTCCCGGATGACTCAGTCATTGACAGAATCCTCCAGTCGCTTCCACCTAGCTACAAAAGCTTTGTGATGAACTACAACATGTAGGGGATGGAGAAGTCCATTCCCGAGTTGTACTCGATGCTGATATCAGCAGAGGTCGAGATCAGAAAGGAGCATCAAGTGTTGATGGTAAACAAGACCACTAGTTTCAAGAAAGGCAAGGGTAAGAAGAACTTTAAGAAGGACGGCAAAGCTGTTGCCGCGCCCGGTAAGCAAGTTGCCGGGAAGAAGAAGAAAAATGGACCCAAGCCTGAGACTGAGTGCTTTTATTGCAAGGGTACCGGTCACTGGAAGCGGAATTGCCCCAAGTACTTAGCGGATAAGAAGGACGGCAACATTAAAGGTATATGTGATATACTTGTTATTGATGTGTACCTAACCAGCGCTCGTAGTAGCTCCTGGGTATTTGATACTGGTGCAGTTGCTAACATTTGTAACTCCAAGCAGGAGCTGCGGAATAAGCGAAGGTTGGCAAAGGACGAGGTGACGATGCGCGTCGGGAATGGTTCCAAGGTCGATGTGATCGCCGTCGGCACGCTACCTCTACATCTACCTTCGGGATTAGTTTTAAACCTTAATAATTGTTATTTAGTACCAGCTTTGAGCATGAACATTGTATCTGGATCTCGCTTGATACGAGATGGCTACTCTTTTAAATCCGAGAATAATGGTTGTTCTATTTATATGAGAGAAATGTTCTATGCTCATGCCCCGCTGGTCAATGGTTTATTTTTGATGAATCTCGAACGTGATGTTACACATGTCCATAGTGTGAGTACCAAAAAGTGTAAAGTTGATAACGATAGTCCCACTTACATGTGGCACTGCCGTCTTGGCCATATTGGTGTCAAACGCATGAAGAAGCTCCATGCTGATGGACTTTTGGAGTCACTTAATTTCGAATCATTTGACACATGCGAACCATGCCTCATGGGCAAGATGACCAAAACTCCGTTCTCCGGAACAATGGAGCGAGCAACTGACTTGTTGGAGATAATACATACCGATGTATGTGGTCCAATGAGTGTCGAGGCTCGCGGTGGCTACCGTTATGTTCTCACCCTCACTGATGACTTGAGCAGATATGGGTATGTCTACTTAATGAAACACAAGTCTGAAACCTTTGAAAGGTTCAAGGAATTTCAGAATGAGGTCAAAAATCAACGTGACAGGAAAATAAAATGCCTACGATCTGATCGTGGCGGAGAATATTTAAGTCACGAGTTTGACACGCACCTTAGGAAATGTGGAATTGTTTCACAGCTCACGCCGCCAGGCACACCTCAGCGAAATGGTGTGTCTGAACGTCGTAATCGCACTCTATTGGATATGGTGCGATCTATGATGTCTCTTACTGACTTACCGCTATCATTTTGGGGATATGCATTAGAGACTGCCGCGTTCACTTTAAATAGGGCACCGTCTAAATCCGTTGAGACGACACCGTATGAATTATGGTTTGGAAAGAAACCTAAGCTGTCGTTTCTAAAAGTTTGGGGTTGCGATGCTTATGTGAAGAAACTTCAACCTGAGAAGCTCGAACCCAAAGCGGAAAAGTGCGTCTTCATAGGATATCCCAAAGAGACTATTGGGTATACCTTCTACCTACGATCCGAAGGCAAAGTCTTTGTTGCCAAGAATGGATCCTTTCTCGAGAAAGAGTTTCTCTCGAAAGAAGTAAGTGGGAGGAAAATGGAACTTGATGAGGTAATTGTACCTTCACTCGAACCGGAGAGTAGCGCAGCACAGGAAGTTGTTTCTGTGGAGCCTACACCGGCTAGAGAGGAAGTTAATGATGATGATCATGAAACATCAGATCAAGTTGCTACTCGAAGGTCCACTAGGACACGTTCCGCACCAGAGTGGTACGGTAATCCTGTCCTAGAGATCATGTTGTTGGACAACGGTGAACCTTCGAACTATGAAGAAGCGATGGCGGGCCCGAATTCCGACAAATGGCTTGAGGCCATGAAATCCGAGATAGGATCCATGTATGAGAACAAAGTATGGACTTTGGTGGACTTGCCTGATGATAAGCGAGCCATTGAAAATAAATGGATCTTTAAGAAGAAGACTGACGCAGACGGTAATGTGACCGCCTATAAAGCTCGGCTTGTCGCTAAGGGTTATCGACAAGTTCAAGGAGTTGACTACGATGAGACATTCTCACCTGTAGCGATGCTAAAGTCTGTCCGAATCATGTTAGCAGTTGCCGCATTTTATGATTATGAGATCTGGCAAATGGACGTCAAAACGGCATTCCTTAATGGCTTCCTCAAGGAAGAACTGTATATGATGCAGCCGGAAGGTTTTGTCGATCCTAAAGATGCTAACAAGGTATGCAAGCTCCAGCGCTCCATCTATGGGCTGGTGCAAGCATCTCGGAGTTGGAACATTCGCTTTAATGAGGTGATTAAAGCGTTTGGGTTTGTACAGGTTTATGGAGAACCCTGTATTTACAAGAAAGTGAGTGGGAGCTCTATAGCATTTCTTATATTGTATGTGGATGACATGCTGATAATGGGAAATAATATAGAACTCTTGGAAAGTATCAAGGCCTACTTGAATAAGTGTTTTTCAATGAAGGACCTTGGAGAAGCTGCTTACATATTAGGTATTAAGATCTATAGAGATAGATCAAAGCGCCTCATTGGTCTTTCACAAAGCACATACCTTGAAAAGATATTGAAGAAGTTCAATATGGATCAGTCCAAGAAGGGGTTCTTGCCTGTGTTGCAAGGTGTGAGATTGAGTACGACTCAATGCCCGACCATGGCAAAGGATAGAGAAGAGATGAGTGCCATCCCCTATGCTTCAGCCATAGGCTCTATCATGTATGCCATGCTGTGTACCAGACCTGATGTGAACCTTGCCATAAGTTTGGTAGGGAGGTACCAAAGTGATCCCGGAGCGGAACACTGGACAGCGGTCAAGAATATCCTGAAGTACCTGAAAAGGACAAAGGACATGTTTCTCGTTTATGGAGGTGCCGAAGAGCTCGTCGTAAAGGGTTACGTCGATGCTAGCTTCGACACAGATCCGGACGACTCCAAGTCGCAAACCGGATACGTGTATATTTTGAATGGAGGGGCAGTGAGCTGGAGCAGCAGCAAGCAAAGCGTCGTGGCAGCATCTACATGTGAAGCGGAGTACATAGCTGCTTCGGAAGCAGCAAAGGAGGGAGTCTGGATGAAGGAGTTCATCACCGACCTAGGAGTGATTCCGAATGCGTCGGGCCCGATGACTCTACTCTGTGACAACACTGGAGCTATTGCCCTTGCGAAGGAGCCCAGGTTTCACAAGAAGACAAGACACATCAAGCGCCGCTTCAACTCCATCCGTGATTACATTCAGGAGGGAGACATAGATATTTGTAAAGTGCATACGGATCTGAATGTCGCAGATCCATTGACTAAACCTCTCTCACGAGCAAAACATGATCAACACCAGAATGCTATGGGTGTTCGATTCATCACAATGTAACTAGATTATTGACTCTAGTGCAAGTGGGAGACTGTTGGAAATATGCCCTAGAGGCAATAATAAAATGGTTATTATTGTATTTCCTAGTTCATGATAATTGTCTATTGTTCATGCTATAATTGTGTTAACCGGAAACCGTAATACATGTGTGAATACATAGACCACAACGTGTCCCTAGTGAGCCTCTAGTTGGCTAGCTCGTTGATCAATAGATGGTCTCGGTTTCATGACCATGGACATTGGATGTCGTTGATAACGGGATCACATCATTAGGAGAATGATGTGATGGACAAGACCCAATCCTAAGCATAGCACAAGATTGTGTAGTTCGTTTGCTAAAGCTTTTCAATGTCAAGTGTCATTTCCTTAGACCATGAGATTGTGTAACTCCCGGATACCGTAGGAATACTTTGGGTGTGCCAAACGTCACAACGTAACTGGGTGGCTATAAAGGTACGCTACGGGTATCTCCGAAAGTGTCTGTTGGGTTGACACGAATCGAGACTGGGATTTGTCACTCCGTGTGACGGAGAGGTATCTCTGGGCCCACTCGGTAAGACATCATCATTATGAGCTCAATGTGACTAAGGAGTTAGTCACGGGATGATGTATTACGGAACGAGTAAAGAGACTTGCCGGTAACGAGATTGAACAAGGTATGGGGATACCGACGATCGAATCTCGGGCAAGTACCATACCGATGGACAAAGGGAATTGTATACGGGATTGATTGAATCCCTGACATCGTGGTTCATCCGATGAGATCATCGTGGAGTATGTGGGAGCCAACATGGGTATCCAGATCCCACTGTTGGTTATTGGCCGGAGAGGTGTCTCGGTCATGTCTACGTGTCTCCCGAACCCGTAGGGTCTACACACTTAAGGTTCGATGACGCTAGGGTTATAGGGAAATAGTGTACGTGGTTACCGAAGGTTGTTCGGAGTCCCGGATGAGATCCCGGACGTCACGAGGAGTCCCAGAATGGTCCGGAGACGAAGATTGATATATAGGAAGTGAGGATTTGGTTACCGGAAGTGTTCCGGGTGTCACCGGTAGTGTACCGGGACCACCGGAAGGGTTCCGGGGGTCCACCAAGTGGGCCCACCTGCCCCGGAAGGTTCCGTGGGCTAAGAGTGGGAGGGAGCCAGCCCCTAGGTGGGCTGGTGCGCCTCCCACCCCAGCCCAAGGCGTGGCAAAGGTGGAGGGGGGCAAACCCTAGGCTTAGATGGGCCTTAAGGCCCACCCTAGGGCGCCCCACCTCTCCCTTGCCCTAGCCGCCGGCCAGATGGCATCTGGTGGCTGCCGCCACCCCTAGGGTGGAACCCTAGGGCGCAGCCACCCTTCCTCCCTCTCCCCTATATATAGTGGAGGTATTTGGGGCTGCACAATACACGGTTCTCCCTCTCTCTCTGGTGCAGCCCTACCTCCTCCTCCCCTCGTTCTCCGTAGCGCTTAGCGAAGCTCTGTCGGAGTACCACGCAGCTCCACCGCCACCACGCCGTCGTGCTGCCGGAGCTCTCCCTCAACCTCTCCTCCCTCCTTGCTGGATCAAGGCGTAGGAGACGTCACCGGGCTGCACGTGTGTTGAACGCGGAGATGCCGTCCGTTCGGCACTTGATCGGATCCACCGCGATCTGAATCGCTGCGAGTACGACTCCATCAACCGCGTTCTTGTAACGCTTCTGCTTAGCGATCTTCAAAGGTATGAAGATCCACTCTCCCCTTGCTCGTTGCTGGTTTCTCCATAGATGGATCTTGGTGACACGTAGGAAAATTTTGATTTACTACTACGTCTCCCAACATTTTCCATATATATGAGTTTCAACACATGGTCATGTTCAAATCATGGGCAAAACCCATCTAAACCCTTTTAGTCCAAATCAAGCTTTTGGAAGATTTCAATAAGAAATATTCTCAATAAATTCCAGGAAATGCTATAAAGTCAACACTATCATAGGTGATGGTCTTGCAAAGTTTCATCTCAATACAAGTTGATTTCGTTCATCAAACTAT
Organism: Hordeum marinum; assembly: GCA_022496015.1. NCBI lineage: Eukaryota > Viridiplantae > Streptophyta > Magnoliopsida > Poales > Poaceae > Hordeum > Hordeum marinum. Next base: position 5,742,566 of record JAAAWK010001151.1, on the reverse strand, counting down.
TCCAAACCCCTTCGTGTCCAGAATCAAATTTGAACAACTTTACATTGTGAAGTTTATCCCCTTGACCCCAAACTTTGTGGACATGCTCTAATCACCAAATAAAGATGATACACTAAGTGGTGCATCAAGGGTAATAGCTTAGCACGACTAGATCTACAAGAACCAGAATCTGTTGATTTCTAGGTTTCCACAAAGTCACATTATGAACTTTCACCAAACCCTCTCAAACTTGGTGATAAGCCCTACTTTTGACCACCCTTTGATCCTGCTAATTATCAAGGCATGTAGAATTCATCTACCGGGCCAAAACACCATCAAACACCTTATGGTCAATTCTAGAAATCATTATTTTCACCATCTCTACTATTTCCCTTGCCTCCAAATTTTTACCACAACTATCTGGTATTGCCTTTCACCCCGAGTAAGTTTCTATGGCCAAGGCTCCTAGGGTAAGTGGGGTAAAACCCACATTTACCCCTGTGTTTCACCATGGCAACATCATTTTTATCCTATTCCTCCCCCATTTCTTTTTCCTCTAGCCTCCCTAGCTCCTAGAGCATCTTTAAATCGTCCAGGAGCTAGTGGACACGCAGGGGTGCGTCCAGAGCACGCAGGCATGCCATGGCATGACAAAGACATGCTCTGGAGCGCGCTACAGTGCATGTCCGCACTGTAATAGGAGCATCTCGAGGGCTCCTGACAGCCTTGGGATGGGGGAAGCTGTCCCCCGAGGTTCCCTCGATGTCTGCAACACTCCAAAGTGTTGGCCCCCTCCTCTCTCTCCCTCCTCCGGCCCCTCTCGCACCGCGGCCGCCCAAGTCGGCCAATCGCAGGGCTCGCACGCGCGTGCTTCCCCGCCTCTCTCTCCTCTCCCCCTCGGTCTAGACCAACCCCACGAGCATCGCAGATGTGCCCTCGCCCCCTTTGTTCGACTCTGGCCCCGGCCTCGAGCTCGCCGGCGCACCCGAGCTCGGTGGACCACCGGGCGCCCATATAAGAGCCTCCCGGGCCTCTCTCTCTCCCCTCTGGTCTCTCTCTCTACTCCCCAGCAGACCTCTTGTGCCCCCGGAGAGCCCCCGACGCCTCTTTGCTTGGGATCGAGCCGAGGACCGCCGCGGCCACCTCGTTGTCGATCTCCTGGTACCGACCGCCTCCGGTCCTCTTTTCCCTTCGGTTGATCCTCCCTCACCCCTATGACCCGATTCCCCCTCGCCCCCGTCCTCTTTGTAACGCGAGACGTCCTTGGCGATCTCTCCCGAAGCTCCCTCCGCCACAGGAGCTTGCCGGCGGCGACTCCGACTGCCTCCGGCACCCCTCGACCCTCCCTGGAACAGTGACTCCGTCCCAGACCCATTCCGCCTCCGCCTGCCATCGTCGTGCCCGGCAACATCGCCAATGAGCGCCTCCCCTCTCTGCGTCAAGGAGGGAGAAGGATCCTATAGGGGGTCCCACCTATCGGCCTCTCTCTCCCCCTCCCACACTCACTCTCTCCCCCTCGCGGGCGCCGACAGTCGGGCCCCACACGTCAGGTTTGAACCTGGCCGCGCGCAAGGCTGGCTGGCTGGCCAGCTGGCCGGCCCAGCTGCTGGCCGCCTCTGGCCCAGGGCACAATGCCCTTTTCTTTTCCCTTTTCTCCCTGATTTCCAAAAATCCCACAGATCTGAAAATAATTCTAAATCCAATAATTTTTCCACCTAAATTCCTAGAATATTCCCTAGAATTTAATTGGGCCTTTTGTGTAAATTTTTGAAAATCTTTCATGCGTTGTTTTATTTTAAAACCTATATTTAGGCATCTTTTTGCCTCTGTTTAATAATTTCCAAAATATTTTTCACAACGAAACCTTAGGCAAATATTTTTATTATACTTTTTAGTATTTATCAGAGTAGTGTAGCATTTTTATATTAGCTTGTGTGCTCTGTTTTTGTGTGATGCTTATTTTTATCGTTATTTATTGCGACGATAGATTGCGCTATTGATGAGGGAGTTGGACCCGAAGACTTTGAAGACCCCGCAGACTTTGTTGAGCCAGGCAAGCAGCCCTTTGACCATGTTAAGAAACTTTTTCATGCATGACATATAGCACTTGTTGTTTCGATGATTGATCATGACGGGGTGCTCTCCCCTTCGGTGGGTTGCCTTCGATACTTTTACCGTTGACACTTGCATCATGCATGACCCTACCACCTTATGAGGGTTATGCGGGTGGGTGTAGATAGGATGCTAATAGATGATGCGCAAGTGGGTTGGGATTTATGCATAGTGATGGAAAGGAAGAAATGATTTCAAAGACTTTTCGAAAACCCCGTCGGGTGCCACTAATGCCCGAGGGAGATTATGATCAGTTGGGTGACCACTTGAGAAAGAAGTGGTGTGTCGGAATAGGATGAGTGTGTGTTTTCGAAAACGGAGGATTTAAGATTTGTCGACCGTCCCAACCTTACATGTGTGACCATGATACCCCTTATGGGACAGGGCTTTGTTGAATACTATGGTTGGTGCTAGCAGGGAGCCCGCATTACTAGTGGCGAGGGTGAAGTGATCACTCTCGAGACGGGGTCGTCCCGGAAGTGGAAGGCCATGCACTGTCTGTACAGGCACCGGGCACACCATTGTGTGCCCTCATGGATGATACGTGTGATGTATATCATGAGGGATGGCACCAACGAGTGGACTCTTTGTTTAGTATCACTATGGAAAATGCATTGTTTGGGTGCTTACCTCGGGTATGTAATATACCGCGAGTCGTGGATGACACGGAAGTTTCCCGAGTCTTGTGGGTAAAGCGCGCAACCTTTACAGAGTGTAAAACTATTCGAATAGTCGTGTCCATGGTCAAGGACAGTTGGGTGGTGCTGCTTATGCCACATCCAGATGTTTTCGCAAACGCTGGTGTATGTGTATGTACGAGCGACAGGAGTATGATGCTTGAGACAAGTATGAAGACTTGATGTGACGAATGAACATGAGATGTTCAACCCCTGCTTATGATGATATCCGTAACTTGTTCATATGGAAATCTACCAACTGTTGATGCATGCTTATCTAGTTACTTGACCATGTCATTGCATTCAAAATTAGCTTTCTGTAAAATACCTATTAGTGTTGTATCATGCATTGTTATTATCTTGAACCAAACATAGGTTGCTTGTGAGTACATTCAAAGTACTCATTGACTTGCCACTGGTTATTTAATTGGCTAGGCATGAAAGAACAGGAGTACGTTGAAGAGTTCGTTGGTGACGAACATGCGAACTAGGACGCTTCCCGGTCAGAATGCCTGTAAGTTTAAGGCAGATGGCATGGGTTCACGCTTTCGATCAAGATTTTCGCTGCTTGTTCTATTTAAGTGTTTGACCCTTGTGGCTCTATCTATGTAAGACTAGACCTTCATGGTCTTTATTTGTGTAAGACGCTAAATGTGGTTGTAAGACTTTTGTTATTCATCTTCTGTGTGTTCAGTGAGCATTGATCTCTGGAATCACTGTACACGTGCATTCGATGATCACGACTTATGAGTCGGGGTCCTCACAGATTTTAGGAAATTTTCATGAATTAAAATGTGAACAATTTTTTTAAAAGAGAAAGAAAAACAAGAACCCTCAACTAATGACTAAAATACCCTTACGACGAAGCCCCAAAGGCCCCCACGACCCCTGACGCACAAGGAGAGTCCAAATCTGAGGAGGTTAGTACCTTAATAGATGTCCAGATAACTTCTATAAGCCGAGTAGTACCGTCATTCCAAAATGCAGAACTTTCTAAAAAGTGTTTAGATAGGCTTTTCTATCTGTGACCATTGGTTCATGTTTGATTATTTATAATTAGTTGGATAATACTATGCCATCAGATTTGTCATTAATAATAGCTCCATAATATATATGCTTTATGAACTTTTACTTGTTTATTAATATAAGTATTAACCATTGGAGGTGCTCATTTGAATATGACGTGTCCGTCGACTATGAGGTGTTTACAACGACATTGTCAATTTCAAGATGTGTTGATTAAAAAAACATTATCTCGGAGATTGATTCTCATAGGGTAAGGTGTTTTTGCGTGTTCTAAACAATGCATATGTACCGCTTTTATAAAAAAACATCAATTTTCAAGGACAAACACATCATCTATTTTAGAATAAAGTGAGTATCCAATATATTTCTCAAACATATGGACTTCTTCAAGCCTGCAAGAATAATATGGGGCTTTCAAGACTGCAAAAAGAATGTGGGCCTCTTCATGCCATAGTTTCCTAAAAAAACGACATCCTATTGCAACTTGATGTTCAATCTATTATCGAACTCCACTCACATGATCTTTGTGCATTATTTTTAATCTTAGCCCAGTTCTTGGGTGTTGAACTGTGTTGTGTGTGTTTATTTGAAAGTTTTTTATTACTTTATAGCTGTCGTGGAAACTTAGCCAAAGAGAATATAAAGCAAACGCTAAAAATGCAAAAAGAAAGAAAAAAAGTGGGCATAAAGACATCTTCAACGGCAACCCGTAAATTTTCTTCCGTATCTATCCGCTGATAGGGGACCAGTCCGCGGACACGGATGCAGGAGAACGACATCAAACATTAGCCGCATACATTTTGACTACAATTCAAACCAAGCGAACGAAAATTCATGCAAATATGGCTAGATTTCATGCAAACACAACAGATTTCATACACACACGACGGATTTCATTATAGTTCAAACATTTACAACAAAAATAAATCGCCCCTAAAACTATCCTACGGAGGCGCGCCCGGTATCCATGCCCATGTCGTCCTCCCATTCGTTGTCTCCATGAGCACCGGTGATAAGACTGATGAAGTGAAGGTGTGATTTTCGACGAGGAGTAGAACACGGGAGACGGACTGGCCCACATGGGACACAAGGCTCCACTACCTCTTGTGCCCTATTCATCCTCAGAGGAGTCCACGACCCGTCTGTCGCCGGTGGACATGAGGTCGATGATGAAAATGGTGACGCAGTTGTCTTCGTCCCACCGGGCCTGCTGATGGTTCGTCGTCGGCGCGTAGGAGGCGCAACTGGTGTTGTTGTCCTCCGCGATCGTCTGCAGCTTCTCTTCCGCTTCCTGGCGAGCGGACGCAAGCGCAGCCACCTCGTGCTTCATCTCCGAGGAAAGGCTGTCCCACAAAGGTTCGACACCTGTAGTCATGGCGAATGTGGTGCAAGGGAGGGAGATATGAAAAGGATGTGGAGCGGATGCTTTGTGTTGTGGAGACAGCCAGGTGTGGCCGCCTTTAAATAGGGGATTCTGATGAGGCCAGGCGTCAATGTAGATGCTGGAGTGGGTTTCTCGGCCAACGAACCTGGTTAACGGCGACATACGGACGGACGGGACATTGAACGGTCGTGGTAGATATCTGGTCCTGTCGAGTCACCCGTCTCCGACATTGAATAGACGCGGACACTTGAGACGCATCGCAGGCGGCACCCTCGACCGACGAGCCGCTTCAATGTCGGCCAGTGAGATGTCGCGGCCGTTCTTCAATGAGAGCGGCCGCTCTACGACGGCATGATTGCAGACAGCTAGCGCTGGACAAAAATGTACTCGATAGGGATGAGGGTTTTTTAGTAGGCCAGGACGGTCAGAATCAGACGAAGTAGCTATGCGGACTCGCACAAACCTCCCCAAGTTTGTCTTCGATTTGCGAAAAAAATCACGTTCAAACCGTCTCACTTACCGATGCAGTTGGATGGCTTCTGCAGTTCGAACCATACGGTCCGGACGGTTGTGACAGGTTTGCGGGTTCACGAGATGCCTAATGGGCGTTATAAAAACCCAACACAATGCGAAATGTAGCCTCACCACTCCTTCGTGTAAATGTCCACTCATTTGGTTCTGACTTTGTTTATAGTACGAGTACAATTTAGTTTGTGCGCATCATGATCGACAAGCCCTGGGGTTGTAGGATTTTCATGCCATTAACAAAACTCGGTCCTTCGAATTACTAGATGCACATCCGAAAGAATATCTGAGCAGTCACTGTCAGATCAAATGTACGAATCATGTACTTGTGAGAACCAGCATCTGGTCTGCCGTTTACTTTAAGAACCTCTCCTTCTTCCCCACCGAGAGCGACCGTTCCCGACTTGCGATTTTACATATGGCAACTTGGCGATGGCGATCCGGCGAGGCGGTGACGCCCCCCCTTCAAACAAATGCCGTTGCGTGTGAACCGGTGCCCCTTTGCCACGATCCCATTCGATGTATTTTCACCGCCCTATCAGATAACGCGCGAATAAAGAGGCCATCGACGTCGAGATCCACCGCCGGCCGGCGCCGTGGTAGCGTAAAAGCGAGCGAGCCACGATCTTCCTCCGTCCGTCCGCCCTGCCTTCAGTTTTCTACGCCGCGTCCGTTTCTCTTATGTCACCGATCCATCGTGTCTGTGGGGCGCCCCTTGCTTTCCTCTAGGGTTCGTCTTACGGTTTGGTTTGGGCAGCAAAGTCGTCCGTGCCTTTCTGTCGTCCTCCGTGAGAGGGCGCGTTTGCCATCTGCTTGTCCTGTCAACGCGCGTGCTCGCTGCTGACATGACGTGCCTAAAGCGAGCCAGCATATGGTTATCCCCTGGATTTATGTTGCTGATGAGGCTGTCAAGGACGTACGTGTTGGTTGGTTGCACTACTTACCATGCTTGCTCTTGCCAATGGGAGAAGCAACCGTGACATCCGAACTCAGCAGGTGAAAACGGAATCCCCAGCTGCTTCTGCATGCAAGAGCAAGCATAAATTGCTTGTTCCCCACAAGCTATATGATCAGCAGTTGAGATGATTATAAGCTAGCCGACCAAACCTAGACCATCCAGAAGCCGATGAAGAGGACGCATCACGCACCCATGATACGAATCTACCCTTCACAGCCAAGTCACCAGGAAGTTAACGTCTACGTTATTCTGCGGGAGGCTAGACACGAGAAACTAACAATCGTGTGATCCCTAACTACGGTCGAATAGAATAGCTCGTTCAGATCATCACCGGCTCACCGGTACGTCACAGCACGGTCACGCTGTTCCAGTAGCCCAGCCCAGAAGATCGAGATGAAAATGTCTTCCGCCTTCTCTGGTCCTAACTAAACAGTGTTACCGATTGTCAAGCTTATTGAATCGAATCCGCCGAGTTCACAGGGAACGGAATAGTAGTACAGACAGGACGAACGGAATAGTTCAACGGCGCCGTATACTGAAATGAAAGTACTAGCGCATGTCGACCCCCGCTACAAAAATCAGGCGATACAGCGCTGGTGTTGCCAACAACTGTTTCCACGCTCGTCGCACTCAGATTGTCTCGCTGACTTTGCTCGCCGGTTGTTTTGGGGGCCGTACTGCCAAACCCTCCTCTGGAGACTATCTAACCACTTTGACCGAGTATGATTATGTAGCTGATTGAGGAAAGGTCAAATATACGACCCAGGACACATTTCAAAGTTGATTTTTGGTTTGCGAACCAACCTATGATTGGATGGTACTAAACCTGATCATTGGTCGGGCCGGGTCAGGTTCGGGCCAGGCTTGCAAAGCCCGAAGAAACAATCCCAAGCCTGAGCCCGGTCCGGCCCAGCCCGAAGCACAAGAACTGCGATATTTTTAATTAAATTAATCTTATTCAGGATATTTTATTAATTTATTATGCCTATATTTCGAATAAAAATGTTTATACATACTAGAAAATGGAGCTTCGAGCTAGAAAATGGAGCTCGAGCCCGGCCCAAATGTCGGGCTTCGGGTTCGGGCCTCCGGGCCGGGTTATTCATGAACAGGTTTAGATGGTACCTATCCCTGTCTACCATAGTTTAAGTATCACACTTGAAATTTGCATTTTTCTGGGTTTGTTCTAGGTCTTTTGATGATGTGCATTAAGTGGGAGGAGACGTTTTCGTCGACTGCGAAGATGTATGTGACGACTTCGTCAATATCAGAATGATGTGTCGGTTCGGTCTCTCGGAGGTGTTCATAGGGATAAGATATGCGTGTATGCACTTATAGAGATGACTACATGCTCGTATATATGGGCGACTTCAATTATACTGTATTAAAAAAGTTTTGATTCCTAGGCTGGTTTTAGTTCAAGAATAAAACCGCGGTAGAGATCAAGCAAAGAGCGTACACATATGGTTGTTCATGTAAGATGTGAATGAACCATCCTTGGCTCTTTGCGCCTATTTGGTACACCTGAATCATCCTTGGCTCTTTGCGTCTATTGGGTACGTATACTATCCAGTTTTTTTCTTTCTAAAAGAATGTTGAAACCCCCGGCCTTTGCATCCAAGAATGCACACAACCATCTACTATCAAACTTTATTTAACATAGTATATCTATTCAACGAAGCAAGCACGATATAGTCCCTCAAATATGATGTAATTTTTGTTCTTTTTATGCACCCCATCTGGGGGCGTCCTTAAACTTCAATTCACACATGGCACTCAGGTTTGGTCAAACCTTTTTTTGGACATGGCCTTTTGTACAATCTCTCTGCTATATGTGTGAATGTCAATTTGAAATTCAAATGGAATAATTTGTAAGATGCCCAACAACACATACATAAAGAACATAGCTCGTTTAACATGTTCCCGTATGATATAAACCATTCAGTTTTTACCATCCAACAACTAATATTATAATTACCTCGGGGGAGGTAAGATGATGTCTAGAATAATTCGGATAGTGGATAGACAATATGGATATTTTACTTTAAATAAAGTTTAAGATGCTTCACTTTCCTCATATGAGGTAATTTAATCGCATGCGTCAGTTGACCAAGGATAATTTTGGTCCTATTAAGTATAATAATAATAAAATCAATACTTTTGACAGATTTAATGGTCTCTTTCAAATATAGACTCCCATGTCAGATGGGGGACCCCTCCCTTTGTTTTGCCAAAAGGGAACAATTCTTAGCAGGGTAGGGGTGGGGCGGAATTGAATTCAAACCCTAGGAGCACGCTCAGGATTCTCTTCCTAGAAAGATGGGGAATCAAGCTTGGTGAGAATGCAAATCTTGCATGTAGGTGGTGTTGGGGAACGTTGCATGGAAAACAAAAAATTTCCTACGCACACGCAAGATCTATCCATGCTATGCATAGCTACGAGAGGGGGAGTGTGTCTACATGCCCTTGTAGATCACTAAGCGGAAGTGTTAATAAATGCGGTTGATGTAGTCAAACGTCTTCGCGATCCAATCATGATCCATCCCGCGATCCAATCACGATCGTCCCGATCTAGTGCTGAACGGACGACACCTCCGCGTTCAGCACACGTACAGCTCGATGAACGTCTCCGCCTCCTTGATCCAGCGAGCCAGGGCGGAGTAGTATATGAGTTCTCTGGCAACACTATGACGTGGTAGCGGCGGTGGTGGTGCTATCCCGGTAGGGCTACGCCTAGCACTACCGAAACCATGAACGGAGAAGAAAACTATCTAGGGAGAGTGAGGGGCGCCAAGGGCTTCGTGTTGAAAATATGCCCTAGAGGCAATAATAAAATGGTTATTATTATATTTCCTTGTTCATGATAATTGTTTATTATTCATGATATAATTGTATTGACTGGAAACACATTGCATGTGTGGATACATAGACAACACTTTGTCCCTAGTATGCCTCTAGTAGACTAGCTCGTTGATCAAAGATGGTCAAGCTTTCCTGGCCATTGAAAAGAGATGTCATTTGATGACGGGATCACATCATTGTGAGAATGATGTGATGGACAAGACCCAAACTATAAACGTAGCATATGATCGTGTCAGTTTATTGCTACATTTTTCTGCATGTCAAGTATATGTTCCTATGACCATGAGATCATGCAACTCACTGACACTGGAGGAGTACCTTGTGTGTATCAAATGTCGCAACGTAACTGGGTGACTATAAAGGTGCTCTATAGGTATCTCTGAGGGTGTCTGTTGGGTTGGCATGGATCAAGACTGGAATTTGTTACTCCGAGTGACGGAGAGGTATCTTGGGGCCCACTCGGTAATACAAAATCACAACAAGCCTTGCAAGCAAAGTGACTAATGTTTTAGCCACAGGATCTTGTTTTGCTAAACGAGTAAAGAGACTTGCCGGTAACGAGATTGAACTAGGTATAGAGATACCGACGATCAAATCTCGGGCAAGTAACATATCAAAGAACAAACGGAACATTATACGGGATTAACTGAATCCTTGACATAGAGGTTCAACCAATAAAGATCTTCGTAGAATATGTAGGAACCAATATGGGCATCTAGGTCCCACTATTGGTTATTGACCATAGAGGTGTCTCGGTCATGTCTGCATAGTTCTCGAACCCGCAGGGTCTACACACTTAACGTTTGGTGACGATATAAGTATAGTTGAGTTATTATGTTGGTGGCCGAAAGTTGTTTGGAGTACCGGATGAGATCCCGGACATGACGAGGAGCTCCGAAATAGTCCGGAGGTAAAGATTGATATATGGGATAATAGTGTTTGGTCTCCGGAAGGGTTCCGGAATTCACCGGAATACTTTTGCATGTTTCCCGAAATGTTCGGGGTACAAGAACACTTTATTTGGGCCAAGGAATAAAGCCCATGAGGCTTTAGGAAGGTGCAAAAGGTTTTTTGTGGAGGCCAGGGGCCAGACGCCAGGGACCCTGGCGTTTGGTCCTGGAGTCCGAGGAGGACTCTTGCCTTGCAGGCAAGCTTACCTTGAGGAGGATTTTTCTCCAAGTTTTGACCAAGGGCTCAGCATATAAATAAAGGGGCAGGGCTAGCACCTAGAACACATCAAGAATCCCCAAGCCGTGTGCCGGCAATCCCGTCCCTCTAGTTTATCCTTCGTCATAGTTTCCATTGTGCTTGGCGAAGCCCAACGGAGATTGTTCTTCACCAACACCGTCACCACGTTGTCGTGCTGTCGGAACTCATCTACTACTTTGCCCCTCTTGATGGATCAAGAAGGCGAGGACGTCATCACGTTGTACATGTATTGAACATGGAGGTGCCGTCCATTCGGCGCTAGATCGTGATTGGATCCCGGGACGGCTTGCGATTTGGATCATGAAGACGTTCGACTACATCAACCGCATTTCTTAACGCTTCCGCTTAGCGATCTACAAGGGTATGTAGATCCACTCTACCTCTCGTAGATGCTCATGACCATGGATAGATCTTGCGTGTGCGTAGGAAATTTTTTGTTTCCCATGCGACGTTCCCCAACAGTGGCATCATGAGCTAGGTCTATGTGTAGATGAGATCACGAGTAGAACACAAAGGAGTTTGTCAGCGTTGATGCTTAGATTGGTTCCTCCCTTGGTCGTGTTTTGGTTCAGAGATGTTGTGGGATGAAGCGGCCCGGACCAACCTTAATCGTATGCTTATGAGAGACTGGTTCCATCGACTGACGTGTAACTTTATTGCACAAAGATGGCTGGCGGGTGTGTTTTTCTCCCAATTTAGTTGGATCGGATTCGACGAAGACGGTCCTTGAGAAGGTTGAAAAGCAACTTATGTATCACCGTTGTGATTTTTGCGTAGGTGAGAATTGTTCTTGCTAGATACCCGTAGCAGCCACGTAAAAATTGCAACAAAAATTAGAGGACGTCTAACTTGTTTTTGCAGGGTATGTTGTGATGTGATATGGCCAATTACATGATGAGATATATGTGATGTATGAGATGATCATGTATTGTATAGAATATCACGACTTGCATGTAGATGAGTATGACAACCGACAGGAGGCATAGGGTTGTCTTTAATTATTTTCGCCATTTTGCTTTACTTTATCACTATGAGTTAGCAATAGTTGTGGAAGCAATAGTCGGTGCGACAACCCCGATGGCGACACGTTGATGGAGATCAAGATGATGGAGATCATGGTGTCATGCCGGTGACGATGGAGATCATGCTGGTGCTTTCAAGATGGAGATCAAAAGCGCAAGTTCATGGCCATATCATGTCACTTATGATTTGCATGTGATGTTAATCCTTTTATGCACCTTGTTTTGCTTAGGACGACGGTAGCATTATAAGGTGATCCCTCATTTAAATTTCAATAGAAATTGTGTTCTCCCTGAGTGTGCACCGTTGTGAAAGTTCGTCGTGTCGAGACACCACGTGATGATCGGGTGTGATAGACTCTACGTTCACATACAACGGGTGCAAGACAGTGTTGCACGTGCGGAACACTCGTGTTAAACTTGACGATCCTAGCATGTACAGAGATGGCCTCGGAACACAAGAGACCGAAAGGTCGAACATGAGTCATATAGTAGATATGATCAACATGATGATGTTCACCATTGAAACCACCTCAACTCACGTGATGATCAGACTTGAGTTGGTGAATTTGGATCATGTATCACTCAGATGACCTGAGGGGTGTCAATTTGAGTGGGAGCTGTAGTAATTTGATTAACTAAACTCATTATCTTGAACAATAGTCTTAGTAACCTTTGCATATTTATGTTGTAGATCAATGGCTTGCGTAGTAGCACCCCTGAATTTTAATGCGTTCCTAAAGAAAGCTAAGTTGAAAGATGATGGAAGTAACTTTGTGGACTGGGCCCGAATCTGAGGATTATCCTCATGGCTTCCTAGAAGGCCTATGTCCTTGATGCACCGCTTGGTGATCCACCCGCTCCAGTGGAGTCTGCAGACATTGCGAATGCCTGGCAGGCTTGTTCTGATGATTACTCAATGGTTTAATGTGCAATGTTGTATGGCTTAGAACCGGGACTTCAAAGATGTTTTGAACATCATGGAGCATATGATATGTTCTAGGAGTTGAAGTTTATCTTTCAGAAGAATGCCCGGATCGAGAGGTACGAGACCTCCGATAAGTTATATGCTTGCAAAATGGAGGAGAACGGGTCTGTCAGTGAACACATACTCAGAATGTCTGGGTATTCTACCCGTCTAGCCGAATTGGGGATGCCCCTTCCAGCTGAGGCGATCACTGACAAAGTTCTTCAATCATTGCCACCTAGCTACAAGATCTTCGTGTTGAACTATAACATGCACGGGATGAACAAGTCAGTCGCCGAGCTGTTTGCGGTGTTAAAAGTCGCTGAGCCTGAGATTCAGAAGGAGCATCAAGTGTTGATGGTCAATAAAACCACTAGTTTCAAGAAGAATGGCAAGGGGAGCAGGGCAACTCTAAGAAGAGTGGCAAAGCAGTTGCCCCTCCCATGAAGAAACCCAAGGGTGGACGCAAGCCAGAAACTGAGTGCTTTCATTGCAAGGGAACTGGTCACTGGAAGCGGAACTGCCCCAAGTATCTGGCTGACAAGAAGGTGGCCAACAACAAAAATGGTATATATGATATACATGTTATTGATGTGTACCTTACCAACTCTTGTTGTAGTGCCTATGTATTTGATACCGGTTCGGTTGCTCACATTTGCAACTTAAAACAGGAACTATGGAATATACGAAGGCTGGCAAAGGACGAAGTGACGATGCACGTGGGAAATGGTTCCAAGGTTGATGTGATCGTCGTCGGCACGCTCGCTCTTCGATTACCATTGAGATTAGTGATGAACCTGAATAATTGTTATTTAGTGCCCTCGTTAAGCATGAACATTATACCTAGATCTTGTTTATTGCGAGACGGATACTCGTTTAAATCAGAAAATAATGGTTGTTCTATTTATATGAGTAATATCTTTTATGGTCATGTACCTAATGTGAGGGGTTTATTCATATTGAATCTTGATAGTGATGATACACATGTTCATAACATTAATGCCAAAAGATTAGAGTTGATAATGATAGTACCACTTTCTTGTGGCACTGCCGTTTAGGTCATATTGGTGTAAAATGCATGAAGAAGCTCCATGCTGATGGACTTTTGGAGTCACTTGATTTCGAATCACTTGACACATGTGAACCGCACCTCATGGGCAAGATGACTAAAACACCGTTCTCTGGAACAATGGAACGGGCAAGTGACTTGTTGGAAATCATACATACTGATGTGTGCGGTCCGATGAGCATTGAGGCGTGCGGTGGATATCGTTATTTTCTCACCTTCACTAATGACTTAAGTAGATATGGGTATATTTAATTAATGAAACACAAGTCTAAAACGTTTGAAAAGTTGAGAATCATCATAACAAGAAGATTAAATTCCTGCGATCTGATCGAGGAGGTGAATATCTGAGTTATGAGTTTGGCAGTCACTTAAGACAGTGTGGATTTTTTTTCACAATTGACCCCACCTGGAACACCATAGCGTAATGGTGTGTTCGAACATCGTAATCGACCTTATTAGATATGGTACGTTCTATGATGTCTCTTGCTGATTTTCCACTATCGTTTTGGGGTTATGCATTAGAGACAGCTGCATTCACTTTACATAGGGCACCATTGAAATCCGTTGAGACAACGCCATATGAACCGTGGTTTGTCAAGAAGCCAAAGTTGTTGTTTCTTAAAGTTTGGGGATGTGATGCTTATGTCAAAAAGCTTCAGCCTGAAAAGCTGGAACCCAAAGCGGAGAAATGCGTCTTCATAGGATACCCAAAAGAGACAGTTGGGTATACCTTCTAGATCAGATCGGAAGGCAAAGTGTTTGTCGCCAAGAACGGAACATTTCTTAAGAAAGAGTTTCTCTCAAAAGAATTGAGTGGGAGAAAGATAGAACTTGATGAGGTTGTTGAACCTTTGATTCAACCAGATAATAGCGCAACACAGAAAGATGTTTCTGTGGAGCCTACGACAGTTGAAGAGAAGTTAATGATGATGATCATGAAACTTCAGATCAAGTTACTATTGAACCTCGTAGGTCGACAAGGGCATGTACTGCTCCTGAGTGGTATGGCAACCCTGTCTTGGAGGTCATGTTGTTAGACAACAATGAACCTACGAGCTATGGATAAGCAATGATGGGCCCGGATTTTGAGAAATGGTTAGAGGCCATGAAATCCGAGATGGGATCCATGTATGAAAAGAAAGTATGGACTTTGGAAGTATTACCTGAAGGGCGAAAGGCTATTCAGAACAAATGGATCTTTAAGAGGAAGATGGACGTGGACGGTAATGTCACCATCTATAAAGCTCGACTTGTGGTAAAGGTTTTTTCACAAGTTCAAGGAGTTGACTACGATGAGACCTTCTCACCCGTAGCGATGCTTAAGTCCGTCAGAATCATGTTAGCAATAGCTGCATATTTCAACTATGAAATTTGGCAGATGGATGTCACAACAGCATTCCTCAACGGTTTCCCTAAGGAAGAGTTGTATATGATACAAGCGGAAGGTTTTGTTGATCCAGAGAATGCTAACAAAGTTTGCAAACTCCAGCGATCCATTTATGGACTAGTGCAAGCATCTCGGAGTTGGAATCTACGCTTTGATGAGGTGATCAAAGCGTCCGGGTTTATACAAATTACGGAGAAGCTTGTATTTACAAGAAAGTGAGTGGGAGCTCTATAGCATTTCTAATATTATATGTGGATGACATATTGCTGATTGGAAACAATATAGAATTGCTCGAAAGCATGAAGGAATATTTGAACAAGAGTTTTTCGATGAAGGACCTAGGAGAAGCTGCTTTCATATTAGGCATTAAGATCTATAGAGATAGATCAAGACGCTTAATAGGACTTTCACAGAACACATACCTTGATAAAGTTTTGAAGAAGTTCAAAATGGATCAGTCCAAGAAGGGGTTTTTTCCCGTGTTACAAGGTGTGAAGTTGAGTAAGACTCAATGCCCAGTGATTGCAGAATATAGAGAGAAGATAAGGGTCATCCCCTATGCTTCAGCCATAGGCTCTATTATGTATGCAATGATGTGCACAAGACCCGATGTCAGCCTTGCCATAAGTATGGCCGGAAGGTTTCAAAGTGATTCAGGAATGGAGCACTGGACGGCGGTCAAGAATATCCTTAAGTACCTGAAAAGGACTAAGGAAATGTTTCTCGTTTATGGAGGTGATCAAGAGCATCATAAAGCGTTACGTTGATGCAAGATTTGACACTGATCCGAATGACTCTAAGTCGCAAACCGGATACGTATTTATTCTCAATGGGGGAGCGGTAAGCTGGTGCAGTTCCAAGCAAAGCATGGTAGCCGATTCTACATGCGAAGCGGAGTACATCGCAGCCTCGGAGGCAGCGAAAGAAGGTGTATGGATGAAGGAGTTCATGAAAGACCTTGGAGTAGTGCCTAGTGCACTGAATCTAGTGGATCTGTTCTATGATAACACTAGTGCCATTGCCCTGGCCAAGGAACCGAGGTTTCACAAGAGGACTAGACACATATAGTGGAACACCCCAAGATGGGTTGGCAAAGAGATTGTGGAACACCCCAAGATGCAAGGAAATGGAGTGGCAAAGCTTCAAGAAAGAGGACTCTACATTTTATATTTGTGCGAAATCACCTTGAGTCCATAGGAAAGCCAATACTATTAAAAGGGGGTAAAGTTTTGTTGGTGAACAAAATGCTCATATGTGCACAAGTGATAGTCATGAAAGACACCCACAAACTCTCCCACCAAAGGCTGTTCTAAGACAAATACTCAAAATTGGTGCAACCAACTTTCCACATTCAGTGCCACCGATTCCAAAACCTAGACAGACTCAGCCAAACCCTAACCCTTCGGTACAACAATACTGCTTTCGGTGCCACCGAGTTGGGCTGCCAACTTTCTGTTACGCAAGTTCACAGTTTCGGTCCCTCCGAGATTGTTGAATTTACGTCACCAAGAATGGGCATTCTGACTGTTGGTCACCTTATCGGTGGAACCGAGATTCCTATATCAGTCTCACTGAGATTCAAAAGTTGCCACCTTTTGGTCACCTCGGTACCACCGAGATTAACACATCGGTGTCACCGAGTTGGTCATTTTGTGTTTAACGGTTGGATTTCTGGGGATTTCTATATATACCCCTTCACCACCACCTACTCGTAAGAGAAGCAATCAGAACTATTACATACCTATTTTATCAGTTTTTTGAGAGAGAACCACCTACCCTTGTGTTGAGATCAAGATCTTCCACTCAAACCATATGGATCTTGATTTCTAGCCTCCCCAAGTTGCTTTCCACCAATCCCATCTCTTCTACCAAGCCAAATCTGTGAGAGAGTGATTGTGTGTTGAGGAGTCTATCATCTCGAAGCACAAGAGCAAGGAGTTCATCGACAATACCGAGCCTATTACCTTTTGGAGGGTGGTGCCTCCTAGATTGGTTAGGTGTCGCTTGGGAGCCTCCTACTTTGTGTTGTGGAGTGAACCAAGAAGTTTGTAAGGGCAAGGATATCGCCTACTTCGTGAATATCTACCCCAAGTAAGGCTAGTCCTCCGTGGACATAGGCCGTCATGGTATAGTTAAGGTTGCTTCTTCGTGGAACCCTCCCTAGGTAGAGCCCTCCGTGGACTCTCGCGGCCGTTAACCTCCGTGGGTTGAAGACTCCATGAACGTGGATGTACGATAGCACCACCTATCGGAACCACGGGAAAAATCATCGTGTCACCAATTGTGTTTGCTTTCCTTACCCACTCTTTACTTACATGTGCAATGTCCTTACTTTCTACTGCTATACTCTTAGACATGCATGTGTAGGGTGTACTTGACATACTATGAATGCTAAAATCTGCCAAGAATTAAAATTGGGAAAAAGTATATTTTTATTTGGTCCAGTAGTCTAATCACCAGCCTCCTCTAAACCTACTTTCGATCCTACAAGTAGTATCAGAGCTTTGGTCTCCATTGCATTGATTTTACAACCTAGGAGAACTATGGCATCTAGTGAGGGAAGTTATCACTATAGAGGTTCATACTTTGATGGCACAAATTTTGCTAGTTGGAAGCACAAAATGAAAATGCATTTGCTTGGTCATAATCCTGCCATTTGGGATGTTGCTTGTGTTGGCTTGCAAGGTGAATTCTTTGCGGAAGGAAAGGAACCCGATCGTGAAGTGACTGCGGATGAATTGAAGATGTTGTAACTCAATGCTCAAGCATGTGACATTCTCTTCAACTGCCTATGCCCCGAAGAATTCAACAAAATCAGCCGTCTTGAACACACAAAGGAGATTTGGGATACTTCGGTTGATATGCATGAAGGAACTGAGTCCGTGAGACAATCCAAGTTAGATGTTCTTCAAGGTCAGCTTGACAAGTTCAAGATGAAGGATGGTGAAGGAGTCACTGAGATGTACCCTGGGCTAGATCTCATCACAAATGAGATTGTCGACTTAGGAAGCGAAGAAATGACAAATAAATTCATCATCAAGAAGATACTTCGAGATTTGGATGATCGATATGACATCGTTTGCACATTGATCCAAATGATGCCCAACTACAAAGATCTCAAACCAACGGAAGTGATTGGTAGAATTGTTGCTCATGAGATGACACTTAAAGACAAGGAAGAGCTTCATCACAAGTCTAGCGGTGCTTACAAAGCCACAAGTAATGCTCCTGCTACCTCAAGCGACAACCTTATCACAAACAAAGAGATAAGCCTCATGGTCAAGAAATTCAACAAGTTCTACAAAAATATAAGCAAAGATCGAAGCTCCAACTCAAGACATGAAGAGAAGCGTTCGTCAAGTCATGACCGAAACTGCTACAATTGTGGGAAGCCCGGACACTACTCCAATGAGTGCACGGCTCCTTACAAACAAAGAGAAGAGTCACCAAGAAGACGAAGCTCAAGAGACGAGTCACCTCGAAGAGAGAGAAGGAGTAGAGATGATCGTTATGAACGAAGGCCCTCAAGGAAAAGTAGGGACTCGGAGAAGAAGGACAAGTACACCAAGAGCTACTCAAGAAGGAAACATCAAGCTCATGTTGGTGAATGGGTTTCCTGCTCCGACTCCGACAATCACTCCGAGAGAAGCTATCACTCCAACTCCGACTATAGTCAAGATGAAGGTGTTGCCGGAATTGCTCTAGTGACTACCAACTCCTATGATCTATTTGATTCACCAAATGAAGGGAGTGGAAGTTGCTTCATGGCTAAAGTCCCCAAGGTATCACACCCCGAGTATCTTGATTTCAATAGTGATGAAGATGACTTGTTAATTGAAGATGACTTGCTATTTGACAAAACTAGTAATGATAGTCAAAATGAACTTGCTAGTACTCATTCTGGTATAGATAAGTCGTGTGATGATGATAAGTTGGAAATAGAACGACTAACTCAAGAACTAAAAACTGTTAAGTTAGCTCATGAGTCAACTCTAGAAGATCATAGAGAGCTTGTAAGGACACATGAGAAGCTATGCTTTGAGAAGCTCAATTTAGAGCAAGAGCATGAGTTCCTTAATGCTATCAATGATGGTCTTCGAAATAACACTTCCTCTTATCTAGCGAAATGACTTCTCTTATCTACATTCATTCTTCAAGTTAAGTCTAAGCAAGCTAGTAACAAAGGAAAGAAAGGTTCTTCAACTAGTAGCAATAAAAATGATAAATCCAATGATATTGCTTCTAGTAGTTCTCTTGATCCCACTAACTCTTCTCTTATCCAAGTTACACTTGAGCAAGAAAATGAACTCTTGAAAGGGGTTATAGAGAAAGGTATCTACGAGAGTTCTTGAGGGGTGACTCCGACAATGAAATTCACTCATATTCATTATTGGCAAGGACTATTTGCAATCAACATCAACAACTAGAGGAGATCAACCCAAGAACGCTTAGACATATGCCTTTGAACTTTTTGGTAACTTGTTGCCAAAGGGGGAGAAGTGTATATAGATCTTTAGGCTTCGAGTGAGAGAGCGTTTTGGTGTTTATTGCTTTTTCAAAAATAATTGTCTTTTGGTTGCTTGTGATACACTTTTGTGTGATGATACTACTTCCTATCATCTTAATGCTTTATGAGATGATCCTTCTACATTGCTTGATTGTGTTGTTCTATGATGTTCACTCTAATTATTCTCACACACCACCAAGATGTATGTGACATGGAAGAAGTGTCCCATGTACCTAATCGATTGTGCATTTGCATTCAAACACAAACCCAAAATAATGCACAAATTTAGGGGCAGCTCTTTCTTATCACATACTTCTCAAAGCGATGATTATATTCATTGATTATATCATATGTTGAAGCTTTGACCTATATGTTGTCATCAATTACCAAAAAGGGGGAGATTGAAAGCACATTTGCTCCCTTGGTGGTTTTGGTAATTCATAACAACATATAAGTCATTGAACTAATGTTTCCATCAAGTATATTTCAGGAAAAATTCAATGATGGGTTCGCAAAGAGATTGTGGAACACCCAAGATGCAAGGAAATGGATTGGCAAAGCTTCAAGCAAGAGGACTCTACATTTTATTTTTGTGATAAATCACCTTGAGTCCATAGGAAAGCCAATACTATTAAAAGGGGGTAAAGTTTTGTTGGTGAACAAAATGCTCATACGTGCACAAGTGATAGTCACCAAAGACACCCACAAACTCTCCCACCAAAGTCTGTTATAAGCCAAACACTCAAAATCGGTGCAACCAATATTCCACATTCGGTGCCACCGATTCCAAACCCTAGACAGACTCAGCCAAACCCTAACCCTTCGGTACAGCCGATACTGCTTTCAGTGCCATCGAGTCGGGCTGCCAACTTTCTGTTATGCAAGTTCACAGTTTTGGTCCCTCCGAGATTGTTGAATCATCGCCTGAAAGCACATTTGCTCCCTTGGTGGTTTTGGTAATTAATAACAACATATAAATCATTGAACTAATGTTTCCACCAAGTATATTTCAGGAAATGTTCAATGATAGGATTGGCAAAAGGAGATTGTGGACATACCCCAAGATGCAAGGAAATAGGTTGTCCAAGCTTCAAGCAAAAGGACTCTACATTTTATATTTGTTAGAAATCACTTTGAGTCCATAGGAAAGCCAATACTATTAAAAGGGGGTAAGGTTTTGTTGGTGAACAATATGCTCAAACGTGCACAAGTGATAGTCGCCAAAAACATTCACAAACTCTCCCACCAAAGTCTGTTCTATACCTAACACTCAAAATCGGTGCAACCAACTTTCCCATACCAGTGCCACCAATTCCAGAACCTAGACAGACTCAGCCAAACCCTAGCCACGTCAGTGCAAACGATTCCATACCGGTGCCACCGAGTTTAGGTTGCCAACTTTCTGTTACGCAAATTCACATTTTTGGTCTCACCAAGAATGTTGGATCGGCGTCATGGAGATTGGAAATCTGACCGTTGGTCACCTTATCGGTGTAACCGAGTTTCCTATATCTGTCTTACCGAGATTCAAAAGTTGCCACCTTTTGGTCACTTTGGTACCACCGAGATTAACACATCGGTGTCACCGAGTTGGTCATTTTGTGTGTAACGGTTGGATTTTTGGGGATGCCTATATATACCGATTCACCACCACCTACTCGAAAGAGAAGCACTCAGAACTATTCCACACTTGCCCCATCTAGTTTTCTGAGAGAGAACCACCTACCCTTGTGTTGAGGTCAAGATATTCCACTCCAATCATATGGATCTTGATCTCTAGCCTCCCCAAGTAGCTTTCCACCAATCCCATCTCTTCCACCATGCCAAATCTGTGAGAGAGTGATTGGGTGCTAAGGAGTCTACCATCTTGAAGCACAAGAGCAAGGAGTTCATCGTCATTACCGAACGTATTACCTTTTGGAGGGTCGTGCCTCCTAGATTGGTTAGGTGTCGCTTGGGAGCCTCCTACTTCTGTCGTGGAGTGAACCAAGAAGTTTGTAAGGGAAAGGATATCGCCTACTTCATGAAGATCTACCCATAGTGAGGCTAGTCCTTCGTGGATGGAAGCCGTTATGGAATAGACAAGGTTGCTACTTCGTGGACCCTTTTGGGTGGAGCCTTTCGTGGACTCTCGCGGCCGTTACCCTCCGTGGGTTGAAGACTCCATAAACGTGGATGTACGATAGCGCCACCTATCAGAACCATGGGAAAAATCATCGTGTCTACAACTGCGTTTGATCTTCCTACCGTATCCCTTCTATACATGCTTGTTGTTACTTTCCACTGCTATATACTCTTAGACTTGCATGTGTAGGGTGTACTTGACTTGCCATGAAATGTTAAAAACTGTCAACCCTAAAACTTGGTATAGGCAAAACTTTTATTTGGTCAAGTAGTCTAATCACTCCCCCCCTCTAGACATACTTTGGGTCCTACAAGTGGTATCAAAGCTTTGGTCTCCATTGCTTAGGTCTCACAACCTAGGAGAGTATGGCGTCTAGTGTTGGAAGTTATCACCATAAAGGTCCATACTTTGATGGCACTAATTTTGCTAGTTGGAAGAACAAAATGAAAATGCATATTATTGGTCATAACCCCGCCGTTTGGGCTGTTGTTCGTGTTGGCTTGCAAGGTGAGTTCTTTGCGGATGGACGGGAACCAGATCGTGAAGCGACCGCGGATGAGTTGAAGATGTTGCAACTCAATGCTCAAGCATGCGACATTCTCTTCAACTGCTTATGCCCCGAAGAATTCAACAAAATCAGCCGTCTTGACAATGCAAAAGAGATTTGGGATACTTTGGTTGATATGCACGAAGGAAGCGAGTCCGTGAGAGAATCCAAGTTAGATGTTCTTTAAGGTTAGCTTGACAAGTTCAAGATGAAGGATGGTGAAGGAGTCGCAGAGATGTACTCTAGGCTAGCTCTCATCACCAATGAGATTGCCGCCTTAGGAAGCGAAGAAATGACCGACAAATTCATCATCAAGAAGATACTTAGAGCTTTGGATGAGAGATACGACACTGTGTGCACATTGATCCAAATGATGCCAAACTACAAAGATCTCAAGCCTACGGAAGTCATTGGAAGGATTGTTGCTCATGAGATGACACTCAAAGATAAGGGAGAAATTTATCACAAGTCTAGCAGTGCTTACAAAGCCACAAGTGATGCTCCCGCAACTTCAAGCAACAACCTTGTCACCAATGAAGAGATAAGCCTCATGGTCAAGAAATTCAACAAGTTCTACAAGAATAGAGGCAAAGAAAGAAACTCCAACTCAAGATATGAAGAGAAGCGTTCGTCAAGTAGTGACCGCAATTACTACAGTTGTGGGAAGCCCGGACACTACTCAAATGAGTGCACGGCTCCCTACAAAAGAAGAGAAGAGTCACCTCGAAGACGAAGCTCAAGAAATGAATCACCACAAAGAGAGAGAAGGAGTAGAGATGATCGTTATGAACGAAGACACTCAAGGAGAAGTAGAGATTCGAAGAAGAAGGACAAGTATACCAAGAGCTACACAAGAATAAAACATCAAGCTCATGTTGGTGAATGGGTTTCCAGCTCCGACTCCGACAACAACTCTGAGAGAAGCTATCACCCCGACTCCGACTATAGTCAAGATGATGGTGTTGTCGGAATTGCTCTAGTGACTACCTACTCCTACGATCTATTTGATTCACCAAACTAAGGGAGTGGAAGTTGCTTCATGGATAAAATCCCCAAGGTATCACACCCCGAGTATCTTGATTTCAATAGTGATGAAGATGATTTGCTTTGTGAAGATGATTTGCTTTGTGATGATAACTTGCTTTGTGATAAAACTAGTGATGTTGATCAAAATGAACTTGATAATTCTCATGCTAGTCAAGATGAGTCATTTTATGATGATAATATAAAAATAGAACAACTAACTAAAGAACTAAACACTCTTAAGTTAGCTCATGAATCTACTCTCGAAGATCATAGAGAGCTTATGAGAACTCATGAGAAGCTACGCTTCGAGAAGCTCAACTTGGAGCAAGAGCATGAGTTTCTCAAAGCTATCAATGATGATCGCCGAAAGAAGACTTCATATTATCTAGCCAAACGACTACTCTTGTCTACTTTCATGCCTCAAGTTAAAACTAAGCAATCTAGTAACAAAGGCAAGAAAGGGTCTTCATCTAGTAGCAACAATAAAAATGCTAAACCCAATGATGTTGTTTCTAGTAGTTCTATTGATTCCACTAATGATGATGCTCTTAGACAAGTTACACTTGAGCAAGAAAATGCTTTATTGAAAGGAATTATAGAAAAAGGTATCTACAAGAGTCTTGCCGGATGTAAGCAATTTGAGGAAATTGTACGCAAGCACGGAGGATACCGAAAGAATTGTGGTGTTGTCTACTTCAACGCTAATGGAGTTGGGTGGGAAGAAGGTCAATATCCCAAGCCCAAGTTTGTTCCTCAAAATGAGAAGTATCAAAATACTCTTCCCAAAGGGGACAAACACTCAAGATGACCTTCCACCACAAGACCACAAGCTCAAGGGCAAGAACAAACTTCAAGAGGACATTGACTCATATGAAGATGAACCCCTTGCTTTGGTGGAGTGTGTTCCCAAGGATACTTCAAGCTCAAGTACTACAAAGACTACTTCAACACCAAGGATCCCCATCAACTTGATGTGGGTCCCTAATAAGAAGAACTAGTAAGTTCTTGAGGGGTGACTCTGCCAATGAAATTCACTCACATTCATTATTGGCAAGGACTTTTTGCACTCAACATCAACTCAATGCAATAGTTAAAGGAGTCATACATTCCCTCAAAGTTAAGCAAGGGACAAGGTAATCAACAAATCAATGGACATCATAACATATGCTTTTCACTCCATGTCCATAGATATCTTTGTATTTGTCTCTTGTGAGTTGGGACTAACCCATGTAGGTGAGAGGAGTAAGGAAACAACAAGGATGCTCCCAACTCTTGGTGATCTTCATCAACATTGAGCATCCACAACTACCTCACCAACATGAAGTCTTCATCGACAAAACCCAAGGTTATTTTATCCCTATTATGGGGGGATGTCACATTAAGGGGGAGCTTTACTCTAAGACTTGAGTCAAAGCATCTCTTAGTATGTGACAACATTAAATGCTTTATGTAAAAGTGGTAACCCCACTTGTGCTTAAATAATGAGTATGACCTATGATCAAGTACTCTTACTTGGCTCCTAAGTCAAATACTCATATATATGATTTCGTCATCGCCCAAGTGCTTGTTAGATGCTAGTGTGTTTGTGCATGTTTGTCATGATTTCTTTTGACATCTTATTGTGTGAGCATGTTGGTCTGCATTTATTTTCTCATTCAAGGACATCCAATTGTTGCTATTTGGTTATTGATTTTCACTTTTGCCAATTGGATGGACAAGAATTCCTAGGACCACTCTTTAGCTATCTATGCTTTCTCACCTCATATTCCATTCATGCTGCATCACAAAATTTGAGCAAGTGCTTTTTGATCCCTCTGTGTGTGGAGCACTCGGAGTTCCGTATCGACAAGGATGACCATTAAAACCTCCCAAGTGCATCTTGGTGGAACCAACCCCACAATCTCGGTCTCACCGAATGCCTAGGGTTGATCTGTTTTTCAATCTCGGTACTGCCGATTTCATATTCTCGGTTACACCGAGTTTCCCTGTCAGCTGACAGTTGTGGAACTCGGTGACACCGAAAACATAAAATCGATATCACCGATAGTGGAGGGTATATATACTATGGTCCCCCACGTTTTGAAATTCATCCTAAGAACCGTCGCGCCTCAGAACCCTAAGCTGCCGCTTCAAGACCCCTGGTCGTCGCCCTTGTCTTCCTGTGCTCCGCCGCCGCTGGGAATCGTCGTCATCGACGAAATCTGCTCCATCGTCGCCGCCGTAGCGGATCCGCACCAAGTTAGGGTATGGATTCTACCTCCTTTGCGCTCCCTTCTAATTCTTGCGCATTGGATTTGATTTTATCTATAAGACACCCATTGCACGTATTCCTATCCACACAAAATCCCATAGGCTAGCGAACCATTGATTTTCTAGGGTTTTGCCTTCCGCCCGACGCAACTCGGTAGAACCGAATCAAGAAAATCGGTACCAACGATTGTCGTTTCTGTGTTTCTGAGAACTGTCTTGATGCAACCGAGCACTCCTTTTCGGTCTCACCGAAAAGGGTGCCAAGTTTCTGTTAAAAGGGACAGTCGGTCTCGATGTCACCGAAAATTTTGCTTCGGCCTTACCGATTTGTTTCTGACAGAATGCAAAACTTTGAAAATCTTTTGTTCAAAATTTCAAAAACCAGCTGATAATTTTGTGACGACTCATCTACTTCTGCTCATCTATATTCCATTCACAGGGTGAGTATGTCAGATGCAGAGGACAGTCAGAACTTGCTAGAGCAGGGTGCTGACATGAGTTCAGGCACAAGCCCAGAGTCCAGCTGTGAGTGATATGTGGTATGTTGACTGGAAATTCATTAAGGAGAATGAGGACTACTTTCCAAGTATCCAAGACAATTTCCACTGCATAGGTTTGGATGAATTTGTTGGCAGAGAATTCACAGCTTGGAATGATGAGATGATCATGCAATTCTACTCCACTACACATTTCTATGGAGATGGTAGAATTGTATGGATGACTGAAGGTGCAAGGTATGAATCAACTGTTGAAGAATGTGCTGCTATCTTAGGAGTTCCTGAAGCACAGGATGGTGACTTGGATGTATACTCAGAATCCAAGGAGAGCCACAATGCTATGGCAAATATGTACAAGGAGATCCCTGCTGCCAATGTGAAGTCTCATAGGCTAGGATCTATCTAGTTTCTTCAGGCTGGCCTCCGCACAATGAACACCATCCTGAGGCACACTTTGATGCCCAAGTCAGGAGATGACAAGATGATCCGAGGCAACTCCATCAATATGTTGATCCACCTTGATAGACACACCAGGATCAGAGTCATGTATTTGATTGTTGAAACAATCAAGATGGTTGCTACTGACTAGAAGTGCTCTTGCTGTTATGCACCCTACATCCAGATGCTTATCAATTCAAAGTTGGAGAAGCACATTTTTGCTCTAGATCATCCACATTTACCCCTAAAGCCAGATCTCGAGGACAATGTTGTGGTGATGGATGCTGAACATCCCACATCTGCTATAGCTCAGGCAGAGGCAGAGGCAGTTAGAGCCACTAGTGCTCAAGTCCCTAGATCCAGAAATGAGCAAATGGATCTGTTGATATCATCAGTTCAGGGTATGTAGAAGGACATTAAGGGGATTCTGGACAACCAGAATAGTCTTGTGAGGATATTTGAAAACAGGATCAAGACCCTTCGTGATAAGGTGGATGGGCTGACTAAGACAGTCAATGAGCTCAAGAAGGAAGTTGACTCAATGCCTCTTCCTTAGACTACTTCTTTAGATGATGATGATGAGGATGAATCACCTCTCAGGACAGGCACACAGTTTCATACCCAGGCCAGATCAGCCACTGTGCCAGTTCCAGACTTGAGGCCCTCTTCATCAGCTCCTGCTGCTGTCACCTTAGCTCCTACTCCATCTGTTCCAGTTCCTCCAGCTGCCACTCCAACTCCATCCACGACATCTCCAGAGATATTTGCCGATGTTGTTCTCTCGACTCCTTCATCCACAACCGGAGGAGATCAACCCAAGAACGATTAGATGTATGCCTTTGAACTTTTTGGTAACTTGTTGCCAAAGGGGGAGAAGTGTATATAGATCTTTAGGCTTCGAGCGAGAGAGAGTTTTGGTGTTTGTTGCTTTTCAAAACATGTGGTCTTTTGGTTACTTGTGTTGAGCGTATGATCATGTGTCTTATGCTACTATTTTACGCCTTATGTGTGATGCAACTATTTCCTATCATCTTAATGCTTATGAGATGATCATTCACCTTTGCTTGATTGTGTTGTGCTTTGTTATTCATTCTAATTATTCTCGCACGCCACCAAGTTGTATGTGACATGGAAGAAGGGCCCCATAAACCTAATCGATTGTGCATTTGCATTCAAATGCAATTCAAAATAATGCACAAATTTAGGGGGAGCACTTGCTTATCACATACCTCTCAAAGCGACGATTATATTCATTGATTTCATCATATGTCGAAGCTTTGATCTATATATTGTCATCGATTAGCAAAAACAGGGAGATTGAAAGCACATTTGCTCCCTTGGTAGTTTTGGTAATTAATAACAACATATAAGTCATTGAACTAATGTTTCCACCAAGTATATTTCAGGAAATGCTCAATGATAGGATTGGCAAAAAGAGATTGTGGACATACCCCAAGATGCAAGGAAATAGGTTGGCCAAGCTTCAAGCAAAAGGACTCTACATTTTATATTTGTGAGAAATCACTTTGAGTCCATAGGAAAGCCAATACTATTAAAAGGGGTAAGGTTTTGTTGGTGAACAATATGCTCAAAGGTGCACAAGTGATAGTCGCCAAAAACATCCACAAACTCTCCCACCAAAGTCTGTTCTATACCTAACACTCAAAATCGGTGCAACCAACTTTCCCATACCGGTGCCACCGATTCCAGAACCTAGACAGACTCAGCCAAACCCTAGCCACTTTGATGCAAACGATTCCATACCGGTGCAACCGAGTTTAGGTTGCCAACTTTCTGTTATGCAAATTCACATTTTCGGTCCCACTGAGAATGTTGGATCGGCATCACCAAGATTGGAAATCTGGCCGTTAGTCACCTTATCGGTGCAACTGAGTTTCCTATATCGGTCTCACCGAGATTCAAAAGTTGCCACCTTTTGGTCACTTCGGTACCACCGATATTAACACATCGGTGTCACCGAGTTGGTCATTTTGTGTGTAACGGTTGGATTTTTGGGGATGCCTATATATACCCCTTAACCACCACCTACTCGAAAAAGAAGCACTCAGAACTATTCCACACTTGCCCCATCTAGTTTTCTGAGAGAGAACCACCTACCCTTGTGTTGAGGTCAAGATATTCCACTCCAATCATATGGATCTTGATATCTAGCCTCCCCAAGTAGCTTTCCACCAATCCCATCTCTTCCACCATGCCAAATCTGTGAGAGAGTGATTGGGTGCTAAGGAGTCTATCATCTTGAAGCACAAGAGCAAGGAGTTCATCGTCATTACCGAGCCTATTACCTTTTGGTGGGTGGTGCCTCCTAGATTGGTTAGGTGTCGCTTGGGAGCCTCCTACTTCGTGTTGTGGAGTGAACTAATCAGTTTGTAAGGGCAAGGAGATCGCCTACTTTGTGAAGATCTACCCCGAGTAAGGCTAGTCCTCCGTGGACGTAGGCCGTCATGGTATAGTCAAGGTTGCTTCTTCGTGGAACCCTCCATGGGTAGAGCCCTCCGTGGACTCTCGCAACCGTTATCCTTCGTGGGTTGAAGACTCCATGAACGTGGATGTATGATAGCACCACCTATCGTAACCACGGGAAAAATCATCGTGTCTACAACTGCGTTTGATCTTCCTACCCTATACATGCTTGTTGTTACTTTCCGCTGCTATATACTCTTAGACTTGCATGTGTAGGGTGTACTTGACTTGCCATGAAATGTTAAAAACTGTCAACCCTAAAACTTGGTATAGGCAAAACTTTTATTTGGTCAAGTAGTCTAATCACCCCCCCCCTCTAGACATACTTTCGGTCCTAGAGTATCACCGAGAATGGGCATTCTAAACATTGGTCACCTTATCGGTGCAACCGAGATTCCTATATCGGTCTCACTGAGATTCAAAAGTTTCCACCTTTTGGTCACTTTGTTACCACCGAGATGAACTCATCGGTGTCACCGAGTTGGTCATTTTATGTGTAACGGTTGGATTTTTGGGGATGCCTATATATAACCCTTCACCACCACCTACTCGTAAGAGAAGCACTCATAACCATTCCATACCTATCTTATCAGTTTCCTGAGAGAGAACCACCTACCCTTGTGTTGAGATCAAGATCTTCCACTCCAACCATATGGATATTGATTTCTAGCCTCCCCAAGTTGCTTTCCACCAATCCCATCTCTACTACCAATCCAAGTATGTGAGAGACTGATTGTGTGTTGAGGAGTCTATCATCTTGAAGCACAAGAGCAAGTAGTTCATCGACATTACCGAGCCTATTACCTTTTGGAGGGTGGTGTCTCCTAGATTGGTTAGGTGTCGCTTGGGAGCCTCCTACTTCGTGTTGTGGAGTGAACTAATCAGTTTGTAAGGGCAAGGAGATCGCCTACTTTGTGAAGATCTACCCCGAGTAAGGCTAGTCCTCCGTGGACGTAGGCCGTCATGGTATAGTCAAGGTTGCTTCTTCGTGGAACCCTCCGTGGGTAGAGCCCTCCGTGGACTCTCGCAACCGTTACCCTTCGTGGGTTGAAGACTCCATGAACGTGGATCTATGATAGCACCACCTATCGGAACCACGGGAAAAATCATCGTGTCACCAATTGTGTTTGCTTTCCTTACCCTCTCTTTACTTACATGTGCAATGTCCTTACTTTCCGCTGCTATACTCTTAGACATGCATGTGTAGGGAGTACTTGACATACTATGAATGCTAAAATCTACCAAGAATTATAATTGGGAAAAGTAGATTTTTATTTGGTCAAGTAGTCTAATCCCCCCCCCCTCTAGACCTACTTTCGATCCTACACTAGCACCTGGAACACATCAAGAATCCCCAAGCCGTGCGTCGGCAACCCCGTCCCTCTAGTTTATCCTCCTTCATAATTTCCGTTGTGTTTGGCAAACCCTGCAGAGATTTTTCTTCACCAACACCGTCACCATGTCACCGTGCTGTCGGAACTCATCTACTACTTCGCCCCTCTTGCTGGATCAAGAAGGCGAGGACGTCATCAAGTTGTACGTGTGTTGAATGCGGAGGTGTCGTCCGTTCGGCGCTAGATCGTGATTGGATCGCGGGACGGCTTGCGATTTGGATCGCGAAGATGTTCGATTACATCAACTGTGTTTCTTAACGCTTCCGCTTAGCGATCGACAAGGGTATGTACATCCACTCTCCCTCTCGTAGATGCTCATCACCATGGATAGATCTTGCGTGTGCGTAGGAATTTTTTTGTTTCCCATGAAAGGTTCCCCAACACTTCGTGTGTCCTCTTGGGGTGCCCCTCCCCTGTATATATAAGTGGAGGGGCGTGAGGAACATACCCTCCAAGCCCTAGGTCGCAGCCAAGGGGGAGGTGGAATCCTAGTCCCCCTCCTTCCCTTGCATACAAAGGTGGACTTTCCACCTTTCCCAACTGCATGGGCCTTGAGGGACTAGTGCGCTTGGCCAAATAAGGCCACGGTGTCTCCTCTCAGCCCATGCAAACCCTTGGGACGTGGTGGAACCATTGGTGGACTTCCAGACTCCTCCGAAAGTTTCCAGAACCTTCTAGAAGGTTCCGGTACAATATCGGAAAAACCCGAAACTTTTCTGGTAGCCAAAATATGACTTCCCATATATATATATCTTCACCTCCGGACCATTGCGGAGCTCCTCGTGACGTCTGGAATCTCATCCGGGACTACAAACAACTTTCGGTCACCAACATATATAACTCATCAACACTATATCATCACCGAACGTTAAAGTGTGCATACCCTATTGGTTCGAGAACTATGTAGACATGACCGAGACACCTCTATGGTCAATAACCAATAACGAGACCTGGATGCCCATATTGGCTCCTACATATTCTACGAAGATCTTTATCAGTCGAACCACAATGTGAAGGATTCAATCAATCCCGTATGCAGTTCCCTTTGTCCATCGGTATGTTACTTGCCGGAGATTCGATCGTCGGTATGTCCATACCTAGTTCAATCTCGTTATCGACAAGTCTCTTTACTCGTTCTGTAATACAAGATCCCGTGACTAACTCCTTAGCTAGTCACATTGCTTGCAAGCTTCTTGTGATGTTGTATTACCGAGTGGGCCTAGAGATACCTCTCCATCATACAGAGTGACAAATCACAGTCTTGATCCACACCAACCCAACAAACACCCTCGGAGATGCCTGTAGAGCACATTAATAGTCACCCAGTTACATTATGACGTTTGATACACACAAGGCATTCCTCTGGTGTCAGGGAGTTGCGTGATCTCATGGTCATAGAAACGGATACTTGACATTGATAAAGCAGTAGCAATAAACTGACACGATCATATGCTATGCTTACGGTTGGGTCTTGTCCATCACATCATTTTCCTTAAAATGTGATCCTGTTATCAAATGAAAACTCATGTCTATGGTTAGGAAACCTTGACCATCTTTGATCAACGGGCTAGTCTTGTAGAGGGTTACTAGGGACACTTTGTTGTCTATGTATCCACACATGTATTTGAGTTTCAAATCAATACAATTATAGCAAGAATAATAAACGATTATTATGAACAAGGAAATATGATAATAACTAACTTATTATTGCCTCTAGGGCATATTTCCAATAGGTGAAATCATATCCACCAACATATTATGGTAAAAGCATTTGAATTCAAACCCCAAGAGCACGTTGAGGGTTCTTTTCCGCAAATCCTAGGCTCGGTTTTCGAGAATCCAAATCTTGCATGTAGGTGGAATCATATCCACCACATATTATTGTAAAAACATTTGAATTCAAATCCAATGAGCGCGCTCGGGATTCTCTTGCTTGAATGATGGGGAATCAGACTTGGGTTCTGAGAATTTGAATCTTGCATGCAGGTGGTATCATATCCGCCAAGATATTATGATAAAAACATTTGATAAATGAATTTACGAAATGACATACTCATCAGAGGGATGACCTTGAAGTCGGAACCCATGTTGGCGTGACGAGAAAGACTCGTGGCCAAAGAATGATTTGGGGTGTGGGATAAGGGAGCATGCGAGCGATGGTAGGTGAGGCGAGTGACCTCAATGGCAGGCATGAGGCACATACCCCACCCCACCCCCACCCAGACACACAATTTTTTGTCTAGCTCCGCCACTCTGTACACATCCTACCGTCTTAGAAGGAAAATAATATGTCTCATGGAGACGTTGACGCTAGACATTTAACGATTTCATTTTTTGTACTTAATACATGTACCATAGAAATGTTTAAATATAATTATTTATGATTATTTGTTTGTACTTAATACACACTTGTGATATCTTATAAGTGTGTTTGGTACAAATGATGAGAGATATAGTTTATAAATTACCTAGGAATAAATATTGAATATATATGTACTTAAAACGTGCATACATGAAATCTCATGTGTTTATTAATTTCATATATTTTGGCTGTAAAATACACCAAGTGTTTTTACAACATACATTTCTCAGGTATTTTATAATATAACCAACAATGTTTGTTCCACTCGCGTCTGCATGTGCCAGTGTTGAAAATTAGTAAACATAGCCAAAATTGTAAGTTAGAACAACATTAATTGGACATGGAGGAGTATATTGTATGCGCCCCCGAGATGGAGATGTAGGGCGTGTTTGGTTGCTTTCAGCTACATTGACCGCGTTGCATACCCTTCTCCACGCATCCTGGTTCTGGAAAACAGCCTCATATGCGTCATCTGCAAGTTGTTTGGTTGCTTGCATATGGACTTCCTGGATCAACGTTGGCACGTTGTTTGGTTGCCTGCATTGTCTCGCACATACAATTACACGCTGTTTGGTTGCTTGCATGGGGTATGATTAAGAGCTAGCACTTGCACTTAGCACACAGGATTAAGAGCTAGCAGAGGAAGGGGGAGAAGAAATGCAGTGTGCGCCGGACCATGGCGACTGCAGTTGATAGTGGCCGTGGCGCCATGTCCGACATGACAAGCATGGAGGTGGACGAGCGACCCCGTCGGCGGCATGGCGAGCGACACCGTCGGCGAACTAGTTGCGGTGCTCGTCAAAGACAGTGGACAAAGGAGGAGAATGCAGTGCTCGCGCCATGGTATCGTCAGTGCAGTGGACGAGAGACGAGGCCGAGATGATCGACGCCGGAAACGACTCCAGTCTAGTAGGGCGAGAGAGAGGAGGCCAAGATGATCGACCCTGTCGGCGGCGCGACGAACTGCAGTATACATGAAGTCACAGGACACAAGAAAGCAGTGTGCGCGCCATTGCAGTGTCAGTGCAGTAGGAGGACGACAGAGAGTAGGCCGAGATGAGCGACACCAGAAATGACTCTAGTGTAGTAGGATGTGGGCAAGGAGATCAAGGGGAAGGGCGTCGGCGTCGCGAGGGACGAACAGGAGGGCTCTGAGTAGAGGACAGAGGATCTCGACATGGCAGCGGCAGTGTAGTAGGCTACTGTTCAAAGAGAGATGAAGCTATGATCGTCGAAACCAAAAATTTACAACACGAATATTGTGCGAAACTTTGAGATTAGGTTGCTGGTCAAAGGAAATTTCAAACGATCGATTGTGCATGATGAATCTGACAAAATTCGTCCAGAATAGCTTAAAACGGGAAGACGAAAGAAGAACTTATGGCCGACGAAACTACGAACCGATCGCCTGAATGGAACCGTGGCATCGAGGTGCATCTTTCTCATGTAGAGCTTACCTCGAATCGAAACACCGTTGTGTAGATCGGAAGGGGCTAGGAAGAACAGAATTAGAGAGAATGTTACTCGAGGTAGGAGAAGATAAGCACGCACAGACTGCATACCAGCTCGTATCCCTCCCATCTCCCCTCGAACAAGTGGCCCACCATGTGCGCTCGCCTCATCCTGGCTCGCTAGAAACTACCGATTTGAGGGTTTCCAGCGAGCTAGGCCCAAGTGTGATTTAAGTTTCGTGCTATGCAGGCCCAATAGTAAATGCAACCAGCAAAACAGGCCATGCACATCCCGCGCGGGCCTGGTTGGGCTGCATGCAGGGAACCAAACGTGCCCATAACGAATTGGAAGGAGCATCTCGATGCAAGTGGCGTAGTGCTCTCCAACGGCCGTTACTCTATGGACATAGAGTTTAGTGTCACGACTACACTTAGCCAAAACACATGCTAAGGGTAAGTTCGAGCCACGGCTGGGTAGATGGTGAGAACCGTGCCGAGAAGAGGCATCCTAGGCTTGATTTCTCCATGAGGCACACAATATGTTATTCTAAAACTATAGGATGTGATGGGATGCATTGCAACTATAAGTTATAATATACACTTAATTAAACACATAACAATGGCAGTTAGATACATAGCACAATGAGAAAAGGGGGGCATTGCCCCCTTCCCCGATCATTACATTAAGGGCTAGTTTGGCAGCAAGGTAAACAAAACCATGGCGACAAACCCTAGTCAAAGGGATTTTCTGGGGCATACGAGATTCCCTCCCACCAAAGGGGATATTTCCCTAATTTGTATTATACAATTTGGTGACTATGAGAGGCAAGGAAGATGACAGGGCAAAGCTCCAGATCGCTCTCGGTGGAGCTCGACCGTGTGAAAGAAGCTGAGGCGTGGATTTTCTCCCTGACCCCTTGAGCCGTGGATTGCTCTCCCAGGAGAAAGACACGGATTGGGTCAGAAAGCCCTAAGCGATGAGCGAATGGTGCGATGGTTTTCCATGGACCGAGTTGTTGTGCGTGTTGGGGAACGTTGCATGGGAAACAAAAAAATTCCTACGCACACGCAAGATCTATCCATGGTGATGAGCATCTATGAGAGGGAGAGTGGATCTACATACCCTTGTAGATCGCTAAGCGGGAAGCGTTAAGAAACGCGGTTGGTGTAGTCGAACATCTTCGTGATCCAAATCGCCGAGCGTCCCATGATCTCATCACGATCAGTCTCGCGATCCAATCACGATCCTTCCCGCGAACTCATCACGATCCGTCCCACGATCTCATCACGATCCGTCTCGCGATCTTGATCACGGTCCTTCCGATCTAGCGCCGAACGGACGACACCTCCACGTTCAGCACACGTACAACTCGATGACGATCTCCGCCTTCTTGATCTAGCAAGAGGGAGCAGAGAGGTAGATGAGTTCTCCGGCAGCATGACGGCACTGCGGCAATGGTGGTGGAGTAATCTCAGTAGGGCTTCACCTAAGCACAGCTGAAATCGATCTAGAGGAGAAACTGCGGACTAGAGGGTAGGGTTGCACGTGGCTGAAAAATCTTGTGTCAAAACCCTAAAACCCTCTAGTATATATAGGGGGAGAGGAGGAGTAGGCTTGGCGCAAGGGCCAGCCCCTCTAGGCTTCGGCCGATGTGGGAGAGGAGGAATCCTCCTCCTCCACTCCTAGTAGGATTAGGACTCCTTCCTTATTTCCACCTTTTTGCCTTTTTCCACCTGTCTCCTTTGAAATTTCTTCCCTAGCCGCATGGGCCTTGTGTGGGACTTTGGCCAGTCCACTAAGGTCTGGTATTAGTCCTCCCATAGCCCATGAAGCCTCTTGGGTCGAAATACCTCTCCCGATGGTCCCCCGATACACTACCGGCACTCCCGGTACACTACCGATGAGCCCGAAAATTTTCCGACGACCAAAAAAGGACTTCCTATATATCAATCTTTACCTTGGGACCATTCCGGAGCTGCTCGTGACGTTCGGATCTCATCCGGGACTCCGAACAACCTTCGGTCACCACCATGCATAACTCTATACTACTGAAATGTCATCGAACCTTAAGTGTGCAGACCCTGCGGTTTCGAGAACTATGTAGACATGACCGAGACACCTCTACGGTCAATAAACAATAGAGGGACCTGGATGCCCATATTGGTTCTTACATATTCTATGAAGATCTTTATCGGTCGAACCTCTATGTCAAGGATTCAGTTAATCCCGTATGATGTTCCCTTTGTTCTTCGGTATGTTACTTGCCCAAGATTCGATCGTCGGTATCTCCATACCTACTTCAACCTCATTACCGGCAAGTCTCTTTACTCGTTTCCGTAATACAAGATCCCGTGGCTAACACTTAGTCACATTGCTTGCAAGGCTTATTGTGATGTTGTATTACCGAGTGGACCCTGAGATACCTCTCCGTCACACAGAGTAACAAATCCTAGTCTTGATCCATGCCAACCCAACAGACACCCTCGGAATTACCTGAAGAGTACCTTTATAGTCACCTAGTTACGTTGCGACGTTTGATACACACAAGGCACTCCTCCAGTGTCAGTGAGTTGCATGATCTCATGGTCATAGGAACAAATACTTGACATGCAGAAAACAATAGCAATAAACTGACACAATCATATGTTACGTTTGTAGTTTGGGTCTTGTCCATCACATCATTCTCCTAATGATGTGATCCCGTTATCAAATGACATCTCATGTCCATGGCTAGGAAACCTTGACCATCTTTGATCAACGAGCTAGTCTATAAGAGGCATACTAGGGACACGGTGTTTTCTATGTATCCACACATGTATCTAAGTTTACGATCAATACAATTATAGTATGGATAATAAACGATTATCATGAGCAAGGAAATATGATAATAACCAATTTATTATTGCCTCTAGGGCATATTTCCAACAGTCTCCCACTTGCACTAGAGTCAATAATCTAGTTCACATCACCATGTGATTCGCATTGTTATGAATCTAACACCTAATGAGTTCCGGGGCTCGATCATGCTTTGCATGTGAGAGAGGTCTTTTAGTAAACGGGTCTGCGACATTCAGATCCGTGTGTACTTTGCAAATCTCTGTGTCCAACTGTAAACACTGCTATCACACTCCACTTGGTACTATTCCAAATGGCTGCTCCACTATACGTATCCAGATTGCTACTACGAGTCATCCGGATTGGTGTTAAACCTTGCATCGACGTAACTCTTTGCGGCGAATATCACCTCCATAATCGAGAAACATCTCCTTAGTCTTGTGGTCACTAAGGATAATTTTGACCATTGTCCAGTGTTCCACTCCTGGATCACTCTTGTACCCCTTGACAGACTCGTGGCAAGGCACACACCAGGTGCGGTACACAACATGGCATAATATAGAGCCTATGGATAAGGCATAGGGGACGACATTCGTCCTTTCTCTTTCTTCTGCCGTGATCGAGCTTTGAGTCTTACTCAACTTCACACCTTACAAATCAGGCAAGAACTCTTTCTCAGACTGATCTATTTTGAACTCTTTCAGAATCTTGTCAAGGTATGTACTCATTGAAAGTCTCACCAAGTATCTTGATCTATCTCTATAGATCTTGATGCTCAACAATTCGGTAGCTTTATCTAGGTCTTCCTTTGAAAAACTCCTTTCAAACAACCCTTTATGCTTTCTAGAAATTCTACATCATTTCCGATCAACAATATGTCAACCACATATGCTTATCAAAAACTCTATAGTGCTCCCACTCACTTTATTGTAAATACAAGTTTCTCATAAACTTTGTATAGACTCAAAAACTTTGATCACCTCATCAAAGTGTATATTCCAACTCCGAGATGCTTGCTTCGGTCCATAGAAGGATCACTGAAGCTTGCTCACCTTTTAGCATCCTTAGGACTGACAAAACCTTCTGGTTGTATCACATACAACCTTTTCTCAAGTAAACCGTTAAGGAAATGATGTTTTGACATCCATCTACCAGATTTCATAATTGAAAAATGCAGCAACTGCTAACATAATTCCAACAAACATTAGCATCTCTACGAGTGAGAAAGTCTCATCGCAGTCAACTCCTTGAACTTTTCATAAACTACTTTGCAACAAGTCGAGCTTTATAAATGGTGGCATTTACCATCAGCGTATGTCTTCATCTTAAAGGTCCATTTGTACTTGACGACCTGTCATCCAATGAGTAAGTCTACCAAAGTATATACTTGGTTTTCATACATGGATCCTTTCTCGGATTTCATGGCCTCTAACCATTTGTCGGAATCCAGGCCCATCATTTCTTATCCATAGCTCATAGGTTCATCGTTGTCCAACAACATGACCTCTAGGACAAGGTTGTCGTACCACTCAGGAGCAGTACACGTCCTTGTCGACCTACGAGGTTCGATAGTAACTTGATCCGAAGCTTCACGATCATCATCATTAACTTCCTCTTCAACTAACGTAGGCTTCACAGAAACATCTTCCTGCGCTGCGCTACTCTCTCGTTGAAACAAAGGTTCAACAACCTCATCAAGTTCTATGTTCCTCCCACTCAATTCTTTCGAGAGAAACTTTTCGTCGAGAAAGGACCCAGTTTTAGCAACAAACATTTTATGCTTGGATCTGAGATAGAAGGTTCACCCAACTGTTCTTAGGGTATTCTATGAAGATGCATTTGTCCACTTTGGGTTCGAGCTCATTAGGTGAAAACATTTTTCCACACAAGCGTCGCAGCCCCAAACATTAAGAAATGACAGCTTAGGTTTCTAACAAACCATAATTCACACGGTGTCATCTCAACGGATTTAGATGGTGCCCTATTTAAAGTGAATGTTGTTATCTCTAATGCATAACCCCAAAACTATAGTGGCAAATCAATAAGAGACATCATAGTTTGCACCATATCCAATAGAGCACGACTACAACGTTCGGACACACCATCACACTATGGTGTTGCATGTGGCGTGAGTTGTGAAACAACTTTCACATCGTCTAAAGTTGTATGCCAAACTCGTAACTCACACATTTACCTCCATGATCACATCGCAGACATTTTTATCTTCTTGTCACGATGATCTTAAACTTCACTCTGAATTTGCTAGAACTTTTCAAAAGATTCAGACTTGTGTTTCATTAAGTAAATATACACTATATCTACTCAAATCATCAGTGAAGGTAAGAAAATAAAGATATCCACCGCATGATACAAGACTCATTGGATTGCATACATCAACATGTATTATTTCCAATAAATCACTTGTCCGCTCCATTAAACCGAAAACGGGGTCCTTAGTCATCTTGCCCATGAGGCATGGTTCGCATGTCTCAACCGTTTCGAAGCCGAATGAGTCCAAAGATCCATCAGCATGGAGTTTCTTCATGCGCTTTCTACCAATATGACATTTAGCGGCAGTGCCACAAGTATGTGGTACTATCATTATTAACTTTGTATCTTTTGGCATCAATGTTATGAACATGTGTATTACTACGATTAAGATTCAACAAACCATTCTCACTGGGTGCATGACCATCAAAGGTATTATTCATGTAAACAGAATAACCATTATTCTCTAACTTAAATGAATAACCGTGTTGCAATAAACACGATCTAATCATGTTCATGCTCAACGCAAAACACCAAATAATATTTATTTAGGTTCATCACTAATCCCGGAGGTAGAGAGAGCGTGCGATGTTGATCACATCAACCTTGGAAACATTTCCAACACACATCGTCACCTCACCCTTAGCTAGTTCTCCGTTTATTCCATACCTTTTATTTCGAGTTACTAACATTTAGCAACCGAACTGGTATCCAATACCAAGGTGCTACTAGGAGTACTAGAAAGGTACACATTAATAACACGTATATCAAATATACTTCTAT
The DNA here is from genome assembly GCA_022496015.1 of Hordeum marinum. NCBI lineage: Eukaryota > Viridiplantae > Streptophyta > Magnoliopsida > Poales > Poaceae > Hordeum > Hordeum marinum. The sequence continues at coordinate 5,702,424 of JAAAWK010001151.1, read as the reverse complement.
TGACGTTGCCAGCCTTCTTATCTACCAAGTATCTAGGGTTGTTCCGCTTCAGTGACCGATCTCCTCATAATCGAAGCACTTAGTCTCAGGTTTGGGTTCAACTTTGGGTTGCTTCACTGGAGCAGCAACTCACTTACCATCCTTGAAGTTTCCCTCCTTGCCCTTTCCCTTCTCGAAACTAGTGGTTTTACTAACCATCAACACTTGACGCTCCTTCTTGATTTCTACCTTCGTGGTGTCAAACATCGCGAACAACTCAGGGGTCATTATTTCTATCCCTGGCATTTTATAGTTCATCACCAAGTTCTAGTAGCTTAGTGACAGTGACTTGGAGAACTATATCAATCACTATCTTATCTAGAAGATCAACCCCCACTCGATTCAAGCGATTGTAGCACCCAGACAATCTGAGCACATGCTCAACGATTGAGCTATTCTGTTTCATCTTGCAGGCAAAGAATCTTGTTGGAGATCTCATATCTCGCAACACGGGCACGAGCCTGAGATCCTAATTTCAGCTCTTAGAACATCTCATATGTTCCGTGACGTTCAAAACATTTCGAAGCCTCAATTCTAAGCCGTAATGCATGACGCGGTAAACTATCAAGTAGTCATCAAAACGTGCGTGTCAGATGTTCACAACATCTACAAGCGACGCTAGAGGGGTTGGCGCACCGTGCGGTGCATTAAGGACATAAGCCTTCTGTGCAATAATGAGGACGACCCTCAGATCACGGACCCAGTCCACAATATTGCTGCCATCATCTTTTAACTCTATTTCTCTAGGAACATATAAAAATTCTATGGAGCTACAACGTGAGCTAGTAATCTACAACATAATTTGCAAAGACACTACTAACTAAGTTCATGATAATGAGTTCAATTAATCATATTACTTAAGAACTCCCACTCAAATTGACACCCCTCCGGTCATTCGAGTGATACATGATCCAAATTCACCAACTCAAGTCCGATCATCACGTGAGTTGAGGTGGTTTCAATGGTGAACATCATCATGTTGATCATATCTTCTATATGACTCATGTTCGACCTTTCGGTCTCTTGTGTTCCGAGGCCATGTATGTATATGCTAGGCTCGTCAAGTTTAACCCGAGTGTTCTGCATGTGCAACACTGGCTTGCACCCGTTGTATGTGAATGTAGAGTCTATCACACCCGATCATCAGTGGTGTCTCGACACGACGACTTTTCGCAACGGTGCACACTCGGGGAGAACACAATTTATCTTGAAATTAAGAGAGGGATCACCTTATAATGCTACCGTCATCCTAAGCAAAACAAGGTGCATAAAAGGATTAACATCACATGCAAATCATAAGTGACATGATATGGCCATGAACTTGTGCTTTTGATCTCCATCTTGAAAGCACCGGCATGATCTCCATCGTCACCGGCATGACACCATGATCTCCATCAACGTGTCACCATCGGGTTTGTCGCGCCCACCATGCTTCTACTACTATTGCTACCATTTAGCAATAAAATAAAGCATTACATAGCGCTTAATGATTGACACACAGGTCATACAATAATTAAAGACAACCCTATGGCTCCTGTCGGTTGCCATACTCATCGACATGCAAGTCTTGATATTCTATACAACACATGATCATCTCATACATCACATATATCTCATCATGTAATTGGCCATATCACATCACAACATACCCTGCAAAAACAAGTTAGACGTCCTCTAATTGTTGTTGCATGTTTTACATGGCTGCTACGGGTATCTAGCAAGAACAATTCTCACCTACGCATAAACCACAACGGTGGTACATAAGTTGCTTTTCAACCTTCTCAAGGACCGCCTTTGTCGAATCCGATCCAACTAAAGTAGGTGAAACAAACACCCGCCAACCATCTTTGTGCAACGAAGTTACACGTCAGTCGATGGAACTGGTCTCTCGTAAGCGTACGAGTAAGGTTAGTATGGGCCGCTTCATCCCACAATACCGCTGAACCAAAAAACGACCAAGGGAGGAAGCAATCTAAGCATCAATGCCCACAAACTCTTTGTGTTCTACTCGAGATCTCATCTACACATAGACCTAGCTCATGATGCCACTGTTGGGGAACGTTGCATGGGAAACAAAAAATTTCCCATGCACATGCAAGATCTATCCATGGTGATGAACATGTACGAGAGGGAGAGTGGATCTACATACCCTTGTAGATCGCTAAGCGGGAAGCGTTAAGAAACGCGGTTGGTGTAGTCGAACGTCTTCGTGATCCAAATCGCCGAGCGTCCCGCGATCTCATCATGATCCGTCCTGTGATCCAATCATGATCCATCCCGCGAACTCATCATGATCCATCCCGTGATCTCATCACGATCCGTCTCGCGATCTTGATCACGGTCCTTTTGATCTAGCGCCGAACGGATGGCACCTCTGCGTTCAGCACACGTACAGCTCGATGACAATCTCCGCCTTCTTGATCCAGCAAGAGGGAGCGGAGAGGTAGACGAGTTCTCCGTCAGCGTGACGGTGCTACAGCAATGGTGGTGGAGTAATCTCAGTAGGGCTTCGCCTAAGCACAGCTGAAATCGATCTATAGGAGAAACTGCGGACTAGAGGGTAGGGTTGCACGTGGCTGAAAAATCTTGTGTCAAAACCCTAAAACCCTCTAGTATATATAAGAGGAGAGGAGGAGGAGGAGGCTTGGCGAAAGGTCCAGCCCCTCTAGGCTTCGACCGAAGTGGGAGAGGAGGAATCCTCCTCCTCCACTCCTAGTAGGATTAGGACTCCTTCCTTATTTCCACCTTTTTGCCTTTTTCCACCTTTTCTCCTTTGGAATTTCTTCCCCAGCCGCATGGGCCTTGTGTGGGACTTTGGCCAGCCCACTAAGAGCTGGTATTAGTCCTCCCACAGCCCATGAAGCCTCTTGGGTCGAAATACCTCTCCGGATGGTCCCCCGGTACACTACCATCACTCCCGGTACACTACCGATGAGCCCGAAACTTTTTCGGCGACCAAAACAGGACTTCCTATATATCAATCTTCACCTCTGGACCATTCCTGAGCTCCTCATAATGTCTGGGATCTCATATGGGACTCCGAACAACCTTCGGTCACCACCATGCATAACTCTATACTACCAAAACATCATCGAACCTTAAGTGTGCAGACCCTGTGGGTTCGAGAACTATGTAGACATGACCGAGACACCTCGACGGTCAATAACCAATAGCAGGACCTGGATGCCCATATTGGTTCCTACATATTCTACGAAGATCTTTATCGGTCAAACCTCTATGTCAAGGATTTAGTTAATCCCGTATGATGTTCCCTTTGGTCTTCGGTATGTTACTTGCCCGAGATTCGATCCATACCTAGTTCAACCTTGTTAACGGCAAGTCTCTTTACTCATTTCCGTAATACAAGATCTCGTGGCTAACACTTAGTCACATTGCTTGCAAGGCTTATTGTGATGTTGTATTACCGAGTGGGCCCTGAGATACCTCTCCGCCAACCCAACAGACACCCTCGGAGTTACTTGTAGAGTACCTTTATAGTTACCCAGTTACGTTGCGACGTTTGATACACACAAGGCACTCCTCCGGTGTCAGTGAGTTGCATGATCTCATGGTCATAGGAACAAATACATGACATGTAGAAAATAGTAGCAATAAACTGACACGATCATATGTTACGTTTGTAGTTTGGGTCTTGTCCAGCACATCATTCTCCTAACGATGTGATCCCGTTATCAAATAACATCTCATGTCCATGGCTAGGAAACCTTGACCATGTTTGATCAACGAGCTAGTCTATTAGAGGCATACTAGGGACACGGTGTTGTCTATGTATCCACACATGTATCTAAGTTTTCGATCAATACAATTATAGCATGGATAATAAACGATTATCATGAGCAAGGAAATATGATAATAACCAATTTATTATTGCGTCTAGGGCATATTTTCAACTGTGCGGGGCCATGAGCCCTAGATTTTGACGAAGCCCACCCCCTCCCACGCTCGCGGGGATCTCGAGTAACCAAAGGAGGCCTAAGAGCCCGTTAGGTTTCACTCCGCTCCTCGGTTCTGCTCCAGGAGCGGACGGAGTTGTAGTGCGAAACAGTGGAGCGCACATACAACCGCTCCGCAAATCCTAGGAGCCGTCGATTACCGAACGGGCCCTAAGAGTTGAACCTGGGCGTGGAAAGTAGGGATGACTTCTCCTTATTAGAAATAATTACTTGTCAATCCTCAAAAAGAAATTCTTGCTACAGTGGTGGTAGCCCTTTGTATCAAGATATCATTATCGTTACCTAATAATAAAAGGGCTACTGTTTCTGCCTATTCACCGCCGGGCTAATCTTTTCATCCATACATTGTAATATGATTCTGATTGTACATGCACACTAAACGTTTCAATAAAATTCCTTAAAACGATCTTTCGTGACTTGAGTGGGCCTCAGCCCATCGATCGACCTCGCTGTGGCAGATGGCCCGGCTGAAGCAGCAACCCAAACAACCGATACAACCCAGTAGGGGGCGCAGAAATAATGTGCGTGCGTGAGGGATCGAAGTCCCGATGTGAGGTCAACTACAAATTTGAGCGCACAACTGAGCTAGCTCCCCATTAGGTATTTTTGGGAGATGGTTTGATCAAACATAGTACCATCTCGCTACTTCACATCTAGACACACCAATTTAAATACGGTTATGACTTGAAATTTGCAAGGCACCTGAAAGATCAAATGGGCAGAGGGAACAAACGTGCAAGGGCATACATGCTTAAAAATATATTAAAGGACGTTGTTCAATTGACTAGGCCAATATTCCCACATTTAACTCAAAATTGCAACACATGGGAACTAAAGGGAGGAACGTTTCTTTCGTATGATTTTTTGAATGTTCCTTCGCTCGCCGCGTGTGTTTTTGTTTCCCGTAGGGCCTTAGACCGCCAAATATGTTTCTTCATTTTCTCACCATATGGTCCATCGCTCTGTTGGCCAAAACACGAGCCTGTTCTTCAGCAGCCCAATTTGCTTCATCGATGTTCATCTGCTAAACAATTTGGCTCAAAACAGATGTGCTAAACAATTGATGTGTGGGTTGGAGTTGACCCAGGAATCACAACATCAATCTAACCTCGGCAACCAACTAGTGACCTAGATATTTGCATACGTGCTCTATTTATGTTGTACGTTAAGGCCTCTTCCAATGCATTGGTGTTAAGATGAGATGCTAAAAGCATTAATAAGCTTAGGAACTACTCTTCACAATGCATTGGTGCTTAGTTTTTGTAGCTTAGCCTTCCCTATTTAATATTTTAACACCCAAACACAATCATGCATTGGTTGATAGTCACTTTGCATAGGTCTACGTGTTTAGCACCGTTTCTTCTTAGGGTTACCATAATGCTCTCTCTCATCTTTAATTGCTTTGCAACATCATTTTTCTGTCTATGTGGCATTCTTAGCACCTGTACACCATGGAGCACTAGGAAGGGCCTAAGTCAATTATACAAGCGCAATTTGCATCTAGCATTGGTTTGGATACGCGCATCTAGCATTGGTTTGGATATGTGGTCCTTGTGCTTCTGCCCATGCAGCCATGGTGCGGTGATCATGGTCGTCGTTAATTGGTGGATGACTGACAACCACCAGCGATGGTGATGAAGAGGAGAAGTGACAACATGGATTGGCTGCTACATGCTGGATTTTGCTATGTGGCCTTTGGCCCAAAGCCCATCCAAAAATCTGAAATTCTCATGGCCCATATGTGTTCGTTGTTTGAGTGGTGTGGTTGGGACTAAAGTTTAGTCCCATACTGCTAGTGGAGAGGGAGCAACACCTCTTTATAAGGTGAGCTCTTCTAGCACTTATAAGAGAGTGAGAAGAGAAGAGGCCCTCGCGCACTCCTACTCCTCGCTCGCCTTGCCACGCCACGCCACGCCTCGTCACGACGCGCCACAGGTTGCAGGATTGAGCCGAGCTGAGCTCATACCTACGCACTTATTTTGTCGGCCAGGAACGGAGAGTCCTTAACAGATGCGTCACGATCTGAGACGTCGGATCATGGATTGTTAACCGACTCGGACATGGGTCTATCCCACGTCTCTCCATCGCCACGCATATATATACGCGAGGTCCCTGCCAACCCTAGCCGCTGCCACAACATATGGTTTCGCGCCGTTCCAGATCATTACGCCGCCATCCAAATCTTCTTCACCCCTCCTTCCGGCGTGCACCACGAGAAGGGACAGCAAGACTCCGGAACCCCGCCTCTTGTGATCCTGTACGGGAGAGGGGCGATCAGGTTTTTGGGGAGCGCACTTGCGCGACTGCTGGCTGTGACGATGACTTCTTCCCCGACCTCGGCAACCTCTTCCTCAATGACATGGGCGACAACGTCAACACTGGCGGTTCTACTCCTGATGCACTGTATGCAATCTTGTCCTCCCTGGTTGAGATCATACTAGAATTTCTATGTCTATTCTGTGCCGTAGATTCGTTCTATTCGTTAACTATGCTAGTCTGCATGATTAGTTTATTCTGTACTTTTGCTATCATGATTTGTTTGCTGCTTATTCGGATTAAATCTTGTAGTAATTTGCTCATATTTTCAACAATCCAAAAACCTGATTATAGGCAATTTACTCCAAGTGGTTTTTCTGCGCATCTGAAGCCGCCCACCTTTAAGGGGGTGCAATATAAGAGGTGGAGCACGGGAGCAGTCTACTGGTTTCAGACCATGTACTGCTATAATGCCACCAAGGGTAAGCCCGAGGGCGATCTTAATCTTGCACAACAGGAAGCTTTTGAGAAGATCGATACCCTCTTCAAGGGCGCCCTTCTGAGTGTTCTTGACGACTCCATTGTGGATTCCTATATGTCATTTGACAACGACAAGGACATGTGGGCTGCGCTCGAGGCCAAGTTTGGGGCCTCATACGCTGGCAACGAGTTGTACGTCATGGAGAAATTCTATGACTACAAGATGACTGATGACCGCTCTATTGTTCAACAAGCTCATGAGATACAATCTCTCGCCAAGGAACTTGAGTACTTCAAGTGTGTATTTCCGGACAAGTTTGTGGTTGGGGCATCATTTCCAAGCTTCCACCTTCGTGGAACAATTTCGCTACTTCTCTAAAACACAAGACACAGGAGTTTTCCGTTTCCGATCTTATTGGAACTCTTGATGTTGAAGAGATGGCGAGAGCAAAAGACACATGTGCTCGAGCTGTTAAGGGAGCTTCTAGTGCCCACATGGTGCAAAAGAAGAACTTTCATCTCAACAAGCCCCAAAACAACAAGAACAAATCTCAAGGCAAAGGCAAGTTTGTTGCAAAGAACAAGCCATCGCAATCTACCAACTTCAAGAATAATTCTCATAAGAAGGGGAAGAAACTATGCCATGTCTGCGGTGATCCTAATCACTGGGCTCCGAGATGTCCTAACCGCTATGAGGAGTGCAAACATGAGAAGAGCGGCAAGTCCACTAACATTGTCATCGGTGATACTAATATGAAGGATTCTGGGTATAGTATTTTTCCTACCATCCTTTCAGTTTGTCATTCTCCAGATTGGTTAATTGACATCAGTGCTAATGTACATGTTTGTGTTGATGCCTCTATGTTTTGTTCTTACCAGGTCACAGGGACTTCTCCCGTGCTGATGGGGAATGGGTCACATGTCACTGTTCGAGGGGTCGGTACGGTCGATCTGAAGTTTACTTCGGGGAAGATCGTGCGTGTGAAGAACGTTCATCATGTGCCCTCTATCAATAAAAATCTCATCAGCGGTTCCCGTTTGTGTAGAGATGGTTTTAAGTTGGTTTTCGAGTCCAATAAAGTTGTTATTTCTAAATATGGACAATTTGTTGGAAAAGGCTATGAGTGCGGAGGCTTGTTCCGCCTGTCTTTGTCAGATATTTGCACTAAAGTTATTAATAATGTTTGCCACGATAATGAGTCTAATACTTGGCATTTGCGACTTTGTCATATTAACTTTGGTTGCATGACGCGGCTAGCCAATATGAGTTTAATTCCAAAATTCACTACTGTCAAGGGCTCCAAGTGCCAGGTGTGTGTGCAAGCTAAGCAACCTCGCAAGTCCCATAAGACAGCAGAGGCGAGAGACTTGGTGCCACTAGAGCTTATCCATTCTGATCTGTGTGAGATGAATGGCGTGTTGACAAAAGGTGGAAAGAAATATTTCATGACGTTGATTGATGACTCCACTAGATATTTCTATGTGTATCTTCTGAAATCAAAAGATGAGGCTTTAAACTTCTTCAAAAACTATAAAGCGGAAGCAGAGAACCAACTTGATCGGAAAATTAAACGACTTAGTTTTGATCGTGGTGGAGAGTACTTTTCCAATGAATTTGATATGTTTTGTGTGGAACATGGTATAATCCATGAGAGGACACCTCCCTATCCACCTCAGTCAAATGGGGTAGCCGAAAGAAAGAACCATACTCTAACTGATTTGGTTAACGCCATGTTAGACACATCGGGTCTCTCCAAGGCATGGTGGGGGGAGGCGCTAATGACTGCATGTCATGTCCTAAACTGAGTTCCCACAAAGCATAAAACCATTACTCCATTTGAGGAATGGGAAAGGAAAAGGCTGAAACTCTCTTATCTACGTACTTGGGGTTGTTTGGCAAAAGTCAATATACCAATTCCCAAGAAGCGCAAGCTTGGACCAAAAACTGTGGATTGTGTTCTTCTGGGCTATGCTTTTCATAGCATTGGCTATAGATTTTTGATAATAAAATCTGAGGTACCCGACATGCATGTTGGTACGATTATGGAGTCGAATGATGCGGCTTTCTTTGAGGACATATTTCCTATGAAGGATATGTCTAACTCATCAAATCAGGAGATACCTACTCTATCTACTCAAGAATCTTCTATAATTCCTGAACCCACCATTGCGATGGAACACGTTGACAATGAAACTTCTATAAGGAGTAAGAGACGAAGGACTGCAAAGTCTTTTGGTGATGATTTCATTGTGTACCTCGTGGATGACACACCCATGACTCTTTCTGAAGCCTATGCATCTTCTGATGCCGACTACTGGAAGGAAGCTGTCTGTAGTGAGATGGATTCCATCTTAGCTAATGGAACCTGGGAAGTCATTGATCGTCCTTATGGGTGTAAACCCGTGGGATGTAAGTGGGTGTTCAAGAAAAAGCTTAGACCTGATGGTACAATTGAAAAGTACAAGGCACGGCTTGTGGCCAAGGGTTATACCTAGAAATAAGGTGAAGACTTCTTTGATACTTACTCACCTGTGGCTAGACTGACCACTATTCGGGTGCTACTATCACTGGCTGCCTCACATGGTCTTCTCGTTCATCAAATGGACGTTAAGACGGCTTTCCTCAATGGAGAGTTGGATGAGGAAATTTACATGGATCAGCCTGATGGTTTTATAGTACCTGGTCAGGAAGGGAAAGTGTGCAAGTTATTGAAGTCCTTATATGGCCTTAAGCAAGCTCCTAAGCAGTGGCATGAGAAGTTCGAAAGAACATTAACTACGGCAGGCTTTGTTGTAAACGAAGCTGATAAGTGTGTATACTATCGCCATGGTGGGGGCGAAGGAGTTATTCTCTGTCTGTATGTCGATGACATACTGATCTTTGGAACCAACCTTAATATAATCAAGGAGGTTAAGGATTTCTTATCTCGCTGTTTTGAGATGAAAGATCTTGGAGTAGTTGATGTTATATTGAACATCAAGCTGCTGAGAGATGAGAATGGTGGGATTACACTGCTCCAATCTCACTATGTGGAAAAAGGTCTTGAGTCGTTTTGGGTGTAGCAACTGCAAGCCTTCTCCAACTCCATATGATGCTAGTGTGTTGCTTCGAAAGAATCGACGAATTGCTAGAGATGAACTGAGATATTCTCAGATAATAGGCTCGCTTATGTACTTGGCGAGTGCCACGAGGCCTGACATCTCGTTTGCTGTGAGCAAACTAATCCGGTTTGTATCAAATCCAGGAGATGATCATTGGCATGTGCTTGAGAGAGTTATGCGCTATTTGAAAGGTACTGCGAGCTATGGGATTCACTACACCGGGTACCCGAGGGTACTGGAGGGTTATAGTGACTCAAACTGGATATCTGATGCTGATGAGATTAAAGCCACAAGTGGTTATGTTTTTATACTTGGTGGTGGCGCTGTTTCCTGGAAGTCTTGCAAGCAGACCATCTTAACGAGGTCAACTATGGAAGCAGAACTCACAGCATTAGACACAGCCACTATTGAGGCAGATTGGCTTCGTCAGCTCTTGATGGACTTACTTATGGTTGAAAAACCAATACCCGCTATCCTGGTGAATTTTGATAATCAAACTGTGATCATAAAGATAAACAGTTCTAAGGATAATATGAAATCCTCAAGGCATGTGAAGAGGAGATTGAATCTGTCAGAAAAATGAAGAACTCTGGAGTTATTGCATTGGATTATATCCAAACGTCTAAAAACTTGGCAGATCCCTTCACAAAGGGTTTATCACGTAATGTGATAGAAAATGCATCGAGGGAGATGGGTTTGAGACCCACCGTATGAGTTATCCATAGTGGTAACCCACTCTATGTGGTCGGAGATCCCGTGAATTAGAAGCGGGAGACAAGCTGTTGGACAACTAGAAGGAGAGTATCCCTATATTTGCTATCCCACTCCGTGAAGATGCAATACTCTCATACTTTGCATGGCAGATTGATACCTATCTTAATGTGTTTCAAGTGGCTTATTTGGGTAAGCAGAGATGTTGTCCTGCAGGACTTCTCCCGAGGAACACACCTATATGAATTCGACTGTAAACGTCGCAGTCTGTGAGAATCGGGTGTTCTCTAATAAATTCATGAAAGGCCTTGGAGTATGCCGTATACGCTCCACGCGCGGGGAAGCCTTGCGGCAGCCTGGTATCGGTCAAGGATTTGTGTGAAACTAGACTCGCGGAAAACTTGTAGTTCAAGGCATAGTCCACTATTCAAGTTGTGATCTAGTGTAGCATAAATTTCTAAATGAAAGTTCAACTTAACAATCTCCATCAAGAACCGGTATATAAACAATGTTTTGGAACTAAGCAATGATGAGATGTGCTAATGAGACTTTGTGGGGGATTGCTGGATTTTGCTATGAGGCCTTTGGCCCAAAGCCCATCCAAAAAACTGGAATTCTCATGGCCCATGTGTGTTGGCTATTTGAGTGGTGTGGTTGGGACTAAAGTTTAGTCCCATACCGTTAATGGAGAGGGAGCAACACCTCTTTATAAGGTGAGCTCTTCTAGCACTTGTAAGAGAGTGAGAAGGGAAGAAGCCCTCGTGCACTCCTCCTCCTTGCTCGCCTCGCCACGTCACGCCTCGTCACGACGCGACACATCGTGCCGGGGGTTGCGGGATTGAGCCGAGCCGATCTCATACCTACACGCATATTTTTGCCGGCCAGGAACGGAGAGTCCTTAACAGACGTGTCACGATCTGAGACGTCGGATCGTGGACTCCTAGCCGCCGCCACAACATATGGTTTCGCACTGTTCCAGATCATTGCGCCGCCATCCAAGTCTTCTCCATCCCTCCTTCCGCCGTGCACTACGAGAAGGGACAGCAAGCCTCCGGAACCCCGCCTCTCGTGATCTTGTACGGGAGAGGGGCGATCAGGTTTTTGGGGAGCGCACTCGCGCGACTGCTGGCTGCGACGACGACTTCTTCCCCGACCTCGACAACCTCTTCCTCAACGACATGGGCGACAACGTCAACACTGGTGGTTCTACTCCTGGTGCACCGTATGCAATCTTGTCCTTCCTGTTTGAGATCATACTAGAATTTCTATGTCTAGTCTGTGCCGTAGATTCGTTCTATTCGTTAACTACGCTAGTCTGCATGATTAGTTTATTCTATACTTTTGCTGTCATGATCTATTTGCTGCTTATTCGGATTAAATCTTGTAGTAATTTGCTCATATTTTCAACACTACGTGTGTGTAAAGATTTGTTTTTCCTATTGCAACGCATGGACATATTTGCTACTATCTATGAGGTATCAAGATCGGTCTGTAGTACTAGCGGTGACTGAAGACCACTCCTAGTTAGTATTTTTTTTTCGTTTGAACTTGAGATAGCAAAACAAATACTAGCAGCAATCAAAGGACCACCTTCTTCTTTACCTTTGTACCGCCGGGGGGACACCCGCAGTACAACTTTTGTTGCACCATCGACCTCGCCCACCGCATCATCACCAAATCAACCGGTCCATGCCAACCAAGAACAACCGTGTCGAGCGCAGCACCACTAGTCATCAGATCAGACCGAGGTCAGCATCGCAACCCAACAGGAAGAACAAATCACCACCAACCAGGCCAAAACCATGTCCCAACCCGTGGCGCCACACACGGGTGTGAACGAGAGAAGCAACCGCAACAGTCCACACCTCCACTTTCTCCCTCGAGGAAATGACAGGTTTGTGTGGGGGCACGAAGCGATCCAGGCTTCCGGGAGGTTTGAAAGTCCAACTCCGAGCCATATCGGCACGAGCAGAGCAGCGGTCGCCCACCCGTTGAACCGCGGCGAACGCCTCCTTCCTCCTCCTCCGCGCCACCCCAACGCAACCTCAGAATAAACCCGCGCCAATAAACTAGTACCAGCGCCGCTGCTTACTACTACTAGTAGTATCGGTGGTGCTGGTCAAGGCCCTTGGCTCCTCCCTCTCTCGCCCCCATCACCTGTTCGTCCGAGCTCCACGCCTCCACCAACCCACTCGCCAGCCGCTGGCCGCGCCGCAGTCGCCAAGGGGCGGGTGGAAAGCGCCGCTGTGCAGCAGCAACAGTGGCTTACAAAAGGCGGAGGCCCCCCTCTCCCTAGCGGCCGGGTAGCAGTCGCCGTCGGGGAGGGAGCGTCCGCGTCCGTGTCCGTGTCCGCATTTGCTCGACCCTCGCCCGGCCTCTCCCGTCGCCGTCCTCGGCCAGCCAGGTATCCATCCGCCGCTGCTCCTCATCCTCCTCTCCGCCGTATCGCCGAGCTGCGCCGAACCGAATCGATTCAGTTCAATTGCTGTCTGTCGGGAGCGGGGTTTGAGGCCACTTTCTTCGGTTGGCCTGTTCTTCTCTTCCTGTAGCGATTTTTCTGTCGCGGTAAGGAACTAAAATTGATTTTCCGGTGGGAGTTCGCTTCAGGTTTTAAAGTTTCAGTCTAAGGCTAAGGTTACAGTTTTGTTTCCCCTTCTTCTGTACTACTACTAGTTCTGTTCATCCACCACAGTTTTTCTTGGTTTCTTGCTCCTTTCTGGATTCTCGTACTTTTCCATTTTGCAAAGGCAATCTCTGTGTGTGTGCAAACTGAAAACTGACAAAGTAACTTTGGGAGATGCCGGTGATAAATAACCAGCCAATACCTTGCGGAAACGTGCGCGCTATTGCCGTGACAAATCTCACCACTAGTCCCTTTTTATTAGTCCCGTATTCACCACCCACTCTGTTTACCTTGTGCGCATACGCGTCATCGACCTTATTACTTATTAGCACGTCGGCTCAACCCTGGATTGCTGATTAGGACGGTCATGCTGTCACTGTCAACGCATAAATTATCATCGCCCGCGGTGTTTAACAATTACTACTAATATGCGAGTTGCCTTATTCTTCTCCGGTCAATGAAAGAGAGTTGCTTCATTCTGATCAACCCTCCCTCCGGGCTGTATCTTGTCCGAATAGCATAGTCGGGCCAGCCACGTTGTTGTTAGTTCTTAGAATCCGATTCAGTCGAAATGCTTTCGCAACTTGTGTCTTCGGAGGCATCAATCTTTTGTCACTGATACCAAGCTGCTCTTAATTCCCTTGTACAGACATGGCCGGCTCCGGAGGGCTCCGGTATGCGGCGATCCTGCTTGTTTTGTGCATTCTCCATGTTGACGTCGTAAGGGGACAGATAACTCATCCTACTGAAGGTAACCCCCAGTTCTTTGTTGGAAATTGTTCATCCCAGAAAAGAGTTTGAATTGGCTCCTGATTGTTCACTGTCAGCTTATCGAAGCATCGGATCCTGTTCGCTTCTACATGCCCTGCCTGTGCAGATTTACTTAGATTTGTTTGTTTGTATGTGTGGACATGTTGAAAGTATCTTTGAAGAGCTCATTCTTCTCATATTGTGAAGATTCCACTTATGCTATGTATACTCCACTAGTATTCAGTTATGCTGATGAACTAATCAAAGTACGTAGTTCACAGACGTACATATAGCTCTCAGTGATACACGTGTTATTCTAGTAATTAGTAGCCTAGTGGACATTAGTTTGACCAAATGGTGGTTTTTGTTGAGACCTCATATTAATATTATCCCACTGAAGATTAAATAATTATCTCTTTTACATGCAGTAAGTGCTCTCAATGCTATCAAGGGCAGGTTAATTGATCCTATGAACAAGCTTAAGAAATGGAATAGAGGAGATCCATGCACATCAAACTGGACAGGAGTCATCTGCCACAAGATACCCAATGATGCGTATCTTCATGTAACAGAGCTGTATGATTGACACACCATCCTTATTTATCTCGCGCTTCGTTTTTCTCCACCATGTTAATGGTTAGCTACAAAAAAAAAGTATCCCGTGTACTTGTACAGTGAACCCTCTGCTGAAGCAACTAATCTTGCAAGTCGTAACATATCTTGCAAGTCGTAACAAACTGCGGCTCCCAAGTTAAATTATAACTGAAATATCAATCGTTGCTACCTAGAGATCTTCCACGTCTACAATTTTATTCGAAGGATATTTTCTTACACCAAAGACTATTACACTCAAACTTTATGCCAAACCTTACAAGTCACCAAATTCCCCCAATATTTAACATTGCTTTTAGCATTATCAGCACTGTACTCCTCTTGTTTACTGTTTCAGACTAAGTTTGCAATTCCTGGTCAAAATAGTGATCACTGGCTGATGCTTTTATTGCTTTACCCTATTCCGTGTCTTAAAATCTGCTTGTTATTCATTTATCTATCATTTCGTATAATGCATAATATATTGATCATGTCTAACGTCCCGTTCTGCTTAATAATGCATACCTTTTGCCCACGTAGGGAGTTGTTTCAGATGAATCTTTCTGGAACTTTGGCACCAGAGGTTGGTCTTCTGTCTCAGCTGAACAAGTTGTAAGTATAAAAAGTTGCTGAATTTAGTGCATTCAAGTGGTTCTTTAATATTACCTGAAAAACAAAACATGTTTTCCCCCCAATATTGCACCTCATGGCCTCCACTTAATGTTTTCTTGTTGGAAGGGAAACACTTCATGTTTTTTTTGACTCAGATTCTCTTGCAAAACAAGCTTATTAAAATGACATAACAAGACAAAAATTGTTAGTTCTCATCCCATTTGAACTGTTTCTTTCTTTATTCTGCACCTATGCTTTTCAGCTGTGCCATTAGGTACCCAACATATTGAGCTAACTTCTATATTTTCCTGTTTTGGAAGGGATTTTATGTGGAACAATTTGACTGGTAACATCCCGAAAGAGATAGGCAATATTACAACACTCGCTCTTATGTAAGTTCCTCTTATCTAAACTAACTTTTGTAATCTTTTTTCAGTATGGATATGACCATGGTACTGTTTATCTTGTAAGGCCACAGAAGTTTAAGCACTGAACCCTGCATGTTGAAAATGGGAAAATATTTAGCCTATTTTTGTCCACCAAACAAAATAATGGCCCATGGCTGTTGCTATTATTTGATTCAGCATTTGGGGTTAGCATTTGTGTTTTGGTCCCATCCTTTTAATGTTTACACGGCACAGTGGTCCAATCTTTTATTTTTATCAAAAGCTGCACTAAATGGGCTAAAACAATGTGCCTTTGGATGTACAAAATATTGTCAAATTCATATTTTCTCTCAAATATATATCTACACTAGCACTGAGCCCAGTGTGTCGCTACAAAATCACAAAAATAGCGAGTTAGTGAACGGCATGGATGATCATTGGGGAAGCATTTTTTTCATCAGATCACTGCATGGTCCTGGTGAGGAAAAATAAAGCAAAAAAATGGGGAGAGTGTTACAGACAGCGATGCCCTGGAGCAACTGAAATAGCCATGTGGGATCCATTGCAATATTTGAAGCGAGATGAATTTCAAATTTCGAAACGTCGGGGGGATGGGCATAGGGGAAGAGATACAATATGAGGAGTGGTTGGGTAAGAAAGAAGGTAGCAGGACGTATGAGGTCTTTCGTTGTGTTACAATTAAGTAAAGATTGTTTGCTCCTGTATGTTACAGTATAGCCCGCGGAGAGTTGGTTGGGTAGAGGGCTCAAATCCAGAGAACTATTTTTAGTTGGTCTCATCCTGCATTTGTTTAATTGTGCAATTTACATGAGTGTTGGTCCCGCATGCGAGTAAGAGCACAGTGTAGCACATCTTTGAATCTTTCCTTGTCTTGTGGCAATATTTGTTGTGTGGGCTAATTTCCTTACCCCTCTATATTCTCTTTTGCCCAAACATAAATATGTGTTACTGTCTAGTATTTTTATTCAATTCTAGCATGGAAGATGAGTACAATTTCTCTAGACACAAGTAAACATTCATAATCCTTCATACTAATCTTCATTGTTGCTACCTCATTTTTATGCAGAACTTTGAATGGTAATCAACTATCTGGTTCCCTACCAGATGAGATTGGCTATCTCCAGAAATTAAACAGATTACAGATTGACCAAAACCAAATATCTGGACCCATACCTAAATCGTTTGGTAATTTAACAAGCATGAAGCATTTGTAAGTTTCAGGATCATAATCTTCTCACTTTCATTCCTATGCTGCCTCTTATTTAAGCATTGTTATAATCTTGACTCTTCTTTTATCTGTAGGCACATGAACAATAATTCATTAAGTGGGCAAATTCCATCTGAGTTGTCCAGATTGCCTGTGCTCCTTCATCTGTAAGTGGACCCCTACTTTTATTTGAGTTTTGAGCTTTTCCTTTTTTTCTCCCTGTTATGCATTATGAAGCATGGGTTCTGTTTAAAATTGTCTCATACTATTAACTATGCAGGCTTGTGGATACCAATAATTTATCTGGACCTCTTCCTCCAGAATTAGCGGAGACACGTAGTTTGAAAATACTGTAAGCATCTTGTATACAACTTTACTGGTGTATTAAATGTCATTTAAATATAATTTGATTTTGCCTTTCTTGTGTTACTAAACAACGGTAAATATTTTTCTCACTCAGAATGCTTCTCTCCTTTAAGATTAACTTCGTACTGCTATCAAGCTAATAACATGCAATTCATATATCTGTATCTTTTCTACTTCTAGTCAGGCTGATAATAATAACTTCAGTGGAAGTTCCATCCCTGCTGCATACAGCAACATAGGGACACTTTTAAAGCTGTGAGTACAATGCCTTTCCTCGTACTGTCTTATCATTTATTTTAGTATTTGAGTAAGATGCAGGGGACTGCATATCATACGTAATCATATTAAGAAAGCATCCTTACATAGGCAATCATAAGTTGAGCGCAGACAAACTTTGTTTGAAATGTATGTGTTGAATCCAAAGTAGCACCTCTCGAAGTCTTGAAAAACTACAATAGAGAAGTCGAAAACACCGATACAACCTGCATCTAAGCTTGTACTCAAAATCTCATCTAATCATGGACAAACAAAAGAGAAATCATGCTATGGATACTAGGGCTGCAAACGAGTCGAGTTTGAGCGAGTTAGAGTTGGCTCAGCTCTACTCATATTAAAAGTGCTGAACTAAAAATTCTTCTGCGTACGTACTGTTCTTAGCAGGATTTGTTGTTTTCGTTTCTCGATGTGGATAATTTAGATATGAAAAACGGAGGCATGGTAGATTATGTCTTCTATGTCAATGCTGTGGAAAACTTTTATTTTTACCTTTTTACTTTTAGACATGCTAATTTTTTGGACATAATTTTATTAAGAAGATAAGTTGTTCTAGTTACATGAGATGTTTGGCTGTGTGCATCACATGATGCAGAGCCGGGGGTTATCATCCTTTTCTAAAGAAGAGTTACAAGAGCTGTGCAAAGCTATGGCAAACATATGCCAGGGTCTGACAAAACGGAATAAAGCATTGCTATCATGGCGGTTCATGAAACTGGTGGTGTAATGCTCGGTCCCCACCATGATGTCTGAAGCCACTGCCTTCATACCGCAGTTCTTCCCTGGAAGACTCTCATATAGCAGCTAGATCAGGATGCACACAGTACACATTTCTAGAGATCTCTACGATTGTAGTTACATAGATTATTTTGTTTCTCTCGAGGGGCGGGCGTTTGGATGGACGGAATTTCTTTTGGGTTTGTTGAGTTCAAACAAAAGTATATCTTAAGTATTTGTAAAAAAGTGTCTATCCAATAAGGCCCTATTGGATCGGGGACTTTTTCCCAAATACCTAGGATTTACATTTTTATGAACTAAATCTCAATAACGTGCATTTTCTATCATACTTAAATTCAAATGGAAATATATGTTGAAGTTCATAACCCTTTTTCATCTCTCCAGGAGTCTTAGGAATTGCAGTTTGCAAGGAGTTGTTCCTGATCTAAGTGGCATACCTGAGCTTGGATATTTGTAAGTCCAGATCAAATAAATGCTGCACTTTATTTTTCATTCTTACTGTTTCTAACCCTACCATCAGAGATTATCCTTTTTATTGTTAATTCATACCAGCAATTTTGGAACAATTGCTTTGTCCAGAATATGTTTTATAAGTACAGTAATTATCTTTCAATAAGAAGATCACTCATTCAGTTTATAATATCTAGGAGATTATTCGTATATCTTTGCTAATTTTGGCATGCACCTGCAGGGATCTTAGCTGGAACCAACTGACAGGATCTATACCAACTAATAGACTCGCTTCAAATGTCACCACGATGTATGTTGCTTAGTAAACTTTTATACCTTTTAAAATAACCAAACTAACTTTTATTTTCTGACAGTGATTTGTCGCATAACTTTCTTAATGGAACTATTCCGGCAAACTTCTCCGGGCTGCCTAATCTTCAGTTCTTGTAAGTAACTTGCTTTTCTGCTTAGTGAAAAGATGAGTAAAGCTTTTGCACATCCTCTAAAAAGACTGATCCTACTTTACAATTACAAGTATGTCTGCCAGTACTACTTTATTTTGTTATAGATATATGAAGATGCCATTTTACAGGTCATTTGAAGGGAACAGTCTTGACGGCGCTGTTCCATCGGCAATCTGGAGTGGTATCCCTTTTACGGGAAACAGAAGCCTTGTTCTGTATGACACTCTTCGAATATGTACTTTCTACTAATCTGTTTGTGATATGCATGTGTAATGTATTTTTCGATAATGCAGGAACTTTCAAAACAACACCCTTGACACCATTCCGGCAGCATTTGAGCCTCCAGAAGCTGTCATGCTACTGTATGTTCTTTGCCATAGAAAATTTCGTTGACAGTTTGCACTTCCTGCACATACATACACATAGCCCAGGTTCAGCTGTATAATTTTCTGGGAATATGGAAATTTCATTACTACTAGCTAGTGCATATATAGCTATAAAAGAACCATTAAGGTTAATAAATATCCAATAATATGGACAAATATAATACGGACTGGCTTAACCAGCGAACGTTCGCTGGGGAGGATGGCAATTGCGAATGATTTGCATGTCAGCTTATGTTGGCTGAGGATGGCAAGTTTAGTTAGAAATCATGGCAAATCCGCCTCGGTTCAGTTTTTTGCCAGGAATTGCTGTGCTTGCACACAAATTTTCCATCCTCGCTACAATATAAATTGCCATAAGAAACATTCGATTTGCCATCCCCTCCCAGCGAACGTCAGCTGAATAGCATTACCGATATAATATTGATTGAGAGAAGTCCTTTTTAACCCGTGACCTTGCCCTAGGGCATTACAAACCGCAACTTTGATTTGGTTCAGTTTAGCCCCCTGAACTCTGAACACCGTTCACAATACCCTCTCCTTCTCAGTCGACAGTTTTGCCGGTTTCACTCTAGTTTCATGTTAGTCAATGATGCCACGTCATCTCTTCTCTCTCTTGTAGCTAGAAAAAATTAAAAAAATCGAACTGTTCAGATTTTTTTTGTAAAGATTCCAGTAAATCAGAAATATTCAAGTGACAAATCTGGTAAAATTTCAGCTAAATTGACATACAATTTGAGAGAAATTTGTTGTTTTAGTCCCAAGTTCAAATTTTGGTTCAAACTCCAAACTGCATAAAAAATACTGAAATAATTCCAGTAGATCAGGAATGATTCCGTGACCAATGTGTTAAGATTTAATCTAAAACTAACATATGTTTTGGGATAAACCTGATGTTTTAGTTCCAAGTTCAATCTTGGATCCAAAATTCAAACTACAGTCAAGAAATTGAGAAGTAAAGCAGTAAAACAATAATAAGTCAGTGACAAATTTGGTAAAAGTTCAGCTCAAGTTGTCATACGGTTTGAGAGAAGTTGAGTTTCAAGTGCTAGGAGAGAGAAAAGAGATGATGTGGCAGAGAGGAGAGAGAAAATCTGATATGGCACTACTGATGAGGATGAAACCAGAGTCAAATGGGTAAAACACCGGTCATTTGAGAAGGAAGAGGGTATTGTGAACACTTTTTAGAGTTCAGGGATAAACTAAACTATTACAAAGTTTGAGGCTGTAATGTGAACTCTAGGACAAGTTTAGGGTTGTAGAGTGTGCTTATCTCGATCATAGGAGCTTTATAAATCAAACTATTTCTCTTTCTGATGTGACAAATAATCGTTACCATCATTATGCTGCAGGCTTTTTGGAAACCCTGTATGTGCTGCTTCTAATCCAGCTCGAGCAGCCGGACTTTGTCAACCCAGATCTGTAAACGAAGCACCATCTGGACAGGGACCACAAGTTAGTTTGGACTGTTCTGTTTGCCCGACGAATAAAAATTATGAATACAATCCATCATCCCCTATACCTTGCATTTGTTCTGTGCCTCTCGGAGTTGGATTTCGGCTGAAAAGTCCAG
This sequence comes from Hordeum marinum, assembly GCA_022496015.1. Taxonomy (NCBI): domain Eukaryota; kingdom Viridiplantae; phylum Streptophyta; class Magnoliopsida; order Poales; family Poaceae; genus Hordeum; species Hordeum marinum. Next base: position 5,681,425 of record JAAAWK010001151.1, on the reverse strand, counting down.
GGATCGCAGACTTCCGCTTCTACAAAGAAGCCTTTGAGACCGACTCAACCTCTGTATTGGACCTGAGTGTTTACCAGCTATACGTTGAGCGGTACACATGGGAGGCTGGTCCAAGGCTGAATATGCATTTGAAGTTATTTCCAAATAACACTGGTTTATTCACAATTTCTGAAGTTATGCGGCTCAGGCAATTACTTGCTGGATGGGAGATTACTCTATCAGACATTTTTGGTCCATACGAGCTTCTCAATTTCACACTTGGTTCCTATGCAGAAGGTATGTAGACTTCAGTTTGCACCAAAGGATGCCATTCAATATTCTACCATAATAAACATTAGTCGAAATGTGTGATATTTATGTGTATTTATTTTGTCCATACAGGCGATGCTAGTAGAATTAGAAATCCATGAATTATTAATTTGATTCTCCTAGCATATGGAATAATAGGTGTTATAGAGTTCATACGAGTGTTTAGCGCTATTATGCTATTTCATTACCTTCTTCCAGCCTATATGCCATGAATTTTATGGTGATTTTTATAAGGTAGTTTCCATAACATGGCAGTTTGAAAGTGGGCGTACCCTTGTGCATATCCCTAGAATATCTCAAAGAGGGGCCCTTCCCGAGGCGCTCTGGAAAGTAAGGGAGATTGAGGAATTTAGGATCCATACCCTAATATGTTTCCTGGGTTATGGGCGACCCAAATTCTCCTAAGAGACAGAAATGAAAAACTGCCGAGATCTTTCCACAAGGCATACTAACTTAACGAGAAATTAGAATACATCGTTCTTAGTTTAAAATTCACCACTGCATTTTCCATACTACCACTGAAACGTTCAATCCAGTTCTATGATCCACTTGTTTATTGCCTTGCCTCTGTTTTTTTTCTTGTTGCAGACTTTCCAACTGTGGTGTCATCAGGTTTAAGCAAGGGCGCACTAGCTGGGATTTTGGCAGGAACAATTATTGCTGCTATTGCAGTTTCTGTGGTTTCTACATTTTTTATTATGAGAAGACGCTCAAAACGTCCAACGGCTTCGAGGCGGTCATGTAAGTAACTATATTTGTTTAATAAACATAGTTTTTCATGTGAAGGGGAGCCTTGGCGTAGTGGTACCGGGCTGCCCCCCCCCCCCCCCCCCCCCCCAAAAAAAACATAGTTTTTGATGTGCTATATATACAAACCTTGCTGTCTGACAAATTAGAAATGCCTTGCTGCTTTATGTGGTAACTAGTGACATATAGGAGAATCGTTTATTTCAGTAGGAATCAGTGCTTATCTGGTAACTACTCTTTTTCCAATCTGGCTATGATACTGGAATCTGGATTTGAACTGTGAATTTATCATATCATGTCTTGGCCACATCCAAATACATTAAATCGGAGTTCTAAGAGACAACATCAGATATATTCCAATTCTATGACAATTAAACTTTAAAATGGGAGTAGACATTAAATTCAATCCACAACATCTGAAGAAGTAGATAATTTTGCAGTACTGTCGAGGTATTCTGTCAAGATTGATGGTGTGAGATCCTTCACATTTGAAGAAATGGCCACAGCAACAAATGACTTCGACGATTCAGCTGAAATTGGTCATGGAGGCTATGGAAAAGTCTATAAAGGAAATCTTGCTAACAGAACAGCAGTTGCTATCAAACGAGCACACGAAGATTCTCTGCAAGGTTCAAAGGAATTTGTCACAGAAATAGAATTGCTGTCAAGATTGCATCATCGTAATTTGGTATCTCTGATTGGCTATTGTGATGAAGAAGATGAGCAGGTGTGTCCCAATTTTTGAATCATTTACATAGGATAGAATATAGTGTTGAAATTCTCCCACAATCCTGTACATGTTGTGTTAGAAAAAAATATATTGGTAATGTTGTGCTAAACGTGCTTATTGTAAGGGTTCTCCAGTTACCTCAGATTTGGTAAGCTTATAGATAATTGTTGCTCATAGATAATTGTGTTTTGCAGATGCTGGTGTATGAATTCATGCCAAATGGCACTCTACGTGATCATCTTTCTGGTAAGTAAGCGGGAAGTTGTACATTCAAGTTTCCTTGGCTTCTTTTCACCCCATATAACGAACCATCTTTGTGTACGTTGAAGTCGATCATGATCTGAGCCCGTCTCCCGGAATTTATAGTTTGTGTGATTCATGTTGGCATATCGTGTTCTTTGTTTGATCATTGATAAAATTAGTGTGTACTTCTTGAACTTGTGTTGGATTTAAGCCACCTAATCTGATTTAACACTTTCTGCAGCAACTTGTAAAAGACCTCTTAACTTTGCTCAGAGGTTGCATATTGCACTGGGTGCTGCAAAGGGAATCCTCTATCTGCACACCGAGGCAGATCCTCCTATATTTCACCGTGATGTGAAGGCTACCAACATTCTCTTGGACTCCAAGTTCGTAGCAAAGGTGGCTGACTTTGGTCTTTCAAGGCTTGCTCCAGTCCCGGATATTGAAGGAAAATTGCCAGCTCATATATCCACTGTTGTTAAGGGCACCCCAGTAAGTCTCGTTATCAATGTGCCAAGATCTGCATCCACAACAATCTACTTACTGCTGTTCCATGCCACACAATAGGAAACAGATGAGCATACTTATTCAACTTGTAGTGCAAGTTTGGCTCATCATATCTATCCTGTTTTCTTTTGCCAGGGCTATCTTGATCCAGAATACTTCTTAACTCACAAATTGACAGAAAAAAGCGATGTGTATAGCCTTGGTGTTGTGCTGCTGGAACTATTGACCGGGATGAAGCCAATTCAGTTCGGTAAAAACATCGTTAGAGAGGTACGGAAGTTCCCACCCTATCCGTATCTCATGTAGAGTTCATTTTAACTGTTTGCAGATGACAAAGAGGGTACATAGTCTTGCATTTTAGCTTTTGAGAATCCTTTTTGACCGTTCAGTAGTTTTACTAGTGACCTATTTAACCTGATCCCTAATGTAGGTGAACACGGCTTACCGATCTGGAGACATTTCCGGAATCATCGACAGCCGGATGTCGTGGTGCCCTCCGGAATTCGCCACGAGGTTCCTCTCGCTGGGCCTGAAATGCTGCCAAGACGACACCGACGCGAGGCCTTACATGGCCGAAATCGCCAGGGAACTCGATGCCATCCGGAGCGCTTTGCCCGAGGGAGAAGATCTCATGTCTGTAACCTCCATGGAGACGAGCTCCTCGGGCACGCTGACCCAATCTACGTCGAACTCCTTGATAACGACCACCGGGGAGCATTTCGATATATCACATGCCTCCAGCAGCGGCGTTCCTTCCAGGATGGCGATGAATCCTCGCTAGCGTCGCCGCGCCGGCGTTCTCTGCATTGTAGATGGGTATGGACAGTAGGCATTGTAAGTAATAGCTTTCTAGAATTAACGTTGGTCCGGCCTGCCCGTCGGTTTCTTCGTCTGTACATGAAATGGGCGTTGTTGTTGATGATGTGTGTTTGAAGATCAGGGGGTTAACTTATTGTATGAGGTGTATTTGGTAGGCACTGTTGACGACTGCGAATGATGAGTGCTAACTAATTCTTTTCAGCTATGGTTATATATTGGCTGGAAACTCCTTCCATTTCTCTCTGCTTTCGAGTTTCGACTCAAGTGAGGTGTACAGCCGGCAGCCGCAACCGCCCAATCCTCGGCAACCTTCTCCCAAAACCTCTTGAACTTTAAACGCTGCCCGGGAAGGAGGGTGTGGCACGTAGTCAAGAAGGGGGCAGTGGTCAGACATAACGGTAGAGATACAACGAGGGTAGAGAGAACAATCGAACAGTCGGGGTGCGGCTCCTCCTAGTCCACCATGCATAACACCTGGTCGAGCTTGACTCGTGTGGGAGCGGCACACTCGTTAGACCACGTGTAGCGACGACCGTGAATATACAACTCTTTGAGCTTGCAATCATTTAGGAAGCGGCAAAATCTACCGATCACCCCGTCATGCGGCGGTGGAGTTTGTCATCGTTTTTTGTCCTAGCCACTGTAATCGTATTGAAGTCATGGAAGTCCCACATTTTTTTATAAAAAAGAAGTATTACCTTCGGTCTCTGCATCAGCATGATGCATATAACCTTTTTATTAAAACATGAATGTAAACAAATAGTTCGCATCCTCAGCCAAGTTGCAAAGGAGCAGCATAATAGTTTCATAAACAAATGAAGGAAAATGCCACAACCGGTAAAAATAAACATAGATGTCTAACCACCTATCTTATTATTGGACCGCCATCCAAACCGGTTAAATATATCCCGAGCTACCATCTTTCACCGGGCAGACCAGTAACCAAAGGCTCCCTGGTTTCCGCAGGAGTGAGTAACGATCACGTACGGATCGACGCCGACGCCCTGTGTAGTACCTGCAAGAAATGTATACGTATTTGTCTGTTAAAAAACATGTCATTCTTGCAATTTCATATAGCCCGTAATAATTCACAAACACCTATGCGTATATGTCTAGTAACGTTTATATCAACTCCATTTAGCCACGTCCCAAACAACATGTCAATGCTATCTGGAGGAGTAATATTAAAAGTGACTCTAACCGTTTGTCATAAAAGTTTCGCTAGCGGGCAATGGAGAAAGAGGGGTTGGATAGTCTCCTAATGATCACAAAAACTACATCGCATACTCCCTGGCCAATTACATTTTGCAAGGTCGTCCTTAGTGAGAATCACCTTCTTGTGAACAAACCACATAAAGACTTTGATTCTTAGAGGCACCTTGACCTTTCAAATATGAATTGACTTAGACACCGCCGTCGTGTCAATAAGGTCAAGATATATTGATTTAGTTGTGAAGAGCTATTTTACTGTACCCCTAAATTAATATGAGCCCTCCATTTACTCTAATCAGATGGATGCAATTGTCTGGTACTCTGGTACTCCGATATGATTACCCTGGAGTACCACGACCAAAAGTATCGGAGTACCTTGATTTCAAGGGTAAATTTGGTAATCCAGATTGTCAATTAACGTTGTACTACCACGTGAAAAATAATGAATTAACATTGTACTACGTGACGATGTGTTTAGTTACCCACTAATTACGGGATAAACAAGATGTTGTTATTTAGTTCTCCACTATTTACGGGATGTGATCCATATCCATGGATCCAACTAACCGGAGATTTTGGGCATGAATCACACACATCTAGAGAACACGTAGGCGGTAGGCATCCTCCAACTATGAATCAGATACGCACAACATGAAAGAAAAGAAAGAAAAGCAACGCGGCTAGCCTTGATTCATAATTGCTTTTTTTCCCGAAAAAAACGCTTTATTATTTATATTAAGCATTACACCCGGCCTCAATTCATAATTGCATGCTTAGAAATATGCAACTGCTTGCTCGATTACATTAAGGAAGAGAAGTATGAGTTTGTGAAATTTTAAGATCAGGCAGACATCAGAGGGCCTCGCCAGCGACCAAGGTTAAAATTAAGTTTCCATGTATGTGCTGCATGCAACGGGGCCAACGGGAGGAGGCAGCCATGGCCGTGCAAGGTCGCTCGATCATGGAGGTAGGAGATAGTGCTCATCAGGAGGCAGTTAGATCCAGATAAAAAGAAAAAACATATTATACTTACACAGTGATACAAAAAGTCTAAAATACCCTTTTGAATGAAGGGTTAGATTTAACTGGTATTCCTACCCTTGCCTTGGGAGTATCAGAGTCTAAAATACCCTTTTGAATATACCAGATGTTGTGAGGAAAGCTATCTTCTCCATGTCCTCCTACGTACCGTACATGCAAGTCAACCACTAATGGCCCGGGAAGACTTTTTCGGTAAATGACACTTTATTAACTCAAGACTTAGCACTAAGGGGATACATAAACATGACGAAAAACATCAGACCTTTGCATAGATAGAATACTTTGAGCTGTAACACAACTGTTTGGACGTTGCTCAACCTAGCCCCTCCCCCCTTCTCTCTCCTCGTTCTGACAGCTCGCAAGAAGAAATAACCATCAAAATTCATGACTAAAGCTTTCATAACCAGGGGAACACATCAACAAATTAGTTTCCTGGAGACACACAATAGCGCCCGTCATGGTGAGAGGTGGTAACCCGTGATGACCTTGCCGGAGATCTTCTCCTCTCCCTTGACCAAGCCCAAGGTTAGTTACTGAATTCTCCAAGCTCACAAGGAACGGAAGAGTAGTACATGGCTCGCACTATGATCGGAATGTCATTATCTCGCACTGATCAATGGCGCCGTACTAAAATGTAAGTGCCAAAATCATACGATACAGTGTTGGTGTTGCCAGTAATTGTTTCTTCGCAGGTGACACTCAACTTAGGCCAACTCCAAAGCACGGACGTCCGTTTTGTTCGGATTCCATCTGTTTGGAGGTGAGAATGGGTCGTGTCTGCCCCCTTATTCACGTTTCCGTCGGCCGTGCGTCCAACGCGACCGCATCTTCGACCCATTTGCCCCATGCATGCAAATGTTTAGAACCAAGGATGTTGACCGCGGCCGCGGTTCGCACTAATTCACACCAGTCGACAACACAGCCAACGCGCTACAGTCTCACGTCGGCAACAAAGCCAGCGGCCGGCACACGAGCCAGTCCTAAAAAGAACTAAGTTTTTGACGCCGGTAACAAAACCAACGGCCGACACAGGAGTCATCCCTAAAAAAGAACAAGTTTTTGACGTCGGCAACAAAGCCAGTGACCGGCACACCAACTAGCCTTTAAAAAGAACGGACATCGGCCATGACCCGAGGCCTCACCTAGTTCAGGTCGTCACGGACGAACATCTCCTTCTGTCGATTCGCGAACCAAGACTTCCTCTTCGACGACATGTTGTTCTTGTCCACGCCCATGAACGCGAGTGCAACCTCTTTAGCTTTGATGTCCGCCATGGTGGTCTCGATCTCGAGCTTCTTGAGTTGAGCGGCCTCCTCGATGTCAAGCTTCCTCTTCTTTGTTGCCTCGTCCATGTCAAGCTTCCTCCTCTCTGCGGCCTCCTCCATGGAAATCTTCTTTGTTTGGAGCTCTAGATACATTTTCAGTTGCTCTTCCTTTACTTTGGTCCTCCTCTCGCCCCTCATTTCCTTTTGGCTTATCATGTTCTCCAAAGTGCCTTGCAAGGCAATGGCCAACGCGTCATGCCTCTCGTCTGCCTTGGAGTTTGTCTTGCCCCTCGTCTTCTTGAGCAAGTCTCCCTCATCATCCACGACCTTCTTCCCTCCTTTCTTCTTCCGAGCGGCTTGATGAGCACCCAACAATGTGTGAGAGTAAACGGCTTGTTCTTGTTCCGGGCCTTGAAGGCTTCCAAAGATTGAAATGCCTACACAATCATTCATGAGGACACTAATGTCAAAGAGAAGGACACAACATGTATGAAAATGGTCACAAAATGAAAAGGCAAGAGGTTCATACCAAGTCATCAGTGCCAAGGCCATTCACGGGATAGGCTTGGACGCTCTCAAGTGCGGGACAATACTTGTTGCACTCTTGTTGAATGAACCCTCATCTCTTTTGGATTGAGTTGATATTGCGAGTTCTCTCAAATTTGTAAGAGGCAAACTTCCTTCGCTCATGGAAGGTTTTGTGAACCCTTGTCCAAAAGATGAGACCTTTTTGCTCGGCACCTCTTATAGAATCTTCTCCTATCTAAATCCAACTCTTGAAAATCAATTTATCCTCTTTCGGGGTGTATGATCACGTGCGAATGCATTGCTTCCTCTTTTGTGCCTCGGCCCTTGAGTGAGCTCATCAATAAACTGTTGGAAATATGCCCTAGAGGAAATAAATAAAGTGTTTATTATTGTATTTCCTTTTTCATGATAATCGTTTATTATCCATGCTATAATTGTATTAATTGGAAACATGGATACATGTGTGGATACATAGACAAACACAATGCCCCTAGTATGCCTCTAGTGAACTAGCTCGTTGATTGAAAGATGGTTAAGGTTTCCTAGCCATGGACATGAGATGTCATTTGATAACGGGATCACATCATTAGGAGAATGATGTGATGGACAAGATCCAAACTACAAACGTAGCTTATGATCATGTCAGTTTATTGCTACTGTTTTCTGCATGTCAAGCATATGTTCCTATGACCATGAGATCATGCAACTCACAGATATCGGAGGAGTACCTTGTGTGTATCAAACGTCGCAACGTAACTGGGTGACTATAAAGGTGCTCTACAGGTGTCTCCGAGGGTGTCTGTTGAGTTGGCATGGATCGAGACTGGGATTTGTTACTTCGTGTGACGGAGAGGTATCTCAGGGCCCACTCGGTAATACAACATCACAATGAGCCTTGCAAGCAATGTGACTAATTGTTAGTTGCGGGATCTTGTATTACAGAACGAGTAAAGAGACTTGCCGGTAACGAGATTGAACTAGGTATGGAGATACCAACGATCAAATCTCGGGCAAGTAACATACCGAAGAACAAAGGGAACATCATACGGGATTAACTGAATCCTTGACATAGAGGTTCGACCGATAAAGATCTTCGTAGAATATGTAGGAACCAATGTGGACATCCAGGTCCCGCCATTGGTTATTGACCGTAGAGGTGTCTCGGTCATGTCTACATAGTTCTCGAACCCGCAGGGTCTGCACACTTAAGGTTTGGTGACGTTTCGGTAGTATAGAGTTATGTATGGTGGTGACCGAAGTTTGTTCGGAGTCCTGGATGAGATTCCGGACGTCACGAGGAGCTCCGGAATGGTCCGGAGGTAAAGATTCATATATAGGAAGTCCGTTTTGGTCGCCGGAAAAGTTCCGGGCTCATCGGTAGTGTACCGGGAGTGCCGGTAGTGTACCGGGAGACCTCCTGGAGGGGTATTTCGACCCAAGAGGCTTCATGGGCTGTGGGAGAGTATTAACCAGCCCTTAGTGGGCTGGTGGAATAGCCACACAAGGCCCATGCGCCAGGAGAGAAAAGCCCAAATAGAAAAGTGGAGAAAAAGGCAAAAAAAGGAAGAGTCCTACTCCTACTAGGAGTGGAGGAGGAGTAGGACTCCTCCACCTTGGCCGGCCGACTCCTAGAGGGCCTTGCCCTTGCGACAAGGCTGACTCTCCTCTCCTCCTATATATATTGGTGGAATAGAGGGTTTTTGCACAGAATTTACGGCCACGTGCTACCCGTTCCACCGGTGCTCCTCTAGATCGGTTTTCCGCAGTGCTTAGGCGAAGCCCTGCCAGAATCACTCTACCACCATCGCCGGAGCACCGCCATGCTGCCGGTGAACTCTTCCTCCTCTCCGCCTCCTCTTGCTGGATCAAGACGGTGGAGATCGTCATCAAGTTGCACATGTGCTGAACGCGGAGGTGCCGTCCGTTCGGTACTAGATCGGAAGGATCGTGATCAAGGCCACGGGACGTTCGTGATTGGATCGCAGACGGATCGTGACGAGATCGCGGGATGGTTCGTGATTGGTTCGCGGGACGGTTCGTGATTAGATCGCGGGACGCTCGGCGATTTGGATCACGAAGAAGTTCGACTACACCAACCGCGTTTCTTAACGCTTCCCGCTTAGCGATCTACATGGGTACGTAGATCAACTCCCCCTCTCGTAGATGCTCATCACCATGGATAGGTTTGCGTGTGCGTAGGATTTTTTTCCCATGCAACGTTCCCCAACAGTGGTATCAGAGCTAGGTTGATGGTTCGATGAGATCTCGAGTAGAACACAAAAGGTTTGTGGGCGTTGATGCTTAGATTGCTTCCTTCCTTGGTCGGATTTTGGTTCAGCAGTATTGTGAGATGAAGCGGCCCGGACCAACATTACTCGTACGCTTACGAGAGACCGGTTCCCTCGACACAACTTGTTGCCTAGATGTCTTGCGGGTGGCAGTTTCTCTCACTTTAGTTGGATCGGATTCGACAAAGGCGGTCCTTGAGAAGGTTGAAAAGCAAATTATGTATCACTGTTGTGGTTTATGCGTAGGTGAGAATCGTTCTTGCTAGAAACCCGTAGCAGCCATGTAAAACATGCAACAACAATTAGAGGACGTCTAACTTGTTTTTGTAGGGTATGTTGTGATGTGATATGGCCAATTACATGATGTGATATATGTGATGTATGAGATGATCATGTGATGTATAGATTATCACGACTTGCATGTCGTTGAGTACGGCAACCGGCAGGAGCCATAGGGTTGTCTTTAATTATTGTATGACCTGCGTGTCAATCATTAAGCGCTATGTAATGCTTTACTTTATCGCTAAAAGGTAGCAATAATAGTAGAAGCATGCAGGGTGTGACAACCTCGATGGCGACACATTGATGGAGATCAAGATGATGGAGATCATGGTGTTGTGCCGGTGACGATGAAGATCATGCCGGTGCTTTCAAGATGGAGATCTAAAGCACAAGTTCATGGCCATATCATGTCACTTATGAATTGCATGTGATGTTAATCCTTTTATGCACCTTGTTATGCTTAGTACGGAGGTAGCATTATAAGGTGATCCCTCACTTAAATTTCAAGATAAAATTGTGTTCTCCCCGAGTGTGCACCGTTGCAAAAGTTCGTCGTGTTGAGACACCACATGATGATCGGGTGTGATAGACTCTACGTTCACATACAACGGGTGCAAGCCATTTTTGCACGCGCAGAACACTCAAGTTAAACTTGACGAGCCTAGCATGTACAGACATGGCCTCGGAACACAAGAGACCAAAAGGTCGAACATGAGTCATATAGTAGATATGATCAACATAATGATGTTCACCATTGAAGCCACCTCAACTCACGTGATGATCGGACTTGAGTTGGTGGATTTGGATCATGTGACACTCAGATGACCTGAGGGATGTCAATTTGAGTGGGAGCTTTAGTAATTTGATTAACTAAACTCGTTATCATGAACAATAGTCTAAATGAACTTTGCATATTTATGTTGTAGATCAATGGCTCGCGCAGTAGCACCCCTGAATTTTAATGCGTTCCTAGAGAAAGCTAAACTGAAAGATGATGGAAGTAACTTTGTTGACTGGGCCCGTAATCTGAGGATTACCCTCATGGCTTCCCAGAAATCATATGTCCTTGATGCACCGCTTGGTGACCAACCAGAAGACATGACCTCCGAAGATGTTAAGAACGCTTGGGAGGCACGTACTGGAGATTACTCAATAGTTCAGTGTGCAATATTGTATGGCTTAGAACCGGGACTTCAAAGACGTTTTGAATGTCATGGAGCATATGAGATGTTCCAGGAGTTGAAGCTTATCTTTCAGAAGAACGCCCGGATCGAGAGGTATGAAACCTCTGATAAGTTCTATGCTTGCAAGATGGAGGAGAATGGGTCTATCAGTGAACATATACTCAGAATGTCTGGGTATTCAACTCGTCTAGCGGAGTTGGGAATTTCCCTTCCGCCAGAGGCGATCACTGACAGAGTTCTTCAATCACTGCCACCTAGTTACAAGAGCTTTGTGATGAACTATAACATGCACAGGATGAACAAGTCAGTCGCCGAGCTGTTTGCGATGCTAAAAGTCGCTGAGTCTGAAATCCAGAAAGAACATCAAGTGTTGATGGTCAATAAAACCACTAGTTTCAAGAAAAATGGCAAAGTCAAGGGTAAGGGCAAGAAGGGTAAAACCAAGAAGGATGGCAAAGCAGTTGCTACTCCTGCAAAGAAGCCCAAGCATGGACCCAAGCCAGAAACTGAGTGCTTTCATTGCAAAGGAACTGGTCACTGGAAGCGGAACTGCCCCAAGTACCTGGCTGACAAGAAGGCGGCCAACGACAAACAAGGTATATATGATATACATGTTATTGATGTGTACCTTACTGGCTCTTGTAGTAGTGCCTGGGTATTTGATACCGGTTCGGTTGCTCACATTTGCAACTCAAAGCAGGAACTACGAAATAAACGAAGGCTGGCAAAGGACGAAGTGACAATGCGCGTGGGAAATGGTTCCAAGGTTGATGTGATCGTAGTCGGCACGCTCTCTCTTCGATTACCATCGGGATTAGTGATGAACCTGAATAATTGTTATTTAGTGCCTGCGTTAAGCATGAACATTATATCTGGATCTTGTTTATTGCGAGACGGTTACTCATTTAAATCAGAGAATAAAGGTTGTTCTATTTATATGAGTAATATCTTTTATGGTCATGCACCCAATGTTAGGGGTTTATTCATATTGAATCTTGATAGTAATGACACACATGTTCATAACATTGATGCCAAAAGATGTAGAATTGATAATGATAGTACCACTTTCTTGTGGCACTGCCGTTTAGGTCATATTGGTGTAAAACGCATGAGGAAGCTCCATGCTGATGGACTTTTGGAGTCACTTGATTTTGAATCACTTGACACATGTGAGCCATGCCTCATGGGCAAGATGACTAAAACGCCGTTCTCTAGAACAATGGAACGGGCGAGTGACTTATTGGAAATCATACACACTGATGTGTGCGGTCCAATGAATGTTACAACGCGTGGTGGATATCGTCATTTTCTCACCTTCACTGATGACTTAAGTAGATATGGGTATATTTACTTAATGAAACACAAGTCTGAAACGTTTGAAAAGTTCAAGCAATTTCAGAGTGAAGTTGAAAATCATCATAACAAGAAGATTAAGTTCCTGCGATCTGATCGAGGAGGTGAATATCTGAGTTATGAGTTTGGCAGTCACTTAAGACAGTGTGGAATTGTTTCACAGTTGACACCGCCCGGAAGACCATAGCGTAATGGTGTGCCCGAACGTCGTAATCGAACATTATTAGATATGGTGCGTTCTATGATGTCTCTTGCTGATTTGCCACTATCGTTTTGGGGTTATGCATTAGAGACAGCTGCATTCACTTTAAATAGGGCACCATCAAAATCCGTTGAGACGACGCCATATGAACTGTGGTTTGGCAAGAAGCCAAAGTTGTCGTTTCTTAAAGTTTGGGGATGTGATGCTTATGTCAAAAAGCTTCAGCGTGAAAAGCTAGAACCCAAAGCGGAGAAATGCGTCTTCATAGGATACCCGAAAGAGACAATCGGGTATACCTTCTATCTCAGATCCGAAGGCAAAGTGTTTGTTGCTAAAAACGGAACATTTCTTGAGAAAGAGTTTCTCTCGAAAGAATTGAGTGGGAGGAAAATAGAGTTTGATGAGGTTATTGAACCTTTACTTCAACCAGAAAGTAGCGCAGCGCAAAAAGGTGTTTCTGTGGAACCTACGACGCTAGAAGAGGAAGTTAATGATGATGATCATGAAGCTTCGGATCAAGCAGCTATTGAACCTCGTAGGTCGACAAGGCCGCGTACTACCCCTGAGTGGTACGGCAACCCTGTCTTGGAGTTCATGTTGTTGGACAACAATGAACCTACGAGCTATGGAGGAGAAGTGATGGGCCCAGATTCCGAGAAATGGTTAGAGGCCATGAAATCCGAGATGGGATCCATGTATGAAAACAAAGTATGGACTTTGGAAGTATTACCTGAAGGGCGAAAGGCCATTCAGAACAAATGGATCTTTAAGAAGAAGACAGACGCGGACGGTAATGTCACCGTCTATAAAGCTCGACTTGTGGCAAAGGGTTTTTCACAAGTTCAAGGAGTTGACTACGATGAGACTTTCTCACACGTAGCGATGCTTAAGTCTCTCAGAATCATGTTAGCAATAGCTGCCTATTTCGACTATGAAATTTGGCAGATGGATGTAAAAACAGCGTTCCTCAATGGGTTCCTTGAGGAAGAGTTGTATATGATGCAACTCGAAGGTTTTGTCGATCCAGAGAATGCTGACAAAGTTTGCAAACTCCAGCGATCCATTTATGGACTGGTGCAAGCATCTCAGAGTTGGAATAAGCGCTTTGATGAGGTGATCAAAGCATTTGAGTTTATACAAGTTTACGGAGAAGCTTGTATTTACAAGAAAGTGAGTGGGAGCTCTATAGCATTTCTAGTATTATATGTGGATGACATATTGCTGATTGGAAACAATATAGAAATGCTAGAAAGCGTGAAGGAATATTTGAACAAGAGTTTTTCAATGAAGGACCTAGGAGAAGCTGCTTTCATATTAGGCATTAAGATCTATAGAGATAAATCGAGACACTTAATAGCACTTTCACAGAGCACATACCTTGATAAAGTTTTGAAGAAGTTTAAAATGGAATAGTCCAAGAAGGGGTTCTTGCCTGTATTACAAGGTGTGAAGTTGAGTAAAACTCAATGCCCAGTAACTGAAGAAGATAAAGAAAAGATGAGTGTCATCCCCTATGCTTCGGCCATAGGCTCTATCATGTATGCAATGTTGTGCACAAGACCCGATGTCAGCCTTGCCATAAGTATGGCCGGAATGTTTCAAAGTGATCCTGGAATGGAGCACTGGCAAGCGGTCAAGAATACCTTAAGTACCTGAAAAGGACTAAAGAAATGTTTCTCGTTTATGGAGGTGATGAACAGCTCGTCGTAAAGGGTTACGACGATGCAAGCTTTGACACTGATCCGGACGACTCTAAGTCACAAACCGGATACGTATTTATTCTTAACAGGGGAGCGGTAAGCTGGTGCAGTTCCAAGCAAAGCGTGGTAGCTGATTCTACGTGCGAAGCGGAATACATCGTAGCCTTAGAGGCGGCGAAGGAAGGTGTCTGGATGAAGCAGTTCATGACAGATCTTGGAGTAGTGCCCAGTGCACTGAATCCAATGAACCTGTTCTGTGACAACACTGGTGCCATTGGTCTGGCCAAGGAACCAAGGTTTCACAAGAGGACTAGACACATAAAGCGACGCTTCAACTCCATCCGCGATTACATCTTGGAGAAAGACATAAGTATTTGCAAAGTGCACACGGATCTGAATGTTGCAGACCCGTTGACTAAACCTCTTCCAAGGGCTAAACATGATCAACACTAGAACTGCATGGGTGTTCGATTCATTACAATGTAAATCACATAGTGATGTGAACTAGATTATTGACTCTAGTGCAAGTGGGAGACTGTTGGAAATATGCCCTAGAGGCAATAAATAAAGTGTTTATTATTGTATTTCCTTGTTCATGATAATCATTTATTATCCATGCTATAATTGTATTAATTGGAAACATGGATACATGTGTGGATACATAGACAAACACAATGTCCCTAGTATGCCTCTAGTGAACTAGCTCGTTGATTGAAAGATGGTTAAGGTTTCCTAGCCATGGACATGAGATGTCATTTGATAACGGGATCACATCATTAGGAGAATGATGTGATGGACAAGACCCAAACTACAAACGTAGCTTATGATCGTGTCAGTTTATTGCTACTGTTTTCTGCATGTCAAGCATATGTTCCTATGACCATGAGATCATGCAACTCACAGATATCGGAGGAGTACCTTGTGTGTATCAAACGTCGCAACATAACTGGGTGACTATAAAGGTGCTCTACAGGTGTCTCCGAGGGTGTCTGTTGAGTTGGCATGGATCGAGACTGGGATTTGTTACTCCGTGTGACGGAGAGGTATCTCAGGGCCCACTCGGTAATACAACATCACAATGAGCCTTGCAAGCAATGTGACTAATTGATAGTTGCGGGATCTTGTATTACGGAACGAGTAAAGATACTTGCCAGTAACAAGATTGAACTAGGTATGGAGATACCGATGATCGAATCTCGGGCAAGTAACATACCGAAGAACAAAGGGAACATCATACGGGATTAACTGAATCCTTGACATAGAGGTTCGACCGATAAAGATCTTCATAGAATATGTAGGAACCAATGTGGACATCCAGGTCCCGCCATTGGTTATTAACCGTAGAGGGGTCTCGGTCATGTCTACATAGTTCTCGAACCCGCAGGGTCTGCACACTTAAGGTTTGGTGACGTTTCGGTAGTATAGAGTTATGTATGGTGGTGAACGAAGTTTGTTTGGTGTCCCAGATGAGATCCCGGACGTCACGAGGAGCTCTGGAATGGTCTGGAGGTAAATATTCATATATAGGAAGTCCCGTTTTGGTCGCCGGAAAAGTTTCGGGCTCATCGGTAGTGTACCGCGAGTGCCGGTAGTGTACCGGGAGACCTCCGGGAGGGGTATTTCGACCCAAGAGGCTTCATGGGCTGTGGGAGAGTATTAACCAGCCCTTATTGGGCTGGTGGAATAGCCACACAAGGCCCATGCTCCAGGAGAGGAAAGCCCAAAGAGAAAAGTGGAGAAAAAGGCAAAAAAAGGAAGAGTCCTACTCCTACTAGGAGTGGAGGAGGAGTAGGACTCCTCCACCTTGGCCGGCCGACTCCTAGAGGGCCTTGCCCTTGCGCCAAGGCTGGCTCTCCTCTCCTCCTATATATACTGGTGGAATAGATGGTTTCTTCATAGAATTTACGACCACGTGCTACCCGTTCCACCGGTGCTCCTCTAGATCGGTTTTCCGCAGTGCTTAGGCGAAGCCCTACCGGAATCACTCCACCACCATCGCCGGAGCACCGTCACGCTGCCAGTGAACTCTTCCTCCTCTCTGTCTCCTCTTGCTGGATCAATACGGTGGAGATCGTCATCAAGTTGCATGTGTGCTGAACCCGGAGGTGCCGTCCGTTCGGTACTAGATCGGAAGGATCGTGATCAAGGCCACGGGACGTTCGTGATTGGATCGCGGGACGGATCATGACAAGATCTCGGGACGGTTCGTGATTGGTTCGCGGGACGGTTCGTGATTAGATCACGGGATGCTCGGCGATTTGGATCGCGAAGAAGTTCGACTACACCAACCGCGTTTCTTAACGCTTCCCGCTTAGCGATCTACAAGGGTACGTAGATCAACTCCCCCTCTCGTAGATGCTCATCACCATGGATAGGTTTGCGTGTGTGTAGGAAATTTTTTGTTTCCCATGCAACGTTCCCCAACATGAACACCAATGGCTGTTGTGAAATGTCAATCTCCTCCTCCTCATCTTCACAATACAAGTCATCATCATCATGCCATGAGTTGCCATGGTTGTCCTCCTCTTCATCATGGTAGGCAAAATCAATGTCCTCATAGTGGTCGCGGTCGTCCTAGCTGTGGGTCTCGTCGGGATTGGAAGTCTGGCCTTGGCCATCGAGATAGAAGGCCTCGCCACAGACCTCGAAGATGACACTCTTCATGAAGCTGAGCAATCAGGGTCGTCGGCTGCCGGCGTTGGCTGTGCCATTCCATCAAACAGCTTGCGGACGCCGGCGAAGCCTGCTGTCGGACACGACCGGGGATGCTTCCTTTGCATCCTGTCAGACGTGTGGCCAGCGCCATTGTACCCCAGCATCACATTGAGGTCGATGACACCCGCGGGCGTGGCCGTAGCGACCACGCTGCCCTCCGGCGACGTGGAGAACCTTGTATGTCCATGACCGTAAGGCGGCGAACCGGGTGTGGTGGACGAGCTCGGCGACCGGTGCTGAGGAGGCGAACGGCCGACAATCCCGTGCTTGCTGTGGCCATGGTAGTGACCGAGGGGATGACTGGCGGTGGTCGTGCTAACCCTAGCATGAGGAGGGCATGTGCCTTGGCGATGATGTATTCTTTCTCGTCGGTGTCAGCTTGATGCTGCGCATGATGCCGCGCGACAACGTCGGCGGTGTGGGCCGCAGCGGCATTCGCCTCCATCGGCTTTGTCCACCAGCCCCTCCTCTTCGCTGCTTGGGCATCGAGTCGGGCGATCTCCTCCGGCATGCACTTAGACTGAGACTTATTGGGACCCTTCGGACCCTTCTTCTTTGCCGCATGGGGCACGGCCGCGGCCGCATCGCCGAGGTTCGTCGGGCCGCTGTCCATGAAGGCGGGAGGGGGAGGGGCCGCTCGAGAGGGTTTGGATGAAATTGAGGGAAAGTGAGAGAGGGGTGTATCACCAACAGCGGGCTAGGGGGGGACAAAGGCGCGTGTCTTGCCAGTCCGTTCGCTGTCCGTTTGGCCGCAAACGAGACCCAAACTTGGGTCGGGAATGAGTCGAAAGCAGGCTGAAAACGCACATTTGTCTGTTTGCGGCCGCGCGTTAGGCTGCGATTTGTGTCTGTTTACCCCCAAACGGACGCGGGCGGAAGATTTGGGGTCGTGCGTTGGAGTTGGCCTTATGCTTGCAACTGCAGCCTGTCTCGCTGACTTTGCGAGCCAGTTGTTTTTCTGGGAGACCAGGTTGGGAGCACATGTGGCTGTGCCATCATTGCCTCCTTGCATCCACTGGGTAGACATATGTATTGCCCTACTTTGTTTAAGACGTGTGTTTCATTCAGCGAATTGAAGCGAGTATGATTTGACTCCATCAAATATTATCTGAATTTTGTGCCATCGGCAAATGGTGCGAATCCACAACCCGTGAGGAATTTGGGATTGTTCGCCTGCTGAATTTTGCATTATTAATAGGGATTTCTATTTCCGTGCCTCTGATTGCTTAGTTGTGCTTAGTTTCATCTAAGGAGTCTAAATTTCCTCACTCCCCTCACTGCTCCACTCTCATAAAAGCCTAAATGGAGCCTTGACATCGGGTCAAAGCGGTTGACCGTTACCTCCTTAGTTACTGACGCATGGGGATAGAAAGACATGTGGCCCATGTATGACATGTGGGCATAGCCGTTACAGCCTATGAAAAGTGGGACATGGGCTTGTCAATTTACTCGTGCATAGAGCCCTGAACGTGGTCTAACCGTATACTAGTATTAGTATATGTGCGTTTTGTTTCCCCGTGCACCATACTACGGTCGTGGGCGTGCACGTGTCGATGAAAAACTTCCAAAAACATCCCATCGTATAAGAGGAGGGTAAGCACCACCGACTGCATCGGCCCCACCATTTCCCCCCAATTCGCCTCCCTCGCCGCAGAAAAACCCTCACCCACACCGCACTTGTCATTGCACCGAATCGCTCACTCCCACCGCACTTCCCTCCATCCAGCCGCTTGTTTCCGACTCTAATGAAGGAAACTCATGGTGTTGCAGCCGCTTTGGCCGGAGATGTGTTGGAGGAGAAAGTCGCCGTTAACGTGCGATATGCCGTGCAGGGAGTTGCATGTGTCCATGATGGTGCGGCAGATGCTGCAACCATAGCTATAGTTGCAGCTGCTGTGGTGGATCTACTGGAGAAGGAGGTGGCGGGCTCCGACTCGGCCATTCCGGAGCTAGAGGTAAAGGTGTCGAGCGACGCGGTGCATGTAGGTGCGTAGGCTGACGCTGAGAAGGTGGTTGAGGAGGTACTTCTCATTTCCTTTTCGTAGGTAGTGCTAAGATTAAGAATATAGTGTTAGTTAGTTAGATTATGATTCTGTTGGGGAACGTTGCATGGGAAACAAAAAATTTGCTACGCACACGCAAGATCTATCCATGGTGATGAGCATCTACGAGAGGGAGAGTGGATCTACATACCCTTGTAGATCGCTAAGCGAGAAGCGTTAAGAGACGCGGTTGATGTAGTCGAACGTCTTTGCGGTCCATATCGCCGAGCGTCCTGCAATCCCATAACGATCCATCTCGTGATCCGATCATGATCCGTCCCGCAATCTCATCATGATCCGTCTCGCGATCTTGATCACGGTCCTTCCGATCTAGCGCCGAACGGACGACACCTCCACGTTCAGCACACGTACAGCTCGATGACGATCTTCGCCTTCTTGATCCAGCAAGAGGGAGTGGAGAGGTAGAAGAGTTCTCTGGCAGCACGACGGCATTGCGGCGATGATGGTGGAGCTATTCCAGCAGGGCTTCGTCTAAGCACCGCTGAAACCGATCTAGAGGAGAAACTACGAACTAGAGGAGAGGTAGCACGTAGCTGTTTTTCTGTGTCAAAAAGCCCTCAAACCTCTAGTACATATAGGAGGAGGGAGGGAGGAGATTTGGCTCTCAAGGGGCCAGCCCTTGCGTCGGCCTAAGTGGGAGGAGGAGGAGTCCTCCTCCAATCCTAGTAGGATTAGGACTCCTTCTCTCCCACTTGGAAAACTCCTTTTCCACAATTTTCCCTTAGGACTTCTCCTCCCAGCCGCATGGGCCTCTTGTGGGACTTAGTCCAGCCCACTAAGGGCTGGTATACCTCTTCTCACAGCCCATGTAGCCTCTTGGGTCGAAATACCCCTCCCGATGGTCCCCCGGCACCCTCCCGGTACTCCCGGTACACTACCGATGAGCCCGAAACTTTTTCGGCGACCAAAACAGGACTTCCTATATATCAATATTTATCTCTGGACCATTCCGAAGCTCCTCATGATGTCCGGGATCTCATCTGGGACTCCGAACAGCCTTCGGTCACCACCATACATAACTCTACACTACTGAAACGTCACCAAACCTTAAGTGTGTAGACCCTGCGGGTTCGAGAACTATGTAGACATGACCGAGACACCTCTACGGTCAATAACCAATAGCGGGACCTGGATGCCCATATTGGTTCCTACATATTCTACGAAGATCTTTATCGGTCGAACCTCTATGTCAAGGATTCAGTTAATCTCGTATGATGTTCCCTTTGTTCTTCGGTATGTTACTTGCCCGAGATTCGATCGTCGGTATCTCCATACCTAGTTCAACCTCATTACCGGCAAGTCTCTTTACTCGTTCCGTAATACAAGATCCCGTGACTAACACTTAGTCACATTGCTTGCAAGGCTTATTGTGATGTTATATTACCGAGTGGGCCCTGAGATACCTCTCCGTCACACGGAGTAACAAATCCCAGTCTTGATCCATGCCAACTCAACAGACACCCTCGGAGATATCTGTAGAGCACCTTTATAGTCACCCAGCTATGTTGTGACATTTGATACACACAAGGCACAGTTACATGATCTCATGGTCATAGGAACATATACTTCACATGCAGAAAACAGTAGCAATAACTGACACGATCATATGCTACGTTTGTAGTTTGGGTCTTGTCCATCACATCATTCTCCTAATGATGTGATACCGTTATCAAATGACATCACATGTCAATGGCTAGGAAACCTTGACCATCTTTGATCAACGAGCTAGTTCACTAGAGGCATACTAGGGACAAAGTGTTGTCTATTTACCCACACATGTAATGTGTTTCCAATCAATACAATTATAGCATGGACAATAAACGATTATCATGAACAAGGAAATATAATAATAAACACTTTATTTATTGACTCTAGGGCATATTTCCAATAGTCTCCCACTTGCACTAGAGTCAATAATCTAGCTCACATCACTATGTGATTTTCATTGTAATGAATCGAACACCCATCCAGTTCTGGTGTTGATCATGTTTTGCCCTTGGAAGAGGTTTAGTCAATGGGTCTGCAACATTTAGATCCGTGTGCACTTTGCAAATATTTATGTCCTTCTCCTCGATGTAATCACGGATGGAGTTGAAGCGTCACTTTATGTGTCCGGTCCTCTTGTGCAACCTTGGTTCCTTGGCCAGAGCAATGGCACCAGTGTTGTCATAGAATGGGTTCATTGGATTCAGTGCACTGGGCACTACTCCAAGATCTGTCATGAAATGCTTCATCCAAACACCTTCCTTCGCCACCTCCGAGGCTGCGATGTACTACGCTTCGCATGTAGAATCGGCTACCACGCTTTGCTTGGAACTGCACCAGCTTACCGCTCCCCCGTTGAGAATAAATACGTATCGGGTTTGTGACTTAGAGTCATCCAGATCAGTGTCAAAGCTTGCATCGACGTAACCCTTTACGACGAGCTCTTCATCACCTCCATAAACGAGAAACATTTCCGTAGTCCTTTTCAGATACTTAAGGATATTCTTGACCGCTACCCAGTGCTCCATTCCAGGATCACTTTGAAACCTTCCGGCCATACTTATGGCAAGGCTGACATTGGGTCTTGTGCATAGTATTGCATACATGATAGAGCCTATGGCTGAAGCATAGGGGATGACACTCATCTTTTCTCTATCTTCTGCAGTCACTGGGCATTGAGTCTTACTCAACTTCACACCTTGTAACACAGGCAAGAACCCCTTCTTGGACTGATCCATTTTGAACTTCTTCAAAACTTTATCAAGGTATGTGCTCTATGAAAGTGCTATTAAGCGTCTCGATCTATCTCTATAGATCTTAATGTCTAATATGAAAGCAGATTCTCCGAGGTCCTTCGTTGAAAAACTCTTGTTCAAATATTCCTTCACGCTTTCCAGCATTTCTATATTGTTTCCAATCAGCAATATGTCATCCACATATAATATTAGAAACGATATAGAGCTCCCACTCACTTTCTTGTAAATACAAGCTTCTCCATAAACTTTTATAAACTCAAACGCTTTGATCACCTCATCAAAGTGCTTATTCCAACTCCGAGATGCTTGCACCAGCCCATAAATGGATCACTAGAGTTTGCAAACTTTGTCAGCATTCTCTGGATCGACAAAACCTTCTGGTTGCATCATATACAACTCTTTGTCAAGGAAACCATTGAGGAACGCTGTTTTGACATCCATCTGCCAAATTTCATAGTCGAAATAAGCAGCTATTGCCAACATGATTCTGACAGACTTAAGCATCACTACGGATGAGAATGTCTCATCGTAGTCAACTCCTCGAACTTGTGAAAAACCCTTTGCCACAAGTCGAGTTTTATAGACGGTGACATTACCGTTCGTGTCCGTCTTCTTCTTAAAGATCCATTTGTTCTGAATGGCCTTCGCCCTTAAGGTAATAGTTCCAAAGTCCATACTTTGTTTTCATACATGGATCCCATCTCGGATTTCATGGCCTCTAACCATTTTTTGGGCCCATCACCGCTCCTCCATAGCTCGTAGGTTCATTATCTAATAAGGTTCGATTACGACGTTCGAACACACCATTACGCTGTGGTGTTCCAGGCGGTGTCAATTGTGAAACAATTCCACACTGTCTTAAGTGACTGCCAAACTCATAAGTCAGATATTCACCTCCTTGATCAGAACGCAGGAATTTAATCTTCTTGTTACGATGATTCTCAACTTCACTCTGAAATTGCTTGAACTTTTCAAACGTTTCAGACTTGTGTTTCATTAAGTAAATATACCCATATCTACTTAAGTCATTAGTGAAGGTGAGAAAATAACAATATCCACCATGCGCTGTAACATTCATTGGACCGCACACATCAGTATGTATGATTTCCAATAAGTCACTCGCTCGTTCCATTGTTCTAGAGAACGACGTTTTAGTCATCTTGCCCATGAGGCATGGTTCACATGTGTCAAGTGATTCAAAATCAAGTGACTCCAAAAGTCCATCAGCATGGAGCTTCCTCATGCGTTTTACACCAATATGACCTAAACGGCAGTGCCACAAGAAAGTGGTACTATCATTATCAACTCTACATCTTTTGGCATCAATGTTATGAACATGTGTGTCTTCACTATCAAGATTCAATACGAATAAACCCCTCACATTGGGTGCATGACCATAAAAGATATTACTCATATAAATAGAACAACCTTTATTCTCTGATTTAAAGGAGTAACCGTCTCTCAATAAGCAAGATCCAGATATAATGTTCATGCTTAACGCAGGCACTAAATAACAATTATTCAGGTTCATCACTAATCCCGATGGTAATCGAAGAGAGAGCGTGCCGACGGCGATCACATCAACCTTGGAACAATTTCCCACGCGCATCGTCACTTCATCCTTTGCGAGCCTTCGTCTATTCCGTAGTTCCTGTTTTGAGTTGCAAATGTGAGCAACCAAACCAGTATCAAATACCCAGGCACTACAACGAGAGCTATTAAGGTACACATCAATAACATGTATATCATATATACCTTGTTTGCCATTGGCCGCCTTCTTGTCAGCCAGGTACTTGGGGCAGGTCCGCTTCTAGTGACCAGTTTCCTTGCAATGAAAGCACCCAGTTTCTGGCTTGGGTCCATGCTTGGGCTTCTTTACAGGAGTAGCAACTGCTTTGCCATCCTTCTTGGTTTTACCCTTCTTGCCCTTGCCCTTGCCATTCTTCTTGAAACTAGTGGTTTTATTGACCATCAACACTTGATGTTCTTTCTGGATTTCAGACTCAGCGACTTTTAGCATCGCAAACATCTCGGCGACTGACTTGTTCATCCCGTGCATGTTATATTTCATCACAAAGCTCTTGTAACTAGGTGGCAGTGATTGAAGAACTCTGTCAGTGATCGCCTCTGGCGGAAGGGAAATTCCCAACTCCGCTAGACGAGTCGAATACCCAGACATTCTGAGTATATGTTCGCTGATAGACCCGTTCTCCTTCATCTTGCAAGCATAGAACTTATGAGAGGTCTCATACCTCTCGATCCGAGCATTCTTCTGAAAGATAAACTTCAACTCGTGGAACATCTCATATGCTCCATGACGTTCAAAACGTCGTTGAAGTCCCTGTTCTAAGCCATACAATATTGCACACTGAACTATTGAGTAATCTCTAGTACGTGCCTCCCAAGCGTTCTTAATGTCTTCGGAGGTCATGTCTTCTGGTTGGTCACCAAGCAGTGCATCAAGGACATATGATTTCTGGGAAGCCGTGAGGATAATCCTCAGATTATGGGCCCAGTCAACAAAGTTACTTCCATCATCTTTCAACTTAGCTTTCTCTAGGAACGCATTAAAATTCAGGGATGTTACTGCGCGAGCCATTGATCTACAACCTAAATATGCAAAGGTTACTTAGACTATTGTTCAAGATAATGAGTTTAGTTAATCAAATTACTAAAGCTCCCACTCAAATTGACATCCCTCAGGTCATCTGAGTGTCACATGATCCAAATTCACCAACTCAAGTCTGATCATCACGTGAGTTGAGGTGGCTTCAATGGTGAACATCATCATGTTGATCATATCTACTATATGACTCATGTTCTACCTTTCGGTCTCTTGTGTTCCGAGGCCATGTCTATACATGCTAGGCTCGTCAAGTTTAACCCGAGTGTTCTGCATGTGCAACACTGGCTTGCACCCGTTGTATGTGAACGTAGAGTCTATCACACCCGATCACCACGTGGTGCCTCGACACGATGAACTTTTGTAACGGTGCACACTCGGGGAGAACACAATTCATCTTGAAATTTAAGTGAGGGATCACCTTATAATGCTACCATCATCCTAAGCAAAACAAGGTGCATAAAAGGATTAACATCACATGCAAATCATAAGTGACATGATATGGCCATGAACTTGTGCTTTTGATCTCCATCTAGAAAGCACCAACATGATCTCCATCGTCACCGGCACGACACCATGATCTCCATCATCTTGATCTCCATCAACGTTTCGCCATTGGGGTTGTCGCGCCCAACATGCTTCAACTACTATTGTTACCATTTAGTGATAAAGTAAAGCATTACATAGCGCTTAATGATTGACATGCAGGTCATACAATAATTAAAGACAACCCTATGGCTCCTGCCGGTTGTCGTACTCATCGACATGCAATTCGTGATAATCTATACATCACATGATCATCTCATACAGCACATATATCACATCACAACATACCCTGCAAAAACAAGTTAGACGTCCTCTAATTGTTGCTGCATGTTTTACGTGGCTGCTACGGGTATCTAGCAAGAACAATTCTCATCTACGCAAAAACCACAACGGTGATACACTAGTTGCTTTTCAACCTTCTCAAGGATCGCCTTTGTCGAATCCGATCCAACTAAAGTGAGAGAAACTGGCACCCGCAAGCCATCTATGCAACAAGTTGCGGTTGAGGGAACCGGTCTCTCGTAAGCGTACGAGTAGTGTTGGTCCGGGCCGCTTCATCTCACAATACCGCTGAACCAAAACACGACCAAGGGAGGAAGCAATCTAAGCATCAACGCCCACAAACTCTTTGTGTTCTACTCGAGATCTCATATACACATACACCTTGCTCATAATGCCACTATTGGGGAATGTTGCATGGGAAACAAAAAATTTCCTACACACACGCAGATCTATCCATGACGATGGGTATCTACGAGAGGGTGAGTGGATCTACGTACCCTTGTAGATCGCTAAGCGGGAAGCGTTAAGAAATGCGGTTGGTGTAGTCGAACGTCTTCACGATCCAAATCACCGAGAGTCCCACGATCCAATCATGATACGTCCCACGATCCAATCCTGATCCGTCCCGCGATCCAATCACGATCCGTCCCACGAACTCGATCACGGTCCTTCCGATCTAGCGTCGAACGGACGACACCTCCGCGTTCAGCACACATACAACTCGATGATGATCTCCGCCTTCTTGATCCAGCAAGAGGGAGCGGAGAGTAAGAAGAGTTCTCCGGCAGCATGACGGCACTCTGGCGATGGTGGTGGAGCTATTTCGGCAGGGCTTCGCCTAAGCACCGTAGAAATCCGATCTAGAGGAGAAACTATGCACTGGAGGAACGAGTAGCACGTGGCTGAAATTCTGGCGCAAAAACCCTAAAACCTCCAGTATATGTAAGAGGGAGGGAGGAGAGGCCTTGGCGTAAGGGCCAAGTCCTCCTTGGTTCGGCCGAAGTGGGAGGAGAGGAGGATTCCTCCCCTTTTTGCCTTTTCTCCACTTTTCCCTTTGGGCTTTTCTTTCCCTAGCCGCATGGGCCTTGTGTGGGACTTCCACCAGCCCACTAAGGGATGGTATTTACTCTCCCACAGCCCATGAAGCCTCTTGGGTCGAAATACCCCTCCCGGTGGTCTCCCGGTACACTACCGACACTCCCGGTACACTACCGATTAGCCCGAAACTTTTCCGGCGACCAAAACAGGACTTCCTATATATGAATCTTTACCTACGGACCCTTCCAGAGCTCCTCGTGACATCCAAGATCTCATCCGGGAGTCCGAACAACCTTTGGTCACCACCATACATAACTCTACACTACCGAAACGTCACCAAACCTTAAGTGTGTAGACCCTGCGGGTTCGAGAACTATGTAGACATGACTGAGACACCTCTATGGTCAATAACCAATAGCGGGACCTGGACTCCCATATTGGTTCCTACATATTCTATGAAGATCTTTATCGGTCGAACCTCTATGTCAATGATTCAGTTAATCCCGTATGATGTTCCCTTTGTTCTTTGGTACGTTACTTGCCCGAGATTCGATCGTCGGTATCTCCATACCTAGTTCAACCTTGTTACCAGCAAGTCTCTTTACTCATTCTGTAATACAAGATCCCGTGACTAACACTTAGTCACATTGCTTGTAAGGCTTATTGTGATGTTGTATTACCGAGTGGGCCCTGAGACACCTCTCCATCACACGGAGTAGAAAATCCCAGTCTTGATCCATGCCAACTCAATAGACACCCTCGGAGATACGTGTAGAGCACCTTTATAGTCACCCAGTTACATTGCGACATTTGATACACACAAGGCATTCCTCCGGTGTCCGTGAGTTACATGATCTCATGGTCATAGGAACATATACTTCACATGCAGAAAACAGTAGCAATAAACTGACACGATCATATGCTACGTTTGTAGTTTGGGTCTTGTCCATCACATCATTCTCCTAATGATGTGATCCCGTTATCAAATGACATCACATGTCAATGGCTAGGAAACCTTGACCATCTTTGATCAACGAGCTAGTTCACTAGAGGCATACTAGGGACAAAGTGTTGTTTATTTACCCACACATGTAATGTGTTTCCAATCAATGCAATTATAGCATGGATAATAAACGATTATCATGAATAAGGAAATATAATAATAAACACTTTATTTATTGCCTCTAGGGCATATTTCCAACAAGGTACTCCTTCGGTGTTAGTGAGTTGCATGATCTCATGGTCATAGGAACAGATACTTGACATGCAGAAAACCATATCAATAAACTGACACGATCGTATGGTACGTTTATAGTTTTGGTCTTGTCTATCACATCATTGTACTAATGATGTGGTACCGTTATCGAATGATATCTCATGTCCATGGCTAGGAAACCTTAACCATCTTTGATTAACGAGCTAGTCTATTAGAGGCATGCTAGGGACATGGTGTTGTCTATGTATCCACACATGTATTCGAGTTTCCGATCAATAAAATTCTAGCATGGATAATAAACGATTATCATGAACAAGGAAATATGATAATAACTAATTTATTATTTCCTCTAGGGCATATTTCCAACAGTCTCCCACTTGCACTAGAGTCAATAATCTAGTTCACATCATCACGTGATTCGCATTGTTATGAATCTAACACCCAGTGAGTTTTGGGGCTCGATCATGCTTTGCATGTGAGAGAGGTCTTCTAGTCAACAGGTCTGAGACATTCAGATCCACGTGTACTTTGTAAATCTCTATGTCATACTATAAACACTGCTACCACGCTTCACTTGGAGCTATTCCAAATGTCTACTCCACTATACGTATCCAGATTCCTACTAGGAGTCATCCGGATTGGTGTTAAAGCTTGCATCGACGTAACTCTTTACGATGAACTCTTTATCACGTCCATAATCGAGAAACATCTCCTTACTCCTCTGGTTACTAAGGATAATTTTGACCGCTGTCCAGTGATCCACACCTAGATTACTCTTGTACCCCTTGATAGACTTATGGCAAGGCAGACACAGGTGCGGTACACAACATGGCATACTATATAGAGCCTATGGCTAACGCATAGGGGACGATGTTCGTCCTTTCTCTTTCTTATGCCGTGGTCGAGATTTGAGTCTCACTCAACTTCACACCTTACAAATCAGGCAAGAACTCTTTCTTTGTCTAATCCATTTTGAACTCTTTCAAAATCTTGTCAAGGTATGTACTCATTGAAAGTCTTATCAGACGTCTTGATCTATCTCTATAGATCTCGATGCCCAACAATTAAGTAGCTTTATCCAGGCCTTCCTTTGAAAAACTCTTTTCAAATAACCCTTTATGCTTTCCAGAAATTATACATCATTTACGATCAACAATATGTCATCCACATATGCTTATCAGAAACTCTATAGTTCTCCCACTCACTTTATTGTAAATACAAGTTTCTCATAAACTTTGTATAGACTCAAAAACTTTGATCACCTCATCAAAGCGTATATTCCAACTCCGAGATGCTTGCTTCCGTCCATAGAAGGATCACTGAAGCTTGCACGCCTTTTAGCATCCTTAGGACTGACAAAACCTTCTGGTTGTATCTCATACAACCTTTCCTCAAGGAAGGAAACGATGTTTTGACATCCATCTGCCAGATTTCATAATTGAAAAACATAGCAACTGCTAACATAATTCCAACAGACTTTAGCATCGCTACGAGTGAGAAAGTCTCATCAAAGTCAACTCCTTGAACTTGGCGGGAACTTCTTTGCGACAAGTCGAGCTTTATAAATGGTGACATTCACCATCAGTGTTTGTCTTCATCTTAAAGGTCCATTTGTACTCAACGACCTGCCTTCCAACGAGCAAGTCTACCAAATCTATACTTGGTTTTCATACATGGATCCTTTCTTGGTTTTCATGGCCTCTAACCATTTGTCGGAATCCGGGCCCATCATTGCTTCTCCATAGTTCATAGTGTCGTCGTTTTCTCATGGGGGGTCACGCAAGACGGCAGATGCCATGGGGTGGCTTATCGAGGTGAGGGCATGGCTGTCGTGGATGATCCGGGACGGGTATGCGAATAGCACGCAGTGGTTTACCCAGGTTCGGGGCTCTTCAGAGAGATAATACCCCTACTCTTGCATGTCTGTATAAACGTGGTATATCTGGTACAGAGTTGCTCCTGGAGCTGTATTGGACTAAGAGCAGTAGTAGAGTGCTTACTGTATCCTATGCATCTCATATGTGTGAGAGCTAATGTGTGTGTGGTGGAGGTGGAGTTCCACCGTGAGTGGTCTCCCTCTCTAGAGTGTGTGTACGTGAGGGTGTGGATGGATGGATGTGTGCTAGTATATATAGGTGAGGGTAGCTTACACCCAAAGCTAGGTGAGTGGGCATGGTGGGTGGTGACCCACCCATGAAAGCACATTTGCTCCCTTGGTGGTTTTGGTAATTAATAACAACATATAATTCATTGAACTAATGTTTCCACCAAGTATATTTCAGGAAATGTTCAATGATAGGATTGGCAAAAGGATATTGTGGACATACCCCAAGATGCAAGGAAATAGGTTGGCCAAGCTTCAAGCAAGAGGACCCTACATTTTATATTTGTGAGAAATCACTTTGAGTCCATAGGAAATCCAATACTATTAAAAGGGGGGTAAGGTTTTGTTGGTGGACAATATGCTCAAACGTGCACAAGTGATAGTCGCCAAAAACATCCACAAACTCTCCCACCAAAGTCTGTTCTATACCTAACACTCAAATCGGTGCAACCAACTTTCCCATACCGGTGCCACCGATTCCAGAACCTAGACAGACTCAACTAAACTCTAGCCACTTCGGTGCAACCAATTCCATACTGGTACCACGGAGTTTAGGTTGCCAACTTTCTTTTACACAAATTCACATTTTTTGTCCCACCGAGAATGTTGGATTGGCGTCACCGAGACTGGAAATCTGATCGTTGGTCACCTTATCGGTGCAACCGAGTTTCCTATATCGGTCTCACCGAGATTCAAAAGTTGCCACCTTTTGATCACTTCGGTACCACCGAGATTAACACATCGGTGTCACCGAGTTGTTCATTTTGTGTGTAACGGTTGGATTTTTGGGGATGCCTATATATACCCCTTCACCACCACCTACTCGAAAGAGAAGCACTTAGAACTATTCCATACCTATCCTATCATATTTTCTGAGAGAGAACCACCTACCCTTGTGTTGAGGTCAAGATCTTCCACTCCAATCATATGGATCTTGACCTCTAGCCTCCCCAAGTAGCTTTCCACCAATCCCATATCTTCCACCATGCCAAATCTGTGAGAGAGTGATTGGGTGCTGAGGAGTCTATCATCTTGAAGCACAAGAGCAAGGAGTTCATCGTCATTACCGAGCCTGTTACATTTTGGAGGGTGGTGCCTCCTAGATTGGTTAGGTGTCGCTTGGGAGCCTCCTACTTTGTGTTGTGGAGTGAACCAAGAAGTTTGTAAGGGCAAGGAGATCGCCTACTTCATGAAGATCTACCCATAGTGAGGCTAGTCCTTCGTGGACGGAAGCCGTTATGGAATAGTGAAGGTTGGTACTTCGTGGACCCTTTTGGGTGGAGCCCTCCATGGACTCTCGCGAACGTTACCCTCCGTGGGTTGAAGACTCCATAAACGTGGATGTACGATAGCGCCACCTATCGGAACCACGGGAAAAATCATCGTGTCTACAATTGCATTTGATCTTCCTACCCTATCCCTTCTGTAGATGCTTGTTGTTACTTTCCGCTGCTATATACTCTTAGACTTGCATGTGTAGGGTGTACTTGACTTGCCATGAAATGCTAAAAACTGTCAACCCTAAAACTTGGTATAGGCAAAACTTTTATTTGGTCAAGTAGTCTAATCACCCCCTTCTAGACATACTTTCGGAACTACAAGTGGTATCAGAGATTTGGTCTCCATTGCTTAGGTCTCACAACCTAGGAGAGTATGGCATCTAGTGAGGGAAGTTATCACCGTAGAGGTCTATACTTTGATGGCGCTAATTTTGCTAGTTGGAAGCACAAAATGAAAATGCATATTCTTGGTCATAACCCGCCGTTTGGGCTGTTGTTCGTGTTGGCTTGCAAGGTGAGTTCTTTGCGGATGGACGGGAACCGGATCATGAAGCGACCGCGGATGAGTTGAAGATGTTGCAACTCAATGCTCAAGCATGCGACATTCTCTTCAACTTCTTATGCCCCGAAGAATTCAACAAAATCATCCGTCTTGAGAATGCAAAAGAGATTTGGGATATTGGTTGATATGCACGAAGGAACCGAGTCCGTGAGAGAATCCAAGTTAGATGTTCTTCAAGGTCAGCTTGACAAGTTCAAGATGAAGGATGATGAAGGAGTCGCCGAGATGTACTCTAGGCTAGCACTCATCACCAATGAGATTGTCGGCTTAGGAAACGTAGAAATGACCGACAAATTCATCATCAAGAAGATACTTAGAGCTTTGGATGAGAGATACGACACCGTGTGCACATTGATCCAAATAATGCCAAACTACAAAGATCTCAAGCCTACGGAAGTCGTTGGAAGGATTGTTGCTCATGAGATGACACTCAAAGATAAGGAAGAACTTCGTCACAAGTCTAGCAGCGCTTACAAAGCCACAAGTGATGGTCCTGCAACTTCAAGCAACAACCTTGTCACCAATGAAGAGATAAGCCTCATGGTCAAGAAATTCAACAGGTTCTACAAGAATAGAGGCAAAGAAAGAAACTCCAACTCAAGATATGAAGAGAAGCGTTCGTCAAGTCATGACCGCAATTGCTACAATTGTGGGAAGCCTGGACACTACTCAAATGAGTGCACGACTCCCTACAAAAGAAGAGAAGAGTCACCTCGAAGACGAAGCTCAAGGAATGAATCACCACAAAGAGAGAGAAGGAGTAGAGATGATCGTTATGAACGAACACACTCAAGGAGAAGTAGAGATTCGGAGAAGAAGGACAAGTACACCAAGAGCTACACAAGAAGAAAACATCAAGCTCATGTTGGTGAATGGTTTTCCGGCTCCGACTCCAACAACAACTCTAAGAGAAGCTATCACTCAGAATCTGACTATCGTCAAGATGATGGTGTTGCCGGAATTGCTCTAGTGACTACCAACTCCTACGATCTATTTGATTCACCAAACGAAGGGAGTGGAAGTTGCTTCATGGCTAAAGGCCCCAAGGTATCACATCCTGAGTATCTTGATTTTGATAGTGATGAAGATGATTTGCTTTGTGAAGATGATTTGCTTTGTGATGATAACTTGGTTTGTGATAAAACTAGTGATGTTGATCAAAATGAACTTGATAATTCTCATGCTAGTCAAGATGAGTCATTTGATGATGATAAGATGAAAATAGAACAACTAACTAAAGAACTGAACACTCTTAAGTTAGCTCATGAATCTACTCTCGAAGATCATACAGAGCTTGTGAGAATTCATGAGAAGCGACACTCCGAGAAGCTCAACTTGGAGCAAGAGCATGAGTTTCTCAAAGCTATCAATGAAGATCTCCGAAAGAAGACTTCATCTTATCTAGTCAAACGACTACTCTTGTCTACTTTCATGCCTCAAGTTAAAACTAAGTAATCTAGTAACAAAGGTAGGAAAGGTTCTTCATCTAGTAGCAACAATAAAAATGCTAAACCCAATGATGTTGCTTCTAGTAGTTCTATTGATTCCACTAATGATGATTCTCTTAGCCAAGTTACACTTGAGCAAGAAAATGCTTTATTGAAAGGAATTATAGAAAAAGGTATCTACAAGAGTCTTGCTGGATGTAAGCAATTTGAGGAAATTGTACGCAAGCACGGAGGATACCGGAAGAATCGTGGTGTTGGCTACATCAACACAAATGGAGTTGAGTGGGAAGAAGGTCAATATCCCAAGCCCAAGTTTGTTCCTCAAAAGGAGAAGTGTGAAAATACTGTTCCCAAGGGGACAAACACCCAAGATGACCTTCGACCACAAGACCACAAGCTCAAGGGCAAAAACAAGCTTCAAGAGGACATTGACTCATATGAAGATGAATCCCTAGATTTGTTGGAGTGGGTTCCCAAGGCTACTTTAAGATCAACTACTACAAAGACTACTTCAACACCAAGGATCCCCATCAACTTGATGTGGGTCCCCAATAAGAAGAACTAGTAAGTTCTTGAGGGGTGACTCCGCCAATGAAATTCACTCACATTCATTATTGGCACGGACTTTTTGCACTCAACATCAACTCAATGCAATAGTTCAAGGAGTCACACATTCCCACAAAGGTAAGCAAGGGACAAGTTAATCAACTAATCAATGGACATCATAACATATGCTTTGCACTCCATATCCATAGATATCCTTGTTTGTCTCTTGTGTGTTGGGACTAATCCATGTAGGTGAGAGGAGTAAGGAAACAATAAGGATGCTCCCAACTCTTGGTGATCTTCATCAACATTGATCATCCACAACTACCTCACCAACATGAAGTGTTCATCGACAAAACCCAAGGTTAGTTTATCCCTCTTATGGGGGGATGTCACATCCAGGGGGAGCTTTACTCTAAGACTTGAGTCAAAGCATCTCTTAGCATGTGACAACATTAAATGCTTTGTGTAAAAGTGGTAACCCCACTTGTGCTTAAACGATGAGTATGACCTATGATCAAGTACTCTTACTTGGCTCCTAAGTCAAATACTCATATATAGATGACTTCATCATTGCCCAAGTGCTTGTTAGATGCTAGTGTGTTTGTGCATGTTTGTCATGATTTCTTTTGACATCTTATTATGTGAGCATGTTGGTCTGCATTTATTTTCTCATTCGAGGACATCCAATTGTTGCTATTTTGTTATTGATTTTCTCTTTTGCCAATTGGATGGACAAGAATGCCTAGGACCACTCTTTAGCTATGTATGCTTTCTCACCTCATATTCCATTCATGTTGCATCACAAAATTTGAATAAGTGATTTTCGATCCCTCTGTGTGTGGAGCACTCGGAGTTCCGTATCGACAAGGACTGAACATTAAAACCTCCCAAGTGCATCTTGGTGGAACCAACCCCACAATCTCGGTTTCACTGAATGCCTAGGGTTGATCTGGTTTCAATCTCAGTACTACCGATTTCATATTCTCGGTTACACCGAGTTTCCCTATGAACTCATAGTTGTGGAACTCGGAGACACCGAAAACATAAAATCGGTATCACCCACAGTGGAGGGTATATATGCTATGGACCCTGACGCTTTGAATTTCTATCTTCAAACGTCGGCACGTCGCGCCTTAGAACCCTAAGCTGCCGCCTCGAGACCCCTGTTCGTCGCCCTTGTCTTCCTGCGTTCCTCCGCCGCTGGGAATTGCCGCCGTCGATGAAATCTGCTCCCTCGTCACCGCCGTAGAGGATCCGCGCCAAGCTAGGGTACGGATTCGATCTCTAGTGCGCTCCCCATCTAATTCTTGCGCATTAGATACTTGTTAATCATCTTTGCACCCTTTGCTCATATATCCATCCACTTAAAACTCCAAAATCTCGAGTTAGATGGATTTTCTAGGGTTTTGCCGTCCGCCCGATAAATCTTGGTGGAATCGAAACAAAAATATCGGTCTCATCGATATGCTTTTCAGTGAGGTTGAGAACTGTCTCGGTGGAACCGAGTAGCTCTTTTTGGTTTGACCGAAGAGGCTGCCAAGTTCCTGTTAACGAGCTAGTTTGTCTCGGCCCCACCGAAAATTTCTTTTCGGCTGCACCGATATCTATTTGACAGATTGCAAAACTTTTTGAAAATTCATTGCTCAAATTTCAAAAACCAGCCTCATTTTGTGATGACTCATCTTCTTCTGCTCTCCTATACTCTATTCACAGGGTTGTATGTTAGGCTCAGAAGACAGTCAGAATTTGCCGGAGCAGGGAGTTGATATGAGTTCTGGAACAAGCCCAGAAGGCAGTTCTTTCTTAGATCCAGGCACCCCCAGCTCTATTGGTTGCCCAAGGCTGCCACCAGAACCAGGAAAAAGCTCAACTCAGATGAAGAAGACTCAGATTTCATTCCTGAGGAGATTCTTGCTAAGAAGCAAGAGAAAGCTGCTAAGAAGTCTGCTACTGAAGCCACTTCTTCCAGGAGAGTTGTCAGCAAGATCTATGCACCTGCCTCAACCTTCGAGGCTCATGAGACTGCTAGAGCAACTATTTCAGTTGAGGTCCCCAAGAAAGCTATGGCTAAGAAGGCAGGGGAGAAAAAGTCCAGGAAGAGAATTATTCATGTGACTAGCAGGCCTACTTCCATGTATGAAGATCCAGAGGAAGCAACTGGTGCTGCTGTTGAGGAAGAGGAGGATGAGCCAGCTACAAAGGATCTTACCAAGAAGAAGGACAAGAAGCTTACGACTGATGCTATGCCAAAGACTGGCTCATCCAAGAAGCCTGCTACTGAGAAGCCTAAGAGGACATCCAGGCAGATTCTAGCTTATGAGAAGAACAAAGGAACTGCTTCCAGAGTTGAAGTTGATGATGACTTGACAACTTTGATGAAGCTCAGACCACACCTTCCGATACACAATGCCAGCTACCCACTAGCTGAAGATATGAAGAAGAGGAAGGATTCATGATTAAGAGCTTGGACAGCTATAGATCCATATGCCCAGAGGAAGAAGACAACTGTGGACTACAGGTTTTATACCAAAGAGCAACATGAGACTGTGCTTTTTGACAAGAGTCCAGCTGTGAGTGATATGCGGTATGTTGACTGGAAATTTATTAAGGAGAACGAGGACTACTTTCCAAGTGTCCAAGACAATTTCAACTGCATAGGTTTGGATGAGTTTGTTGGCAGAGAATTCACTGCTTGGAATGATGAGATGATCATGCAATTCTACTCCACTACACATTTCGATGGAGATGGTAGAATTGTATGGATGACTGAAGGTGCAAGGTATGAATCAACTGTTGAAGAATGTGTTGCTATCTTAGGAGTTCCTGAAGCATAGGATGGTGACTTGGATGTATACTCAGAATCCAAGGCTAGCCACAATGCTATGGCTAATATGTACAAGGAGATCCCTGCTACCAAAGTGAAGTCTCATAGGCTAGGATCTATCTACTTTCTTCAGGATGGCCTCCACATGATGAACACCATTCGTAGGCATACTTTGATGCGCAAGTCAGGAGATGACAAGATGATCCGAGGCCACTCCATCAATATGTTGATCCACCTTGACAGACACACTAGGATCAGAGTCATGGATTTGATTGTTGAGACAATCAAGAGGGTTGCTGCTGACCAGAAGCGCTCTTGCTGTTATGCACCCTAATTCCAGATGATTATCAATTCAAAATTGGAGAAGCACATTTTTGCTCTAGATCATCCACATTTACCCCTACAACTAGATCTCGAGGACAATGTTGTGGTGATGGATGCTGATCATCCCACTTCAGCTGCAGCTCAGGCAGAAGCAGAGGCAGTTAGAGCCACTAGTGCTCAAGTCACTAGATCCAGGAATGAGCAAATAGATTTGTTGATAGCATTAGTTTAGGGTATGCAAAAGGACATTAAGGGGATTCTGGACAACCAGAACAGTATTGTCAGGACCTTTGAAACTAGGATCAAGACCCTTAGTGATAAGGTGGACAGGCTGACTAAGACAGTCACAGAGCTCCGCAAGGAAGTTGACTTAGTGCCACTTCCTCACACCACTTATTCAGATGATGATGAGGAGGAGGAGGATGAATCACCTCTCTGGACAGGCACACGGTTTCCTACCTAGGCCAGATCAGCCACTGTGCCAGCTTCAGACTTGAGGCCCTCTTCATCAGCTCCTGCTGCTATCACCTCAGCTCCTACTCCATCTGTTGTAGTTCCTCCAGCTTTCACTCCAACTCCATCCACAACATCTGCTGAGATCTTCGCCGACGTTGTTCTCTCGACCCCTTCATCAACAACCGGAGGAGATCAGCCCAAGAACGTTTAGATGTATGCCATTGAACTTTTTGGTAACTTGTTGCCAAAGGGGGAGAAGTGTATATAGATCTTTAGGCTTCGAGCGAGAGAGCGTTTTGGTGTTTGTTGCTTTTCAAAACATTTGGTTCTTTTGGTTTGACGTGAGATACTTTTGTGTTTATGTGTGATCATACGTTGTTATGTGTGATCATACGTTGTTCTTTTGGTTTGACGTGAGATTATATTCATCGATTTTATCATATGTCAAAGCTTTGATCTATATGTTGTCATCAATTACCAAAAAGGGGGAGATTGAAAGCACATTTGCTCCCTTGGTGGTTTTGGTAATTAATAACAACATATAAGTCACTGAACTAATGTTTCCACCAAGTATATTTCAGGAAATGTTCAATGATAGGATTGGCAAAAGGAGACTATGGACATACCCCAAGATGAAAGGAAATAGGTTGGCCAAGCTTCAAGCAAGAGGACTCTACATTTTATATTTGTGAGAAATCACTTTAAGTCCATAGGAAAGCTAATACTATTAAAAGGGGGTAAGGTTTTGTTGGTGAACAATATGCTCAAACATGCACAAGTGATAGTCGTCAAAAACATCCACAAACTCTCCCACCAAAGTCTGTTCTATACCTAACACTCAAATCGGTGCAACCAACTTTCCCATACCGGTGCCACCAATTCTAGAACCTAGACAGACTCAGCCAAACTCTAGCCACTTCGGTGCAACCGATTCCATACCGGTACCACGGAGTTTAGGTTGCCAACTTTCTGTTACGCAAATTCACATTTTCGGTCCCACCGAGAATGTTGGATCGGCATCACCGAGATTGGAAATCTGACCGTTGGTCACCTTATCAGTGCAACTGAGTTTCCTATATCGGCCTCACCGAGATTCAAAAGTTGCCACCTTTTGGT
Source organism: Hordeum marinum (assembly GCA_022496015.1). Taxonomy (NCBI): domain Eukaryota; kingdom Viridiplantae; phylum Streptophyta; class Magnoliopsida; order Poales; family Poaceae; genus Hordeum; species Hordeum marinum. The sequence continues at coordinate 5,643,128 of JAAAWK010001151.1, read as the reverse complement.
CACTTCGGTACCACCGAGATTAACACATCGGTGTCACCGAGTTGGTCATTTTGTGTGTAACGGTTGGATTTTTGGGGATGCCTATATATACCACTTCACCACCACCTACTCGAAAGAGAAGCACTCAGAACTTCCATACCTATCCTATCATATTTTCTGAGAGAGAACCACCTACCCTTATGTTGAGGTCAATATCTTCCACTCCAATCATATGGATCTTGATCTCTAGCCTCCCCAAGTAGCTTTCCACCAATCCCATCTCTTCCATCGTGCCAAATCTATGAGAGAGTGATTGGGTGTTGAGGAGTCTATCATCTTGAAGCACAAGAGCAAGGAGTTCACCGTCATTACCGAGCCTATTACCTTTTGGAGGGTGGTGCCACCTAGATTGGTTAGGTGTCGGTTGGGAGCCTCCTACTTTGTGTTGTGGAGTGAATCAAGAAGTTTGTAAGGGCAAGGAGATCACCTACTTCATGAAGATCTACCCATAGTGAGGCTAGTCCTTCGTGGATGGAAGCCGTTATGGAATAGTCAAGGTTGCTACTTCGTGGACCCTTTTGGGTGGAGCCCTCCATGGACTCTCGCGATCGTTACCCTCCGTGGGTTGAAGACTCCATCAACGTGGATATACGATAGCGCCACCTATCGGAACCACGGGAAAAATCATCGTGTCTACAACTACGTTTGATCTTCCTACCTTATCCCTTCTATACATGCTTGTTGTTACTTTCCGCTGCTATATACTCTTAGACTTGCATGTGTAGGGTGTACTTGACTTGCCATGAAATGCTAAAAACTGTCAACCCTAAAACTTGGTATAGGCAAAACTTTTATTTGCTACAGTAGTCTAATCACCCCCCCTCTAGACATACTTGCGGTCCTACAACCCACCAACTACACTATTGGAGGTGTCACGCTATAGTGTTTGCTTTATCAGCAATAGTGCCCATGGTATGGACATCTTGTCGGTGTAGCATCGGATGTGATGTCACGGTTGACTCCGAGCAGCCGGCTAGTTGGCACGGTCGGCAGCCGGTCGGGAGGGGCAGTCGGACGGGGAGCCGGCTGGGCAGCCGGGCAGAGGGGCGTTGGCCGCCCCGATGTTTTGAAGCGTCGACTCGTTGTCTTTGGGGTACCCAGGGGTCATCCCCCGACACGTAGGTTTATCGTTCTCCAACAAGATGACCTCTAAGATAGGGTTGCCATACCACTTAGGATTAGTATGCGTCCTTGTCGACCTAAGAGGTTTGATAGTAACTTGATCCGAAGCTTCATGATCATCATCATTAACTTCCTCTTCAACTAACGTAGGCTCCATAGAAACATCTTTCTGCGCTGCGCTACTTTCTGGTTGAAACAAAGGTTCGAACATCATCATCAAGTTCTATCTTCCTCCCACTCAATTCTTTTGAGAGAAACTCTTTCTTGAGAAAGGACCCGTTTTTACCAACAAACATTTTGCACCCGGATCTGAGATAGAAGGTATACCCAACTGTTCTTAGGGTATTCTATGAACATGCATTTATCCGCTTTGGGTCCGAGCTTATCAGACACAAGTGTCACATTCCCAAACTCTAAGAAATGACAACTTAGGTTTCTACCAAACCATATGGTGTCATCTCAACGGATTTAGATGGTGCCCTATTTAATGTGAATGTAGTTGTCTCTAATGCATAACCCCAAAATGATAGTTGCAAAATGATAAGAGACATCATAATTCGCACCATATCCAATAGAGCACGACTACGACGTACGGACACACCATCACACTATGGTGTTCCAGGTGGCGTGAGTTGTCAAACAACTTTCACATTGTCTTAAGTTGTATACCAAACTCGTAACTCAGATATTCACCTCCATGATCATATCGTAGACATTTTATCTTCTCGTCACGATGATCTCAAAATTCACTCTGATTCTTTTCGATCTTTTCAAATGCTTCAGACTTGTGTTTCATTAAGTAAATATACACTATATCTACTCAAATCATCAGTGAAGGTAAGAAACTAACGATATCCACCGCACGCTACAACACTCATTGGACCGTATACATCAAGATGTATCATTTTCAATAAGTCACTTGCGCGTTCCATCAAGCCAGAAAACGGGGTTTTAGTCATCTTGCCAAGAGGCATGGTTCACATGTCTCAACCAATTCAAAACCGAATGAGTCTAAAGATCCATCAGCATGGAGTTTCTTCATGCACTTTACACCAATATGACATTTAGCGGCAGTGCCACAAGTATGTTGTATTATCATTATTAACTTTGTATCCTTTGGCATCTATGTTATGAACATGTGTATTACTACGATCAAGATTTAACAAACCATTCTCATTGGGTGGATGACCATTGAAGGTATTATTCATGTAAACGGAATAACCATTATTCTCTAACTTAAATGAATAACCGTATTGCAATCAACACGATCTAATCATCTTCATGCTTAACGCAAACACCAAATAACATTTTATTTAGGTTCGTCACTAATCCCGAAGGTAGAGAGAGCGTGTGATGTTGATCACATCAACCTTGGAAATACTTCCAACATCGTCACTTCACCCTTAGCTAGCTTCTGTTTATTCCGTAGCTTTTGTTTCGAGTTACTAACATTTAGCAACTGAACTGGTATCCAATACCCAGGTGCTACTAGGAGTACTATCAAGGCACACATCAATAACATGTATATCAAATATACTTCTGTCGACGTTGCCAGCCTTCTTATCTACCAAGTATCTAGGTTTGTTCTGTTTCGGCGACTGCTCTCCTCATAACAGAAGCACTTAGTCTCGGGTTTGGGTTCAACCTTAGGTTTCTTCACTGGAGCATCGACTCACTTGCCATCCATGAACTTTCCCTCCTTTCCCTTGCCCTTCTCGAAACTAGTGGTTTTACTAACCATCAACACTTGATGCTCCTTCTTGATTTCTACCTTCGCAGTGTCAAACATCGCGAATAGCTCAAGGATCATTATTTCCATCCCTGGCAATTTATAGTTCATCACGAAGCTCTAGTAGCTTAGTGACAGTGAGTTGGAGAACTATATCAATCACTATCTTATCTGGAAGATCAACTCCCACTCGATTCAAGCAATTGTACTACCTAGACAATCTGAGCACATGCTCAACGATTGAGCTATTCTCCTCCAACTTGCAGGCAAAGAATCTTGTTGGAAATCTCATATCTCACAACACGGGCATGAGCCTGGGATCCCAATTTCAGCTCTTAGAACATCTTCATATGTTTCGTGACGTTTAAAACGTTTTGGAGCCTCAATTCCAAGCCATAATGCATGACGCACTAAACTATCAAGTAGTCATCGGAACGTGCCTGTCAGATGTTCACAACATCTACAGACGATGCTAGAGGGGGTGGCGCACCGAGCGGTGCATTAAGGACATAAGCCTTCTATGCAGCAATGAGGTTAATCCTCACATCACGGACCCAGTCCGCAATATTGCTACTATCATCTTTCAACTGTATTTCTCTAGGAACACATAAAAATCCAAGGGAGCTACAACATGAGCTGGTAATCTACAACATAATTTGCAAAGACACTACTGACTATGTTCATGATAATGAGTTCAATTAATCATATTACCTAAGAACTCCCACTCAAATTGACATCCCTCCGGTCATTCGAGTGATAGATGATCCAAATTCACCAACTCAAGTCCGATCATCATGTGAGTTGAGGTGGTTTCAATGGTGAACATCATCATGTTGATCAAATCTTCTATATGACTCATGTTCAACCTTTCGGTCTCTTGTGTTCCGAGGCCATGTCTGTTAATGCTAGGCTCGTCAAGTTTAACCGGAGTTTTCTGCATGTGCAACACTGTCTTGTACCCGTTGTATGTGAACATAGAGTCTATCACACCCAATCATCACATGGTGTCTTGACACGACGAACTTTCGCAACGGTGCACACTTGGGGAGAACACAATTGATCTTGAAATTTTAGTGAGGGATCACCTTATAATGCTACCATCGTCCTAAGCAAAACACGGTGCAAAAAGGATTAACATCACATGCAAATCATAAGTGATATGATATGGCCATGAACTTGTTCTTTTGATCTCCATCCTTAAAGCACCGGCATGATCTCCATCATCACCGGCATGAAACCATGATCTGCATCATCTTGATCCCCATCAACGTGTCACCATCGGGGTTGTCGCACCCACCATGCTACTACTACTATTGCTACCGCTTAGCGATAAAGTAAAGCATTACATAGCGCTTAATGATTGACACGCAGGCCATAAAATAATTAAAGACAACCCTATGGCTCCTGCCGGTTGCTGTACTCATCGACATGCAAGTAGTGATATTCTATACAATACATGATAATCTCATACAGCACATATATCTCATCACAACATATCCTGCAAAAACAAGTTAGACGTCCTCTAATTGTTGTTGCAAGTTTTACGTGGCTGCTACGGGTATCTAGCAAGAACAAGTCTCACCTATGCAAAAACCACAACAGTGATACATAACTTTCTTTTCAACCTTCTCAAGGACGCCTTTGTCAAATCCGATCCAACTAAAGTAGGAGAAACAGACACCCACCATCCATATTTGTGCAACAAAGTTACACGTCCGTCGATGGAACCGGTCTCTTGTAAGCGTACGAGTAAGGTTGGTACGGGCCGCTTCATCCCACAATCCCGCGATCCCATCACGATCCATCTAGCGATCCGATCACGATCTATCCCACGATCTCATCATGATCCGTCTCGCGATCTTGATCACGGTCCTTCCGATCTAGCGCCGAACGGACGACACCACCGCGTTCAGCACACATACAGCTCGATGACGATCTTTGCCTTCTTGATCTAGCAAGAGGGAGCAGAGATGTAGAAGAGTTCTCCGGAAGCATGACGGTGTTTCGGCGATGGTGGTGGAGCTATTCCAGAAGGGCTTTGCCTAAGCACCGCTAAAACCGATCTAGAGGAGAAACTACGAACTAGAGGAGAGGTAGCTCGTGGCTGTTTTTCCGTGTCAAAAAACCCTCAAACCTCTAGTATATATAGGAGGAGGGAGGGAGGAGACTTGGACCTCAAGGGGCCAGCCCTTGCATCGGCCGAAGTGGGAGGAGGAGGAGTCCTCCTCCAATCCTAGTAGGATTAGGACTCCTTCTCTCCCACTTGGAAAACTCCTTTTCCACCTTTTCCCCTTTGTACTTCTCCTCCCAAACACATGGGCCTCTTGTGGGACTTAGGACAGCCAACTAAGGGATGGTATACCTCTTCTCACATCCCATGTAGCCTCTTGGGTCGAAATACCCCTCCCGATGGTCCCCCGGCACCCTCCCAGTACTCCCGGTACAGTACCGATGAGCCTGAAACTTTTCCGACGACCAAAACAGGACTTCCTATATATCAATATTTACATATGGACCATTCCGAAGCTCCTCGTGATGTCCGGGATCTCATCCGGGACTTCGAACAACCTTCGGTCACCACCATATATAACTTTATACTACCGAAACGTCACCGAACCTTAAGTGTGTAGACCCTGCGGGTTCAAGAACTATGTAGACATGACCGAGACACCTCTACGGTCAATAACCAATAGCGGGACCTAGATGCCCATATTGGTTCCTACATATTCTATGAAGATCTTTATTGGTCGAACCTCTATGTCAAGGATTCATTTAATCCTGTATGTTGTTCCCTTTGTTCTTCGGTATGTTACTTGCCCGAGATTCGATCGTCGGTATCTGTATACCTAGTTCAATCTTGTTACCGGCAAGTCTCTTTTACTCGTTCCGTAATACAAGATCCCATGGCTAACACTTAGTCACATTACTTCCAAGGCTTATTGTGATGTTGTATTACCGAGTGGGCCCTGAGATACCTCTTCGTCACACGGAGTAACAAATCCCAGTCTTGATCCATGCCAACCCAACAGACACCCTCGAAGATACCTGTAGAGCACCTTTGTAGTCAGCCAGTTACGTTGTGACGTTTGATACACACAAGGTACTCCTCCAGTGTTAGGGAGTTGCATGATCTCATGGTCATAGGAACAGATACTTGACATGCAGAAAACTATAGCAATAAACTGACACAATCATATGCTATGTTTATAGTTTTGGTCTTGTCCATCACATCATTCTCCTAATGATGTGATCCCGTTATCAAATGATATCTCATATCCATGTCTAGGAAAGCTTAAGCATCTTCGATCAACGAGCTAGTCTATTAGAGGCATACTAGGGACATGGTGTGGTCTATGTATCCACACATGTATTTGAGTTTCTGATCAATACAATTCTAGCGTGGATAATAAACAATTATCATGAACAAAGAAATATGATAATAACTAATTTATTATTGCCTCTAGGGCATATTTCCAACAGATTCTTGTGTTAGTATAGTTGGTTAGATTAGTTGTTTGATGATTTTTTGTATTAGATTCGTGCTTGCTATGTCAATTGATATCCCCTTAGCAACTATATAATCAAGCAGTTAGATATATTTGGAATCGGATTGTTACAATTGATTTCATTAATTAACATGGCTAGATTTGTCACTGTCATCTTCATTTGCACTCATTTTGGGCATATATTTCTCTATCATGCTTCAATTGATCATAAATTCAAGCATTGATCTTGTGTAGATTTGTCTATTATTGAAAAGGAATGCATTAATTTATCTGTACCTACCAATTTATTTCAACTGCACTTTTTCAGCATAGTTTGGAGCTTTGGTTCATTATCCAAAATAAAAATGTTTAGTTAGATTTTTTTCCTATAAGTTTCATCTAATTATATAGTTCTATACCATATATAGTGTTATTACACTACTAGGGAAAACCTTATACACAATGGATTATCAGTGGCGCTTGTCAAAATAGGGCGCTACTGCTACATAACAATAGCACGGGGAGACAAACATCGCTACCGCGATGTAAATAGCAGTAGCGCATTCCAGACAAAAAGCACTACTACTATAACTGCCACACCGTTGCTAACAGGCTAGGTATAGTAGTAGCGCCCTATTTTGACAAGTGCTACTGCTAAGAAAGTAGTAGCAACGTGTTTTCCTTGAATGCACTCTCACTAAGTTTGGCTTGCCCCTTCATGGTTATCCCTCCTTTCCCAATTCCCCATTCTTCTCGCGTCCCTCTCCCCTCGCCGCCCATGCTCCCTCTCACCGCCCCTGATCCCTCGCCGCCACTGCCTGCGTCGACATTACCGGTGTCGCCACTGGAGCCGCATGCCGTTGCCGCCACCGGAGCCACGCGCCCTCGACGCCCTCGGGAGCCACCCTCATCCCCTTCTCGCTACCCTGCCTCCCTCCATAGCCTTGCCTCCCTTGCCGTCACGGGGCCGCCCTGCCTCCGTCCACGGCCCTGCCACCCTCGACGCCCTCCTCGCCACCGTCTCCCCCCGAGCAGCTCCCCCGATCATCCTCTCTGTAAGACCCCACCCCTCCTCTCTAGGTTAATTTACTTAGGTGAATTTAGTTATGAACCGTAGGTAGGTTTAAGCAGAGTAGTAGTGGTACAATAGGTGAATACTTTGCAAGAGGGTAGTAGGTTAATTTACTTAGGTGAATTTAGGTATGAACCCTAGGTGTAAGTATGAACCCTAGGTAGCTAGGTTTTGGTATAAACCCTAGGTAGCTATTTTGATATATATGAATTTAGCTAAATATCAAATTAGGACAGAAATATTATTCTAGGGCAGTACTGAAATTTTTTCATTTCATCATTATAGAGCACTAAAGTTAACTGAATTTTGTTCTATTAGTAGTTAACTGATTTTTTTTTCATTTCATCATTGTAGAGCACTAAAGTTAAATGAATTTTGTTCTATTAGTAGTTAGCTAAATTTGCTTCTACACTTAGTTTTTGAATTAGCTTGTGAAATTTGGACATGTATATTGGGACATGTGGTTGCTCGTGTATATTTGGACATGTGTTGAGGTGTCGAAGATGGATATTTGAAAATTGTTTGCAGGGAATGATTCCAAGTGGCCTATGTTTTGCCGGAATGTTGATTCATTTCTGTTTAGAAAAATTTTAGGTGCTCTATTTGTCTAGTTTGTAGCAAAGGTCATGCCGAAATTTTCCGTCAACTTCGGCATGACTTGTGCTACAAACTAGGATATATCGAGTGCCCGGAATTTGTCGCAATGGGAATGAATCAACATTCCTGCAAAAAATTGGCCTTTTTTATGTCATTATTCATTTTATTAGGTCTAGAATTAATTGACTAGATTTAATCGTAGGAAACATGGCTAGCAATGATGAAGGATAGGGTTCTGGTGATTGCAACGTCTATGCGGCAGCAGATGCCTATTTGAACCTTCTCGATGAGCAACGATTGTTGCAGGGCCCACCTGTCACATCTAAGACTGAGACCGACATCGAGACTGGTGTCGAGACTGACACCGGCGTCGAGACCGGCGCTGAGACTAACACCGGCGCCGAGACCGGCACCGAAACTGGCGAAGTCGGTATAGAACCGAAACCAAAGAGGCAACATCGCCCAAACCAGCTCATCACTACTAGACTGGTGGTCACAGAGGTGGACGACGACAATTTTGAGCCAAAAGAGCCTGCGGAAGCCCGCGTGTGCTACGGCAATCAAATAGGCCGCATCCTACGGGCAACCACCAGCATCAACGATGCGAAACTAAGGAAGATACCAGATATGAAGTAGTCCCTCCTAACGAAGCTGCACTAGGTGTTCGTTTTCCCGGGCCGGGATGAAAGAAAATATAAAAATCCAGATAAAGACCCAACAATGAAGAAGATAAACAATCATTTGAGGTGTACTTATTTTGCGCAGCGACGGGCGTGTCATCCTCATCATCCTTTACCCCCAAGTCTCCCACGCTCTTTTTACTTGGACTCATCAAAGAACATGAAGAAAAAGGATTACACCCACATCAAGTCTGTTGTCGACAGTGCTATCTGTACGTACGACGTATGGGGAGGAGAGATCACGGTTAGGAAGACAAGGAACCGTGTGCCCTGCCTCACCCATAAGACTGACTTCTGCTGCATCCAGCAACTGAGTGGTACTATCAGTGATGGATTCTATGTCCTCCACCACATGCAGGAGTTCACACGGGATCAGCAGAACCTTCGCATGTCACCTAGATCTGGCGATGCCCATATTCTGCAATGGGCAAAGAACCTAGGAGATATCCCGGATCATCGACTCCGAGCTGAGTTCTATCACATCCATCGTGAACTTGCCCAAATCATCATGAAGGACGTCCTTGAAAAAATAGGGATGTTCTACGAAGAAGGGCAAATGTCGTGGGAAGACGTCCGAACACGCGTAGCCGCTATGCGTCTTGACCTGAAGCCTTTCACTTTGCTCAGGGACTATCTCCCTGACTTGCATGGATGGCACAACATGTTGGAGTGATTGACGATATATGACAATGGTTCCGTTTAGTCCATACTTTCTCTATGACAAAACTTTGAGTTATGCACGACGAAACTTTATTTGTGATGTAATTAAACCGTCCTCCTCAACTAGCGAAGATAAATCTAGTTAGGGATTTTGGGTACGATGAACTTTGTATGCTTATGATATGTTGCTTCTTTTTTTTCCAAGTCTGTCTCTTTCTGTTGCTCAACTATATATGTTGCATATCATCAACTCATGTGACGATGCAGGTGCATACATCATCGATGGCGAAGAAGTGCTATGCCAGGACTATACGACGAGTGGTCGGAGTGTCAGGCCCAGGTGTATTGGTTTCCGGTTTCCGAGCGACTGCCAGTACTTAGTTTAGGTTCACGCTAGTGCGAGAGAGGTATACGAACCGATGCCTCAATAAGTACTACATTATGTACAATGAGACATGTCATGTAATTTGTATGGTTATATCGTGATTATGATGTGACGACATGATTTGTGTTGGATGATATGATGAGACTATTATGTGTATGATATGATGAGCATATTGCATGTTTATGATATGATTAGAATACTGTATGAAACCTGTATAGAAACATTGCAAATACGTAGCCAAAAAACGATATGATAAAATATAGTAGTAGCGCTCTTTAGTGCTGGATAGGAAAACGCTGCTGCTAAAGGACTTAGCAGTAGCGCTGGTACAGGAAGTGCTACTGCTAAGTAGGTATAGCAGTAGCGCGTGTCAAACGCGCTACTGATAAATGTTAACTATAGCAGCGCATCAGTAGCGCGGGTACCCGCGCTACTGATACACCAAAAACCCGCGCTACTGCTAGGGTTTTCCCTAGTAGTGTTAGCTTTGTTGTGAAATTTGTGACATGCCTATGCAATATGCAAATAGGTTAATATTATGGATAATATGCTCAATGCGATTTTCGTGTATATTTGAATTATCTGTTAGTTTCCTATAATTAGTAGTAATGGATGTACTTCTATATTGCAGGAGAAGGATCCTGTGGGCAACAAGAGGAAGTTGGCCATGACTGGGTTCAAGGACCAGTATAATCCCGACTTTGTTGACGACGACGTCTACGAGGTAAAGCCTACTTGAAATTTTGTTTGTTTTACTATATGATCAATGTGACTTTCGTATATATTTTCTTACTATATGAATGTAACTCATTTTGTGGGTAGTATAACTCCGAAGATGATGTGGACGACGGGGATGCCGACTCCTTCATATCGAAAGAAGTCCAGAAGATCAATGACCAGGGAACGACTGTCTACTACTCCCTTCATTTCTAAATATAAGTCTTTTCAGAGTTTTCACTAGGGGACCACATACTGATATATATAGACATACTTTAGAGTGTATATTCACTCATTGTGCTCTGTATGTAGTCCCCTAGTGAAATCTCTAAAAAACACTTATATTTAGGAACAGAGGGAGTACAAGAGAAAGAACCTTCGGTGCCCCTATTGTACCACTAAGTCAAAGCCCAAGGATGGGCTCTTTGAGCACCTTGTGTCTCATGCATGAGATGCATCAAGGAGTGGGAAGGATGCCAAGATGAGGGCGCCACATGCAGCCCTACTAAAGGTTTTGACTCGTGTTTAGTAGCCCTCTGTGATCATCTAATGGTTTGCTTTTGTTAAAGTCCATGTGGCTGTGAACTATTGGAAGATTGTATATTTTGGTAATGTAGTATGTGAACTGTAGTATACCTTTGTTAAAGTCCATGTGGTTTATATTATCTTGTGCTTAATAGTATCTTGTGTTTTATATTATCTTGTGTAGTATACTTTTGTTAAAGTCCATGTGGTTTATATTATCTTGTGGTTAACAGTATCTTTTGTTTATATTATCTTGTGAAAAAAGGAGTGTTAAAAAGAATTTTAAAGGAGTCTAGCAAATGTAGGAAAAAATAAAAAATATATAAGATTAATAAAATAGTAGTTAAAAAGGTGTGTGTGTGTGTGTGCAAAAAACAACATTTGAATTAAGAATCGAGTTTTCCATGCCCTCCCTTGTCATGTAGTGTGCAAATATAGGGTCCATGTTGTATATTATCTTTTTTTATTATCTTGTGAGAAAAAAGGAGTGTGAAAAATAAATATATGATACTTGTGATCTCTCTTGGGTTTTCTGTGAAGAAGAACGGGTTATGTCAGCACAATGTGGGTAAGTATTTCCCTCAGTTATGAAACCAAGGTTTATTGAACCAATAGGAATACCAATCCTCAACTGTTTTCAGCGGCTGCACACAAAAGAGGAAACAACTTGCACCCAACGCTAGCAAGAGGGTTGTCAATCCCCTTGGTCTCGTTATTTGCAAGCAAGTGAGGTGTGTAGATAATTGTAAATTGCAAAAATAGCAAATAAATAACAACAAGGTAGTAATAGCATTTGTGAATATATAAGTGAATAGGCCTGGGGGGCGTAGAGTTCTCTAGTGGCATCTCTTATAGAAATAGCATAAGGTGGGTAAACAAATTAGTGTTGGGCAATTGATAGAAAAGCGAATAGTTATGTGATTTCCATGGCAATGATCATGTGTATATAGGCATCACGTCCATAAGCAAATAGGTTGACTCCTGCCTGCACCTACTACTATTACTCCACTCATCGCCCGCTATCCAGCTTCATCTAGAGTATTAAGTAAAACAGAGTAATGCTTGGAAAATGATGACATGATGTAGACAAAGTAAACTCAATCAATATGAATAAACCCCATCATTTTATCCTTAGTAGCAGCAACACAAAGACACAACTTGTCCCCTTTAGTCACTGGGATATAAAAACTCGCCAAGGTGAACCTACTACAACGCACCACTCCCATCAAAGAAATGTCAATCTAGTTGGCCAAACTATCTCAGTAGATCGGAGAGCATTACGAAGCTATAATGATCATGTAAATAAGAATCTTAGTATTCAGGTTTGACTCAAATACTTTTCATGAATAATCTGAATATAAACTCACAATTCGTCGGATGCCAACAAACGCACCATACAAAGGGATTACATCGGATAGATCAAGGAAAATATGCGATGAACACTGTATTGAAGATCAAGAGAGAGAGATTATCATCTAGGTACTACCTACAGATCCGTAGGTCTGTGGTGAACTACTCACACATCATCATGGTGGAAGGAAGGTTGATGAAGAGGCCTTCCATGATTGATCACCCCTCCAGGAGGGTGCCGGAACGGAGCGGTAGATGGGCTCTAGACGGAACATAGACTTGCGGTGGTGGAAAAAGTATTTTGGGAGATCCCTTGGGTTTTTTGGGATATTAGAGAATTTATAGACCAGAGAGGAACGTCGGGGGACACCCGAGGGGGGCACCACATATTAGGGCACGCCCCCTAGGGCGCGACCTGATGTGTGGTGGTGCCCTCGTGCTCCTCCGGGCCTCCTCCCGAAGCTTCCAGGTCTTCTTTTGGTCCAGACAAAATCATCAAAAAGTTTCATGGCAATTGGACATCATTTGGTATTGTAAACCTAAAAAGTCGAAAACATGCATAAAACAATAACTAGCACTGGGCACTGGGTCAATAGGTTAGTGCTCAAAAATATTATGAATTGGTAAAAAAATGCCCAAAAAGTATCCTAGAATGATAATAGATCAGCATGGAACAATAAAAATTTATAGAGACGTTGGAGACGTATCAATATACAAGAGTAATAAAATAGTAGTTAAAAAGGCGTGGGCAAAAATCAACATTCGAATCAAGAATCGAGGTTTCCATGCTCTCGCTTGTCATCTAGTGTGCAAATATAGGGTCCATGCCTAATATGGGATCGTGTGGACAAACTATGCCATGATTAACCCTAAACCCTAGCTCATTCCCTTGAAAACCATGCATCCTTGTTTGTGATAGCTAATTTGTATGAAGGAAATTTCATGAAAATATCTGTAGTCGTGGTTTCTTATTTTTCCTAGTAACTTAGTAACATAAGACGATGATGTGCGATTTTTTTAATTAGTTATGTTGAACCCTACAACCCAAACTCCTCTCAAAGCCCCTCAAAACCTTGCACTACCAAGGTCATTGGATGGCTGTTCGGGGATGGTTTTGATCGGGCACTGGGATTTTCCATGATCGATCCGCGAGATGAGAGATGATTTGCTGAGCCTACTAATTCAACTTGTGGTGTGTGCTAGTTAAGTTGGGCTCATCATATCCATCATGTTTAATTTTGGCAAGGCTATCTGTTGGGGAACGTTACATTGGGAAACAAAAAAATTCCTACGCACACGCAAGATCTATCCATGGTGATGAGCATCTATGATAGGGAGAGTGGATCTACATACCCTTGTAGATAGCTAAGCGGGAAGCGTTAAGAAACGCGGTTGGTGTAGTCGAACGTCTTCGCGATTCAAATCGCTGAGCACCCCACGATCTTGTCACGATCCGTCCCGTGATCCAATCACAATCCGTCCCGCGAACACATCACGATCCGTCCCGTAATCTCATCATGATCCGTCTCATGATCTTGATCATGGTCCTTCCGATCTAGCACCGAACGGACGGCACCTCCGCATTCAGCACACGTACAACTCGATGACGATCTCTGCCTTCTTGATCCAGCAAGAGGGAGCGGAGAGGTAGAAGAGTTCGCCGGCAGCGCAACGGCGTTGCGGCGATGGTGGTGGATCTATTCCGGCAGGGCTTCGCCTAAGCACTGCAGAAAACCGATCTAGAGGAGAAACTATGCACTAGAGGAGAGGATAGCACGTGGCTGAAAATCTAGTCCAAAAAACCCTAAAACCTCTAGTATATATATAAGAGGAAGAGAGGAGGAGGCTTGGACATCAAGGGGCCATCCCTAGGCTTCGGCCAAACCAAGGAGGAGAGGAGGAATCCTCCTCCAATCCTAGTAGGACTAGGACTCCTCCTTATTTTGGTCTTTTTGCCTTTTTCCACCTTTTTCTCTTTAGGCTTTTTCTTCCCAGTCGCATGGGCCATGTGTGGGAATTCCACCATCCCACTAAGGGATGGTATTCACTCTCCCAGAGCCCATGTAGCCTCTTGGGTCGACATACCCCTCCCGATGGTCTCCCGGTACACTACCGGCACTCCCGGTACAATACCGATGAGCCCGAAACTTTTCCTGCGACCGAAATAGGACTTCCTATATATCAATCTTTACCTCCAGACCATTCCGGAGATCCTCGTGACGTCCAGGATCTCATCTGGGACTCCGAACAACCTTCGGTCACCACCATGCATAACTCTATACTACCGAAACATCACCAAATCTTAAGTGTGCAGACCATGCAGGTTCGAGAACTATGTAGACATGACCGAGACACCTCTACGGTCAATAACCAATAACAGGACCTAGATGCCCATATTGGTTCCTACATATTCTACGAATATCTTTATCGGTCAAACCTCTATGTCAAGGATTCAGTTAATCCTGTATGATGTTCCCTTTGTTCTTCGGTACGTTACTTGCCCGAGATTCGATAGTCCGTATCTCCATAGCTAGTTCAACATTGTTACCGACAAGTCTCTTTACTCGTTCCGTAATACAAGATCACATGACTAACACTTAGTCACATTGCTTGCAAGGCTTGTTGTGATGTTGTATTACCGAGTGGGCCCTGAGATACCTCTCCATCACACGGAGTAACAAATCCCGGTCTTGATCCATGCCAACCCAACAGACACCCTCGAAGATACCTGTAGAACACCTTTATAGTCACCCAGTTACGTTGTGACGTTTGATACACAATAGGCACTCTTCCGGTGTCCGTGAGTTGCATGATCTCATGGTCATAGAAACATATACTTGACATGCAGAAAACAGTAGCAATAAACTGACACGATCATATGCTATGTTTGTAGTTTGGGTCTTGTCCATCACATCATTCTCCTAATGATGTGATCCCATTATCAAATGACATCACATGTCAATGGCTAGGAAACCTTGACCATCTTTGACCAACGAGCTAGTTCACTAGAGGCATACTAGGGACAAAGTGTTGTCTATTTACCCACACATGTAATGTGTTTCCAATCAATACAATTATAGCATGGATAATAAACGATTATCATGAACAAGGAAATATTATAATAACTAATTTATTATTGCCTCTAGGGCATATTTCCAATAGTCTCCCACTTGCACTAGAGTCAATAATCTAGTCCACATCACCATGTGATTCGCATTGTTATGAATCTAACACCCAATGAGTTCTAGGGCTCGATCATGCTTTGCATGTGAGAGAGGCCTTATAGTCAATGGTTCTGCGACATCCAGATCCGTGTGTACTTTGCAAATCTCTATGTCAAACTATAAACACTGCTACCATACTCCACTTGGTACTATTACAAATGGTTGCTCCACTATACGTATCCAAACTACTACTACGAGTCATCCGGATTGGTGTTAAAGCTTGCATCGATGTAACTCTTTACGACGAACTATTTATCACCTCCATAATCGAGAAACATCTCCTTAGTCTTTTAGTTACTAAGGATAATCTTCACCGCTGTCTAGTGATCCACTCCTGGATCACTCTTTTACCCCTTGATGGACTCATGGCAAGGCACACACAGGTGCGGTACACAGCATGGCATACTATACAGAGCCTATGGCTAACGCATAGGGGACGACGTTCATCCTTTCTCTTTCTTCTGCCATGGTTGAGATTTGAGTCTCACTCAACTTCACACCTTACAAATCAAGCGATAACTCTTTCTTTGACTGATCCATTTTGAACTCTTTCAAAATCTTGTCAAGGTATGTACTCATTGAAAGTCTCATCAAACATCTTGATCTATCTCTATAGATCTTGATGCTCAACAATTAGGTAGCTTTATCCAGGTCTTCCTTTGAAAATCACTTTTCAAACAACCATTTATGATTTCTAGAAATTCTACATTATTTCCGATCAACAATATGTCATCCACATATACTTATCAGAAACACTATAGTGCTCCCACTCACTTTAATGCAAATACAAGTTTCTCATAAACTTTGTATAGACTCAAAAACTTTGATCACCTCATCAAAGTGTATATTCCAACTCCGAGATGCTTGCTTCAGTCCATAGAAGGATCACTGAAGCTTGCTCACCTTTTAGCATCCTTAGGACTGACAAAACCTTCTGGTTGTATCACATACAACCTTTCCTCAAGTAAACCGTTAGGGAAACGATGTTTTGACATCAATCTGCCAGATTTCATAATTGAAAAATGCAGCAACTGCTAACATAATTCCAACAGACTTTAGCATCACTAAGAGTGTGAAAGTCTCATCGCAGTCAACTCATTGAACTTGTCGTAAACTTCTTTGCAACAAGTCGAGCTTTATAAATGGTGACATTTACCATCAGCGTCTGCCTTCATCTTAAAGGTCCATTTGTACTCGACGACCTGCCGTCCAATGAGCAAGTCTACCAAAGTCTATATTTGGTTTTCATACATGGATCCTTTCTCGGATTTCATGGCCTCTAACCATTTGTCGGAATCCGGGCCCATCATCGCTTCTTCATAGCTCGTAGGTTGATCGTTGTCCAACAACATGACCTCCAAGACAGGGTTGTCGTACCACTCACGAGCAGTACGCATCCTTGTCCACCTATGATGTTCGATAGTAAATTGTTCCGAAGCTTCATGATCATCATCATTAACTTCTCTTCAACTAACGTAGGCTTCACAGAAATATCTTCTTGCGGTGCGCTACTCTCTCGTTGAAACAAAGGTTCATGACCTCATCAAGTTCTATCTTCCTCCCACTCAATTCTTTCGAGAGAAACTTTTTCTCGAGAAAAGACCCGGTTTTAGCAACAAACATTTTATCCTTGGATCTGAGATAAAAGGTTCACCCAACTGTTCTTAGGGTATTATATGGAGATGCATTTGTCCGCTTTGGGTTCGATCTCATTAGGTGAAAACATTTTCCACACAAGCGTCGCAGCCCCAAACATTAAGAAATGAGAGCTTAGGTTTATATCAAACCATAATTCACATGGTGTCATCTCAACGGATTTAGATGGTGCCCTATCTAAAGTGAATGTAGTTGTCTCTAATGCATAACCCCAAAATTATAGTAGCAAATCGATAAGAGACATCATAGCAAGCACCATATCCAATAGAGCATGACTATGACATTCGAACACACCATCACACTATGGTGTTCCAGGTGGCGTGAGTTGTGAAACAACTTTCACATTGTCTTAAGTTGTATGCCAAACACATAACTCAGATATTCACCTCCACAATCATATCGTAGACATTTTTATCTTCTTGTCATGATGATCTTAAAACTTCACTCTAAATTTGCTTGAACCTTTCAAACGATTTAGACTTGTGTTTCATTACGTAAATATACACTATATCTACTCAAATCATCAGTGAAGGTAAAATAACGATATCCACCGCACGCTACAAGACTCATTGGATTGCATACATCAACATGTATCATTTCCAATAAACCACATGCCCGCTCCATCAGTCCACAAAACGGGGTCCTTAGTCATCTTGCCCAAGAGGCATGGTTCGCATGTCTCAATCGATTCAAAATCGAATGAGTCCAAAGATCCATCGGCATGGAGTTTCTTCATGCGCTTTATACCAATATGACATTTAGCGGCAGTGCCACAAGTATGTGGTACTATCATTATTAACTTTGTATCTTTTGGCGTCAATGTTATGAACATGTGTATTACTACGATCAAGATTCAACAAACCATTCTCACTAGGTGCATGACCATTGAAGGTATTATTCATGTAAATAGAATAACAATTATTCTCTAACTTAAAGAATAATCGTGTTGCAATAAACATGATCTAATCATGTTCATGCTCAACGCAAAACACCAAATAACATTTATTTAGGTTTGTCACTAATCCCGAAGGTAGAGAGAGCGTGCGATGTTGATCACATCAACCTTGGAAACATTTCCAACACACATCGTCACCTCACCCTTACCTAGTTCTCCGTTTATTCCGTAGCTTTTATTTCGAGTTACTAACATTTAGCCATCGAACCGGTATCCAATACCTAGGTGCTACTAGGAGTACTAGCAAGGTACACATCAATAACACGTATATCAAATATACTTCTGTTGACGTTGCCAACCTTATTATCTACCAAGTATCTAGGGTTGTTCCGCTTCAGCGACCGCTCTCCTCATAATCGAAGCACTTAGTCTCGGGTTTGGGTTCAACTTTGGGTTGCTTCACTGGAGCAGCAACTGACTTGCCATCCATGAAGCTTCCCTCCTTGCCCTTGCCCTTCTCGAAACTAGTGGTTTTTACTAACCATCTACACTTGATGCTCCTTCTTGATTTCTACCTTCGTAGTGTCAAACATCACGAGTAGCTCAGGCATCAATATTTCTATCCCTGGCATTTTATAGTTCATCACCAAGTTCTAGTAGCTTAGTGATAGTGACTTGGAGAACTATATAAATCACTATCTTATCTGGAAGATCAACTCCCACTCAATTCAAGCAATTGTACTACCCAGACAATCTGAGCACATGCTCAACGATTGAGCTATTCTCCTCCAACTTGCAGGCAAAGGATCTTGTTGGAAATCTCATATCTCACAACACGGGCATGAGCCTGGGATCCCAATTTCAGCTCTTAGAACATCTTCATATGTTCCATGACGTTCAAAACGTTTTGGATCCTCAATTCTAAGCCATAATGCATGACGCACTAAACTATCAAGTAGTCATCGGAACGTGCCTGTCAGATGTTCACAACATCTACAGACGATGCTAGAGGGGGTGGCGCACCGAGCAGTGCATTAAGGACATAAGCCTTCTATGCAGCAATGAGGACAATCCTTAGATCACGGACCCAGTCCGCAATATTGCAACCATCATCTTTCAACTCTATTTCTCTAGGAACATATAAAAATTCAAGGGAGCTACAGCGTGAGCTAGTAATCTACAACTTAATTTTGCAAAGACACTACTGACTATGTTCATGATAATGAGTTCAATTAATCATATCACTTAAGAACTCCCACTCAAATTGACATCCCTCTGGTCATTCGAGTGATACATGATCCAAATTCACCAACTCAAGTCTGATCATCATGTGAGTTGAGGTGGTTTCAATGGTGAACATCATCATGTTGATCATATCTACTATATGACTCATGTTTGACCTTTCGGTCTCGTGTGTTCCGAGGCCATGTCTGTACAAGCTAGGCTTGTCAAGTTTAACCTGAGTGTTCTGCATGTGCAACACTGGCTTGCACCGATTGTATGTGAACGTAGAGTCTAACACACCCGGTCATCACGTGGTGTCTCGACACGACGAACTTTTGCAATGGTGCACACTCGGGGAGAACACAATTTATCTTGAAATTAAGTGAGGTATCACCTTATAATGCTACCATCTTCCTAAGCAAAATAAGGTGCATAAAAAGATTAACATCACACGCAAATCATAAGTGACATGATATGGCCATGAACTTATGCTTTTGATCTCCATCTTGAAAGCACCGGCATGATCTCCATCGTCACCGGCATGACACAATGATCTCCATCAACGTGTCGCCATTGTGGTTGTCGCGCCCACCATGCTTCTACTACTATTGCTACCGTTTAGCAATAAATTAAACCATTACATAGCGCTTAATGATTGACACACATGTCATACTATAATAAAGACAACCCTATAGCTCCTGCTGATAGCCGTACTCATCGACATGCAAGTCATGATATTCTATACAACACATGATCATCTCATACATCACATATATCACATCATGTAATTGGCCATATCACATCACAACATACCCTGCAAAAACAAGTTAGACGTCCTCTAATTGTTGTTGCATGTTTTATGTGGCTGCTATGGGTATCTAGCAAGAACTATTCTCACCTATGCATAAACCAAAACGGTGATACATAAGTTGCTTTTCAACCTTCTCAAGGACCGCCTTTGTCGAATCTGATCGAACTAAAGTAGGACAAACAGGCACCCGCCAGCCATCTTTGTGCAACGAGGTTACACGTCAGTTGATGGAACTGGTCTCTCGTAAGCGTACGAGTAAGGTTGGTCCGGTCCGCTTCATCCCAAAATACCGCTGAACCAAAATACGACCAAGGGAGGAAGCAAGCTAAGCATCAATGCCCACAAACTCTTTGTGTTCTACTCGAGATCTCATCTACACATAGACCTAGCTCTGATACCACTGTTGGGGAACGTTGCATGGGAAACAAAAAAATTCCTACGAACATGCAAGATCTATCCATGGTGATGAGCATCTATGAGAGGGAGAGTGGATCTACATACCCATGTAGATCGCTAAGCGGGAAGCGTTAAGAAACGCGGTTGGTGTAGTCGAACGTCTTTGCGATCCAAATCGCCGAGCATCCCGCGATCTCATCACGATCCGTCCCGTGATCCAATCACGATCCGTCCCGCGAAATCATCGATCCGTCCCGTGATCTCATCACGATCTGTCTCACGATCTTGATCACGGTCCTTCCGATCTAACGCCGAACGGACGACACCTCCGCGTTCAGCACACGTACAGCTCGATGACGATCTCCACCTTCTTGATCCAGCAAGAGGGAGCGGAGAGGTAGAAGAGTTCTCCGGCAGCGCGGCGGCGCGGCGGCGATGGTGGTGGAGCTATTCCGGCAGGGCTTCGCCTAAGTACTACAGAAAACCGATCTAGAGGAGAAACTATGCACTAGAGGAGAGGGTAGCACGTGGCGGAAAATCTAGTCCAAAAAACCCTAAAACATCTAGTATGTATAAGAGGAAGAGAGGAGGAGGCTTGGACCTCAAGGGGCCAGTCGTAGGCTTCGGCCGAACCAAGGAGGAGAGGAGGAATCCTCCTCCAATCCTAGTAGGACTGGGACTCCTCCTTATTTTGGTCTTTTTGCCTTTTTCCACCTTTTTCTCTTTGGGGTTTTTCTTCCCAGCCACATGGGCCTTGTGTGGGATTTCCACAAGCCCACTAAGGTTTGGTATTCACTCTCCCACAGCCCATGTAGCCTCTTGGGTCGAAATACCCTTCCCGATGGTCTCCCGGTACACTACCGATGAGCCCGAAACTTTTCCGGTGACCAAAATAGGACTTACTATATATCAATATTTACCTATGGACCATTCCGGAGATCATCATGACTGCCAAGATCTCATCCGGGACTCCGAACAACCTTCGTTCACCACCATGCATAACTCTATACTACTGAAACGTCACCAAACCTTAAGTGTGCAGACCCTACGGGTTCGAGAACTATGTAGACATGATCGAGACACCTCTATGGTCAATAACCAATAGCGAGACCTGGATGCCCATATTGGTTCCTACATATTCTATGAAGATCTTTATCGGTTGAACCTCTATGCCAAGGATTCAGTTAATCCCGTATGCAGTTCCCTTTGTTCTTCGGTATGTTACTTGCCTGAGATTCGATCATCGGTATCTCTATACCTAGTTCAATCTCGTTACCGGCAAGTCTCTTTACTCGTTCTGTAATACCAGATCCCGTGGCTAACACTTAGTCAAATTGCTTGCAAGTCTTGTTGTGATGTTGTATTACGGAGTGGGCCCTGAGATACCTCTCCGTCGCACGGAGTAACAAATCCCACTCTTGATCCATGCCAACTCAATAGACACCCCCGGAGATACCTGTAGAGCACCTTTGTAATCATCCAGTTACGTTGCAACGTTTGGTACACACAAGGTACTCCTTCGGTGCCAGTGGGTAGCATGATCTCATCGTCGTAGGAACAGATACTTGCCATGCAGAAAACTACAGCAATAAACTGACACGATCATATGCTATGTTTATAGTTTGTGTCTTGTCCATCACATCATTCTCCTAACGATGTGATCCCATTATCAAATGAC
The DNA here is from genome assembly GCA_022496015.1 of Hordeum marinum. Lineage (NCBI taxonomy): Eukaryota > Viridiplantae > Streptophyta > Magnoliopsida > Poales > Poaceae > Hordeum > Hordeum marinum. The sequence continues at coordinate 5,620,883 of JAAAWK010001151.1, read as the reverse complement.
ATCTCTTGTCCATTACTAGGAAACCATAGCCATATTTGATGAATGAGCTAGTCCAATAGAGGCTTACTACGGACATGGCGTTGTCTATGTATCCACACATGTATTTGAGTTTCCGAGCAATAGAATTATAGCATGGATTATAAAAATTTATCACGAACAAGGAAATATGATAATAACCATTTATTATTGCCTCTATTGCATATTTCCAACAGTTTCCAACTAGCACTAGAGTCAATAATCTAGCTCACATCGCTATGTGATTTGTTATGAATCTCACACTCAATGAGTTCTGGGGTTCGATCATGTTTTGCATGTGAAAGAGGTTTTAGTGAACGGATCCACGACATTCAGATTTGTGTGTTCTTTGCAACTCTCTATGTCATATTGTAAATATTTCTACCACGCTCCATTTGGAGCTACTCCAAATGGCTGCTCCACTATATGTATCCGGATTGCTACTAAGAGTCATCTGGATTGGTGTTAAAGCTTGCATCGACGTAACCCTTTACGACGAACTCTTTGTCACCTCCATAATCAAGAAATATTTCCTTAGTCCTCTAGTTAGGAAGGAAAATTTTTACCGATGTCCAATGATCCAGTCCTGGATCACTCTTGTACCCCTTATAGATTCATGGCAAGGCACACACAAGTGTGGTACACAACATATCATACTATATAGAGCCTATGGCTAAGGCATAGGGGACGACCTTCATCCTTTCTCTTTCTTCTGCCGTGATCGAGCTTTGAGTCTTACTCAACTTCACACCTTACAAATCAGGCAAGAACTACTTCTTTGACTGATCCATTTTGAACACTTTCAAAATCTTGTCTAGGTATGTACTCATTGAAAGTCTCATCAAGCGTCTTTGATATATCTCTATAGATCTCGATGCCCAACAATGAAGTAGCTTTATCGAGGTCTTCCTTTGAAAAACTCTTTTCAAACAACCCTTTATGCTTTCCAGAAATTCTACATTATTTCCGATCAATCAATATGTCAACCACAAATAATTATCAGAAATTCTATAGTGCTCCCACTCACTTTATTGTAAATACAATTTTCTCATAAACTTTGTATAGACTCAAAAACTTTGATCGCCTCATCAAAGATTATATTCAAACTTTGAGATGCTTGAACCAGTCCATAAATGGATTGCTGGAGTTTGCAAACTTTGTTAGCATTCTCTGGATCGAGAAAACCTTCCGGTTGTATCATATGCAACTCTTCCTAAACAAACCATTAAGGAACACTGTTTTGACATCCATCTGCCAAATTTCATAGTCGAATATGCAGCTATCGCTAACAAGATTCTGACAGACTTAAGCATCGCTACGGGTGAGAAGGTCGCATCATAGACAACTCCTTGAACTTATGAAAAACCCGTTGCTACAAGTCGAGCTTTATAGATGGTGACATTACCGTCCGCGTCCGTCTTCCTCTTAAAGATCCATTTGTTCTGAGTGGCCTTTCGCCCTACAGGTAACACTTCAAAGTCCATTCTTTGTTTTCATACATGGATCCCATCTCGGATTTCATTGTCTCTAACCATTTCTCGAAATTCGGGCCCATCATCGCTTCTCCATAGCTCATAGGTTCATCATTGTCCAACAACATGACCTCTAAGACAGGGTTGTCGTACCACTCAGGAGCAGTACGCGTCCTTGTCGACCTACGGGGTTCGATAGTAACTTGATCTGAAGCTTCATGATCATCATCATTAACTTCCTCTTCAACTAATGAAGGCTCCACAGAAACAACTTTCTGCGCTGCGCTACTATCTGGTTGAAACAAAGGTTCAACAACCTGATCAAGTTCTATCTTCCTACCTCTCATTTCTTTCGAGAGAAACTCTTTCTCGAGAAAGGACCCGTTTTAGCAACAACACTTTGTGCTTGGATCTAAGATAGAAGGTTTACCCAACTGTTACATTAGTGTATTCTATGAGGATGCATTTGTCTGCTTTGGGTTCGACCTCATTAGGTGAAAACCCCTTTTTCACATAAGCATCGCAACACCAAACATTAAGAAATGACAGCTTAGGTTTCTGCCAAACCATATGGTGTCATCTCAATGGATTTAGATGGTGTCCTATTTAAAGTGAATGTAGTTGTCTATAATGCATAACCCCCAAAATGATAGTGGCCAAACGATAAGAGACATCATAATTCGCACCATATCCAATAGAGCACGACTACGACATTCGGACACACCATCACACTATGGTGTTCCAGGTGGCGTGAGTTGTGAAACCACTTTCACATTGTCTTAAGTTGTATACCAAACTCGTAACTCAGATATTCACCTCCACGATCATATCGTAGAAATTTTCATATTCTTGTCACGATAATCTTAAAATTCCCTCCTAATTTGTTTGAACTTTTCAAACGTTTCAGACTTATGTTTCATTAAGTAAATATACTCATATATACTCAAATCATCAGTGAAGGTAAGAAAATAACGATATCCACCGCACACTACAATACTCATTGGACCGTATACATTGATATGTCTCCAACGTATCTATAATTTTTTATTGTTCCATGTATTATATTATATGTTTTGGATGTTTTATATGCATTTATATGCTATTTTGTATTATTTTTTGGACTAACCTATTAATCTAGAGCCTAGTGCCAGTTTCTGTTTTTTCCTTGTTTTGAGTTTCGCAGATAAGGAATATTAATTGGAGTCCAAACGGAATAAAACCTTAGGAATGATTTTTCTGGAATGAAAGTAAACTACGAGACTTGAGAACCAAGGCAGAGGAGCCACTGTGGGGCCACAAGCCCTAGGGGCGCGGCCAGGGGGTAGGCCACGCCGGGCAGGTTTTGTGGGCCCACGATAGCTCCCCTAACCCTAATCTTCGGCCTATAAATTCCCATATATTCCATCATTATCATAAAGAGCCGCGAAAACACTTTTACGCAGCCAGAAGACTCCGTTCCCGAGAGATCCAATCTTGGAGCCTTTTCCGGTAAGCTGCCGGAGGGGGATTCAATCACGGAGGGCATCTACATGAACTCCCACTAGTAGAAAACGACCCATTTGTCCCGGTTCCACAGGCCCATTAGTCCCGGTTCTGGAACCGGGACTAAAGGGTTAGGACTAAAGCCCTAAACCTTTAGTCCCGGTTCGCTTACGAACCGGGACAGAAGGGGCTCCACGTGGCCTCTGCGGGGAGCCCAGGCAGGAGGACCTTTAGTCCCAGTTGGTAACACCAACCAGGACCAAAAGTTGCTGGTTTATTTTGAAATGGGGGGGGGGGGTTAGGGGTTTTTGGAGGGTTAATTTAGGGGTTTCATATTGTGTTAGCTAGCTAATTAATAGAGAGAGGTGTCCTTTGTTTCTCCGTGCTTGGTCGACGCTGCTAGCTACTATACATATAGAGAGAACTCGATGCTAGCTAATAAGCAAATGAAGGAAACCATTAATTACACAACATCTAACAACTCATCATCATCATCTTAATCATACAAAGTTAAAGTCTAATAAAACAAAAAAAGATAAAATGACATAGTCCTCCCTCATAGGACCTACTCCTCCCTCCTAGGTAAAATGACATAAAAGAGAATAACACCTATGTCTCCATGATGAAGCAAAGAGATACAACTGTCTCCAACTTGTGGCTTGCGATCCTTCTTTATTTGTCCCCATGCTTCAATTTGGAGCCTTCTTGGTGGTTTGCGCTCAGTCGAGTATGCAAAAGATAACTCGGGATGGAAGGGGCTTTTTATTGTCATATTACCTTCAAGTTGCATCAACGGTGGCACAACTTCATTTGGCAATTTCTGTTGTAGAACATAATAGTAGCCTAGTTAGCAATATAATCAATACCATTTACGCAACAGTACTATTGTACTTAATTAGCAACTTTTACCAAGATATTTTGGTGAATGTCATCTGCCCTCAGCCTATGCACTTGTGTCCTGTACAATGTATAATTTGGGCGAGTTCCCAAATTATACGGGAAGATGTCCCTACCAGCTATGACACCAATAAAAAAGTAGATACGATCATCCTTCTCCTCCCAAGTTAGATGTGATCTATAAGTGTAGTGTGTCGTGTCTATTATGTTTTGTATTTCACTCGAAGAAACAAAATTAGCTATAAATTAAAAAATTAACAAATTTAGTATGGATAAATACCAATTATTTATGTATATAGAATGCAAATTACTTGACAAATATGCATGGTTGACAAACTCACATGGAGGTAAAACAGGAAGCATATCGACATCCACCCAAATGTCGATGTTTCCTTCAATATGATCTTTAGGACGAAGATCGAAAGTTATTTTCATATCCTCTGAAATCCATATGCCTTGCAAAGAGCTTCCCAATTTGAGCACCCTAATTTTGTGTTATTAAGTGCATTCATTACTTTCATAAGAAATGTGTGACCATGTTTAGTCCTCAGGTTGGCTGTCCTCGTCTTGAAACTCTCGTGCTCTTCGAAACCAAGCCTCTCCAAGAAATATCGTCTTGCATGACAAGGGACAAACTAGTCGAATTGTATAAAACAGAAATTACGCATTGAAGGAAAGAAACAGAAGTCATGCTTAATTATGAAAAAACAGTTATCATTGTTGCGTACCGTAGAAATATCAAAGTCCTCGTAAAGCTTCATGGTGAAGAACTTGCCATCTCGCAGCCCAGGCTGGTCACAAAGACCCTTATCTTCACCGCATAATTCACACGCTTGGATCCTATCATCGTTTGATGACGGTGACATTTCCTGTGTTCATAATTCAAGAATTACGGCATGCTTTGGATCCTAATGCGTGTGTGACTTTCGGTCCGTTGAGGCTTTCCTTAAATAACTCTCATATCTCATGGTGTGTTGGTGCTCTCTCTCTCACACTGATATGGTGGTGTATATATGTTGGTGGGCACTCTCTCATAGTAATAGTTCGACCACCGGTGATGGACGCCCCCCTCTTCTCTTCTTGCGCATTATACCGACGAGTATATTGCAAAGAAGAGAAAAAAGAGGAGGCGCCCACCACGACAACAATCGGGATTCCTCCATCAAGAATAAACATGAAAGTCACACAAGGAGCAACGACAGACCGAAAGTCACACACGCATTATAACGATAAAATATCACTAATACATTTATAATGAATTCGAATATAATATCACTAATACATCATCTTGAATAATCAAGTTATTCATGTATCATCAAATATTAACTAATATATCTCGAATATTATCATATAAGATCACTAATATTTCCTTCGATCGATTTTAAATATTTAAAATCGATCGAAGGAAACTACCAGGAAACTGACCATCACACAGATCACTATTACTCAATATGCAACGGGTTGACTTTAGGTCTGTCGAGTCTTTCCTTCCTAAACTCTCATCTCACGTATATGGTGGGCACTCCCTCTGATATTGCGACCGTCGGTGATGGTGGCTCCTCCATTCGTCCCCGAGTGCATTACACCAAAATGTCTAGCACACGGGAACGAAGGAGAAGCAACCCCCCATGACAACAATCGGGATTCTTCCTCTCTCTCATATATATATATATATAGTGGACACTCTCCCTCACTGAAAAACACACAAGGAGCTGAAACAGACCTAAAGTCAACCCGTTCCATATATCGAGCAATGACATAGAAAAAATTCCCTATGTTTTGCCGGAATGACTGGCAAATCACAAGCACTCGATATTAACTAATACATCATCCCAAATAATCCAGTTAATGCATCATCAAATATTAACTAATATATCTTGAATATTATCATATAAGATCACTAATACAGATTGAATATCCTAGAATCCAAAGTGGAGGACAGTAAACTCGGTTCACTAGCGGTCTCTGAGTCGCCGGCAGTGGACACCCAAAGATAAGGAACCATCACAGGATCATAACTCATGTGAGATCCCTGAAGAGTCTGCCAGGTATTGTTGAACCTGCCGTCCAACGCCGCTATGTAGCGACAGACATGCTCCTCCTCCTCCCTGACACGGCGATGTACCACCTCCGTGGGGGCCCGCTCCCTCCACACCGAAAGTGGCCCACATGACCACCACCACAAAAGCTCCGGGTCGACGATGAGACCTGGATTCCTCACCAACCTCCGAGCTCGGGAAGGTAGCACCTCCCAGTGCCAGACCGGAAGAGCCCAATCTCGGACATGGCGCCTATCAAGCAGGCTCTCGCGGACCACTCGACGACGAGGATGCGGGCCGGGCATCGTCGATGTCGAGACAAATTCCTATGAGAACGTTTTCTTATCGTTTAATCACTAATTTTTCATAAAACCAAGAATTTTTTGTAATCTAACATACACATACTAATTTTTCCTAGGACTCCTAATAATTAAATAAAACATAAAACAACTAAAACATAAAAAGCATCATAAACAAAATCAACTAATCTGGCAGAACATATAGCCACATACATATGTACATTAAATATTATATAGCCACATACATATATACATTATATATTTAAAAAAATCCATAGAGCCGGTGCGGCAGCGGCTCACAGCGGGGGCGGCGATGGGTGCCGGGCGGGGACGGAGAGGCGACGGGGACGAGGCGTCGACGGGGGCAACAGGGGAGGCAACGGGGGGGCGGCAACAGGGGTGGTGGGGGCATCGGCGGGGGCGGGCGACGACGGGGGCGACAGGGGCAGTGGGGGAGGGGCAGCGGCGGGGGCGGAGACGGGGGAGGCGATAGGGGAGCGTGACGACGGGGGTGGGGCGGCGACGGGGGTGATGAGGAGGCGACGGGGACGGGGCGGCGACGGGGGCGGAAACGGGAAGGGGGACAACGATGGCAGGGGCGGCGACGAGGGATGCGACGAGGGCGGCAACGGGGACGGGGACGACGACGGTGGGCTCGGGGCGGCAAGTGGCGACAGGGACGAGGACGGCGGGCTCAGCGAAGTGGCGTTGAAACCTGCGAAATTTGCTAAGTGCTCCTTATATAGAAGAAGCATTGGTCCCGGTTCGTGGCACCAACCGGGACAAATGCCCACCTTTAGTCCCGGTTGCTGCCACCAAGCGGGACCAAAGGTCTATTTTCAGCATCCTAAAGGGCAGGAAACAGGGACCTTTGGTCCCGGTTGGTGGCACCAACCGGGACGAAAGGTGCATTGGTCCCGGTTGGAGCCACCAACCTGGACCGAAGGTCCCTTTTCGTCAGCCCAAAGGGCGGGAAGCAGAGACCTGTGGTCCCGGTTGGTGCCACCAACCGGGACCAATGGCCTTGCACAGCGGTGTGGTGGGAGTTTAGTCCCACCTCGCCAAGCGAAGGTTGCCCGAACCTGTTTATAAGCCCCGTCGCGACTACTACGTTGAGCTCCTCTCAAAGTGAAAATATATGCCCTTACATGGAAAATTTGACCTAAGTTCAAAATGCTAGTATGTGCTAGTATGCACTTACTAGCACTTTGAATTTAGGTTGAATTTTCCCTATAAGCGCATCTATTTTCACTATTTTTAATTTTTTTGCATATTAGAAGTTCTTTACAAAAAATAATTTATGAATATTCTTTTTTCTATTAAAGTTTTTAACAAAAATAACTCTGATAATTTTAGTTGCATGAATTGTATATAATATCAAGTTTAGTTATATAACTTTTATCGAACGAAAACATGTCTGTTACAAAAGGACTTCAAATTCTTTATACATATTTGAACTCAAGAATTTTTTTGCATTCAATATGCACCATTCAAAGCCACATCATCCCTTTTCAACCCTTTTCTGATTTCATTTGCTATTTTCTTGCATTTCATCATTTATTTTGAGCTAAAATGACCCTGAATTGAAAAGCACTGCAAATGACCTCTGAAATGGTTGAAACTTGGCATGGTACCATCATTTCACCCACATAGCATTTGCTGAAAAGTTGAGAGGGTTATGGCAGAAACAGGATGCACTTCGTGTACAAAATGGGGAATATCTTTCGAAGTATTAGGGTTTCACACGAAAACACGTCTGTTACAAAAGGATTTCAATTTTTTAACATATTTGAACTCAAGACTTTTTCTGCATTCAATATGCACCATTCAAAGCCACATCATCCCTTTTCAACCCTTTTCTGACTTCATTTGCTATTTTTCATGCATTTCATCATTTATTTTGAGCTAAAATGACCCTAAATTGAAAAGCACTTTAAATGAACTCTGAAAAGGTTGAAAGTTGGCATGGTATCATCATTTCACCCACATAGCATGTGCTAAAAAGTTGAGATGGTTACGTCAAAAACTGGATGCACTTCGTGTACAAAATGGACAATCTCTTTTGAAGTATCACGGTTTCACACGAAAACTCATCTGTTACAAAGGGATTTCATTTTTTGAACTTATTTGAACTCCATACTTTTTGTGTGTTCAGAATGCACCATTAAAAGCCACATCATCAATTTTTAACCCTTTGTGACTTCATTTGGTATTTTTCATGCACTTACTGATTTTTTTAGCTGAATAACCCTGAAATTGAAAAGCACTTCAAATGAACTCTGAAAAGGTTGAAAGTTGGCATGGTATCATCATTTCACACACATAGCATGTTATAAAAAGTTGAGAGGGTTACGGCAAAAACTGGATGCACTTCGTGTACAAAATAGACAATCTCTTTCGAAGTATAAGGGTTTCGAACGAAAACTCATGTGTTACAAAAGGCATTTCATTTCTTCACATGTAACTGCAATGATACAGTTGTGGAGAGAAAGTCTTCACTTTTTCTTCGCTTGTGTCCTTTGCTTATTGTGCCATAACCATGGATAATCTTCATCGTTTAACAGGGTGCTTGGGTCAGCCTTGACTTTGAAGGGAGGAATTTCATGACACTTTTCATAATCTTCAGACATGTCTGTCTTGCCCTCGAATCCCACAATGTCTCTTTTTCCTGAAAGAACTATGTGGCGCTTTAGCTCATCGTATGATGTATTTGCTTCCTTATCTTTTATTTTTCTTGGTTTGGTAGACATGTCCTTCACATAGAAAACCTGTGCCACATCATTGGCTAGGACAAATGGTTCGTCTGTGTACCCAAGATTGTTCAGATCCACTGTTGTGATTCCGTACTGTGGATCTTCCTGTACCCCACCTCTTGACAGATTGACCCATTTGCACTGAAACAAAGGGACCTTCAAATCATGTCCATAGTCAAGTTCCCATATGTCCACTATGTAACCATAATATGTGTCATTTCCCCTCTTCGTTGCTACATCAAAGCAGACACCGCTATTTTGGTTGGTGCTCTTTTGATCCTGGGCGATCGTGTAAAATGTATTCCCATTTATCTTGTACCCTTCGTAAGTCATTACAGTCAAAGATGGTCCCCTGGCCAATGAGTATAGCTCATCGAAAACAGTGTTGTCATCGCATCGACTTAGCATGCTCTTTGTTTCTGAACAGACGTTTCAACCGTGGTATTATAGGAGCATACCACATCACTTTGGCAGGAACCCTCTTCCTAGGGCACTCGCCGTCAATATCACCAGCGTCATCTCGTTTGATCTTATACCGCAATGCACCGCATATCGAGCATGCGTTCAAATCCTCGTACGCATTGTGATAGAGGATGCAGTCATTAGAGCATGCATTTATCTTCTGCACCTCCAATCCTAGAGGGCATACAACCTTCTATGTTGTGTACATACTGTCGGGCAATTCGTTATCCTTTGGAAGCTTGTTCTTTGATATTTTCAACAGCTTCTCAAATCCTTTGTCAGGTACACCATTCTCCGCCTTCCACTGCAGCAATTCTAGTGTGGTACCGAGCTTTGTGTTGCCATCTTCGCAATTGCGGTACTACCCTTTTTGGTGATCCTCTAGCATGCGATCGAACTTCAACTTCTCCTTTTCACTTTCGCATTGTCTCTTTGCATCAACAATGACCCGGTGAATATCATCATTGGGCACATCGTCTGGTTCCTCTTGATCTTCATCTTCCCCCGTTGCAGCATCACCGTATTCAGGAGGCACATAGTTGTCATCATCCTCTTCTTATTCGTTATCTTCCATCATAACCCCTCTTTCTCCGTGCTTGGTCCAAACATTATAGTGTGGCATAAAACCCTTCTCAAGCTGGTGGAAGTGAAGGGTTTTAGAGTTGGAGAAATCCTTCGTATTCTCACAAACAGTACATGGACAATAAATAAAACCATTCTGCTTGTTTGCCTCAGCCGCTTCGAGAAATCACACAAGCCCTTAATATACTCGAAGATGCGTCGGTCACCGTACATCCATTGCCGGTTCATCTGCATGCGTTATATGATAAAGTGGATTAAAAACCATTACAACATATCATGAATACAAAAGTGACCAAATTAATAGAAATTCATCATCACATTCAAGCCAAAGTACAATAGTGACCAAAATAAATACAATAATAAAAGTAAGAAAATTACACAAGTATCTATCTAAATCATACAAGTAAAAACTTTTTTCTTTTAGAAAGAAGATAAGAAGAAGAGGCTAACCATGGTGGTGTCGGCACCGAGATGGGCACGGGCGATCGACGGCGGTGAGGACAGGGACGGGATAGGACGGACCGCCAAACCTAGACAAATCTTGAGTAAAATGGAGCTTGGACAAGGAACTTAGAGAGGAGAAAGCTTAAATGTGGCTTGGGCATTTCATCGAACACCTCATGTGCATAGGAGGTGAGCTAGAGCACCACAAAGCTCTTCCCTCACTAGCCAAAAAAATAGAGCAGTGTGGAGTGCTCTGCTCACCGGCAAGGGGGTACATATAGGCATCTCACTGGTCCAGGTTCATGGATGGAACCAGGACTAAAGGACCACCTTTGGTACCGGTCCGAGACACGAACCGGGACCAAAGGGTGTGGGCCAGGAGCGAGGCACATTGGACCCGGTTCGTGTCTGGAACCGGGACCAAAGGGGTCTGACGAATTGGGACCAGTGTCCCACGTGGCCCGGCCGGCCCCTTGGCCTCACGAACCGGGACCGTTGCCCCCATTGGTGCCGGTTCGTGACTGAACCAGTACTAATGGGCTGGCCCGGCCTGGACCAAAGCCCTGTTTTCTACTAGTGTCCATTGCCCCACCGATGATGCGTGAGTAGTTCACCATAGACCTATGGTTCCAAAGCTAGTAGCTAGATGGATTCTTCTCTCTCTCACTCTCTTTGCTTCTCAATACCATGTTCTTCATGATCTTCATGGAGATCTATCTGATGTAATACTCTTTTGCGGTGTGTTTGTCGAGATCCGATGAATTGTGGGTTTATGTTCAGATTATCCATGAATATTATTTGAGTCTTTCCTGAATTCTTATATGCATGATTTCATATCTTGGCAAGTCTCCTCGAGTTATTGGTTTGGTTTGGCCAACTAGATTGGTAATTCTTGCAATGGGATAAGTGCTTAGTTTTGGGTTCAATCTTGCGGTGTCCTCACCCAGTGACAAAGTAGGGGTAGCGAGGCACATATTGTATGGTTGCCATCAAGGATAAAAATATGGGATTTTCATCATATTGCTTGAGTTTATCCCTCTACATGATGTCATCTTACTTAATGTGTTACTCTGTTCTTCATGAACTTAATACTCTAGATGCAGGCAGGAGTCGGTCGAAGTGTGGAGTAATACTAGTAGATGCAGAATCGTTTCGGTCTACTTGTCACGGATGTGATGCCTATATGCATAATCATTGCCTTGGATATCTTTATAATTATTCGCTTTTCTATCAATTGCTCGACAGTAATTTGTTCACCCACCGTAATACTTGCCATCATGAGAGAAGCCATCTAGTGAAACCTATGGCCCCCGGGTCTATTTTCCATATTATACTTCCAGATCTAAAACCAAAAATACTTGTTGCGTTATTTTTACTTTTAGTTTTACTTTCCGTTCAGGAATCCTATTATATCTATCTCTATCAGATCTCACCCTTCAAGTAACCATGAAGGGATTGACAACCCCTTTATAGCGTTGGTTTAAGAGTTTGATTGTTTGTGCAGGTACATCTATTGGTGACTCGCTTGTATCTCCTACTGGATTGATACCTTGGTTCTCAAAAACTGAGGGAAATACTTATCTACTTTGCTGCATCAAACCGTTCCTCTTCACGGGAAACCAACGCATGATCGAGAAGTAGCAAGAAGGATTTCTGGCGCCATTGTCGGGGAGATACATAGCAAGTCAAGATAAGAACTCTCTTGTCAACTTGCCAATTTCTGGTTTGGTTGCGGGGAGATCTACATCAAGCCTACCAAGTACCCATCACAAACTCATCTCTTTCATTTACATTATTTGCCACTTGCCTTTCGTTTGCCTCTCCCCCACTTCTAAAACGATTTCCAAAAAATACCAAAAAGATTTTCATTTATATTCGCCCTTTTTCGTTCATCTTTTCGTTTGCTTTTTTGCTTGCGTGTGTAAAAAATACCAAAAATGATTCACAATAACTCAAGAGAATACCAAGTTGTGTGACTTTTCCGATACTAATAATAATGATTTTATTATTACTCCTATTGCTCCTTCCACTAGTGCGGAATCTTATGAAATTAATGCTGCTTTGCTCAATCTGGTTATGAAAGAACAATTTTCCGGCCTTGCTAATGAAGATGCCGCATCCCATCTAAATACTTTCCTTGAGTTGTGTGATATGCAAAAGAAGAAAGATGTGGATAATGATATTGTTAAATTTAAGCTATTCCCGTTCTCACTACGATATCATGCTAAAACTTGGTTCTCATCTTTGCCTAAAAATAGTATTGATTCATGGAATAAGTGTAAAGATGCTTTCATTTCGAAGTACTTTCCGCCCGCTAAAATCATCTCCCTTAGGAATGATATAATGAATTTTAAGCAACTTGATCATGAGCATGTTGCACAATCTTGGGAAAGGATGAAACTTATGATTAGGAATTGCCCCGTGCATGGTTTGAGTTTATGGATGATTATACAAATTTTCTAGACTGGATTGAATTTTGCATCTAGGAATCTCTTAGATTCCGCCGTGGGTGGTACTTTTAAGGAAATCACATTAGGAGAAGCTACTAAACTCCTAGATAATATAATGGCCAATTACTCTCAATGGCACACCGAAAGATCTCCTACTAGTAAAAAAGTGCATTCTATTGAAGAGATTAATATTTTGAGTGAAAAGATGCATGAATTGATGAAATTGTTTGCTAGTAAGAGTGTTCCCATTTATCCTAATGATATTCCCTTGTATTCTTTGATTAGAAATAATTATGAATCTATGGATGTGAATTTTGTTGGTAGGAACAATTTTGGTAATAACGCTTATAGATGTAATTTCAATGCTAGTCCGTTACCTAGTAATTCCTCTAATAATTATGGTAATTCCTACAGTAATTCTTATGGACATTATAATAAAATACCCTCTGATTTTGAGAGTAATATTAAAGAATTCATTAGTACGCAAAAAGGTTTTAATGTTATGATTGAAGAAAAATTGCTCAAGATTGATGATTTGGCTAGGAACGTTGATAGAATTTCTCTTGAGATTGATTCTTTAAAAATTAGACATATTACACCCAAGCATGATATGAATGACTCTTTAAAAGCTATGAGAATTTCTATTGATGAGTGTAAGGAAAGAACCGCTAGAGTACGTGCTAAACGTGAATGGCTTGAAAAAGTGTGTTCTCGTGATAATATTGATGAAGATCTTAAAGTGATTGATGTGACTCCTATTGAATCTTTGTTTTCCAATGTTAATCTTGATAAGTATGGGACTGGAAATGAGTCAACTTTAGTTAAAAGGCGTCCCAACGATTCAGAGGTTATAGATCTTGATGCTAAGATTGATAAAAGTGGGATTGAAGAGGTCAAAACTTTAAATAGCAATGAACCAACTCTTTTGGATTTCAAGGACTTTAATCACGATAGCTGCTCATTAATTGATTGTATTTCCTTGTTGCAATCCAAGTTGAACTCACCTCATGCTTATAATCAAAACAAAGCTTTTACTAAACATATTGTTGATGCTATGATGAAAGCTTTTGAAGAAAAACTTGAGTTAGAAGTTTCTATACCTAGAAAGCTATATGATGAGTGGGAACCTACTATTAAGATTAAGATTAAAGATTATGAGTGCCATGTTTTGTGTGATTTGGGTGCTAGCGTTTCCACGATTCCAAAAAGTTTATGTGATGTGTTAGGTTTCCGTGAATTTGATGATTGTTCCTTAAATTTGCATATTGCGGATTCCATTATAGAGAAACCTATGGGAAGAATTAATGATGTTATTATTGTTTCAAATAGGGATTATGTGCCTATAGATTTCATTGTTCTTGATATAGATTGCAATCCTACATGTCATATTATTCTTGGTAGACCTTTCCTTAGAACGATTGGTGCAATTATTGATATGAAGGAAGGGAATATTAGATTCCAATTTCCATTAAGGAAAGGCATGGAACACTTTCCTAGAAATAAAATAAAAATATCTTATGAATCTATCATGAGAGCGACTAATGGATTGCATACCAAAGAAGACAATACCTAGATCTATTGCGTTTTGCCTAGCTAGGGGCGCTAAACAATAGCGCTTGTTGGGAGGCAACCCAATTTTATTTTGCTTTTTTCTTTTTGCTTATGTTTTGGTGTGTTTGGCACATTATTATTTCTGTAGTAATTGTATTTTTGTGTTTTTATTAGTGTTTGAGCCAAGTAAAACCTTTGGGGTGATCTATGGTAATTGTTGATTTGATCTTGCTGAAAAACAGAAACTTTTGCGCTCAGTCTAGGAATGTTACAAATTTTTCAGAGCATCGAATTGGTATGAACTTTTTACACAATATTGATATACAAATTTCCCTGATTTTCATAATTTTTAACAATTTTAGAGTTCCAGAAGTATTCGAAGTTTACAGATTGCTACAGACTGTTTTGTTTTTGATAGATTCTGTTTTCTATGTGTTGTTTGCTTATTTTGATGAATCTATGGGTCGTATCGGTGGGTATGAGTCATGGAAAAGTTAGAGTACAGTAGTTATTACACAAATACAACTAAATAATGAGTTCACAACAGTACCTAAAGTGGTGATTTATTTTTCTTATACTAACGGATCTCATGGGTTTTCTGTTGAGTTTTGTGTTGTGAAGTTTTCAAGTTTTGGGTGAAGATTTGATGGACTATGGAATAAAGAGTGACAAGAGCCTAAGCTTCGGGATGACCAAGGAATCCCAAGTAATATTCAAGGACACCAAAAAGCCTAAGCTTGGGGATGTCCTGGAAGGCATCCCCTCTTTCGTCTTCAATCCGTCGGTAAATTTACTTGAGGCTATATTTTTATTCACCACATGATATGTGTTTTGCTTGGAGCGTCTTGTATGATATGAGTCTTTGCTTTTTAGTTTGCCACAATCATCCTTGCTGCACACATCTTTTGAGAGAGACACGCTGAATCATGAATTTGTTAGAATACTCTATGTGCTTCACTTATATCTTTTGAGCTAGGCAATGTTGATCTAGTGCTTCACTTATATCTTTATAGAGCATGGTGGTGTTATATTTTATAGAAATTATTGAACTCCCTCTCCTCACTTATATTATTTTGAGAGTTTCTTAAAACAACATGGTAATTTGTTTATGTTATGAATTTGTTCCTAATATAATGGACATCCAAGAGGGATATAATAAAAACTTTCATATTAAGTCCATTAAAAACTATGAGAAATTTGATTCCTTGCATATAGTTTTGAGATAATAGGGATGGTAATATGAGAGTCATGCTAGTGAGTAGTTGTGAATAGGAAGAGATACGTGTGTTAAAGCTTGTGATTCCCGTAGCATGCACGTACGATGAACCATTATGTAACGAAGTCCGAGCATGATTTTTTAATGATTTTCGACCTTTGCGTGAGGGTCGGGAGCGCGTGATGGTTAACTCCTACCAACCCATCCCCTAGGAGCATGCGTCTAATGCTTTGTTTGATAACTAATAGACTTTTGAAATAAGTAATTGAGTTCTTTATGACAAATGTTGAGTCCATGGATTATACGCACTCTCACCCTTCCACCTTTGCTAGCCTCTCTAGTACCGCGCAACTTTCGCCGGTACACCAAACCCTCCTTCCTCAAAACAGCCAGCATGTATTCCTCAAAACAGCCAACATACCTACCTATTACGGCATTTCCATAGCCATTCCGAGATATATTGCCATGCAACTTCCACCATGTAGTTTTTCTATGACTTGCATCATCACTTCATATTGCATATAGAGTCATATTTTGTCATAGGAATCGAGTTGTAATTTCTTTTTCTTTGAGTTATAAGTAAATAAAAGTGTGATGATTTTTCATTAATAGAGCCTTGTCCCGTGAGAGAAAAGGATGATGGAGGCTATGACTCCCTCAGAAGTTGGGATGAGTATCCGGACTTTACAAAAAATAAAAGAGGCTGGCGAAGCCCAAACACAAAAATAATAAAAGAGGCCAAAGAAGCCCACCAAATATATATATATGAGAGAAAGAGAGAAGGGACAATTTCTACTACCTTTTTCCACACTTGTGCTTCAAAGTAGCACCATGATCTTCATGATAGAGAGTCTCCTATTTTCTCACTTTCATATAACTAGTGGATATTCATTATGCACGACCATTTAGTTTTATTTTTGAGCTTTCATACACTTATAGCTCTAAGTGCATTTGTTTCATGTCAATCCCTACTCACTCACATTGATATCTATTGACGGGCATCTCCATAGCCCGTTGATACTGTTGGAAATATTCCCTAGAGGCAATAAATAAAGTGTTTATTATTATATTTCCTTGTTCATGATAATCGTTTATTATCCATGCTATAATTGTATTTATTGGAAACACATTACATGTGTGGGTAAATAGACAACACTATGTCCCTAGTATGCCTCTAGTTAACTAGCTTGTTGATCAAAGATGGTCAACGTTTCCTAGCCAATGACATGTGATGTCATTTGATAACGGGGTCACATCTTTAGTAGAATGATGTGATGGACAAGACCCAAACTACAAACGTAGCATATGATCGTGTCAGTTTATTGCTACTGTTTTCTAAATGTCAAGTATATGTTCCTATGACCATGAGATCATGCAACTCACGGACATCGGAGGAGTGCCTTGTGTGTATCAAATGTCTCAACGTAACTGGGTGACTATAAAGGTGCTCTACAGGTATCTCCAAGGGTGTCTGTTGAGTTGGCATGGATCGAGACTGGGATTTGTTACTCCGTGTGACGGCGAGGTATCTCAGGGCCCACTCGATAATACAACATCACAATAAGCCTTGCAAGCAATGTGACTAAGTGTTAGTCACGGGATTTTGTATTATGGAATGTGTAAAGAGACTTGTCGGTAACGAGGTTGAACTAGGTATGGAGATACCAACGATCGAATCTCGGGCAAGTAACATACCAAAGAACAAAGGGAACATCATACGGGATTAACTGAATCCTTGACATAGAGGTTCGACCGATAAAGATCTTCGTTGAATATGTAGGAACCAATATGGGTATCCAGGTCCCACTATTGGTTATTGACCGTAGAGGTGTCTCAGTCATGTCTACATAGTTCTCGAACCCGCAGGGTCTGCACACTTAAGGTTTGGTGACGTTTCGGTAGTGTAGAGTTATGTATGGTGGTGACCGAAGGTTGTTCGGAGTCCCGGATGAGATCCCGGACGTCACGAGGATCTCTGGAATGGTCCGAAGGTAAAGATTCATATATAGGAAGTCCTGTTTTGGTCGCCAAAAAAGTTTTGGGCTAATCGATAGTGTATCGGGAGTGCCGGTAGTGTACCGGGAGACCACCGGGAGGGGTATTTCGACCCAAGAGGCTTCATGGGCTGTGGGAGAATAAATACCATCCTTTTGTGGGCTGGTGGAAGTCCCACACAAGGCCCATGCGGCTAGGGAAGAAAAGCCCAAAGGGAAAAAGGTGGAAAAAGGCCAAAAAGGAGGAATCCTAGTCCTACTAGGATTGGAGGAGGAGTCCTCCTCTCCTCCCCACTTCGGCCGAACCAAGGAGGCTTGGCCCTTGCGCCAAGTCCTCTCCTCCCTCCCTCTTGTATATACTCGAGGTTTTAGGGTTTTTGCATAGAATTGTTAGCCACGTGCTGCCCGTTCCTCCAGTGCATAGTTTCTCCTCTAGATCGGATTTCTTCAGTGCTTAGGCGAAGCCCTATCGGAATAGCTCCACCACCATTGCCGGAGCGCCGTCATGCTGCCGGAGGACTCTTCTTCCTCTCTGCACCCTCTTGCTGGATCAAGACGGCGGAGATCGTCATCAAGCCGTACGTGTGCTGAACGCGGAGGTGCCGTCCGTTCGGCGCTAGATCGGAAGGACCATGATCAAGTTCGCAGGACAGATCGTGATCAAGTCCGCGGGATAGATCGTGATTGGATTAGAGGGCTGGTCGTGATTGGATCGCGAGATGCTCGGCGATTTGGATCGCGAAGACATTCGACTACACCAGCCGTGTTTCTTAACGCTTTCTGCTTAGCGATCTACAAGGGTATGTAGATCCACTCTCCCTCTCGTAGATGCTCATCACCATGGATAGGTCTTGCGTGAATGTAGGAAATTTTTTGTTGCCCATGCAACGTTCCCCAACAGATACACCTAGTTGATGTGAGACTATCTTCTCCTTTTTTCCCTTGCACCTCCTCTATATTCTATTACACCTATAATGCTATATCCATGGCTCACACTCATGTATTGCATGAGAGTTGAAAAGGTTTGAGAACACCAAAAGTGTGAAACAATTGCTTGACTTGTTCATCAGGGTTGTGCATGATTTAGATACTTTGTGTGGGGAAGATGGAGCATAGCCAGACCATATGATTTTGTAGGGATGACTTTCTAACGCCATGTTATTTCATGCAATAATTCATGACTACCTTGTTGGTGTGCTCGAAGTATTACTGTTTTTATGTCAATATTAGACTATTGTTTTGAATCTTACGGATCTGAATATTCATGCCACAATAAAGAATATTACATGGATAAATATGTTAGGTAGCATTCCGCATCAAAAATTCTATTTTTATCATTTACCTACTCAAGGACGAGTAGGAATTAAGCTTGGGGATGCTGATACGTCTCCAACATATCTATAATTTTTGATTGTTCCTGTAAGTGCATCTAGTGCCCCTTAGTGATTTTGGTGTATTGAAGACTTATAGGTTAAGGAACTAATGTGTTTGTGAGTGTACACAGGTTTTATAAGTCGATGAGGAGTTTGATATATTTGGAGATTACCGACCCCTAAAAATGTATGTCTTCAACTGAAGACTTTGGTGAAGACTTTGCTAAAGACTTTGGTATTCCCTGAAGACTTCAAAAATGAAGAAGTTGGTGTGACCTTGCAGATATTAATGAGGACTATGAAGCGTGAAGACTTTTGTTTTCGTAGTTTCATTTCCTTTCTTTGAGTCATAAGAAACATCGTACTGTTAAAGGGGCCGAGGTAATACTTAGGAAAATTTCCAACTGATGCTCAACTCCAAAAGCCTCAACCTATCCAATCCTTCGAGTGAAGCCTTTGGAAATCTCTTGTAGTTCAGTCAAGTTCTTTAGTGATAGAGATGATGTTCTTCTAGTCTCTGATGAAATTGATCTGACTGAGGAGTTAGGATTTCTCTAGTGCGAATTGCCTACAAGTGAGGAACATGATAAGCCTGAGGACTTTCATAGTTCAAAATTCCGACCGTTGTTGTGCTTAGCGCTAGCTGTCCCCAATCATCACATCCAAATGACGGTCATATCATTGGGTGCATTTATGTCTTATCATGTCAGGTTGCACCCTGGCTATAAATATCCACCCCCACAACCACTAGTTGGTTGGCTGCTCCGAGAGAGAACTAACACTTGTCATTTGAGAGAAACCCATCCCCCGAGGACTTTGAGAGAAAATCATCAGTGAGGAAAAACCCAAACCACCAAACCCAAAGTGATTGAGCATCACTGAAGAAGTTGTTCCTATGTGGAACCGACGCTTGTAACCTTTGAGGACTGTGTATCCTCCAAATGGTTAGGCGTCATGGTCTAGTGCATCCTGCAGTCAATTGGGGATCATGGAGTGGCCTTGGTCTAGAACATCTAGCAGTAAATTGTGGATCGCTGGATGACTAGTTTGTGAGGGTTTTGGAAGTCTACCCTGAAGTCTTACCACGAGTGTTGGGCGAGGACTTTGTGACCTTAGCTCAAGGAGAATACGGTAATGACTGTGTGTCCTGGGACTGTGTGTCCTCTGGTTTAAATACCAGGATGCTCCAAACCAGACGTACGACTATCACAGCAGTTGGAACTGGGTCATCAAACCATTGTCTTCATCAAGCTACCTGGTTCTATTTCCTCAACCCCTGTATTCCTCGTATACTTGTTGATGAAATTGATCGTTATTGTTCGAAGAATTTGATTGAGTACTTTCACAATTTCCTCACCCCAAATTCTTAAAGTTACCTTGTTCCTCACCTGCTTATCCTGTATCATGCTACTTGTAATATGTGAATGTTTCATTTCATCATGATGACTATGCTATCGCTATGTTTCTCATGCACTTGAGTACTTAATCCACTCCTAGTTATTCATCACATTTCAAATTCCTCAAGTTGA
Source organism: Hordeum marinum (assembly GCA_022496015.1). Classification (NCBI taxonomy): domain Eukaryota; kingdom Viridiplantae; phylum Streptophyta; class Magnoliopsida; order Poales; family Poaceae; genus Hordeum; species Hordeum marinum. The sequence goes on along the minus strand of JAAAWK010001151.1, from coordinate 5,600,325 downwards.
AATTCCTCAAGTGATGAATTTATAAAAATCGCCTATTCACCCTCCTCTAGTCGATATAATGCACTTTCAATTGGTATCAGAGTGAGGTACTCCCTTGTTCTATATGATTTTGGTTTAACCACCTGGAGTTCTAGTTATGTCGACTATAGGTATGATCAAGGTTTCTGCGGATGTCCTACCTTCGATGGGACGGACTACCCCTACTGGAAGAACAAGATGCGCATGCATCTTGAAGCTATTGACAATGATATCTGGTACGTTCTGGAAAATGGTGTTCCCATTGTTACTCCCGCGGTCAACGCTGCTGATGTGAAGAGATTCAAGAAACTCGATTCTCAAGCAAAGAATATCATATGTGGCCATCTGAGCAAAAGTCAGTATGGCAGAGTGAGTGATTTGGAGTCCGCTAAGCATATCTGGGATAGGTTGTCCAAAGTCAACGAAGGTGTTTCCACTCAATGTGACTCTCATGTTGATGTTCTTTGCAATCTCTTCAACCGCTTCAAGAGACTTGACAATGAAAATGTTTAGCAAACTTTTGATCGTCTCACTGATATCTCCAATGAGCTTCAAGCACTGGGTGCCACTGATATCACCGACCATGAAGTGGTGAAGAAACTGCTAAGATCTCTTGATTCCTCATTCGATACTCTGGCTTTGATGATTCAAGAACATGGAGACTACAAGTCACTTGATCCTGCTGATATTCTTGAGAGACTCAATACTCATGAATTCCAACAAGCTGAGAAGAGAGACCTCTACGGGCCAAGCTATGGAAGATCTTGTGCTCTGAAGGCAAAAGCAATTTCCTCATCCGAAGGCAAAGATTCTGATAATAGCCTTGGTGATCCTAAAGAACTAAGTCAGGAGCTAGCAATGCTCGTGAGGAAATTCCAGAACTTCTCAAGGAGAGGTGGATTTGGAAAGTCATCAAAAAGTGGTGTGAGGAAATTAGATTCCTCAGATGGGTACAAGAAAAGAACTTGTCACAAATGCAAGAAATCTTGTCACTTAATCTCTGACTACCATCTCTGGGAAAAAGAATCAAAGAAGAAGAAGAAGAAGAAGTACAAGGACGACAGTTCTGATGACTCGAAGAAAAAGAAGAAATCTTCAAAGTCCTCATCTACGAAGTCCTCATCTTCAAAGTCCTCAATGCACAAGAAGAATGGTTCCAGAAATGATCGGGCTTTCATTGGCAAGGAAATGGACTCAGCAGAAGAATCTAAAGAATATGAAGAAGAGGAAGAATCTGAGGTGGAATCTGAATCTGGTGTCGCTAGCCTTGCTCTCGCTACAGCCTTCGTTAGCAAGTCCATCTTCAACGATGAAGAAAATGACTACTCCAATGACTCTCACAGAGTCAATGATGACTATGCTCCTACTTATTGTTTCATGGCAAAAGGCGTCAAGTCAATCACAGAATGTCCCAATTTTGATGACATTGAATATCCTAAGTGGAAGGTTCTGATGAAGAAGCATCTGATGTCTATGAGCAGTGAGCTATGGACTATTACAGAACTTGGACTGACTGAACTTTGCAAGATGGCAAATGCTGAGGAAATTTGTAAGTACACTCAACTGGATGCTCAGGCGAGGAACATCATCTACTCAAGCCTATCAAGTGTCATGTTCGAGGGCATCTGTCATCTTCAAAATGCCAAGCTTGTCTGGGATAGGATCATGGACATCAATGAAGGCTATCGCACTCGTCAAGACCCCATATTCATCAAACTCAAGAAAATCCTCAAACCCCAGGAATCAGATCCTGATTCATCTTCCTCACTTTGTCTTATGGCAAAAGGTTCCATGGTACATAAGCATCACTCCTTCTCTAAATCTAGTGATTGTGAAATTGATGAATATGTGAAACCTAGCTATGCCAAACTTGCTAATATTGCCACTAAGCAACAAAGTTCTCTTGAAAAGCTTTAGAAAATGCTAGACAAAAGCGATGATTTGTTGAATGAGGAAGTGGATCGGACTCAAACTCTATCTGACGATCTCAAAAGTCTTCAGACAAAGTATGATAACCTTCAGAGTCATCATAATGCTCTCTTAGCCGATCATGAGAAGCTTTCTTATGAATTTCTTCAAAGAAAGCAAGATCTTGAGAAACGAAGGGTGTCACATGAGGATCTCCAAAGGGAAAATCATTCCTTACTGGCTCAACAGATCAGTACCACTCAGGAAGAATTTGTTCCACCTTGTTTCAAAGGCATCGAACGTGAAACTGCTAATTCTTCACGTGAATGTCCAAATGCTTCTATTGCTGCAAATTCTTCAACTATTCCAGTGGTCACAAATTCCTCATCTGAGGATACCACAAGTATCACTGACGAAAATGCAAGGTTGAAGGAATTGTATGTGATAGGCATGTACAAAAGTCTCAAAGGGCATCAAACCCTTTGCGATGTCCTCAAAAAGCAGATTCTGAACAGGAACCCTAGGAAAGAGGGTGTTGCCTTTGTGAGTAAACGCAACGCTGATGGATCCTACTGGACACCTGAGCAGTACCCCAAAACCTCATGGGTTGCTGCGAAAGGACCTCGTGTAGATCCATCCACTTTATCTGGCTTTACTTGTGAAACTTCATATTCCTCTGATGAGTCACTTGACTCCAACTACAAATTCTTCAAAAATCATAAAGGTGAAGTATTTGCCAGATTGTTCGAACTAACTGCAGGAACGGTTCTCCTATGAACAAAATATGGATTCCCAAGAGCTACCTACAAAATCTTCAAGTGAATGTCCTCACGACACCACTTATGAATAAGAGGAACCCCAGATCAAATTCCTCATATGGACCAAAGTCTTTACTTGGACCAAATTCCTCAAATGTTTAAAAACATCATTCTCATGCTAATGCATCTATTTCGCAGGGAAAATCTACGAGTTCTGAATATTTGCATTATTATTCAAATCATTATGTTCATAAGTCCTCAAAGAATTTCTCTGCTTATTCATATGAGTACTCTAACCCTCACCGTGTGAAACGAAGCGCACTTGCTTCAATGCCTCCCTTCTCATATGGTGCTTGCAGAATGATGAACTCTTTGCCACCCCTCTAGATGTGGGTGGTGAATAAATTGAACTAATTTCTTATGCAGGGTTAGGTCTCCAGACGAACTTGAACGTCTGATGAATTTGCTGGAGACCTGAGGAAATGCTTAAAAGGACGCAAGCTAACCATGTAGAAATGAATTCCTGATTTCTCACGTCCTCACACTACTTGCTTACTATCTTGTGTGATGAAATTCTATCTGATGAAATTGATGTCATATTCTTCACTCTGAAGCATATGAGTTCGTAAGTTGTACTAATTCATCTGCGGGATGAACCTCCAAAAGCTATTGACTGGGTCTCGATAGTGGATGCACAAACCACATCATTGGTGACAAGAATCTCCTGATGAATTTGCCACTTGCTCCATCTCATCTGAAGCATATCACCTACATTGACAAAGGAAAAAAACCAAGGTATTGGGTCTAGGTAAGGTTGCAATCTCAAAGGACCAAACCATGGATAAGGTGATGCTTGTCGAATCCCTCGGGTTCAACCTTATGTGTGTCTCAATGCTTTGTGATCTTGATATGGTTTTCATATTTGGAAAATATCGTTGTGTTGTCATCATGGAATCTGACAATTCCAAAGTCTTCAAAGGCTTTAGGAGAGGAGACTTGTATATTATCGATTTCTCTATAGGTCCTCAGCCTGCCACATGCCTACTTGCAAAGTCCTCAGAAGGTTGGTTGTGGCATCGACGACTTGGACATGCTGGTATGAGGAAGTTGCACATGCTCGTGAAGAAAAAGCACGTCATTGGAATTGAAGGGGTCAAATTCCTCAAGGACCACCTTTGTGGCACATGTGAGTCTGGGAAGATGACTACATCCAAGCATCCCTCGAAGACAATCATGACCATGACTGGACCCTTTGAATTGCTTCACATCGATCTCTTTGGCCCCACTTATTACTCCACACTAACAAATTCTTCAAGTTTGTATGGATTTGTCATTGTTGATGATTACTCTCGTTACACTTGGGTGCATATTATTATGTACAAGTCTGAAGTGCAGGATGTCTTCAGACGATTTGCTTCAAGGGCCTCCATGAACTTCGGTGTCAAGATCAAGCATATGAGTACTGATAATGGGACTGAGTTCAAGAACACAAATCTTGATGAATATCTTGATGAACTTGGTATTACTCATGAGTTATATGCCCCTTATACTCCTCAATAGAACGGTGTCATGGAGCGCAATAATAGGACTCTTGTTGAGATGGCTTGAGCCATGCTTGATGAATACAAGACTCCTCGTCGCTTCTGGCCTGAGGCAATTGATACTACATGCCACATCATCAATAGGATATATCTTCACAAATTCTTCAAGAAGACTTCATATGAACTTATGATTGGCAAGAAACCCAATGTACGTTATCTCAAAGTCTTCGGTGCAAAATGCTGGATTAGAGATCCTCACAATAGTTCTAAATTTGCACCGAAAGCACATGAAGGTTTTATGCTTGGTTACGGAAAGGACTCGCACACCTACATAGTATTCAACACCTACAACCACAAGGTTGTTAAAACTGTAGATGTGCGGTTCGATGAAACTGATGGCTCGCAAAGAGAGCACCTGCCTTCTGTGTTAGATGAACAGTCTCTTCAGGAATCCATTAAGCTGAAGGCTACTGAAGACGTCATACCCACTGAGGAAGTCATTCCAACGAATGAAGACATTCATGCTGATACCCCTGAAGAAAATAGTGTTGAAGAAAACCCTCAGCCACGTCAATATGCTCACCCAAGAGTTATGAAGTGCAGATTGACAAAATCATCGATGACATCAATGCACCAGGTCCCCTCACTCGCTCAAGAGCTTCACATTTGACTAACTTTTGTGGTCACTTTTCTTTTGTCTCTATTATAGAGCCCACCAAAGTTGATGAAGCATTCAAGGAGCCTGAGTGGATTCAAGCTATGCAAGAGGAATTGCATCAATTCAAGCTCAACAATGTGTGGGAACTTGTCAAGTGGCCAGATCCTCGCAAGCATAACATCATAGGTACCAAGTGGATCTACCGCAACAAGCAAGATGAAAATGGCCTTGTGGTAAGAAATAAGGCTCGTCTTGTAGCTCAAGGCTACACATAGGTTGAAGGAATTGACTTTGATAAAACTTTTGCACCTGTTGCTAGACTTGAAGCTATTAGCATATTGCTTGCTTATGCTAACCATCATGATATCATCTTATATCAAATGGATGTGAAAACTGCATTCGTCAATGGAAAGCTTGAGGAAGAACTATATGTTGCTCAACCACCAGGTTTTGAATACCCTAAGCATCCTGACAAAGTCATCAGACTCAACAAGGCCCTCTATGGCATCAAGCAGGCCCCTCGGGTGTGGAATGACACTCTGAAGGAGTTCCTCATGAAGAAAGGCTTCAAACCCGGTTCACTCGACCCAACTCTTTTCACTAAATCCTATGACAATGAACTGCTCATATGCCAAATATACATAGACGATATTATCTTTGGTTGTACTGACAAACGTTACAGTGATGAATTTGCCTATATGATGAGTGAAGAATATCAAATGTCTATGATGGGAGAGTTGAAATTCTTCTTAGGTCTTCAAATTCGTCAGCAAGACAATGACATCTTAATATCTCAAGAGAAATACCTCAAGGATGTTCTGAGGAAATTCGACATGCAAGATTGCAAAGGCGTCAAAACTCCAATGCCTTCAAAAGGCCACCTCTGCACTGACGAAAATGGTAAAGATTTCGATTCGAAGGTATATCGCTCCATAATTGGTCATTATTGTATCGATGTGCATCTAGGCCTGATATTATGCTGAGTGTTTGCATGTGTGCCCGATTCCAAGCAACACCGAAGGAATCACACCATAAGGCTGTGAAACATATTCTTCGATATTTAGCTCACACACCAACGCTTGGATTATGGTATCCCAAGGGCTCAAATCTTCACCTCGTCGGATACTCTAATGCTGACTATGCTAGAGATCGTGTCGATCGCAAGTCAACCTCAGGAACATGTCATTTCCTCAGACGATCCTTAGTCTGTTGGTCCTCGAAGAAGCAGAACTGCGTGTCACTATCTACTATTGAAGTTGAGTACATTGCTGCTAGCTCATGTTGCACTCAGTTCCTATGGATGAAGCAAACCCTCAAGGACTATGGCATCAAGTTTAAGAATGTTCCTCTCTACTGCGACAACGAGAGTGCCATCAAGATAGCTTAGAACCCAGTTCAGCATTCCAAGACCAAGCACATCCAGATACGTCATCACTTTCTTCGAGATCATGTACTCAAGGGCGACATCTCCATCGACCACATCCCCATTGAAGAACAACTGGCCGCCATCTTCACAAAGCCCTTTGATGAAAAGAGATATTGCAAGTTGTGGTGTGAGCTAAATATCTTAGAATCTTCAAATGTTCTTTGAAAAAGGACACACATCCTAATACTTATGCAAAATTGATGACTTTGATGTGCAACACATCAAGTAACGTTTTTCTTCAATCAATGAAGAATAGCCCTCTAAGTGTGAAGAAATTAATGAAGAATTTGATTCTCAAAACACTATGACAATTGTACGCGGTGTCTGAAGCCATCATTCTTATACGGTGGGACACGCCACCAACAATAGTTGAAATTCTTCAAGTTGAGTTTTTCGTCATTATGCAAATTCTTCAAATTTTCAAATTCTTCAAACTATGAAACTCATGTTCTTCATTGACTATATATATATGTGTGTGTGTATTTGAGTTTTCAATGTCCTCAACAGCATTCACTTATCGCTAATTCTTCAAGTTGATTTTCATCTAAGTGAATGTGATCGGACCCTTTTCCCCTCTATGCTAAACTCAACCCAGTTTGTTCATAAATTCTTCATATGCGTTCTACGTTGAAACTCGTTAAAATTCTTCATTGTGTCCTTGACAGCTGAAGAATTTGCGAATGGAAACTTTAAAATTTTCACCATCAAAATTTTCGGTGTTTCTGGCTCAAACTGTTCTGATTCCCACGACTGGATAACCCACGATCCCCCACTATTGCCACTACTTAGAACGTGGGTGACACATGTCGCGTGGAGAGCAAGGGTCAGGGGCAATCTGGTCCAAAATCTTCGAACAGATTGGTTTTCACCTCCACTATAAATACCCCTCCCCTTTCACTGTGCTCGGTTAATCCTCACTCCTACTCTCTCCCGAGCTCCGACCTAGCGCCACCGCTAAAATCATCGCCGCCGGTGTGGAAGAGCTTCACTGCCTCGACCTCGCCATTGTCGTACTCGCATCGGCCGCGGAAGTCTTCATCCCTCTGCCGCTGTAGCTGTCTCCCTCTGCCGAGCTAGGGTGTGGGAGATCTGGACTAACAAACTTCCTAGATTCTTCTCATAGTTTGTCGTGTTCTTCAAAAGGTAAATAAAATCTATTTTTACTACCCTTGTTTGATCTTCAGTTGTTCCTCAATTTCCTCAAAGGTGTTTATTCTTCAAGAATCTCATTCTAAAGCACCTCACATGTTCATACACTTGATGTTTTCCCTAAGTTATGATTTTTTTCAAGATTACTCAATTGTGTGAATCCTCAAAATTTGCACAACTCTCGAACCTAATACAAGGAACACTTAGTGGAAATCCTCGGGACACCCATGGTCAAATTTCTCACCTGATTTTATTGAAAAATTTCTAAGAACGCATATGACCTCTTCAAATTCCTCGCACCTATACTCTGTTCACACGTACAAACATATCCGCTGATGAATCGCTAGGTTCTCATCAACTTAAATCATTTGCTGCGTTTCTTGAGGAAAAACTGTGCACTTCTTCAGAATCTTCAAGAGTTCAAAATCCTCAGCTGAAGAAAATGGCTGATGGGAAGAAGCCACAAAAAGGTGGAAAGAAAGCTGAATAGAATACTACTTTTGAGATACCTGAACCTTTGTATGTTGGTTACTGTACACCTGATGAGTCCACACACGGCAAAGCGATAAAAGAACAGAGGAAAATCAGAATTCAAAGGATTGAACGGAGGTGGGTGAGGGAATGGAAAGAATATCGCTATGTCACTCCCAAGTATATGAAGAAATTCGCACTCAAACCCCCTTGCAATAGGGATCCTCCAGCTGATGATCAAGAGGTTGATCCCACAAGTGTTGCTCGCGGTGAAGACTTTCCACCTGAGTGGGCAAAGCATCAACACAAACTTCAGAGGACTGTCGAAGCTGCTGTGAGGAATGAAGACTTTGCTGCTGCTGCCACTGCCGGAGCTTCTGCAAGTGCTCCGAAGAAATCTATGGTGAAGAAATTTGTTGTGAAGTCAAATTCTTAAACTTCAAAATCATCACAGCAGATTCCTCAAGCTCAAAGGCCTCAGCCTTCAAAGGCGTCAGCCGCTGGTTCCGTTACTGCTCAGTCCTCTGTTGCTACTCCAAAGTCCTCAACACATGTGCATCGTGCATCTTGTCAAAGGACAGAGGGATACTCAATTGCTTCAAAGATCTCGACAAGTCCCTCTACTCAAGCAAAGTCTTCAACAAATCCTACTATGTTGAAACTAAAGAAAAATGTTGGACGAGGTCCAAGACCAAGTCCTTAGACAAGCAATGTTGCAGTGACAATACCCTCAAGATCTAAGGATGATGGTGAAGCTGATGATGAAGAACTGGAAGAAATCATCAGAGAAAGTCAGCAAAAGGCTGCATTAGCCAAAAGCAGCTTTGTTCCACTTCTGTTGGATCCCAAGATGATCCTCAACTTCATAGACATATGACATGAGGATCCCAACACCCCAATTTCCTCACTGAACCTGCCTCTCGGTGTGGACCATGTACTCACCCACTTTATTGCTGAGGAAAAATGGAAAAGAGAACAAGCTCAGAGAGCTAAGAGGAACCGGGCTCGAAAAGAAAAATTTCTAAGAAATAACGTGATGAATTTGACTCCACATCAACTCATCACCATTCAGTCTGAAATTTGCTGCCTCTCTGAAGAACAAGAAAGGTATGATGCTGACTGGAAGGGCACCAAAGTGAGATTCGTCAGGGCTGCCCAAGCTGCTGTTAAGGACCACAACACAAGGGTTGCAGCTCGATCGCAACCACAAATTCCTCAGGTTGATGAATCTTCTCAGCCTGCTAAAGAAAATCCAATCGTAGCTGAAGAAAGTCAGACTATTGAAGAACATGCCAGGACAACCTCCACTGTTGTGCCTGAAGAAACTGACAGGCCAGCTGAAGCTTTTGCTATGCCTGATGAAATTGATACCTCAAGGGCGACTGCATCATTCGTTCCTGAAGAAAATGTACCACCTTCACCTTCAGCTGAAACAGCCAAATCATCAAAGGTGAAGACAATCAACCTTCCTTCTGCATCAGAAGTGAAGAAAACTAAGGCTGCTAAGAGGAAGGCACTAAAGAGAAAAGCTTCAACTATAGATTCCTCAGCCGTGAATAAGTTGAAGACCCTGCTAAAATCTTCAACTGAACCATTAAATTCCACTCCAATCTCCTCAGCACCAGCCTATGAGATAATTCCATTTGGCGTTGACTATGTCATCCCAGATGATGAAGATGAAGAAGATCATTCTGTTGCTTCGAAAGAGCAGATTGATGAAGAAATTGAAGTGGAAGCAAATGCTTCAACTCCATAAGTATCATCGCCCCAGCCTCAGTTGACCGCTGAAGAGGCCGGCATTGAAGAAATAGATGAGGACGTGGACATTGGCAACGCAACACATGTCATGAATGATGAATATTAGGAAGCTGCTCACCCAAATTCTCCAATGACCACTCCTCTGTCACAGATTCCTTAGTCCCCATCCCAGACTGAAGAAAATCACGAAGGATCTGATGACATGGCCGCTCCATCCACTAAAGAAATTCTAGCTGCATCAGCCGATGACATTGCTGCTCCAACCGCCACTGAGGAAACTGCTCCGCAAATTCCTCAGTCTGAAGAAATTCCTCCTATGCCTAAGGAGACTAAGGGCCTGCTTCAGGCCAAACCTTCGGCCGAATACAAGGATGCCATTCAAAGGCTCAAAGCGCCCCAAATTCCTCAAGTCAAATTTCTTCAATGAGCACATTTTCTTCACTGGCCCTAATCCATATGACTCAGCAAGGGCCAGGCACAAGATTCTGGACTCCAACTCAGATGAATTACTAGGCATCAGTTCTGTTTGACAAGAAGAAAGTCTTCGAGCACCATCAAATTCCTCATGCTGATATGGAAACAATTCCATCCTTCACGTTGGTGCTCATAGTTCTTCATGATGCAGGACTTCTTCCCTTTTGTTTGGACATCTGCGATTGGAATGAAGAGCTAATTCTTCAATTCTATGCCACACTACACATCACAGGTGATGCCTCTAACATCAACTCCTAGATCTTGGACTGGATGACCGGATCTACTCACTTCACTGCTCCAGCATCTGAATTGCTTCGGTCAGTCCCTATCCCTATTCCTTCAGAAGAAGCACGCTGCCTATTTGATGAACCTTCTCTACCCCACCAACTGATGCAAGTGCTGATGAAGCCGTTGGCTCCTGGAAAACCTCAACGAACAACCTTCCTTGTGAAGGATTTGATCTATGTGCCCAGGACGTTCTACCGCATACTCACCAACACCCTATGTCCTCAAAAGGGCCACAACTCTAAATAACAAGAAGTGGAGGGAGTCATGAAGTGTTGGAAATATGCCCTAGAGGCAATAATAAATTGGTTATTATCACATTTCCTTGTTCATGATAATCGTTTATTATCCATGCTATAATTGTGTTGATCGGAAACTCAGATACATGTTTGGATACATAGACAACACCATGTCCCTAGTATGCCTCTAATAGACTAGCTCGTTAATCAAAGATGGCTATGGTTTCCTAGTCATGGACATGATATGTCATTTGATAACGGGATCACATCATTAGGAGAATGATGTGATGGACAAGACCCAAACTACAAACGTAGCATATGATCGTGTGAGTTTATTGCTACTGTTTTCTGCATGTCAAGTATCTGTTCCTATGACCATGAGATCATGCAACTCACTGACACCGCAGGAGTACCTTGTGTGTATCAAACGTCATTTCTCTGAGTTTGGGAATGCGACACTTATGTCTGATAAGCTCGAACCCAAAGCGGAAAATGCATCTTCATAGAAAACCCTAAGAACAGTTGGGTGAACCTTCTATCTTAGATCCAAGCATAAAGTGTTTGTTGCTAAAATTGGGTCCTTTCTCGAGGAAAAGTTTCTCTCGAAAGAATTGAGTGGGAGGAAGATAGAACTTGATGAGGTTATTGAACCTTTGTTTCAACCAGAGAGTAGCACAGCGCAGGAAGATATTTCTATGAAGCCTACGTTAGTTGAAGAGGAAGTTAATAATGATGATCATGAAGCTTCGAATCAAGTTACTATGGAACCTCATAGGTCGACAAGGACTTGTACTGCTCCTGAGTGGTATGACAACCTTGTCTTAGATGTCATGTTGTTGGACAACGATGAACCTACGAGCTATGGAGAAGCGATGATGGGCCCGGATTCCGACAAATGGTTAGAGGCCATGAAATCCGAGAAAGGATCCATGTATGAAAACCAAATATAGACTTTGGTAGACTTGCTCGTTGGACAGCAGGTCGTCTGTACAAATGGACTTTTGAGATGAAGACATACGCTAATGGTGAATGTCACCATTTATAGAGCTCGACTTGTCGCAAAGAAATTTCCAACAAGTTCAAGGAGTTGACTGCGATGAGACTAACTCACTCGTAGCGATGCTAAAGTCTGTTGGAATTATGTTAGCAGTTGCTGCATTTTTCAATTATGAAATCTCGCAGATGGATGTCAAAACATCGTTTCCTTCCTTAAGGAAAGGTTGTATGAGATACAACCAGAAGGTTCTGTTAGTCCTAAGGATGCTAAAAGGTGTGCAAGCTTCAGTGATCCTTCTATGAACTGAAGCAAGCATCTCGGAGTTGGAATATACACTTTGATGAGGTGATCAAAGTTTTTGAGTCTATACAAACTTTATGAGAAACTTGTATTTACAATAAAGTGAGTGGGAGCACTAGAGAGTTTTTGATAAGCATATGTGGTTGACATATTATTGATCGAAAATGATGTAGAATTTTTGGAAAGCATAAACGGTTGTTTTAAAAGTGTTTTTCAAAGGAAGACCTAGATAAAGCTACCTAATTGTTGAGCATCAAGATCTATAGAGATAGATCAAGATGCTTGATGAGACTTTCAATGAGTACATACCTTGACAAGATTTTGAAAGAGTTCAAAATGGATCAGTCAGAGAAAGAGTTCTCGCCTGATTTGTAAGTTGTGAAGTTGAGTGAGACTCAAAGCTCGACAATGGCAGAAGAAAGAGAAGAACGAACGTCGTCCCCTATGCCTTAGCCATAGGCTCTATATAGTATGTCATGTTGTGTACCGCACCTGTGTTTGCCTTGCCATGAGTCAGTCAAGGGGTACAAGAGTGATCCAGGAGTGGATCACTAGATAGCGGTCAAGATCATCCTTAGTAACTAAGAGACTAACGACATTGTTTCTCGATTATGGAGGTGAGAAAGAGTTCCTCGTAAATAGTTACGTCAATGCAAGCTTTGACACCAATTCGGATGACTCTTAGTAGCAATCCGGATACATGTAGTAGAGCAGCCATTTGGAATAGCTCCAAGTGGAGTGTGGTAGCAGTGTTTATAGTTTAACATAGAGATTTGCAAACTACACACAGATCTGAATGTCACAAACCCGTTGACTATAAGACCTCTGTCACATGCAAAGCATGATCGAGCCCCAGAACTCATTGGGTGTTAGATTCATAATAATGCGAATCACATGGTGATATGAACTAGATTATTGACTCTAGTGCAAGTGGGAGACTCTTGGAAATATTCCCTAGAGGCAATAATAAGTTGGTTATTATCATATTTCCTTGTTCATGATAATCGTTTATTATCCATGCTATAATTGTGTTGATCGTAAACTTAGATACATGTGTGGATACATAGACAACACCATGTCCCTAGTATGCCTCTAATAGACTAGCTCGTTGATCAAAGATGGCTATGGTTTCCTAGTCATGGACATGACATGTCATTTGATAACGGGATCAAATCATTAGGAGAATGATGTGATGGACAAGACCCAAACTACAAACGTAGCATATGACCATGTCAGTTTATTGCTACTATTTTCTACATCTCAAGTATCAGTTCCTATGACCATGAGATCATGCAATTCACTAACACCGGAGGAGTACCTTGTGTGTATCAAACGTCACAACGTAACTGGGTGACTATAAAGGTGCTCTACAGGTATCTCCGAGGGTGTCTGTTGGATTGGCATGGATCAAGACTGGGATTTGTAACTCCGTGTGACGGAGAGGTATCTCAAGGCCCACTCGGTAATACAACATCACAATAAGCCTTGCAAGCAATGTGACTAAGTGTTAGTCACGAGATCTTGTATTACGGAACGAGTAAAGAGACTTTATGGTAATGAGGTTGAACTAGGTATACAGATACCGACAATCGAATCTCGAGCAAGTAACATACCGAAGAACAAAGGGAACAGCATACGGGATTAACTGAATCCTTGACATAGAGGTTCGATCGATAAACATCTTGATAGAATATGTAGGAACCAATATGGGAATCTAGGTCCCGCTATTGGTTTTTGACCGTAGAGGTGTCTCGGTCATGTCTACATAGTTCTCGAACCCACAGGGTCTGCACACTTAAGGTTTAGTGATGTTTCGGTAGTATAGAGTTATGTATGGTGGTGACCGAAGGTTGTTAGGAGTCCCGGATGAGATCCCGGACGTCACGAGGAGCTCCGGAATGGTACGGAGGTAAAAATTGATATATGGGATAATAGTGTTTGGTCTACGGAAGGGTTCTGGAATTCACCGAAAATAGTTTCGGATATTTCCCGAAATGTTCGGGGTACAAGGACACTTTATTTGGGACAAGGGGTAAAGCCCATGAGCTTTAGGAAGGTGCAAAATATTTTTTGTAGAGGCCAGGGGCCAGACACCAGGGACCCTGGCGTGTGGGGCCAGACGCTGAGGACCTTGGCGTGTGGGGCCAGACGCCGAGGACCTTGGCGTCTGGTCCTGGAGTCCGAGAAGGACTCTTGCCTTGCTGGTGAACCGACCTTGGGGAGAATTTTTCTCCAAGTTTCGACCCCAAGGCTCAGCTTATAAATAAAGGGGCAGGGCTAGCACTTGGAACACATCAAGAAACCCTAAGCCACGTGCTGCCTCTCCTCTAGTTCTGCTGGAATTGCTCCACCACCATCGCTGCAATGCCCTCGCGCTGCCGGAGAACTCGTCTACCTCTCCGCTCCCTCTTGCTGGATCAAGAAGGCGGAGATCGTCATCGAGATGTACGTGTGATGAACACGGAGGTGCCGTCCGTTCAGCGCTAGATCAGAAGGACCGTGATCAAGATCGCGAGACGATTCGTGATTGGATCGTGGGACGGATCGTGATGAGATCGCGGGACGGATCGTGATTGGATCGCAGGACGGATCGTGATGGGATCGCGGGACGCTCAACGATTTCGATCACGAAGACATCCGACTACATCAACCGCGTTTCTTAACGCTTCCCGCTTAGCGATCTACAAGGGTATGTAGATCCACTCTCCCTCTCGTAGATCCTCATCACCATCGATAGATCTTGCATGTGCGTAGGAATTTTTTTGTTTCCCATGCAACGTTCCCCAACATGAAGAACATGCTATTCAACATTATTCATGGGATTCCCATTAACTTCCATGATTTCTTCATGAGGACACTGGCGAATGCAGCACTAGCCCCATTTGAACTGAAGCCTTATGCTCCCTGGATCATGAAGTTCATCAGATCAAGGTCTTCAGTTCCCTTCAAGGCTGACTTACAGAATCATTTTGGCTTCTTGCCCCCGATTGAAGTCCTCAAGAGTACAATTACCTCAGTTGAAGGAAAAGGCAAACCTATCATTAATGAAGGCACTCGTCCATTGGATGGTCAGTTTCGCAAAGCTGCATCTTTCTCCACCAATGATGACACTGCAACCCAGGATTATGCTGCAAAGGCCTGAGCGCAAAAGCCTCATGAGTCTGCTCCTCATGTGATGACTCATCGTGAACTGCTCATAAGTCTTCCTCAGAAGGTTGATCGTAATCACAATTGGGTGAAGCGTCAGCTTGCTTTCGTTGTTCGGAACATGACTGTGACGCAGAACTCTGTGAGGAAAAATCACTACTATGTGCATGAAATCCTCGACCGCGCATGGGCCATTCTTGCACACCTCAAGACTCCTGAGGAACTCAAGGACATGGACTTTTAGCAAAACTTTGACTAGTCTCATCCTCCTCAGAAGAAATTCAAGAAGGTTCAAGTTCCTCTGATGGTTACAAGTTCATATTCTTCATCGCGTGAGGTGGATGAAGCTGAGGACATTGACGACACTGTGGCAGGCCCTGCATCGACAAATGACCTCGACACCGTTTACGCTCCTTCTTCACCAACAAGATGAAATTCTTCAAGGGCGTTAGTCCTCACTTTTTCGTCCCTTTTGGTTTTCCAGGACAAATGGGGAGAAAAATTGAGTTAGTCTTCAAGCGGGTCTCTATACATGGGCTAATTTTTGTTTAAGTTACAACTCTCGCTCTTCTGAAGCTTTTGTTGTTTGAGTTGTAAACTTAATTTCGATGGTGGTCTGACTCTTTTGAACTGCTTTTTGCATGCTTATTTCCTCAAGCACCTTAATGCATGCATGCTGAATTTCGTTAGACACCATTTTCATCATGCATTTCAAATTCTTCATATCATATGTTAAATGTGTGTACGAATTACAAGATATAGGGGGAGTTCTCCATGTTTTTAACCTGCCATGTGCATTTGCAGTCCAAAGCAAATTCCTCAAATATGCACATCTTTAGGGGGAGTTCTTCTATATCTTGCAATCAAATTCCTCAAACTTAGTATTTACACTTCATAGCATTATCCCCGTTGAAAACTTAACCTATTTGTCATCAATCACCAAAAAGGGGGAGATTGTAAGTGCATCTAGTGCCCCTTAGTGAATTTGGTGTATTGAAGACTTATAGGTTAAGGAATTAATGTGTTTTTGAGTGTACACAGGCTCTATAAGTCAATGAGGAGTTTGATATATTCAGAGATTATCGACCCCTCAAAATGTATGTCTTCAACTGAAGACTTTGCTGAAGACTTTGGTATTCCTTGAAGACTTTGAAAATGAAGAAGTTGGTGTGACCTTGGAGATACGAACAAGGACTATGAAGCATGAAGACTTTTGTTTTCATAGCTTCATTTTCTTTCTTTGAGTCATAGGAAACACCATACTTTTAAAGGGGGCCGAGGTAATACTAAGGAAAATTTCCAACTGATGTTCAACTCCAAAAGCCTCAACCTATCCAGTCCTTCGAGTGAAGCCTTTGGAAATCTCTTGCAGTTCAGTCAAGTTCTTTAGTGATAGAGACAATGTTCTTCTGGTCTATGATGAAATTGATCTAATTGAGGAGTTAGGATTTCGCAAGTGCGAATTGCCTACAAGTGAGGAACATGATAAGCCTGAGGACTTTCATAGTTCGAAATTCTGACCGTTGGTGTGCTTAGCTCCAGTTGTCCCCAATCATCACATCCACATAACGGTGATATCATTGGGGCATTTATGTCTTATCATGTGAGGTTGCACCCTGGCTATAAATAGACACCCCCACAACCACTAGTTGGTTGGCTGCTCTGAGAGAGAACTGACACTTGTCATTTGAGAGCAACCCATCCTTTGAGGACTTTGAGAGAAAATCATCAGTGAGGAAAAACCCAAACCACCAAACCCAAAGTGATTGAGCATCACTGAATAAGTTGTTCCTGTGTGGAACTGATGCTTGTTACCTTTGAGGACTGTGTATCCTCCAAATGGTTATGCGTCATGGTCTAGTGCATCCTGCAGTCAATTGGGGATCATGGAGTGACCTTGGTCTAGAGCATCCAGCAGTAAATTGTGGATCGCCGGGTGACCAGTTTGTGAGGATTTTGGAAGTCTACCCTGAAGACTTACCACAAGTGTTGGGAGAGGACTTTTTGACCTTAGCTCAAGGAGAATACGGTAAGGACTGTGTGTCCTCTGGTTTAAATACCAGGACGCTCGAAACCACACGTACGACTATCACAGCAGTTGGAACTGGGTCATCAAACCATTGTCTTCATCGAGCTACCTGGTTCTATTTCCTCAACCCCTCTATTCCTCGTATACTTGTTTATGAAATTGATATTTACTATTTGAAGAATTTGACTGAAGACTTTCACAATTTCCTCACCCCAATTTCTTCAAGTTACCTTGTTCCTCACCTGCTTATTATGTATCATGCTACTTGTAATGTGTGCATGTTTCATTGCATCATGATGACTATGCTATCGCTATGTTTCTCATGCACTTGAGTACTTAATCAGCTGCGAATTATTCATCACATTTCAAATTCCTCGAGTGACGAATGTGTAAAAATCGCCTATTCACTCCCCCTTTAGTCGATATAACACACTTTCAGTGCCATTATATTGTATTATCTCTTTTGGATGTTTTATATGCATTAATATGCTATTTTATATTATTTTTGGGACTGACCTATTAATCTAGAGCCTAGTGCCAGTTTCTGTTTTTTCCTTGTTTTTGAGTTTCGCAGATAAGGAATATTAAACGGAGTCCAAACGGAATAAATCCTTCAGATTGATTTTTTTCTAGAATGAAAGGAAACTATGAGACTTGAGAACCAAGGCAGAGGAGCCACCGTGGGGCCACAAACCCTAGGTGCATGGCCAGGGGGTAGGTAGCTCCCCTAACCCTAATATTCGGCCTATAAATTCCCAAATATTCCATCATTATCAGAAACAGCCACGAAAACACTTTTCCGCCGCCAGAAGCCTCCGTTCCCGAGAGATCCTATCTTGGAGCCTTTTCCGGTAATTTGTCGGAGGGGGATTCGATCACGGAGGGTATCTACATCAACTCCATTGCCCCTCCGATGATGCGTGAGTAGTTCACCACAGACCTACGGGTCCATAGCTAGTAGCTAGATGGCTTATTCTCTCTCTTTGCTTCTCAATACCATGTTCTTCATGATCTTCATGGAGATCTATCCGATGTAACACTCTTTTGCGGTGTATTTGTCGAGATCCGATGAATTTTGGGTTTATGTTCAGATTATCCATGAATATTATTTGAGTCTTTCCTGAATTCTTATATGCATGATTTCATATCTTTGCAAGTCTCTTCGAGTTATTGGTTTGGTTTGGCCAACTAGATTGGTAATTCTTGCAATGGGAGAAGTGCTTAGTTTTGGGTTCAATCTTGCGGTGTCCTCACCCAGTGGAAAAGTAGGGGTAGCGAGGCACGTATTGTATTATTCCCATCAAGGGTAAAAAGATGGGGTTTTAATCATATTGCTTGACTTTATCCCTCTACGTCATGTCATCTTACTTAATGCGCTACTCCGTTCTTCATGAACTTAATACTCTAGATGCAGGTAGGAGTCGGTCGATGTGTGGAGTAATAGTAATAGATGTAGAATCGTTTCGGTCTACTTGTCACAGATGTGATTCCTATATGCATAATCATTGCCTTGGATATCTTCATAATTATTCGCTTTTCTATCAATTGCTCGACTGTAATTTGTTCACCCAGCGTAATACTTGCCATCATGAGAGAAGCCATCTAGTGAACCCTATGGCCCCCGGGTCTATTTTCCATATTATACTTTCAGATCTAAAACAAAAATACCAAAAATACTTGCTGCATTATTTTTACTTTTAGTTTTACTTTCCGTTCAAGCATCCTATTATATCTATCTCTATTAGATCTCGCCCTTGCAAGTAACCGTGAAGGGATTGACAACCCCTTTATAGCGTTGGGTGCAAGAGTCTGATTCTTTGTGCATGTACATCTATTGGTGACTCGCTTCTATCTCCTACTGGATTGATACCTTGGTTCTCAAAAACTGAGGGAAATACTTATCTACTTTGCTGCATCAAACCGTTCCTCTTCACGGGAAACCAACGCATGCTCAAGAAGTAGCATACATCAACATGTATCATTTCCAATAAGTCACTTGCCCGTTCCATCAAGCCGGTAAATGGGGTTTTAGTCATCTTGCCTAATAGGCATGGTCCGCATGTCTCAACCGTTTGAAAATTGAATGAGTCCAAAGATCCATCAGCATGGAGTCTCTTCATGCGCTTTACACCAATATGACATTTAGCGGCAGTGCCACATGTGGTACTATCATTATTAACTTTGTATCTTTTGGCATCAATGTTATGAACATGTGTACTACTACGATCAAGATTCAACAAACCATTCATTGGGTGCATGACCATTGAAGTATTATTCATGTAAATCGAATAACCATTATTCTCTGACTTAAATGAATAACTGTATTGCAATAAACATAATATGGTCACATTCATGCTCAACGCAAACACCAAATAACATTTATTTAGGTTCGTCACTAATCCCGAAGATAGAGAGAGCGTGCGATGTTGATCACATCAACCTTGGAAACATTTCCAACACACATCGTCACCTCAACCTTAGCTAGTCTCCGTTTATTCCGTAGCTTTTATTTCGAGTTACTAACATTTAGCAACCAAACCGGTATCCAATACCCAGGTGCTACTAGGAGTACTAGCAAGGTACACATCAATAACACGAATATCAAATATACTTCTCTCAACGTTGTCAGTCTTCTTATCTACCAAGTATCTAGGGTTGTTCCGCTTCAGTGACCGCTCTCCTCATAATAGAAGCACTTAGTCTCGGGTTTGGGTTCAACTTTGGGTTGCTTCACTGCAGCAGCAACTGACTTGCCATCCATGAAGTTTCCCTCCTTACCGTTTCCCTTTTCGAAACTAGTGGTTTTACTAACCATCAACACTTGATGCTCCTTCTTGACATCTACCTTCGCGGTGTCAAACATCATGAATAGCTCAGGGATTATCATTTCTATACCTGTCATAATTATAGTTCATCACAAAATTATAGTAGCTTAGTGACAGTGACTTGGAGAACTATATCAATCACTATCTTATCTGGAAGATCAACTCCCATTTGATTCAAGCGATTGTAGCACCCAGACAATCTGAGCACATACTCAACGGTTGAGCTATTATCCTTCATCTTGCAGGCAAAGAATCTTGTTGGAGATCTCAGATCTCACAACACGGGCACGAGCCTGAGATCCCAATTTTAGCTCTTAGAACATCTCATATGTTCCGTGATGTTCAAAACGTTTTGGAGCCTCAGTTCTAAGCTGGAATGCATGACGCACTGAACTATCAAGTAGTCATCGGAACATGACTATCAGATGTTCACAACATCTATAGACGATGCTAGAGGGGGTGGCGCACCGAGCGGTGCATTAAGTACATAAGCCTTCTGTGCAGTAATGAGGACAATCCTTAGATCATGGACCCAGTCCGCAATATTGCTACCATCATCTTTGAACTGTGTTTCTCTAGGAACATATAAAATTTCAAGGGAGCTACAGCATGAGCTAGAAATCTACAACATAATTTGCAAAGACACTACTAACTATGTTCATGATAATGAGTTCAATTAATCATATTACTTAAGAACTCCATCTCAAATTGACATCCCTCCGGTCATTCGAGTGATACACGATCCAAATTCACCAACTCAAGTCCGATCATCATGTGAGTTGAGGTGGTTTCAATGGTGAACATCATCATGTTGATCATATCTACTATATGACTCATGTTCGACCTTTTGGCCTCTTGTGTTCCGAGGCAATGTCTGTACATGCTAGGCTCGTCAAGTTTAACCCGAGTGTTCCGCATATGCAACACTGGCTTAATGATTGACACACAGGTCATACTATAATAAAGACAACCCTATAGCTCCTGCTGATTGTCGTACTCATCGACATGCAAGTCGGGTTATTCTATACAAAACATGATCATCTCATATATCACATATATCTCATCATGTAATTGGCCATATCACATCACAACATACCCTGCAAAACCAAGTTAGACGTCCTCTAACTATTGTTGCATGTTTTACTTGGCTACTACGGGTATCTAGCAAGAACAATTCACACCTACGCAAAAACCACAACGGTGATACATAAGTTGCTTTTCAACCTTCTCAAGGACCGCCTTTGTCGAATCCGATCCAACTAAAGTAGGAGAAACACACAAACGCCATCCATCTTTGTGCAACGAAGTTACACGTCAGTCAATGGAACCGGTCTCTCGTAAGCGTACGAGTAAGGTTAGTCCGGGACGCTTCATCCCACAATACCGCTAAACCAAAACACGACCAAGGGAGGAAGCAATCTAAGCATCAACGCCCACAAACTCCTTTGTGTTCTACTCGAGATCTCATCTACACATAGACCTAGCTCATGATGCCACTATTGGGGAACGTTGCATGGGAAAGAAAAAAATCCTACGCACACGCAAGATCTATCCATGGTGATGAGCATCTACGAGAGGGAGAGTGGATCTACATACCCTTGTAGATCGCTAAGCGAGAAGCGTTAAGAAACACGGTTGATGTAGTCGAACGTCTTCATGATCCAAATCATCGAGCGTCCCGCGATCCCATCATGATCCATCTCGCAATCCAATCACGATCCGTCCCGCGAACCCATCACGATCCATCACGCGATCCAATCACGAATCATCTCACGATCTTGATCATGGTCCTTCCGATCTAGCGCCGAACGGACGGCGCCTCCGCGTTTAGCGCACATACAGCTCGATGACGATCTCTGCCTTCTTGATCCAGCAAGAGGGAGCAGAGAGGTAGATGAGTTCTCCGGCAGCGCGACGGCATGGAGGCGATGGTGGTGGAACTATTCCGACAGGGCTTTGCCTAAGCATCGCCAAACTAGACTAGAGGAGAAAACTGATCTAGATGAAGTAGAGGGAGCACGTGGCAATTAGGGTTAGCTTTCCTCTCTAAATACTCTAGTATATATAGGAGGGAGGGAGGGGATGAGGAAGCCTCAAACCCTCAAGAGTTGGCTGAAATTGTAGGTGGAGGATTCCTACTCCAATCCTATTATAAGTAGGATTCCTCCTTTCCACTTGGAAACTCTTTCCACCTCTCCACCTTTGGGTTTTACCCACCCCTAGCCGCATGGGTCTTAGTGGGGGGCTCGTCCAGCCCACAAAGGGCTGGCTTGACTCCTACCACAGCCCATGAGGCCCTTTGGGTCGAGACACCCCTCGTGCTGGTCCCCGGTACCCCTCCCGGCACTCTTGGTACACTACGGATGAGCCGGAAACTTTTCCGGTGACCAAAACAGGACTTCCTATATATAAATATTTACCTTTGGACCATTCCGAAGCTCCTCGTGACATTCCGGACTCCGAACAACCTTAGGTGACCACCATACATAACTCTATACTACCGAAACGTCATCGAACCTTAAGTGTGCAGACCCTGCGGGTTCGAGAACTATGTAGACATGACCGAGACATCTCTACGGTCAATAACCAATAGCGGAAACTGGATGCCCATATTGGTTCCTACATATGCTACGAAGATATTTATCGGTTGAACCCCTATGTCAAGGATTTAGTTAATCATGTATACAGTTCCCTTTGTTCTTTGGCATGTTACTTGCCCGAGATTCGATCATCGGCATCTCTATACCTAGTTCAATCTCATTACCAGAAAGTCTCTTTACTAGTTCCGTAATACAAGATCATGTGGATAACACTTAGTCACATTGCTTGCAAGGCTTGTTGTGATGTTATATTACCGAGTAGGCCCTGAGATACCTCTCCATCACACGGAGTAACAAATCCCAGTCTTGATCCATGCCAACTCAACAGACACCCTCGGAGATACTTGTAGAGCACCTTTATAGTCATCCAGTTACGTTGCGATATTTGATATACACAAGGTACTCCTCCGGTGCCAGTGGGTTGCATGATCTCATGGTCATAGGAACAGATACTTGACATGCAGAAAACTATAGCAATAAACTGACACGATCATATGCTATGTTTATAGTTTGGGTCTTGTCCATCACCTCATTCTCCTAATGATGTAATCCTGTTATCAAATGACATTGCATGCCCATGACTAGGAAACCATAGACATCTTTGATCAAAGAGCTAGTTCAATAGAGACTTACTAGGGACATGGTGTTGTCTATGTATCCACACATGTATCTGAGTTTACGACCAATACAATTATAGCATGGATAATAAACGTTTATCATGAACAATTATAATAACCAATTTATTATTGCCTCTAGGGCATATTTCCAACAGTACTTACACGTATTGTGCTGCAATTATCTGTTCCTCTTCACGGAAAACCCAACGCTGATCACAAGTAGCAGGAAGGATTTATGGCGTCGTTGCTAGGGAATATCATCACCAACTATCAAGTAACTTCACACAAATTATCATTAACTTGTTCTTCTTTTTATTTCCTATTATAGTTTGTTTGCTTCATAAAAAAATACAAAACTATTTATCTTTGCTTATTACTAGTTTGCTTGTTCTGCTTGCTTGAAAGTTGCTATCATGTCTGAATATGTGATACTTGTGATCTGCGTTGTGTTTTCCGTGCAGAGGAATGGGTTATTGCAGAACAATGTAGGTAAGTATTTCCCTCAGTTATGAAACTAAGGTTTATCGAACCTATAGGAATACCAATCATCAACCGTCTTCAGTGGTTGCACACACAAGAGCAAACAACTTGCAGCCAACGCTCACAAGAGGGTTGTCAATCCCCTTGGTGTCATTATTTGCAAGCAAGTGAAGTGTGTAGATAACTTTAGATAATTGAAAATTGAAAAATAAAATAAAAGGAAATAAATTTCAGCAAGGTAGTAATAGCTTTTTTGAATATATATATAAGTGAATAGACCTAGGGGTCGTAGAGTTCTCCAGTGGCATCTCTCGTAGAAATAGCATACGGTGGGTAAACAAATTACTAATGGGAAATTGATAGAAAAGTGAATAGTTATGCAATTTTCACGGCAATGATCATGTGTATATAGTCATCACATCCATAGGCAGACTCCTACCTGCACCTACTACTATTACTCCACTCATCAAACTGTTAGGAGACGTAGTAGTAAATCAAAAAAAATCCTACGATCACCAAGATCTATCCATGGAGAAACCAGCAATGAGTGGGGAGAGATTGCATCTTCATACCTTTGAAGATCGCTAAGCGGAAGCGTTACAAGAACGCGGTTGGTGGAGTCGTACTCGCAGCGATTCAGATCGCGGTGGATTCCGATCTCAGCGCCGAACAACGGCGCCTCCGCGTTCAACACACGTACAGCCCGGTGACGTCTCCCGCACCTTGATCTAGCAAGGAGGAGGGATAGGTTGAGGGAGAGCTCCGACAGCACGACGACGTGGTGACGGTGGAGCTACGTGGACTCCGGCAGGGCTTTGCCAAGCGCTACGGAGAACGAGGAAGAGGAAGGGTAGGGCTGCGCCGTGAGAGAGAGAAGTTGTGTCTCAAATCATCCCAAACCCTTGCATATATATAGGAGGAGGGAGAGGGAGGGCTTCCTTGGCCCCTCCTCCAAGGAGGAGGGCTTCGGCCGAAGCTAGGGAAGAGTCCACCTCCCACAAGGGAGGTGGATCTCCCTCCTTTCAAACTCCTTTTTCCTTATCCTTGATCTCCAGCCGCATGGGACTTTCTAGAAGGTCTTGGACAGCCCAAAAAGGGCTCGCACACTTCCTCTAAGGGCCCACGAAGTCCTATGGTCGTCACACCCCTCCCGGGGGTCCTTCGTCACCCTCCCGACACTCCCGGTACACTACCGATGAGCCCAAAAACTTTCCGGTGACCAAAACAGGACTTCCTATATATCAATCTTTACCTCCGGACCATTCTGGGGCTCCTCGTGACATCCGGGATCTCATCCGAGACACCTAAAAACCTTCGGTAACCACGTACAACATTTCCCTATAACCCTAGCATCATCGGACCTTAAGTGTAGACCCTATGGGTTCGGGAGACATGTAGACATGACCAAGACTCCTCTCCGGTCAATAACCAAAAGCAGGATCTGGATACCCATGTTGGCTCCCACATGCTCCACGATGATTTCATCAGATGAACCACGATGTCGGAGATTCAATCAATCCCGTATGCAATTCCCTTTGTCTATCGGTATGATACTTGCCCGAGATTCGATCGTCGGTATCCCTATACCTTGTTCAATCTCATTACCGGCAAGTCTATTTACTCGTTCCGTAATACATCATCCCGTGGCTAACTCCTTAGTCACATTGAGCTCATTATGATGATGTCTTACCGAATGGGCCCAGAGATACCTCTCTGTCACATGGAGTGAAAAATCCCAGTCTCGATTCGTGCCAACCCAACAGACACTTTCGGAGATACCCATAGTGCACCTTTATAGCCACCCAGTTACATTGTGACGTTTGGCACACCCAAAGTATTCCTACGGTATCCGGGAGTTGCACAATCTCATGGTCTAAGGAAACGATACTTGACATTGAAAAGCTTTAGCAAACGAACTACACGATCTTGTGCTATGCTTAGGATTGGGTCTTGTCCATCACATCATTCTCCTAATGATGTGATCCCGTTATCAACGACATCCAACGTCCATGGTCATGAAACCGTGACCATCTATTGATCAACGAGCTAGTCAACTAGAGGCTCACTAGGGACATGTTGTGGTCTATGTATTCACACATGTATTGCGGTTTCCGGTTAACACAATTATAGCATGAACAATAGACAATTATCATGAACTAGGAAATATAATAATAACCATTTTATTATTGCCTCTAGGGCATATTTCCAACAGTCTCCCACTTGCACTAGAGTCAATAATCTAGTTACATTGTGATGAATCATACACCCATAGCAATCTGGTGTTGATCATGTTTTGCTCATGAGAGAGGTTTAGTCAACGGATCTACGACATTCAGATCCGTATGCACTTTACAAATATATATATATATATATCCTGAATGTAATCACGGATGGAGTTGAAGCGGCGCTTGATGTGTCTTGTCTTCTTGTGAAACCTGGGCTCCTTCGCAACGGAAATAGCTCCAGTGTTGTCACGGAATAGAGTCATCGGGCCCGACGCGCTTGGAATTACTCCTAGGTCGGTTATGAACTCCTTCATCCAGACTCCTTCCTTTGCTGCTTCCGAAGCAGCTATGTACTCCACTTCACATGTAGATGTCACCACGACAGTTTGCTTGCTGCTGCACCAGCTGACTGCCCCTCCGTTCAAAATATACATATATCCAGTTTGTGACATGGAGTCATCCGGATCTGTGTCGAAGCTAGCATCGACATAACCCTTTACGACGAGCTCTTCGGCACCTCCATATACGAGAAACATCTCCTTGGTCCTTTTCAGTTACTTCAGGATATTCTTGACCGTTGTCCAGTGTTCCGCTCCCGGATCACTTTGGTACCTCCCTACCAAACTTATGGCAAGGTTCACATCAGGTCTGGTACACAGCATGGCATACATAATAGAGCCTATGGTTGAAGCATAGGGGATGACACTCATCTCTTCTCTATCCTTTGTCGTGGCTGGGCATTGAGTCGTACTCAATCTCACACCTTGTAACACAGGCAAGAACCCCTTCTTGGACTGATCCATATTGAACTTCTTCAATATCTTGTCAAGGTATGTGCTTTGTGAAAGACCTATGAGGCGTCTCGATCTACCTCTATCGATCTTAATACCTAATATGTAAG
Organism: Hordeum marinum; assembly: GCA_022496015.1. NCBI lineage: Eukaryota > Viridiplantae > Streptophyta > Magnoliopsida > Poales > Poaceae > Hordeum > Hordeum marinum. Next base: position 5,573,519 of record JAAAWK010001151.1, on the reverse strand, counting down.
CAGCTTCTCCAAGGTCCTTCATTGAAAAACACTTATTCAAGTTGGTCTTTATACTTTCCAAGAGTTCTATATCATTTCCCATTATCAGTATGTCATCCACATATAATATGAGAAATGCTATAGAGCTCCCACTCACTTTCTTGTAAATACAAGGTTCTCCATAAACCTGTACAAACCCAAATGCTTTAATCACTTCATTAAAGCGAATGTTCCAACTCCGAGATGCTTGCACTAGCCCATAGATGGAGCGCTGGAGCTTGCGTACCTTGTTAGCATTTTAGGATCGAAAAACCTTCCGGCTGCATCATATACAGTTCTTCCTTGAGGAAGCCATTAAGGAATGCTGTTTTGACGTCCATTTGCCAGATCTCATAATCATAAAATGCGACAATTGCTAACATGATTCGGACAAACTTCAGCATCGCTACGGGTGAGAAAGTCTCATCGTAGTCAACTCCTTGAACTTGTCGATAATCCTTAGCGACAAGCCGAGCCTTATAGACGGTCACATTACCATCCGCGTCAGTCTTATTCTTAAAGATCCATTTATTTTCAATGGCTCGCTTATCAACAGGCAAGTCCACCAAAGTCCATACTTTGTTCTCATACATGGATCCTATCTCGGATTTCATGGCCTGAAGCCATTTGTTGGAATCCGGGCCCGCCATTGCTTCTTCATAGTTCGAAGGTTCACCATTGTCTAACAACATGATCTCCAGGACAGGGTTGTTGTACCACTCTGGTGCGGAACGTGTCCTAGTGGACCTTCGACATTCAACAGTAACTTGATCTGAAGTTTCATGATCATCATCATTAACTTTCTCTCTAGCCGGTGCAGGCTCCACAGAAACAACTTCCTGTGCTGCGCTACTCTCTGGTTCGAGTAGAGGTACAATTACCTCACCAAGTTCTATTTTCCTCCCACTTACTTCTTTAGAGAGAAACTCTTTCTTGAGAAAGGATCCATTCTTGGCAACAAAGACTTTGCCTTCGGATCTGAGGTCGAAGGTATACCCAATAGTCTCTTTGGGATATCCTATGAAGACGCACTTTTCCGCTTTGGGTTCGAGCTTCTCAGGTTGAAGTTTCTTTACGTAAGCATCGTATCCCCAAACTTTTATAAACGACAGCTTAGGTTTCTTTCCAAACCATAATTCATACGGTGTCGTCTCAAAGGATTTTGACGGTGCCCTATTCAAAGTGAATGTGGCAGTCTCTAATGCATATCCCCAAAATGATAGCGGTAAGTCGGTAAGAGACATCATAGATCGTACCATATCTAATAGAGTGTGATTACGACGTTTAGACACACCATTTCGCTGAGGTGTGCCAGGCGGCGTGAGTTGTGAAACAATTCCACATTTCCTTAGGTGCATGCCAAACTCGTGACTTAAATATTCTCCGCCACGATCAGATCGTAGGCACTTTATTTTCCTGTCATGTTGATTCTCTACCTCACTCTGAAATTCCTTGAACCTTTCAAAAGTTTCAGACCTATGTTTCATTAAGTAGACATACCTATATCTACTCAAGTCATCAGTGAGGGTGAGAACATAACGGTAGCCACCACGAGCCTCGACACTCATTGGACCACATGCATTGGTATGTATTATTTCCAACAAGTCAGTTGCTCGCTCCATTGTTCCGGAGAACGGAGTCTTGGTTATCTTACCCATGAGGCATGGTTCGCACGTGTCAAATGATTCGAAATCAAGCGACTCCAAAAGTCCATCAGTATGGAGCTTCTTTATGCGTTTGACACCAATATGACCAAGGCGGCAGTGCCACATGAAAGTGGGACTATCGTTATCAACCAAGGCGGCAGTGCCACATGACCAAGGCGACATGCGCTTCATCCCACAATACCGCCGAATCAAGATAAGACTAGTAGTGGTAAGCAAATTAACAAGATCGACACCCACAACTGCTTTGTGTTCTACTCATGCATAGATTCTACGCATAGACCTCGCTCATGATGCCACTGTTGGGAGACGTAGTAGTAAATCAAAAAAAATCCTACGATCACCAAGACCTATCCATGGAGAAACCAGCAACGAGTGTGGAGAGATTGCATCTTCAAACCTTTGAAGATCGCTAAGCGGAAGCGTTACAAGAACGCGGTTGGTGGAGTCGTACTCACAGCGATTCAGATCGCGGTGGATTCCGATCTCAGCGCCGAACAACGGCGCCTCCGTGTTCAACACACGTACAGCCCGGTGACGTATTCCGCACCTTGATCCAGCAAGGAGGAGGGAGAGGTTGAGGGAGAGCTCCGGCAGCACGACGGCATGGTGACGGTGGAGCGATGTGGACTCCGGCAGGGCTTCGCCAAGTGCTATGAAGAACGAGGAAGAGGAAGGGTAGGGCTGCGCCGTGAGAGAGAGAAGTTGTGTCTCAAATCAGCCCAGACCCTTGCATATATATAGGAGGAGGGAGAGGGAGGGCTGCCTTGTCACCTCCTCCAAGGAGGAGGGCTTCGGCCGAAGCTAGGGAAGAGTCCACCTCCCACAAGGGAGGTGGATCTCCCTCCTTTCAAACTCCTTTTGCCTTATCCCTTGATCTCCATCCGCATGGGCCTTTCTAGAAGGTCTTGTCCAGCCCAAAAAGGGCTGGCACACTTCCTCTAAGGGCCCATGAAGTCCTATGGTCGTCACACCCCTCCCGGGGTCCTCCGGCACCCTCCCGGCACTCCCGGTACCCTACCGATGAGCCCGAAAACTTTCCGGTGACCAAATCTAGACTTCCTATATATCAATATTTACCTCCGGACCATTCCGGAGCTCCTAGTGACGTCCGGGATCTCATCCGGGACTCCAAACAACCTTTAGTAACCACGTACAACATTTCCCTATAACCCTAGCGTCATCGAACCTTAAGTGTGTAGACCCTACGTTTGGCACACCCAAAGTATTCCTACGATATTTGGGAGTTGCACAATATCATGGTCCAGGGAAACGATACTTGACATTGAAAAGCTTTAGCAAACGAACTACACGATCTTGTGTTATGCTTAGGATTGGGTCTTGTCCATCACATCATTCTCCTAATGATGTGATCCCGTTATCAACGACATCCAATGTCCATGGTCATGAAACCGTGACCATCTATTGATCAACGAGCTAGTCAACTAGAGGCTCACTAGGGACACATTGTGGTCTATGTATTCACACATGTATTACGGTTTCCGGTTAACACAATTATAGCATGAACAATAGACAATTATCATGAACTAGGAAATACAATAATAACTATTTTATTATTGCCTCTAGGACAATTATCATGAACAATAGGCTTGCTGGTCGGTGAGGAGTTGGTTGAGATTCATCATGTAATCAAGTTAGTTTTGTTAGGGCTTGATCCCTAGTATCCACTATGTACTAAGATTTATGTTGTTATGACTTTGCCATGCTTAATGCTTGTCACTAGGGCCCGAGTGCCATGATTTCAGATCTGTACCATTTAAGTTTTCATCATTATATATATGTTCTTGATCCGATCTTGCCTAGTCATATGCACCTATTACGTGTTATGATTCGTCAACCCCATAGTGAAAATATTTGGGATACTTCATGATGATGACCATAGTTTGAGGAGTTCATGTTGTTGGGAAACGTTGCATGGGAACAAAAAAATTCCTACGCACACGCAAGATCTATCCATGGTGATGAGCATCTATGAGGGGAGAGTGGATCTACATACCCTTGTCGATTGCAAACCAGGAAGCGTTAAGAAACGCAGTTGATGTAGTCAAACCTCGTCGCGATCCAAATCGCCAAGCGTCCCACGATCCAATCACGATTAAATCACTGACTGTTGCTTACACGACTATTGCTAACTCATAGCGATAAAGTAAAGCAAAACGGCTAACATAATTAAAGACAACCCTATCACTCCTTCCGGTTGTCGTACTCATCGACATGCAAGTCGTGATATTCTATGCAATACATGATCATCTCATACATCACATATATCTCATCATGAAATTGGCCATATCACATGACAACATACCCTGCAAAAACAAGTTAGACGTCCTCTAATTGTTGTTGCAAGTTTTACGTGGCTGCTACGGGTATCTAGCAAGAACAATTCTCACCTACACAAAAACCACAACGGCGATACATAAGTAGCTTTTCAACCTTCTCAAGAACTGCGTTTGTCGAATCTGATCCAACTAAAGTAGGAGAAACAGACACCTGCCAGCCATCTTTGTGCAAAGTAGTTACACGTCACTCGATGGAACCGGTCTCTCGAAAGCATATGAGTAAGGTTGGTCCGGGACGCTTCATCCCACGATACCTCTGAACCAAAACACGACCAAAGGAGGAAGCAATCTAAGCATCAACACCCACAAACTCCTTTGTGTTCTACTCGAGATCTCATCTACACATAGACCTATCTCATGATGCCACTGTTGGGGAAGTTGCATGGGAAACAAAAAAAATCCTACGCACACGCAAGATCTATCCATGGTGATGAGCATCTACGAGGGGAGAGTGGATCTACATACCCTTGTAGATCACTAAGCGGGAAGCGTTAAGAAACATGGTTGATGTAGTTGAACATCTTCGTGATCCAAATCTCTGAGCGTCTCGCGATCCAATCACGATCCTTCCCGATCTAGCGCCGAACGGACGGCACCTTCGCGTCCAGCACACGTATAGCTCGATGACGATCTCTGCCTTCTTGATCCAGCAAGAGGGAGCAGAGAGGTAGATGAGTTCTCCGGCAGTGTGACAACGATGATGGTGGAACTATTCCAGCAGGGCTGAAACGATCTAGAGGAGAAACTATGATCTAGAGGAGAGGGTAGCACGTGGCTGATTTTTATTGTCAAAAACCGTCAATACCTCTAGTATATATCGGAGGAGGGAGGGAGGAAACTTGGCTCCCAAGGGGCCAACCCTTGGTTCGGCCGAAGTGGGAGGAGGAGGAGTCCTCCTCCAATCCTAGTAGGATTAGGACTCCATCTCTCCCACTTGGAAACTCTTTTTCCACCTTTTTCTCCTTGGGTCTCTCCTCCCAGCCGCATGGGACTCTTGTGGGACTTCGGCCAGCCCACTAAGGGCTGGTTTACCTCCTCCGACAGCCCATGTATCCTCTTGGGTCGAAATACCCCTCCCGATGGTCCCTCGGCACCCTCCCGGATCTCCCAGTACACTACCGATGAGCCCGAAACTTTTTCGGCGACCAAAACAGGACTTCCTATATATCAATCTTTACCTACGGACCATTATGGAGCTCCTCGTGACGTACGGGATCTCATCCGGGACTCCGAACAACCTTCAGTCACCACCATACATAACTCTATACTATCGAAACATCATCGAACCTTAAGTGTGCAGACCCTGCGGGTTCAAGAACTATGTAGACATGACCGAGACACCTCTACGGTCAATAACCAATAGAGGGACCTAGATGCCCATATCGGTTCCTACATATTCTACTAAGGTCTTTATCGGTTGAACCTCTATGTCAAGGATTCAGTTAATCCCGTATGTTGGTCCCTTTGTTCTTCGGTATGTTACTAGCCCGAGATTCGATCGTCCATATCTCTATACCTAGTTCAATCTCGTTACCGGCAAGTCTCTTGGCTAATACTTTAGTCACATTGCTTGCAAGGCTTGTTGTGATGTTGTATTACCAAGTGGGCCCTGAGATACCTCTCCGTCACACAGAATAACAAATCCCAATCTTGATCCATACCCACTCAACAGACACTCTCGGAGATACCTGTAGAGTACCTTTATAGTCACCCAGTTACGTTGTGACGTTTGATACACACAAGGCACTCCTCCAGTGTCAGTGAGTTGCATGATCTCATGGTCATAGGAATAGATACTTGACATGCAAAAAAACTATACCATAAACTGACACAATCATATGCTATGTTTATAGTTTGGGTCTTGTCCATCACATCATTCTCCCAATGATGTGATCTTGTTATCAAATGACATCTCATGTCAATGGCTAGGAAACCTTGACTATCTTTGATCAACGAGCTAGTCTACTAGAGGCATACTAGGGACAATGTGTTGTCTATGTATCCACACATGCAATGTGTTTCCAGTCAATACAATTATAGCATGGATAATAAAAAATTATCATGAACAAGGAAATATAATAATAACCATTTTATTATTGCCTCTAGGGCATATTTCCAACAGTCTCCCACTTGCACTAGAGTAAATAATCTAGCTCACATCACTATGATTTTTACATTGTAATGAATCAAACACCCACACAGTTCTGGTGTTGATCATGTTTATCCCTTGGAAGAGGTTTAGTCAACGGGTCTGCAACATTTAGATCCATGTGCACTTTGCAAATATTTATGACCTCCTCCTTGATTAACTCGTAGATGGAATTGAAGCGTCGCTTTATGTGTCTTGTCCTCTTGTGAAACCTTGGTTGCTTGGCCAGGGCAATGGCACCAGTGTTATCACAGAATAGATCCACTGACTTCAGTGCACTGGGAACTTCTCCAAGATCTGTCATGAAATCCTTCATCCACACACCTTCCTTCGCTGCCTCCGAGGCTGCGTTGTACTCCGCCTCGCATGTAGAATCTGCTACCACGCTCTGCTTGGAATTGCACCAGCTTACCGCTCCCCCGTTGAGAATAAATATGTATCTGGTTTGCGACTTAGAGTAATCTGGATCAGTGTCCAAGCTTGCATCGATGTAACCCTTTACGACGAGCTCTTGATCCCCTCCATAAACGAGAAACATTTCCTTAGTCCTTTTTAGGTACTTTAGGATATTCTTGAGCGTCGTCCAGTCCTCCATTCCTGGATCACTTTGAAACCTTCCGGCCATACTTATGGCAAGGATGACGTTGGATCTTGTGCACAGCATTGCATACATGATAGAGCCTATGCCTGAAGCATAGGGGATGACACTCATCTTCTCTCTATCTTCTTCAGTCACTCGGCATTGAGTCTTACTCAACTTCACACCTTGTAACACAGGCAAGAACCCCTTCCTGGACTGATCCATTCTGAACTTCTTCAAGACTTTATCAAGGTTTGTGCTCTGTGAAATTCCTATTAAGCGTCTCGATCTATCTCTATAGATCTTGATGCCTAATATGAAAGCAGCTTCTCCTAGGTCCTTCATTGAAAAACTCTTGTTCAAATATTCCTTCATGATTTCTAGCAATTTTATATTGTTTCATATCAGAAATATGTCATCCAGATATAATATTAGAAATGTTGTAGAGCTCCCACTCACTTTCTTGTAAATACAAGCTTCTCCATAAACTTATATCAACCCGAACGCTTTGATCACCTCGTCAAAAAGCACATTCCAACTCCGAGACGCTTGCACCAGTCCATAAATGGATCGCTGGAGTTTGCAAACTTTGTCAGCATTCTCTGGATCGACAAAACCTTCCGGTTCTATCATATACAACTTTTCCTTAAGGAAACCGTTAAGGAACGTTGTTTTGACATCCATCTGCCAAATTTCATAGTAGAAATATGCAGTTATTGCTAACATGATTTTGACGGACTTAAGCATCGCTACAGCTGAGAAGGTCTCATCGTAGTCAACTCCTTGAACTTGTGAAAAGCTCTTTGCCACAACTCGAGCTTTATAGACGGTGACATTACCATCCGCGTTCGTCTTCCTCTTAAAGAACCATTTGTTTTGAATGGCCTTTCGCCCTTCAGGTAATAATTCCAAAGTCCATACTTTGTTTTCATACATGGATCCCATCTCGGATTTCATGGCCTATAACCATTTCTCAGAATTCGGGCCCATCATAGCTTCTCCATAGCTCGTAGGTTCATCATTGTCTAACAACATGACATCCAAGACAGGGTTGCCGTACCACTCAGGAGCAGCACGCGCCCTTGTCGACCTACGAGGTTCAATAGTAACTGTTGGAAATATGCCCTAGAGGCAATAATAAAATGGTTATTATTGTATTTCCTAGTTCATGATAATTGTCTATTATTCATGCTATAATTGTGTTAACCGGAAACCGTAATACATGTGTGAATACATAGACCACAACGTGTCCCTACTGAGCCTCTAGTTGGCTAGCTCGTTGATCAATAGATGGTCTCGGTTTCATGACCATGGACATTGGATGTCATTGATAACGGGATCACATCATTAGGAGAATGATGTGATGGACAAGACTCAATCCTAAGCATAGCACAAGATCGTGTAGTTCGTTTGCTAAAGCTTTTCAATGTCAAGTATCATTTCCTTAGACCATGAGATTGTGTAACTCCCGGATACCGTAGGAATGCTTTGGGTGTGCCAAACGTCACAACGTAACTGGGTGGCTATAAAGGAACGCTACGGGTATCTCCGAAAGTGTCTGTTGGGTTGACACGAATCGAGACTGGGATTTGTCACTCCGTGTGACGGAGAGGTATCTCTGGGCCCACTCGGTAAGACATCATCATTATGAGCTCAATGTGACTAAGGAGTTAGTCACGGGATGATGTATTACGGAACGAGTAAAGAGACTTGCCAGTAACGAGATTGAACAAGGTATGCGGATACCGACGATCGAATCTCGGGCAAGTACCATACCGATAGACAAAGGGAATTGTATACGGGATTGATTGAATCCCTGACATCGTGGTTCATCTGATGAGATCATCGTGGAGTACGTGGGAGCCAACATGGGTATCCAGATCCCGCTGTTGGTTATTGGCCGGAGAGGTGTCTCGGTCATGTCTACGTGTCTCCCGAACCCGTAGGGTCTACACACTTAAGGTTCGATGACGCTAGGGTTATAGGGAAAAGGTATACGTGATTACCGAAGGTTGTTCGGAGTCCCGAATGAGATCCCGGACGTCACGAGGAGCTCCAGAATGGTCCGGAGGTAAAGATTGATATATAGGAAGTCCAGTTTTGGTCACCGGAAAGTTTTCGTGCTCATCGGTATTGTACCGGGAGTGCCGGGAGGGTGCCGGAGGACCCCCGGGAGGGGGTGACGACCAAAGGACCTCATGGGCCCTTAGAGGAGGTGTGCCAGCCCATATTGGGCCAGCCAATACCTTCTAGAAAGGGCCCATGCGCCAGGGATCTGGAGATAGAGGCAAAAGGGATTTAAAAGGGGGGGTCCACCTCCCGTGTGGGAGGAGGACTCTCCCCCCACTTCGGCCGAATCCCTCCTCCTTGGAGGAGGGGCCAAGCCAGCCCTCCCTCTCCTTCCTCCTATATATATGCAAGGGTTTGGGCAGGTTTGAGACGACGAACTCTTTCTCTCTCGCTGCAGCCCTATTCTGCTTCTTCCTCCTCCGCAGTGCTTAGGCGAAGCCCTGCCGAGATACCTTGCTACTCCACCACCACCACGCCATCGTGCTGCTGCTGGAGCTCTTCCCCAACCTCTCCTTCCTCCTTGCTGGATCAAGGCATAGGAGACTTCACCGGGCTGCACGTGTGTTGAACGCGGAGGTGCCGTCCGTTCGGCACTTGATCGGATCTACCGCGATCTGAATCGCTGCGAGTACGACTCCATCAACCGCGTTCTTGTAACGCTTCCGCTTAGCGATCTTCAAAGGTATGAAGATCCAATCTCTCCCCACTCGTTTGCTGGTTTCTCCATAGATAGATCTTGGTGACACGTAGGAATATTTTGATTTACTACTACGTCTCCCAACAGTGGCATCATGAGCTAGGTCTATGCGTAGAATCTATGCACGAGTAGAACACAAAGCAGTTGTGGGCGTCGATTTTGTTAATATGCTTGCCGTTACTAGTCTTATCTTGATTCGACGGTATTGTGGGATGAAGCGGCCCGGACCAACCTTACACGTACGCTTACGTGAGACCGGTTCCACCGCCTGACATGCACCAGTTGCATAAGGTGGCTAGCGGGTGTCTGTCTCTCCCACCTTAGTCGGATTGGATTCGATGAAAAGGGTCCTTATGAAGGGTAAATAGCAATTGGCATATCACGTTGTGGTTTTGGCGTAGGTAAGAAACGTTCTTGCTAGAAACCTATAGCAACCACGTAAAAACTTGCAACTACAAATTAGAGAACGTCTAACTTGTTTTTGCAGCATATGCCTTGTGATGTGATATGGCCAGAAGGATGTGATGTGATGCATTGTGATGTATGAGATTGATCATGTTCTTGTAATAGGGTTCACGACTTGCATGTCGATGACTATGACAACCGGCAGGAGCCATAGGAGTTGTCTTATTTATTGTATGACCTGCGAGTCAATCACAAACGCCATGTAATTACTTTACTTTATTGCTAAGCATTAGCCATAGCAGTAGAAGTAATAGTTGGCGAGACAACCTCATGAAGACACAATGATGGAGATCATGATGATGGAGATCATGGTGTCATGCCGGTGACAATGATGATCATGGTGCCCCGAAGATGGAGATCATAGGAGCAAGATGATATTGGCCATATCATGTCACTATATTGATTGCATGTGATGTTTATCATGTTTACATCTTATTTGCTTAAAACAACGGTAGTAAATAAGATGATCTCTCAATAAAATTTCAAGAGAAGTGTTCACCCTAACTGTGCACCGTTGCTAAGGATCGTTGTTCCGAAGCACCACGTGATGATCAGGTGTGATAGGTTCTAACGTTCGCATACAACGGGTGTAAGCCAGATTTACACACGCGAAACACTTAGGTTGACTTGACGAGCCTAGCATGTACAGACATGGCCTCGGAACACAGAAGACCGAAAGGTCGAACATGAGTCGTATAGAAGATACGATCAACATGGAGATGTTCACCATGGATGACTAGTCCGTCTCACGTGATGATCGGACACGGGCTAGTTGACATGGATCATGTGTCACTTAGATGACTAGAGAGATGTCTATCTGAGTGGGAGTTCATTGAATAATTTGATTATGTGAACTCGATTATCATGAACTTAGTCTAAAATTGCCTTTAATATCTATATTGTAGATCCAATGGCCAACGCAAATGTCAACCTAAATTTCAACGCGTTCCTAGAGAAAACCAAGCTGAAAGATGATGGAAGCAACTATACGGACTGGGTCCGTGGCTTGAGGATCATCCTCATAGCTTCCAAGAGATTGTATGTCCTTGATGCACTGCTAGGTGACCCACCCATTCTCCCAGCGGACCAAGACGTTACGAACGCTTGGCAGTCACGCTGCGATGATTACTCCCTTGTTCAGTGCGGCATGCTTTACAGTTTAGAATTGGGGCTCCAAAAGCGTTTTGAGCAACACGGAGCATATGAGATGTTCCAAGAGCTGAAACTGGTTTTCCAAGCTCATGCCCGAGTCGAGAGATATGACATCTCTGACAAGTTCTTCAGTTGTAAGATGGAGGAGAACAGTTCTGTTAGTGAGCACATCCTCAAGATGTCTGGGCTTCACAACCGCTTGACTCAGCTGGGAGTTAATCTCCCGGATGACTCAGTCATTGACAGAATCCTCCAGTCGCTTCCACCTAGCTACAAAAGCTTTGTGATGAACTACAACATGCAGGGGATGGAGAAGTCCATTCCTGAGTTGTACTTGATGCTCAAATCAGCAGAGGTCGAGATCAGAAAGGAGCATCAAGTGTTGATGGTAAACAAGACCACTAGTTTCAAGAAAGGCAAGGGTAAGAAGAACTTCAAGAAGGACGGCAAAGCTGTTGCCGCGCCCGGTAAGCAAGTTGCTGGGAAGAAGAAGAACAAGAATGGACCCAAGCCTGAGACTGAGTGTTTCTATTGTAAGGGTACCGGTCACTGGAAGCGGAACTGCCCCAAGTACTTAGCGGATAAGAAGGTCGGCAACGTTAAAGGTATATGTGATATACTTGTTATTGATGTGTACCTAACCAGCGCTCGTAGTAGCTCCTGGGTATTTGATACCGGTGCAGTTGCTCACATTTGTAACTCCAAGCAGGAGCTGCGGAATAAGCGAAGGTTGGCAAAGGACGAGGTGACGATGCGCGTCGGGAATGGTTCCAAGGTCGATGTGATCGCCGTCGGCACGCTACCTCTACATCTACCTTCGGGATTAGTTTTAAACCTTAATAATTGTTATTTAGTACCAGCTTTGAGCATGAACATTGTATCTGGATCTCGCTTGATACGAGATGGCTACTCTTTTAAATCCGAGAATAATGGTTGTTCTATTTATATGAGAGAAATGTTCTATGCTCATGCCCCGCTGGTCAATGGTTTATTTTTGATGAATCTCGAACGTGATGTTACACATGTCCATAGTGTGAGTACCAAAAAGTGTAAAGTTGATAACGATAGTCCCACTTACATGTGGCACTGCCGTCTTGGCCATATTGGTGTCAAACGCATGAAGAAGCTCCATGCTGATGGACTTTTGGAGTCACTTGATTTCGAATCATTTGACACATGCGAACCATGCCTCATGGGCAAGATGACCAAAACTCCGTTCTCCGGAACAATGGAGCGAGCAACTGACTTGTTGGAGATAATACATACCGATGTATGCGGTCCAATGAGTGTCGAGGCTTGCGGTGGCTACCGTTATGTTCTCACCCTCACTGATGACTTGAGCAGATATGGGTATGTCTACTTAATGAAACACAAGTCTGAAACCTTTGAAAGGTTCAAGGAATTTCAGAGTGAGGTCGAGAATCAACGTGACAGGAAAATAAAATGCCTACGATCTGATCGTGGCGGAGAATATTTAAGTCACGAGTTTGACACGCACCTTAGGAAATGTGGAATTGTTTCACAGCTCACGCCGCCAGGCACACCTCAGCGAAATGGTGTGTCTGAACGTCGTAATCGCACTCTATTGGATATGGTGCGATCTATGATGTCTCTTACCGACTTACCGCTATCATTTTGGGGATATGCATTAGAGACTGCCGCGTTCACTTTAAATATGGCACCGTCTAAATCCGTTGAGACGACACCATATGAATTATGGTTTGGAAAGAAACCTAAGCTGTCGTTTCTAAAAGTTTGGGGTTGCGATGCTTATGTGAAGAAACTTCAACCTGAGAAGCTCGAACCCAAAGCGGAAAAGTGCGTCTTCATAGGATATCCCAAAGAGACTATTGGGTATACCTTCTACCTACGATCCGAAGGCAAAGTCTTTGTTGCCAAGAATGGATCCTTTCTCGAGAAAGAGTTTCTCTCGAAAGAAGTAAGTGGGAGGAAAATGGAACTTGATGAGGTAATTGTACCTTCACTCGAACCGGAGAGTAGCGCAGCACAGGAAGTTGTTTCTGTGGAGCCTACACCGGCTAGAGAGGAAGTTAATGATGATGATCATGAAACATCAGATCAAGTTGCTACTCGAAGGTCCACTAGGACACGTTCCGCACCAGAGTGGTACGGTAATCCTGTCCTAGAGATCATGTTGTTGGACAACGGTGAACCTTCGAACTATGAAGAAGCGATGGCGGGCCCGAATTCCGACAAATGGCTTGAGGCCATGAAATCCGAGATAGGATCCATGTATGAGAACAAAGTATGGACTTTGGTGGACTTGCCTGATGATAAGCGAGCCATTGAAAATAAATGGATCTTTAAGAAGAAGACTGACGCAGACGGTAATGTGACCGCCTATAAAGCTCGGCTTGTCACTAAGGGTTATCGACAAGTTCAAGGAGTTGACTACGATGAGACATTCTCACCCGTAGCGATGCTAAAGTCTGTCCGAATCATGTTAGCAGTTGCCGCATTTTATGATTATGAGATCTGGCAAATGGACGTCAAAACGGCATTCCTTAATGGCTTCCTCAAGGAAGAACTGTATATGATGCAGCCGGAAGGTTTTGTCGATCCTAAAGATGCTAACAAGGTATGCAAGCTCCAGCGCTCCATCTATGGGCTGGTGCAAGCATCTCGGAGTTGGAACATTCGCTTTAATGAGGTGATTAAAGCGTTTGGGTTTGTACAGGTTTATGGAGAACCCTGTATTTACAAGAAAGTGAGTGGGATCTCTATAGCATTTCTTATACTGTATGTGGATGACATGCTGATAATGGGAAATAATATAGAACTCTTGGAAAGTATCAAGGCCTACTTGAATAAGTGTTTTTCAATGAAGGACCTTGGAGAAGCTGCTTACATATTAGGTATTAAGATCTATAGAGATAGATCAAAACGCCTCATTGGTATTTCACAAAGCACATACCTTGAAAAGATATTGAAGAAGTTCAATATGGATCAGTCCAAGAAGGGGTTCTTGCCCGTGTTGCAAGGTGTGAGATTGAGTACGACTCAATGCCCGACCACGGCAAAGGATAGAGAAGAGATGAGTGCCATCCCCTATGCTTCAGCCATAGGCTCTATCATGTATGCCATGCTGTGTACCAGACCTGATGTGAACCTTGCCATAAGTTTGGTAGGGAGGTACCAAAGTGATCCCGGAGCGGAACACTGGACAGCGGTCAAGAATATCCTGAAGTACCTGAAAAGGACAAAGGACATGTTTCTCGTTTATGGAGCTGCCGAAGAGCTCGTCGTAAAGGGTTACGTCGATGCTAGCTTCGACACAGATCCGGACGACTCCAAGTCGCAAACCGGATACGTGTATATTTTGAATGGAGGGGCAGTGAGCTGGAGCAGCAGCAAGCAAAGCGTCGTGGCAGCATCTACATGTGAAGCGGAGTACATAGCTACTTCGGAAGCAGCAAAGGAGGGAGTCTGGATGAAGGAGTTCATCACCGACCTAGGAGTGATTCCAAATGCGTCGGGCCCGATGACTCTACTCTGTGACAACACTGGAGCTATTGCCCTTGCGAAGGAGCCCAGGTTTCACAAGAAGACAAGACACATCAAGCGCCGCTTCAACTCCATCCGTGATTACATTCAGGAGGGAGACATAGATATTTGTAAAGTGCATACGGATCTGAATGTCGCAGATCCTTTGACTAAACCTCTCTCACGAGCAAAACATGATCAACACCAGAATGCTATGGGTGTTCGATTCATCACAATGTAACTAGATTATTGACTCTAGTGCAAGTGGGAGACTGTTGGAAATATGCCCTAGAGGCAATAATAAAATGGTTATTATTGTATTTCCTAGTTCATGATAATTGTCTATTATTCATGCTATAATTGTGTTAACCGGAAACCGTAATACATGTGTGAATACATAGACCACAACGTGTCCCTAGTGAGCCTCTAGTTGGCTAGCTCGTTGATCAATAGATGGTCTCGGTTTCATGACCATGGACATTGGATGTCGTTGATAACGGGATCACATCATTAGGAGAATGATGTGATGGACAAGACTCAATCCTAAGCATAGCACAAGATCGTGTAGTTCGTTTGCTAAAGCTTTTCAATGTCAAGTATCATTTCCTTAGACCATGAGATTGTGTAACTCCCGGATACCGTAGGAATGCTTTGGGTGTGCCAAACGTCACAACGTAACTGGGTGGCTATAAAGGTACGCTACGGGTATCTCCGAAAGTGTCTGTTGGGTTGACACGAATCGAGACTGGGATTTGTCACTCCGTGTGACGGAGAGGTATCTCTGGGCCCACTCGGTAAGACATCATCATTATGAGCTCAATGTGACTAAGGAGTTAGTCACGGTATGATGTATTACGGAACGAGTAAAGAGACTTGCCAGTAACGAGATTGAACAAGGTATGCGGATACCGACGATCGAATCTCGGGCAAGTACCATACCGATAGACAAAGGGAATTGTATACGGGATTGATTGAATCCCTGACATCGTGGTTCATCCGATGAGATCATCATGGAGTACGTGGGAGCCAACATGGGTATCCAGATCCCGCTGTTGGTTATTGGCCGGAGAGGTGTCTCGGTCATGTCTACGTGTCTCCCGAACCCGTAGGGTCTACACACTTAAGGTTCGATGACGCTAGGGTTATAGGGAAAAGGTATACGTGATTACCGAAGGTTGTTCGGAGTCCCGGATGAGATCCCGGACGTCACGAGGAGCTCCAGAATGGTCCGGAGGTAAATATTGATATATAGGAAGTCCAGTTTTGGTCACCGGAAAGTTTTCGTGCTCATCGGTATTGTACCGGGAGTGCCGGGAGGGTGCCGGAGGACCCCTGGGAGGGGGTGACGACCAAAGGACCTCATGGGCCCTTAGAGGAGGTGTGCCAGCCCATATTGGGCCAGCCAATACCTTCTAGAAAGGGCCCATGCGCCAAGGATCTGGAGATAGAGGCAAAAGGGATTTAAAAGGGGGGGTCCACCTCCCGTGTGGGAGGAGGACTCTCCCCCCACTTCGGCCGAATCCCTCCTCCTTGGAGGAGGGGCCAAGCCAGCCCTCCCTCTCCTTCCTCCTATATATATGCAAGGGTTTGGGCAGGTTTGAGATGACGAACTCTTTCTCTCTCGCTGCAGCCCTATTCTGCTTCTTCCTCCTCCGCAGTGCTTAGGCGAAGCCCTGCCGGGATACCTTGCTACTCCACCACCACCACGCCGTCGTGCTGCTGCTGGAGCTCTTCCCCAACCTCTCCTTCCTCCTTGCTGGATCAAGGCGTAGGAGACGTCACCGGGCTGCACGTGTGTTGAACGCGGAGGTGCCGTCCGTTCGGCACTTGATCGGATCTACCGCGATCTGAATCGCTGCGAGTACGACTCCATCAACCGCGTTCTTGTAACGCTTCCGCTTAGCGATCTTCAAAGGTATGAAGATCCAATCTCTCCCCACTCGTTTGCTGGTTTCTCCATAGATAGATCTTGGTGACACGTAGGAAAATTTTGATTTACTACTACGTCTCCCAAAAGTAACTTGATACGAAGTTTCATGATCATCATCATTAACTTCCTCTTCAATTGTCGTAGGCTCCACAAAAACATCTTACTAAGTTGTGCTACTCTATGGTTGAATCAAAGGTTCAACGACCTCATCAAGTTCTACCTTCATCCCACTCAATTCTTTCAAGAGAAACTTTTTCTCCAAAAATGTTCCGTTCTTAGCGACAAACACTTTGCCTTCAGATCTAAGATAGAAGGTATACCCAACTGTCTCTTTTGGGTATACTATGAAGACGCATTTCTCTGCTTTGGGTTCCAGCTTTTCAGGCTGAAGCTTTTTGACATAAGCATCACATCCCCAAACTTTAAGAAATGACAACTTTGGCTTCTTGCCAAACCACAGTTCATATGGCGTCGTCTCAACGGATTTCGATGCTGCTCTATTTAAAGTGAATGCAGCTGTCTCTAATGCATAACCCCAAAACAATAGTGGAAAATCGGGAAGAGACATCATAGAACGCACCATATCTAATAAGGTCCGATTACGACGTTCGTCTTCTTGTTACGATGATTCTCAACTTCACTCTGGAATTGCTTGAACTTTTCAAATGTCTCATACTTGTGTTTCATTAAGTAAATATACCCATATCTACTTAAGCCATCAGTGAAGGTGAGAAAATAACGGTATCCACCATGCCCCTCAATGCTCATCAGACCGCACACATGAGTATGTATGATTTCCAACAAGTCACTTGCCCGTTCCATTGTTCCAGAGAACGGCATTTTAGTCATATTGCCCATGAGGGATGGTTCACATGTGTCAAGTGATTTAAAATCAAGTGACTCCAAAAGTCTATCAGCATGGAGATTCTTCATGCGTTTTACACCAATATGACCTAAACGGCAGTGCCACAAGAAAGTGGTACTATCATTATCAACTCTACATTTTTTGGCATCAATGTTATGAACATGTGTATCATCACTATCAAGATTCAATACGAATAAACCCATCACATAGGGTGCATGACCATAAAAGATATTACTCATAAAAATAGAACAACCAATATTCTCTGGTTTAAATGAGTAACCGTCTCGTAATTGAACAAGATCCAGACATAATGTTCATGCTTAACGCAGGCACTAAATAACAATTATTCAGGTTCATCACTAATCCCTATGGTAATTGAAGAGCGAGTGTGCCAACAGAGATCACATCAACCATGGAACCATTTCCCACGTGCATCGTCACTTCGTCCTTTGCCAGCCTTCGTTTATTCTGTAGTTCCTGTTTTGAGTTGCAAATGTGCGCAACTGAACCGGTATCAAATACCCAGGCACTACAATGAGAGTTGGTAAGGTACACATCAATAACATGTATATCATATATACCTTGTTTGTTGTTGGCCGCCTTCTTGTCAGCCAGATAATTGGAGCAGTTTCGCTTCCAGTGACCAGTTCCCTTGCAATGAAAGCACTCAGTTTCTGGCTTGGGTCCAGCCTTAGGTTTCTTTCTGGGAGGGGCAACTGCTTTGCCACTCTTCTTAGAGTTACCCTTCTTCCCCTTGTAATTCTTCTTGAAACTAGCGGTTTTATTAACCATCAACACTTGATGCTCCTTCTGAATCTCAGACTCAGCGAGTTTTAACATCGCAAACAGCTCGGCGACTGACTTGTTCATCCCATGCATGTTATAGTTCAACATGAAGCTCTTGTAGATCGGCGGCAATGATTGAAGAACTATGCCAGTGATCACCTCAACTGGAAGGGGCATCCACAATTCGGCCAGACGGGTAGGACTCCTTCTCTCCCACTTGGAAACTCCTTTTCCACCTTTTTCTCCTTGGGTCTCTCGTCCCAGTCGCATGGGCCTCTTGTGGGACTTTGGCCATCCCACTAAGGGCTGGTATAACTCCTCCCACAGCCCATGTAGCCTCTTGGGTTGAAATACCCCTCCCGATGGTCCCCCGGTACCCTCCCGGCACTCTCAGTACACTACCCATGAGCCAAAAACTTTTTTGGCGACCAAAACAGGACTTCCTATATATCAATCTTTACCTCCGGACCATTTCGGAGCTCATCGTGATATACGGGATCTCATCCGGGACTCTGAACAACCTTAGGTGACCACCGTACATAACTCTATACTACCGAAACGTCAACGAACCTTAAGTGTGTAGACCCTGCAGGTTTGAGAACTATGTAGACATGATCGAGACACCTCTACGGTCAATAACCAATAGTGGGACTTGGATGCCCATATTGGTTACTACATACTCTACGAAGATCTTTATCGGTTGAACCTCTATGACAAGGATTCAGTTAATCCCGTATGTTGTTCCCTTGGTTCTTCGGTATGTTACTAGCCCGAGATTCGATCGTCTGTATCTCTATACCTAGTTCATACTCGTTACCAGCAAGTCTCTTTACTCGTTCCATAATACAAGATCCCTTGGCTAACACTTTAGTCACATTGCTTGCAAGGCTTGTTGTGATATTGTATTACCGAGTGGGCCCTGAGATACCTCTCCATCACACAGAGTAACAAATCCCAATCTTGATCCATACCCACTCAGCAGACACTCTCGAAGATACCTGTAGAGTACCTTTATAGTCACCCAGTTACGTTGTGACATTTGATACACACAAGGCACTCCTCCAATGTTAGTGAGTTGCATGATCTCATGGTCATAGGAACAGATACTTGACATGCAAAAAAACTATAGCCATAAACTGACACGATCATATGCTATGTTTATAGTTTGTGTCTTGTTCATCACATCATTCTCCCAATGATGTGATCTTGTTATCAAATGACATCTCATGTCAATGGCTAGGAAACCTTGACCATCTTTGATCAACGAGCTAGTCTACTAGAGGCATACTAGGGACAATGTGTTGTCTATGTATCCACACATGCAATGTGTTTCTAGTCAATACAATTATAGCATGGATAATAAACAATTATAATGAACAAGGAAATATAATAATAACCATTTATTATTGCCTCTTGGGCATATTTTCAACACATGTATTCACGGTGATACTTCACACTGTTACGATCCGTCATATGTGTTAATGCTTTGTTCCGGTTCTATATTAAAAGGAGGCCTTAATATCCCTTAGTTTCTTTATGGACCCCGCTGCCATGGGAGGGTAGGACAAAATATGTGGTGCAAGTTCTTTCCCATAAGCACGTATGACTATATATGGAATACATGCCTACATTACATTGACGAACTGGAGCTAGTTCTATGTTGCCCTAGGTTATGACTGTTATATGATGAATACCATCCAACGAATACACCGATCCAGTGCCTATGAGTTTTCCACATATTTTTCTTTGTAAGTTACCACTACTGTTACTATTGCACTCGCTACAAAATCACTCCTTCTATTGTTACTGCTATTGTTACTGTTACTACGGGTATCAAACTATCATATTATTGTGCTACTGATCACTTTGCTGCAGATTTTTATCTCTAGGTGTGGTTGAATTGACAACTCAACTCCTAATACTCTCACATATTCTTTGGCTCCCCTTGTGTCGAATCTATAAATTTGGGTTGAATACTCTACCCTCGAAAACTATTGCGATCCCCTATACTTGTGGGTTATCAAGACCTTTTTCTAGCGCTGTTGCCGAGGAGCATAGTTATATTTGTTGAGTCACTTGGGATTTATATCAATTGATCACTATGAAGAATCTGAAGGATACGAAAACCAAGATTGTTCCCTATACTATGAGAGGAGGTAAGGAATTGTCGTCACACTCTGCACTTGAATCACGTTATGTTATGAGTAAGTTTGCAACACCGCCACATGCTATTAATCCTGATATTGATGATGCTACTTCTACTATGAATGATGCTTATGATGATGCTACTTCCATGCTTGATGATAATGTGCCATTAGGTAAATTTATTGATGAACAAATTGCTAGAGCTAGAAAGAATGAAATCATTGAAACTAATGAAACTGCTAAAAGTAGTGAAGCCTTTGAAACTGATGATCACGAAACACCTATTAGGCCTAGCTCTCCTAGATTTGACATGCCTAAGATACCTGAAGGTTATGCTTTGGATGGAGAAATATCTAGAGAGATTCTTGCTTTTAAGGATAGAGATGATCTTAAGAAACTACTATGCAAGTATAAGGAAAATACTTTGAATGCCAAAATGAAATGTGATCCTATGTTTGCTACTTCACCTATCTTTGTAACCGATAAGGATTATGAGTTCTCTGTCGACCCAGAGTTAATCACTTTGGTTGAATCTAATCCTTTTCATGTCTATGAAACTGAAACTGTGGTAGCACATCTTACTAAGTTGAATGATATAGCCACCCTATTTTCTCATGATGAGAAGATTCGCTACTATTATATTCTCAAATTATTTCCGTTCTCATTAAAGGGTGATGTGAACATATGGTACAATACTCTTACTCCTAGTTGTGTGCGTAGTCCCCAGGTATGATCTATTACTTCTCTGAAAAATATTTTCCTGCTCATAAGAAACAAGCTATCATACATGAAATATTTAACTTTGTGCATATTGAAGAAGAGAGTCTACCACAAGCTTGGGGGAGGCTTCTCCAATTGATTAATGCTTTGTTGATCATCCTCTTAAGAAAAATGAAATACTTGATATCTTCTACAATGGACTAACTGATGCTTCTAGGGACTTTCTAGATAGTTGTGCTGGTTGTGTTGTCAAGGAATGAAATGTTGAACAAGATGAGGAACTATTGAATAATATATTGAAGAACTATGATGATTGGATTCTTCCTGAATCACCAATTGAACCCACTCCGAAGAAGAGGGGCATCTTATTTCTCAGTCCTGAAGATATGCAAGAGGCAAAGAGATGTATGAAGGAAAAAGGTATTAAAGCTGAGGATGTTAAGAATTTACCACCTATTGAAGAAATACATGGACTAAACACCACCACCTCCACATGTGGTAGAGGTAAATTCTTTATTAAAGTTTGATGAAGGTGATATCCCTTACAATAAACATCCTAGTCAATGCTTATATGAGTTTGATAATTACATTATGAAACCAGATCACTTCAATGCAAATGTTCTGAAACAATTGAAATATAATTCTGATATGATTGCTCGCTTGAGTGACTTGTTATTTAGAGGTGTAGGAAAACATGCCTTTATGGTTAAAACTCATTTAGAACAAGTTGCTACATCTCAAAAAGAATTGCTTGATGAAATGAATAATAATATGAATGATCATGCTATTAGAGTAGTGACTAGAGGAGGTAGAATGACCCAAGAACCCCTTCATCCTAAAGGTCATCCTAAAAGAGTTGAACAAGACTCTCAAGGAATTAATGCCGATACACCTAGTCCTTCTAAAAAGAAAAAGAAAAAGAAAAATGATAGGACTTTGCATTCTTCTAGTGAACCTGAGATAGAAAAGCCTCCTGATGATAATAATGGTGTCTCTATTTCTGATGTTGAAACTCAATCTGGTAATGAACATCCACCTAGTGATAATGATAATGATAGTGATGTTCATGAGGATACCCAACCTAGTAATGATAAAGAACCAGATAATGATGTAGAAATAGAACCTATTGTTGATCTTGATAACCCACAACCCAAAAATAAACGATATGATAAAAAAGACTTTGTGGCTAGAAACATGGTAAAGAAGGAGAGACATTGGTTCAGAAACCCCTACCTTTTCCACCTAAACCATCCAAGAAAAAGTATGATGAAGAATTTTAACGCTTTGCTAAAATGATTAGGCCAGTCTTTTTGCATACCCGCTTAGCTGATATCTTAAAGATGCCTCCTTATGCTAAATACAAGAAAGACATCATCACTAATAAAATAAAGGCACCTGAAGTTGAAATATCCACCATGCTTGCTAATTATTATTTTAAGGATGGAGTACCTAAGAAACTTGGAGATCCTAGAATAAAACTATACCTTGCTCCATTAAAAGAAATTATGTCAAAACTGCTTTATGTGATTTGGGAGCTGGTGTTAGTGTTATGTCTTTCTCTTTATATAAAAGACTTGATTTGAATAAACTCACACCTACTAAAATATCATTGCAAATGGCCGACAAATCAACGGCCATACCTATCGGTATTTGTGAGGATGTACCCATTGTTGTTGCAAATGTTACTATCTTAACAGACTTTGTTATTCTTGAGATGTCCAAGGACGACAACATGTCGATTATCCTTGGTAGACCCTTTTTGAATACTGCAGGTTTTTTTATTGATTGCAATAAAAGTAAGGTCACTTTTCATATCAATGGTAATGAGCATACGGTGCACTTCCGACGAAGCAATTCCATGAGAATAGTGTTAATATTATTGAAAATTCTCTGACAGTCAGTATTTGAAGATTTCAACTACCTCTACCTACTTCCAAAAAGAAATATGATATAATTATTGTTGGGGACATGCATATCCCCATTGAGGTACCTAGTGTTTCATGAAATTTCTTCGGTTTCATACTAATTGAAAGTGATTGTTAATAAGACTTGATCAACCTTATTAATGAATCATTTTTAGAGGTATGAAGTTGACGAATTTAGTAAACACAACTCTTTGTATCCACCTTTTATTTTATGTTTTTCTTAGTTAAATAAAATAAAATGCCATGTTTATCCTGTTTTCTGAATTTACCGTGAAATAAAAAAATGACCCAAAAATAAGAGTTCTCAGAATGTCCTGAAAATTTAACATTATTTTTTGGAATATTTTCTGTATAAATAACACCAGAGGGGGTGCACCTGGTGCCCATGAGACACCAGGGCGCGCCAGCCACCCCTGGCATGGCCTAGTGGGATGTGGGCCCCAGGTGGGTCCCCTCACTTATTCCTTTTCCCCATGTCATCTCTTACCTCCTGAAAAAAACACCATTGCTCTCTCCCTCGTGTTCTTGTTTAAGAACCCGTCGATTTCGATCTCTTTGCTCGAAGCTCCATTTCTGAAATTGTCTCAGGGGATTGCTTCTTGGTATGTAACTCCCCCATTGCTCCAATTAGTTTTTGATTTAGTGTTTTATTTTCTTAATAATTTGCTACTCTTGGTGTTGTTGTAGATGAGCTTGCATGTTGAATTCTTAAAGTTCTAAGTAGTTTGAATGCTTGATATGGTCTCTAGGCGTCCTTATGAGTAGTTGCTATCAGTCTCATTAAGTTTACTTGACAAAAAAAATTGTGGACTAAAATTTTCAGAAATTTCTTTGTAGAGATAGGATGAATTTCTTTAGGAAGTATTCCTCCAAGAAGAATGGTAGAGGAGTCATTGGGGAATCGTCTAACGGCAACCTCAACATTCCAAGGAAGGCAGAAGTGCGACCGTGCGAATGGCCACATACTCCCTTTATGGAAGAGGACGGGTTACATCAAGAATTTGCCCAAGTCATTGCAAATGTTGGGCTTACCAACTTCCTCGCAGATGAGTGTGACCAATACCACATCCTTACCAATTCCTTTGTGCAAGGTTTTCATTTTCTGAGTAGGAATAATCCTCCTAAGGTGGAGTTTAATCTTATGCTAAAACCTTTAAGATATCACTTGCCAACTTTTTTGACATATGTCTGATTCCCTATGACGAGGAATTAGAACAGCCTAGACCAGCAGTGTTTGAGGACTTTCTCCTCACTTTAACATTGGGTGATGAAAGGGGAGTGTCAAAAGCCAATGCTACCAGTTTGTAGTTTCCTTCTGTGCACTACTTTGCTCTATTCACTGTGAAATGTTTAACTGCTAAGGAAAAGGTCGGTACACTCATGGCCCTTGACCTTGCTATTTTATGTCGTGCACTACACAATGATCATACTTATGGCTTAGGAGCTATTGTTGCATGATGCCTACATCTTAACAAGAGTAAGGGCATGATACATGGTGGCATTTATGCTACTTGTTTAGCGAGTCATTTTAAAAGTCAAATATGCCCACATGATTATATTTTGCCCAAGGTTTATTTAGATCACAGGTCGTGGATAGATCATCAATTCATTGACAAGGCTAACTTATTCCATAATATTCGTACAACTTAGTGTTCAGCGTTGTAACCATGATGTTATCCCATTACCTGCACCTGCTAGGAATGGATACAGAATTATGCCAGATGACATTACCGCCTACCAGAACAGCCTAGCAGAGGCTGAGGAGGAACCTCGGGAGTGGGATGCTCAGGTGCCACCTCCACCTCATATCCGGGCTACGGATGGTGATTGCCAAGCTAGGCCAAAAGCCTAAGCTTGGGGGAGTACGTATTTCCACCGACATTATTCATGTTCACACATTTCATGCCAGTTGTCGGTGTCCATACGTTTTCATTGTATTATCCATGCTAGGTTCATGTTCTTGCTTTCTCCTTGTGTGTTTGAAAAACATTGAGAAAATCCAAAAATATATCTCACTTCTTTTTGGTTTTTCTTTTTAGTTTAATTAGTTGTGGTATTAAAAGAAAACCCAAAAAGATTTCTAGTTTCTTCTTTTATTTGTTGGTAGCTTTCCCGTGTAAATAGTTTTTCCCGTTTTTTGTTTTTCCTTCTTTAATTGGTCTTCTTCAAGAAAAAATAAAAACTCAAAAAATATTTCAATTTGTTTATTTGAAATTCTCTTCCTTTTATTGAGTCGTACCGAGGGGAAGACCACGATGAAAATGTTGAGTGGCTCTCATATGCATTATTGTTGATCTAACAAAGAGACTATATTACTTTGTATTCTCCTCTTGAATCAAATGCTTGCAGATTCCAGTCCATGACACTATTGCACTATTATTATTTTCATACCATATTATTGTGCAAGTGAAAGGCAATAATGACGATATTTAATGAAGTGATTGTGGCATAGAAAAGTGGGTATGAACTCAACTTGTTTTTGTTTTTGTAAATATGTTTAACCTAGTATCCATGATTTAGCACATTATGATCAAAAATATTTGCAATAATAATTAGAGATTATAGTTGCTCATGCCATGCTCAAGTAGCTAGGAGTGGATAATGATTTATCTTGGATGTCAACATGCGTTAAAATGGTTGTGATGTAGTATGATGATATGGTATCCTCCTCTGAATATTTCAAGTGGCTTGACTTGGCACATGTTCATGCATGTAGTTGAATCAAAACCAACATAGCCTTCATGATATTTATGTTCATGGTGTCCATATCATAGTCATGATAGCATTCAATCTTTATTATTTGTAATGCATGTTTATGACCGTCTTCGCTCTCTAGTTGTCCGCTTCTCAATCTATTTGCTAGCCTTCACCTGTACTAAGTGGAAATGCTGCATATGCATCAAAATCCTTAAACCAAAGTTATTCCAGATGAGTCCACTATATCTACCTATATGCGGTATTACCTCGCCGTTGTGAGTAAATTTGCATGTGCCACCTCTAAAATTTCAAAACATCTGTTTTGTATGCCTGGACCGCTCATGGAGGGACAGGGGGTGCTCAGTATCTTCCATGTTAAGCGGGTTATTCTCATGATGAGTGTTTATTCACTTGTCCTTGCACGAGAAGGACGGTAATAGGGATTCCTAGTCCCGAAATCAAAAGAAATGCAAATAATTAAACAAAACTCCCCTAGGAATGTTGGTGGTTTGGATGGTACCCGAGGATTCGGATTGCCATGGAGTGTGTTTGTTGGTGGAAGGGGAGTAGACATTTACTTTTACCGCATGGGAACCGCCGCTAATTTGTTTAACATGGAAGATATTGATAGCTCTTAGTCGTAACATTGACAGGAAGGGTGTACCTCTCAAAATTATACTTATCTCTTATCTAAGACTTGAGCTCTGGCACCTATGCAAATCCCTGCTTCCCTCTCCGAAGGGACTATCTATTTACTTTTATGTTGAGTCATCACCTTCTCAAACAAGCGCCAGATCTGAGAGCACTATTGTCATCCTCATGCATTGTGTATAGTGAATGTTGGATGCATCATGACTGGATCTTTTATACCATGAATTACAATGTTTAGTCGTTTCTTGAACTTTAGAGGTGCTCTGCATTTATGCGGTCTCGGAAACGGCTAGCGAGATATCACTATTGTCATATTATATCATGATTGTTTTGACAAATGTATGCACTTGAGATATTTTATTATTGCTTGCTAGTTTCTTGTGTCATTGATATGAGTTAACATAATCCTTAAGAGTTATTATTGACATGGTTAGTCATAATCTTTGCTGAAAACCTGGGTGCTACTTAAGCATATGTATGTAAACAAGAACAAAAGAGTTCGTAAAATTTTTTCTTTCTCACTTTCAGTTTAGCAACTGAATTGCTTGAGGACAAGCAAGGGTTTAAGCTTGGGGGAGTTGATACGTCTCCATCGTATCTACTTTTCCTAACACTTTTGCTCTTGTTTTGGACTCTAATTTGCACGATTTGAATGAAACTAACTCGGACTGACGTTGTTTTTAGCAGAACTACCATGGTGTTATTTTTGTGCAGAAATAAAAGTTCTCGGAAGAGGACAAAACTTTTTGGAGAATTATTTCAGAATATAAAAGAATTATTGGAGCCAAAATCCACCGGAGGGCGTGCCCTGGTTGGGCACATCCCACAAGGGCACACCAGCCCCCCTGGCGTGGCCTGGTGGGACGTGCTCACCTCATGGCCCCCCTGACCCTAATTCCAGCATTATAAAGTCCTTTTTTCGAGAAAAAATCAAGAAAAATTGTCATCACGTTTCACGATACGGAGCCACTGCCACCTCCTGTTCTTCCTCGGGAGGCCAGATCTGGAGTCTGTTTGGGGCTCCGGAGAGAGGAATCTTCGATCTTCGTCATCATCAACCCTCCTTCATCGCCAATTCCATGATGCCCCCCACCGAGAGTGAGTAATCCTTCAGAGGCTTTGATACGTCTCCAATGTATCTATAATTTATGAAGTATTCATGCCATGTTTAAAATAATTCTATATGATTTTGGTATGATCTTATTAGAACTGACCCGGACTGACGTCCTAAATTTATCCTAGAGCTAGTTCTGTGTCGCCCTAGGTTATGACTGTTATATGATTAATATCATCCAACAAATACACCGATCCAGTGCCTACGAGTTTTCCACTTACTATTCTTGCTAAGTTACTACTACTGTTGTTACTGTGCACTCGCTACAAAATCAGTGCTACTATTTTTATCACTACTGTTACTTTTACTACTGATATCAAACTATCATATTACTATGCTACTGATCACTTTGATGCAGATATTTATCTCTAGGTGTGGTTGAATTGACAACTCAACTGCTAATACTCTTAGATATTCTTTGACTACCCTTGTGTTGAATCTATAAATTTGGGTTGAATACTCTACCCTCAAATACTGTTGCGATCCTCTATACTTGTGGGTTATCAATCCCCCATCCACCAAGGTGTTGGAACGGAGCTCTAGATGGACCTCCTCTAGGGGTTTTGGAATAATAGAGAATTTATAGGCCAGAGAGGGGCGTCGGGAGAGCCACGAGGGGGCCACCACATATCAGGGCGGCTCCCAGTTTCCTTCGGAAGCTTCCAGGTCTTATTTTGGTCCAGAAAAAGTTATAAAAAGTTTCGTGGCAATTGAACTTCGTTTGGTACCGTAAACCTCAAAAGTTAAAAACATTCAGAAAACAACAACTAGCACTAGGCATTGGGTCAATAGGTTAGTGCTCAAGAATATTATAAATTGGTAAACAAATGCCCAAAAAGTACCCTAGAATGATAATATATCAGCATGGAACAATAAAAAAATATAGATACGTTGGAGACATATCAAGCATCCCAATCTTAATTCATGCTCGTCCTCGAGTAGGTAAATGATAAAACAGAATTTTTGATTTGACATGCTACCTGTTATGTAATCTTTTATATGTATGCTCATTGAGAAACGATGAATTAACAAACATTAACATAGAAATATTTATAAGTATAAGAAACAAAATCATTGATTTTTTCAAAGTATACAATCCTAAAAGAATGCTTGCCCCTGTTCATATTATTATAATAGTAAGGCATGGCTCCGTCTTCATCACATCAATACAAATGTTAAGCACCATGGTGTCCAAATCAGGCAATTGGATCGTACTTTTTCAGTATGCATCAAATTTTTATTCTTCACGCAATACATGAGCATGAGACATTGGACATAGCATGTAGGTGGAATAGAATATGATGGTAGATATCAAAGGGATAAAAGTGGAGAAGATAGTCTCACATCAACTAGGCGTACCAACGGGCTACGGAGATGCCCATCGATAGATGTCAATGCAAGTAATAGGGATTTCCATGCAAATGATGCACTAGAGCTATAAGTGTATGCTCAATTGAAACTAAGTGGGGTGTGCATCCAATTTTTTGCTCATGAAGACCTCGGGAATTTGAGGAAGAACGTTATCGGAATATACAAGCCAAGCTTATAATGAAAAGGTAATTCCCACTAGCATATGGAAGTGATAAAACAGGAGACTCTCTATATGAAGAACATGGTGCCATTTTGAGTGACAAGTGTGGTAAAGGATAGTAGCAAAGTCCATCCTCTCTTTTTCTCTCATTTTTTTCATGGTGGTTTTTTTTTCTTTTTTCGCCTCCCCCATTTATTTATTTATTTGTGATGGGCTAATTTGGCCTCCCCCATTTTTTTCATTTTTCGTCCAGAGTCTCATCCTGACTTGTGGGGGAATCATAGTCTCCATCATTCTTTCCTCGCTGGGACAATGCTCTAATAAGGATGATCATCACACTTGTAGTTACTTACAACTCAACATGAAGAACTAATAGGAACCACATCTTCTTCTCATGCATCTCTGCCAGTTCCTCTGGTCCTGCCTCCGCGAGACCATTGGGGGACGTTGGTGTAACACCAACTTCCCCGACCTCTTGGACGAGGTTCAGGCCTCCCCTCTGGTGGGATGGCACATTAGATGGCTGGTTATTGGTGTGCTCGCGTGGACGCTCTGGACGGTCCGCAATAAGCTTGTGATTCAACGTGTGCCTCTTCGATGTGCTTCTGACGCGATGTTCAAAATGTGTGGTTATATGAAGCTCTGGCGGCCGCTTAGCCACCAACAGGAACATGATGCGATCAACTCCATCATCGGAGATATTCGGACGAATTCCATCTGCTTGGCACCGCCGCTCCCTCCACCACCTCCAGAGCCAGATTAGCTCATTCCTCACACGCCTTATTTTTCGCTTTGTTTTATTCTATTCTAGGGCTTGTTGACTTGTGCCCTCATCAGAACCATCCGTACTTGGTGTCGTACTTCCTTGGGTGTGTGTTTGTGTGTGTTCGGATTTGAACCTATGCTTGTATTTTTGGTCTGGTGGTTTGCTTTATATATAAAGCGGAGGGGAAGCCTTTTCGCAAAAAATATATAAGTGAAGTACTGGAGCAACTGCTAAGCTCAAAAAATATAAGTGAAGAACATAGAGTATTATAACAAATTATGATGAAGGTGTGTCTCTCTCAAATAGGTGTGTACAGAAAATGATGATTGTGGCAAACTGAAAGTAAAAACAAAGAAAAGCAAACGATTCTCCAAGCAAAACACATATCATGTGATGAATAAAAATGTAGCTCCAAGTGACATGATGATGGATTAAGACGAAAGAGGGAATGCCTTCCGGGGCATCCCCAAGCTTAGATGCTTGAGTATTCCTTGTAATATTACCTTGGGGTGCCTTGGGAAACCCCAATCTTAGGATATTGCTACCCCTTATTCCGTGGTCCATCATGATAACACCGAAAACTTGAAAACTTCAATCACACAAAACTCAACAAAACTTCGTGAGATCTGTTAGTATAAGCAACATATTTAATACTTTAGGTACTGTCATCAATTGATTCTTATTTCATTTTTGCAAAATAGTTACTTTATTATAACTTATCCATAGCTTATACCTCCCCCCCCCCCGATACAATCCCTAGCATAATCAAAACAAGCAAACTATGCAAGCAAAATAGAATATGTCTAAAATAGGATAGTGTGTAGCAATCTGTAAAGAGCCTACACTTATGCAACTATAAAAATTATGAAAAAATAGGAAAACATGGAGAATTTGTATAGAAATATTGTGTAAATTTTTTAGATCATTATCAATCCCGGGTAAAAAAATGAAAATTCCTGTTCTGGAGTCAAAAGTTTCTGTTTTGTTTTAGCATCGTCTCTACTCATCTCGTGAGTTATCCCAAAGACTTTACTTTGCACAAACACTAATTAAAACATAAAAGCATAATCACTAGATAGGAAATAATCATGTTATCACAAACTAACATAAAGTAAAAAAGCAAAAACAAAGATAACTATTGGGTTCCCTCCCAACAAGCGCTATTGTTTTATGCCCCTAGATAGGCATAATGCATAGTTTGAAGTGTTGTCATTTTTCACACTCCACCCATAAGTAGATCTCATGATTTATTCATAAGGTGGTTTAATTCTCTTCCTAGGTAAGTGTTCCATTCCTTTCTTTAATGGGAATTGGAACCTTATGTTTCCCTCTTTCATGTCGATAATTGTACCTATAGTTCGTAAGAAAGAACTTCCAAGCATTTTGGGACAAGAAGCATTGCAATAAATATCAAGCACAATAAATTCTAAAGGCACATAATTTTTATTTGCAATAATAAGCACATCAATAATTCTACCCAAAGGTTTCTTAATGGTAGAATCCGCAAGATGCAAGTTGAGGGAACAACCTTCCATATTAGTAAGATCGAGCACATCACATAAAGATTTAGGTATAGTTGAGACACTAGCACCAAAGTCACACAAAGAATTACATTAATATTTATTTATATTTATTTTTATATTAGGTTCCCACTCATCATTTAATTTTCTAGGAATACAAACTTCAAGCTCAAGTTTCTCATCATAAGATTTTATCATAGCTTCTACTATATGTTCGATAAAAGCTTTGTTTTGTTCATAAGAATTGGGTGAGATATAAATGATTTGCAACAAGGAAATACATTCTACTAAAGAACAATTATCATAATTAAATTCCTTGTAATCCAAGATAGTGGGTAGACCACTAGTTAAAGTTTTGACCTCTCCAAACCCACTTTTTCAGCTTTAGCATCAAAATCATCACCCTCCAAGCAAACAGGACGCTTATAAAATAGAGTTAACTCATCTCTAGTCCCTTTGTCATTTATATTCATATAAGTAAACAAATATTCAATAGGAGAAACACCAATCATTTTCTGATCTTAATCATGATTGCGGTAAAAATCGGGTGGAACAGCTTTTTCTAAGAATTCTCGCTTAGCTCTTAACTTAGCGGTCCTCTCCTTAATTTAATTAATAGGTATTTGGATAGATTTAATAGTCTAATTAAAAATCATTAGTTTTAAGATTTTCAACACCAAGAGAAATTATATCCATGTTTTTAGCCAAAGCATCAATCACATGCAACTTTTCTTCTACCGTAGCATTGAAAACCTTTTGAGAATTAATAAACTCCTTAATTTTGTTCTCAAGATCAGAGGTTATACTATTCTAATTTGTGGAATAATTTCCATAAGAATTTCCATAGTTGTTAGAGGAGTTACCGGGATACGGTCTAGAATTGAAATTTCCTCTATAAGCATTGTTATTGAAATTATTTTGTGAGATAAAGTTTACATCAATAGAATCATTATTTTTATTAATCAAATTAGACAAAGTAATATCATTGGGATCAACATGATTATTTTTACTAGCAACCATATTCATAAGAGCATCCATTTTTCACTCAAAGTAGCGATTTGTTCGACAAAATTTACCTTCTTATCAGTTGGAGCTCTTTCGGTATGCCATTGAGAATAATTTCTCATAATGTTTTCCATAATTTTTGTGGCCTCTCCTAAGTTCACATCCATAAAGGTACCACAGCAGTAGAATCTAGAAGATTTCTGGACACAAAGTTTAGTCCAACATAGAAGTTTTGGATAATCATCCACAAGTTTAAACCATGAGTAGGGCAATTTATTATCATCAATTTCATTCTCTCCCAAGATTTTGAAACATGCTCTTGATCTTGCTGTTTAAATTCATTATTTGATTTCTAAGGGAGATGATCATAGCAGGAGGAAAATACTTGGCAATGAAAGCATCTTTACACTTATCCCATGTTCCAATACTATTACGAGGTAAAGATGAAAACCAAGATTTAGCTTTATCTCTTAGTAACAAAGAAATAATATAAATTTCACAATATCATTATCCATATAATTTTTATTTTGCATATCACATAATTCAACAAAAGTATTAAGATGTGACGCGGGATCCTCATTAGGACTTCTTGAAAATTGATCTTTCATGACAAGATTTAGCAATGCAGCATTAATATCAAAAGGCTTTGCACTGGTGGCGGGTGGTATAGGAGTACTAATAAAATCATTATTATTAGTATTTGAGTAGTCACACAACTTAGTAGTATCTTGAGGCATGGTGACCGAACAAGCAAATCAACAAGCGAGACAAGTAAACTAGCAAGTAAAGCAAGCAAAGAAGTAAAGTAGTAACTGGCAAAGATAAATATTTTTGTATTTTGATTTTTATGAAACAAACTAAATATAACAGAAAATAAAAAATAATAACAAGTGAATGATAATTTGTGTGAAGTTACTTGATAGTTGGTGATGGTATTCCCCGGCAACGGCACGAGAAGTCCTTCCTGATACTTGTGATCTGCATTGGGTTTTCCGTGAAGAGGAATGGGTTATCGCAGCACAGTGTGTGTAAGTATTTCCCTCAGTTATGAAAACAAGGTTTATCATACCAATAGGAATACCAATCATCAATCGTCTTTAGCGGATGCACACAAAAGAACAAACAACTTGCACCCAACACTGGCAAGAGGGTTGTCAATCCCCTTGGTCGTGTTATTTGCAAGCAAGTGAGTTGTGTAGATAATTGTAGATAATTGTAAATTGTAAAATAAAATAAAAGCAAGTAAATGGTAGAAAGGTAATAGTAGCTTTTGTAAATATATAAGTGAATAGACCCTGGGGCGTAGTGTTCTCTAGTGGCATCTCTCGTGGAAATAGCGTATTGTGGGTAAAAGAATTACTGTTGGGCAATTGATAGAAAAACGGATAGTTATGCGATTTTCACGGCAATTCTCATTTGAATATAGGCATCACATCCATAAGAAAATAGGTCGACTCCTTCCTATACCTATTACTATTACTCCACTCATCGGCCGCTATCCAGCATGCATCTAGAGTATTAAGTAAAACAGAGTAATGCTTGGAGAACGATAACATGATGTAGACAAAGTAAACTCAATCAATATGAATTAACCCCATTGTTTTATCCTTAGTAGCAGC
Source organism: Hordeum marinum (assembly GCA_022496015.1). Lineage (NCBI taxonomy): Eukaryota > Viridiplantae > Streptophyta > Magnoliopsida > Poales > Poaceae > Hordeum > Hordeum marinum. Next base: position 5,539,586 of record JAAAWK010001151.1, on the reverse strand, counting down.
AACACAAAGACGTATCGTGTCCCCTACTTTGTCACTGGGATTTAGAAACTTGTCAGGTTGAACCTACCACAACGCACCACTCTCACCAAAGAAAGATCAGTCTAGTTGGCCAAACTATCTCAATAGATCGGAGAACATTATGAAGCTATGATGATCATGCACATAAGAATCATATTAAATTTCAGAGAAGACTCAAATATTTATCATGAATAATCTGAACATAAACCCACAATTCATCGGATCCCAACAAACGCACCATACAAAGGGATTACATCAGATAGATCAAGGCAAAGACGCAATGAACATTGTATTAAAGATCAATAGAGAGAAAGACTGCCATCTAGGTACTACCTAAGGACCCGTACGTCTGTGGTGAACTACTCACACATCATCATGAGGGAAGCAAGGTTGATGAACAGGGCCTCCGTGATCGATCCCCCCTCCGCCAAGGTGCCGGAACGGAGCTCTAGATGGGCTCCCATTTGAACAGAGACTTGCGGCGGCGTAAAACTTGTTTTGGGACCTCATCTAGGGTTTTTGGAATATTATAGAATTTATAGGCCAAAGACGGGTGTCGGGAGAGCCATGAGGAGACCACCACATATCAGGGCGCCCCCCCCCCAAGGGCGAGCCCTGTTTTGTGGTGGATCCCTCGTGTGGCTCCCGACCTCCTTCCGAAGCTTCTAGGTCTTCTTTTGGTCCAGAAAAATCATAAAAAAATCCTGGCAATTGGACTTTGTTTGGTACTATAAACCTAAAAGGTAAAAATACATGCAAAAAACAGCAACAGGCACTGGGCAGTGGGTCAATAGGTTAGTGCTCAAAAATTATTATAAATTGGTAAACAAATGCCCAAAAAGTATCCTATAATGATAATATATCAACATGGAACAATCAAAAATTATAGATACGTTGGAGACGTATCAATTTGAAACTAGTAAAACTTTCTCCTCTAGTGCGGAAGCCTTAGAATATTCAACTTCACCTCTCAATGATAATTCTAAAAGAAATCTTGATGAAGTTGTTATGGAAAACTTGATAACCTTGCAGATGATGATCCTTCTAAATAGGAACCTATTATGCAAACTAAGAAATTTCGTATTGGTAGTGGTAATATCATTGGAAAAAGTGTGATCCAAGATTTTTTCTCTTTTGCGGGCTATATTTTTATTGGACTAAGAAATTTCATATTGGTAGATCTATTCTTGCTAGAACCACTAGTTTCGCGAATGTTATATATTTTCTCATAGTTGAATTGGAAGGACAATTCATTCACATGCATCCCTCCATACAATGGTTGTTTCCAGAGTTCTCTAACATTGAACATGCTCCTACTAAACTATTGGCTACAATATTTCTCATTCAGGAATCTAATCATGTTATGCAACAAGAAAGAGAAATGTTTGCTTATTATAGGATCAATAGTGAGTGCCCACCAATAGAGGGAATCCTTAATGAGTTGGAAGAAATAAGGAGATTAAGATCAACAGACTACGTTGCTTATAATGAAAACCTTAGAAAAACGGCCCACCTAATGTCTTGATCGATAAAATTTCTGAATTCAATGATCAAATTATTTTCAAAAATCTTGAATTAGACTATGAGTTTGAGATGAAATTAAGCAAATGTCTTTATCGAAACCTATACAATGAAGCATGTACTATAACTTAAGAAAAGCCCAAGGAGGAACCTCACAGGTCATTGTGTTGTGAAGTTTATAACTTTCAATTATGTTTGCTTGCCCGTGAGAAAAATTTCTTCTGAAAGAAGGGAGTACGATTATAGCATGATGAATCGTTCTTATGACTATTAAACACTTGAAACTATGCATTATGCCTAGCTAGGGGCATAAAACAATAGCGCTTGTTGGGACGCAACCCAATAGTTATCTTTATTTTTGTTTTTTTGCTTTCTGTTTTGGTGTGACATGATCATTGCCTCTGTAATGATTGTGTTTTTATGTTTTAATTAGTGTTTGTGCTAAGTAAAGCCTTTGGGATGACTCACAAGATGAGTAGAATTGATATGGTGCAAAAACAGAAACTTTAGCGTCTAGTGCAAAATTTCTATGATTTTACTGGACATCTTTTTCATCTGAATTTTTTACATGATATTTCTATACAAATTATTCAAGTTTAACTATTTTTTAGATTTTTTATAGCTACATAAGTATAGGTTCTTTACACATCATTACAGATTGTTCTGTTTTAGACATATTCTGTTTTTGCTTACATAGTTTGCTTGTTTTGATGATGCTATGGATTGTATCGGGGGGTATAAGCCATGGAGAAGTTATAATACAGTACCTATTATGTAATAATGAAATATGAATCAATTTATAGAAGTACCTAAAGTATTTTATATGTTTATTATACTAACGGATCCCACGAAGTTATGTTGAGTTTTGTGTGATTGAAGTTTTCAAGTTTTGGGTGTTATCACGATGGACGAAGGAATAAGGAGCGGCAAGAGCCTAAGCTTGGGGGTACCCAAGGCACCCCAAGGTAATATTCTAGTAATACTCAAGCGTCTAAGCTTGGGGATGCCCCAGAAGGCATCCCCTCTTTCGTCTCAATCCATCGGTATGTCACTTGGAGCTATATTTTTATCCGGCACATGATATGAGTTTTACTTGGAGTGTCGTTTGCTTTTGTTTGCTTTATTTTTCTTATTTTAGTACAATCATCCTTTTATATACACACCTATTTGAGAGAGAGACACATTCATCATAATTTGTTAGAATACTCTATGTGCTTCAATTATATCTTTTGAGCTTAGCAATTGCTCTAGTACTTCACTTATATCTTCTTGGGCACGATGGGTATAAATTTTATAGAAATAATTGCACTCTCATCCTTAAATTATATTTGTTTGGTTGTTAATAAATAGTGACATTAATTTGCATGGGTCATAAGACTAATCCAAAAATAATAGGTATTCAATGAGTGATAATCAAAACCATCATGTGGCACATAAAAGAGAAATTGTGGGTTAATGATGTTGATGTGGTAATATGAAAAAAGGTGTGAGTGCATCATTGTTGATTTGTAGAATTATCGATATTAAGAGGTGTTAATTTCTTGTTTATCTAAATATTAAAAAGTCATGGTGGGAATGTGTGAACATTTCTATTCTTCGTTAAAATCCTAGTGTTGTTTCGGGTCGGAGGCGTGCGATGGTTAACTCCTCCCAACCTCCTCCCTTGGGCATGCGAGTAGTGCTTTGATTTGTGATAAAACTAATAAAACTTTGCAATAAGTATATGAGTTCTTCATGACTAAGGTGAAACCATGGACACACGCAATCTCACCTCCTCATATTTTGCTAGCCTCCTCGGTACTGTGCCTTGCCCATTCTCACCTCGAAGATAGGTGCAAACTTTGCTGGTGCATCCAAACCTCGTGAAATGATAAGCTCTATCACACATAAGCCTCATTATATATTCCTACAAACACCCACCATACCTACCTATTATGGCATTTCCATAGCCATTTCCAGATATATTGCCATGCAAATTCCACCTTTACATCATATGATTAGTTCATTCATCATCATATTGCTTTGCACGATCATATAGAGCTGACATGGTATTTGTGGCAAAGCCACCATTTATCGTATTTTTACATGTCAGACTAGATCATTGCACATCCTGGTACACTGCCAGAGGCATTCATATTGAGCCATGTTGTTTCATAGTTCTTCATATCGAGTTTTCATATTGAGTTGTAAGTAAATAAAAATGTGATAATCATGATTATTAGAGCATTGTCCCGGTGAGGAAATAAAAAATGGGGGAGGCCAAATGAGCCCACCATAATAAAAAAATGAATGAGAGAAATAGAGAGAAGGGACTTTGCTACTATCCTTTACCACAATTGTGCCTCAAAGTGGCACCTTGTTCTTCATATAGAGAGTCTCATGTTAGGTCATTTTCATATTCTAGTGGAAATTACTTTTTCATTATTATAAACTTGGATTGTATATTCCTATGACAGGATTCCTCAAATGCCCGAGGTCTTCATGAGCAAGCAAGTTGGATGCAAACCCCACTTAGTTTTAGTTGAGCTTTCATACACTTATAGCTCTAGTGCATCATTTGTATGGCAATCCCTACTCCTTGCATTGACATCTACCGATGGGCATCTCCATAGCCCGTCGATACGCCTAGTTGAGGTGAGACTATCTTCTCCACTTTTACCCCTTTGATATCTACCGCCATATCCTATTCCACCTTTATGCTATGTCCATGGTTCACGCTCATGTATTGCGTGAAGAATAAAAGGTTGATCCATATTGAAAAAGTGTGATCCAATTGCCTGAATTGGACACCGTGGCGCTTGACATTTTTATTAATGTGGTGAAGACGAAGCCATGCCTTGCTAATATGATAAGATGAATGGGGGTAAACATTCTTTTAGGATCGTATACTTTAAAAGATTGATGATTTTGTTGCTTGTGCTTATAAATATTACTATGTTGATGTTTGTTAACTCATCGTTTCTCAATGAGCATACATTGGAGTAATAGTAATAGGTGTAGGCAGGAGTCGGCCTATTTGTTTTGGACGTGATGCCTATATACATATGATCATTGTCATGAATATCACATAACTATGCGCTTTACTATCAATTGCCTGACAATAATTTGTTTACCCATTGTATGCTTACTTTCATGAGAGATACCGCTAGGGAAAACTATGGCCCCCGGGTCTATTCACTTATATATTTGCAAAACTTATCTTTACCTTGCTGCCATTATTTACCTTTTGTTTTATTTTGCAATTTACAATTTTATACTATTATCCACACACTTCAATTGCTTGTAAATAACGAGATCAAGGGGATTAACAACCCTCTTGCCCGCGTTGGGAGCAAGTTGTTTGCTCTTTTGTGTGCAGCCGCTGAAGACGGTTGTGGATTTATATTCCTATTGGTTCGATAAACCTTACTTTCTTAACTGAGGGAAATACTTACCCGTATTGTGCTGCAATTACTCGTTCCTCTTCACGGAAAACCCAACACAGATCACAAGTATTAGTGACTTGCCATATAGAACGAGCTAATTTGCATTGAAAGGGTAAATGTTTTATTGTCTCATCATGATGACAAAAGACACATTGCGGACTTCCATGCCAATTCCTCTTAATAAGGTTATCTTTAGTAAGAATGACTCCGCGACGAAGATACCATGCAAAGATTATTCTTAAGAGGTATCTTCATCTTCTAGATCTTCTTTTTATTATCAATTGGCACATCAGACTGGATTAACACTCTATACCTAGACTCCACTGAGAATTGTCCATTCCCATGGAGGTTCCATCGAAAGCTATCAGACCCAGATGACAATTGCACCGTGGACAACCGCTAGAGCAGGATGTTCCACGATTGGAGTCTGGGTCCAATTAAATCTCTTTTGAGCGTCACATTTGGCGGAAATGATTCCATTACCATGGCGATAGTATCACCCTTGTGACGCACAATGTTGTATAGAGCTGAATACTGTTCCCGGAGTGTGGCATTTCCTAGCCACTTGTCCTCCTAGAATCTAATTTCCGAGTCGTCCTTAATCTAGAAGGATCCATAGAAGAAGAAATGTTTCTTCATATCCATTAGTCCCGCCCAAAAGTGGGAATCCCTAGGCTTCCAGTATACTTGTGATAGCGCCTTGAAACCCACATATTTTCTCCTTAGGAGGGTTTGCCATACACCATGTTCCGTTAGTAGTTTAAACAACCATTTGCCGAGGTGTGCCCTATTCTTAAACTCAAGGTCATGAATGCCCAACCCGCCTTGGTCTTTGGGATGGCAAACCACACTCCATTTAACCGGTCGATATTTATTTTTCTCGCTATCTCCTTGCCAAAAGAATCTTGATCGGTAATAATCCAACCTATGTACGACTCCTTTTGGCAACTGGAAGAACAAAATCATATATACTACCATATTACTTAGTACTGAATTATGAGGGCCAATCTTCCATCCAGAGACAACAGTTTGCCTTTCCAACTGCTAAGTCTTTTTTGCAGTCTCTCGTCGATGTGTTTGCATTCAACATTTATGAGTTTCCAATAACGTATCGGTATCCCCAAATATGTGGACGGAAACTAGCCCAACCCGCATCTGAACAATCCAGTGTACAGGTGGGCCTCGTCTTGAACCTCGCCAAAGCAAAACAATTCACTTTTATGAAAATTAATCTTAAGACCCAAGAGTTGCTAGAATGATAATCAAAACATGTTTCAGATTTCTCATTTTCTCGAGGGCATGATCCAGAAAGAGAATCGTAACATTAACATGTTGAAGTATAGAGAGACCACCATCAACTAGGTGATTTACTACCTCGTCAATTTGCCCATCAACCTTGGCGCGCTCAATCATGACCGCTAGCATATCTGTCACTGTATTAAATAGCATGGACGATATTGAGTCACCTTGTCGCAATCTCTTCTTTGTCTGGAAATAATGTCCGACGTCATCATTGGCCTTAATGGCAACACTATCTCAAGAAACTAAGCTATGGATCATAGCGCGCCACTCCGTAGAAAATCCTTTCATTCTGAGAGTCTGTTGAAGAAAGGGCCAGCTGACTTTGTCATAAGCCTTTTCAAAGTTTATTTTGAGTACCATCCCATTCAAGTTTTTTCGGTGTAATTCATGGATTTTTTTCATGAAGGACAACAACTCCATCTAGAATGTGTCTGCCTTGCATAAAAGCAGTCTGTGAAGGCCGAACCACATGTTCAGCAACCAAATTTAGCCTAATAGTTGTAACACTTCGTGAATATTTTAAAACTAACACTAACGAGCCAAATAGGTCTATATTGATGTATCCTTTCTAGTTGGACTACATGTTCAGCAACTATATTATTAACCTAGGTAATAAAATAATCTCATCGAACAATAAGTGAAACAATTCTAGTTGGACATCATGTAGGTACCTAAACAAAAATAGGAGATCCAATTTGATAACTTCTCAGAAGTTTTGATAGAACTCAGCGGGAAAATCATTTGGACCCGAGGCTTTGTCATGCTCCATTAGGAAAATCGCCTTTCTAACTTCCTCCTCAGAGTATGGGGCTGTTAGTAGGCTATTTTCCTCATCGAAGACCTAGGGTATGTCCTCCATTCGGGACTCATCCATCGAGAAGTTTCCTTCCTCTGGAGCTCCGAACAGATTTTTATAATCATTAGTGATATGAGATTTAAGTTGCTCATGCCCCTCAATCCCGCCCTCGTTGGAGGGAATGAATAATTTTCCGCCCTCTTCAGTGGAGGGTTCCTGCCGGCAATGTCTTCTTTTGTACATGAAATGGGTGTGTTGTTGCTGGTGATGTGTGTGCTTGAAGATCACGGGTTTGACTGTTATAGGAGGTGTATTTGGTAGACACTGTTGGCGAGTGCAAATCATTATATTGACAGGAAACTCCGTTGATTTTCCGGAGGCCTGGCTAACATAATCGCCGGCTCTGATAGTCACATTTACACTGAACACTGGTTCTGACAGAAATGATCCCCAAAACAGCTTACCATGTAAAACTGCAAACCCTGAGTCTGCATACCAACACTGGAAGTTAATATATAGGCCAAGGGCAAATACTGTATATATCAGCTTCTCAAACTATTTCCATGAGAAAATCAAACCAATTCCACTCGAGCTAAACTACTCTCAGGAGGCGGTCGACAAGACCGTGATAACCAACGCATGCTGCTTTTTACACTAAGGCAAACTTCTCAGACCCCAATTACCGTCGGCAAAACAACGTGCCGTGTCACCCAGACATGTCGAAGCTTTCGCCCGTCCGGTACTGGAAGAACTGGTCGATTCCTGCAAAAAAACAACCAACATCATATCAGATTCAGCAGGCCTCTGTAAGTAGAGCTATACTGTCTACTGAAGAAATGGTGTTTCCTGAACATACTTGGATTCGACATGACGTTCTCGTAGAAGGATATCTGGCCCAGACCGCCGGAAGATCTCGCCCCACTGTCGTTGCTGGACCCATACATCGGACCGCGAATCTGCTCACGCTCTGCTGCGTCAAAGTGGCGGTGCATCTCCGAGATCCTCTCGGGGTTGTGAGTCCTCACGGCCATGCTCTGCTGCTGTGACCCGTCTGATCTAGGCTTCTTGTCGGTCGGGGACTCCTCGTCCCCCTCGGCTTCGGATTCGGCGTTGTTTGGTAGAGAAGAAGCCGCCTGCTTCCGCTTCGAGCGTGCACGCCTGTTCTGGAACCAGTTGTAGACGTTGGTCTCCGAGATCTGTCCGTGCTGCGAGAGCTCCGCAGTGATGTCTTTTATCTTTTGCTTGCTTGGTGTTCCATTTCCTTGGTCGAAAATGCTCTCGAGGATCTGCAGCTGCATCTGGGTCGGTGTCCATCGCTGCCTTGCTGTGATCTTGTGGCCTCCATGAACCATTAGAGGATCACAGTACAGGTTACCAAGCCTCATACCTGAAAAGAATTGAAATGTCACTTGACTACCCAAAAACAAAATGCTACAGTACAATAGAACAAGAGAATAGAACAAGAGAAAAACTGAGAACGCGCAGAAGCTCAGAAAACTGGGTTTTAGGATTCTATCTTAAATAACTCGTCATGGGTCTGTGTTTCCGGAGTGTACCATAAAAAGACAATATTTAAGTGGTACTTGCCGAATTGTAATAAAATCACATCCTAGGATAGTTGAAAAAATATTGCAAGGCTGTCAAGAAGTTCACAGAAGTTGCTAATTGGGAAGAAAAATAACATGCTTAAGTTTTGGAGGAATCTAGTTAGTTGACTTGAGAGTAGTAACATATCAACTAATGTTTCACTACGAAATGGACAAGTGTGCAAATCATATGTGAGTGATTAAATTATTAGAATGGCAGAATAAGAATTCTTGTTGGACCCAGTAGAAAGATAATAAGTAACATGGTATGAGGTTCCTGCATGTCAAGCTTACATTCTACAAAATAGCAGAAGATTGCGGAACAAATGGTGGAGCACATGGGAACATGGCACAAATCACAAATGGACCCACATGACAATCTTGTGTCCCTGTTTCGTTTATTTTGCAGCGTTTAAGATCCTCTCTGGATCTTAATATAATGGCCCCACAGTCCCACTAATAAAGCTCAACAAATATTGCCCACGCCCTATGGTGACTGATCATACAGTATTTGTACGGCATGACATAAATAACAAGGCCCTAGCCATGAATATAACCTAGAGCAAATAAATTCTTCCAATGTATGGTGTGAGCCCAACCTGTTGTCAACTTCATAACAAGTCATCAAATCGATGATCTGGCACTTTTTATATATTCTCAATGGTATTCAGCTTACTTTCACAGGGAACATGGCAATAACAAACACAGAGAGTACGGTTTCGCAACAATCTGTGCAGTAAATTTTGCAGTTATTTCCATCAGAGAAATCTGGGCAAGCCAGCTAGTAATTTTTTGCAGTTATTTCCGTCACAGAAATCTGGGAAATCCGATTAGTAAGACCTCGGAAATTTGAATTAATTTTGCATTGTGATTTTATTTAAAAAAATACACAGTACAATGCTGTAGTTGTAAGAGGGACAAAGGAGCTAAGAGCCCTGCCCTCTCCATGCATGTCCTTTCGACAGCTGGTCTTATTTGGCAGTTCTGTTCTTTGCCCTTTTCATTCATCCTTCTCGCAGTTATGTATTTATTGTAGGGTTCTGTATTTGAGCTTTTGCTCTTGTTGGTCTGCGCCACCAACAGAGTGTTGCTTGCAAGTTACTTACAATTTAGGTAAGTATAAGGGAGTGCTTTCAATGGCCTAATGACACAATCTCTCAAATGTCCCGTCACACTAATCAAGAGGATGTCCATTGCTATCTTCAGGAGTGATGAGTATGCTAAACAAAGGGAAGGAAAAGGGCTGCATTGTACCAAGGCCTTGGTTCTTTGTACCATTGTCTTGCCTGCCAGATGCGGCTGTAGTCAAACCACTAAGGGCATGTACAATGATGGCATATGGATACATATGCTCCGTGATAAAATATAGATTGAGGCATCTACATGGATTTGTTTTTTCCAATGCAAGCTACCACTAGTGACCTCATCAAGAAAAAGAAGATAAAGATTTCGATACATATGCATCTCTACTTTTCACTTTAACTTTTCAGCTTTTTGCATCAGACCACACTTTTTCTCCTCAAGCACCCGCCTCCTGCCGAGGATCCCGTTACCCCATCCGAACCTACATCCGAGTCTACAGCACATGGAGCATCACCCCGAGGCTATGCATTGGCCATGCCCTAAGGGAGTATGCTAAACAAAGAAGACACGTTAACAGAACCCTGCATAATGAATGACAGAAAATGACGCACCATGAACCAGATCCTTTTACTACCGGTTACCATCACAACCATCAACCAATCTATAACAACGGCAAATAATCTCAAAGGATGATGCATAGCCGCAACACAACTAAGCATCTACTAGCATGAGCAAAGTGAAATGGTACTGCCATCACCAGTCAAAAAACAACTGACTGAACAATGATATGAGCATTAACAAGAACAGCTAAAAGCAGCATTCTCATCAAGAAATCGGTAAAATGGATAAACAGAGTAGTGCTTTTAGATATCCGACAAAGCCCACAGCATCTGAATTTTATTCAGAAAGAAACAAGGCTGTGTCCTTGAAAGAAAAGCAGAGAGAGAGAGGGACGGTCCTTGAAAGAAAAGCAGAGAGAGGGGGGGGGGGGGGGGGGGGGGTATATGCAGAAAGAAAGAGTAAACCGAGCCGTCGGGCATGTGTGGTTGGTACGGGGGCGCATACCTGCAATGGAGTCCTGGTGCGCCGTGAGGGCGCGGTGCATCTCGACGAGCTGCTCGCAGATGGTCGCGTAGATGGAGATCTGCTTCCGGAGCACCTCCATCTGCTCGTCCGTCATCACCTTGACGTACCCCAGCGCGTCCCCCGCGCCGCCCCTCTCCTCCGCCGGCTCCCCGGCCGCCGCGGCGGAGGCCTTGTCCCACTCCATGACCCCTCCCGCTCACAGGAGGCACGCGGACTCTAGTCCAGGAGAAAAAAGAGGCAGGAAGGACGGAATTTGGAAAGAAGAGAAAAGGTGGGATCCTGGGTGCTGTGAACACGGAAGGAAATCCGCTCCGCCGATCCCGAATCCCGGCGGCGGCGGGGCTGGTGGAAATTCGCGAATGGAAAGCGCTACAGATTACGGGGCCCTTCCAGTATCGCTCCCTACGTAGATAGAGCTCGAACCGCAGATTGTCTGCCTGCTCTCTGCCTGGGCGTGGAGCCGCCGGAGCCTAGCTGCCTCTCTCTCTATGGCCGTGTCGGTTTACTCCGGCCACAGCGGCATTCGGGTGGGAATCGGAGGCAGCAGGGATTGCTGGAAAGAAACAAGCGAGGCCGCTGCAAGAAGCGCGAGGGAGGGGACGGAGAAAGAAGCTGCCCTTTTGGTGGTGTTGGCGACAGAGAAAGAAGAAGCAGAGGGAAAAGCCGACAGCTCGTGCTACCAAGGCTGCAGCTTTGGATTGGGAAAAGCTGGGCAGAGAAACCAAGCAGGGAGCTACTCTCTCTCTCTCTCTCTTTCCCCCCGGCTATTTTGTCTTGGAAGTAGTAGTGGTACTGGCTCGGGCTCAACGCTCAGTCGCCTCCTCGGCGTGCTGCTGCTGGCTTGAAGAATGCCATGCACGGCCGACGGATTTAATTTCCACTCGTGTTTCTTCTCCGGCTCGATTTGCTCTGCCCGGTTCTTGGTCAGGGCGAGATTGTGTTGTGGGTGGGGAGAGAAAACGACGATTTCTATTTCAAATGAGGTGCTACGGCCTACGATGGATGATGGAGTGGAGAGTGTGTTGATCTTGCGGTGGATGGGGAGGGGGCGGGGAAGGAGGAGGAGTGGAAGGGAAGCGTGGAGAGGAGTGCGTAAAGGGAGGAGGAGGAAGAATGATGATGGCGTGGGCATGTGGGGGGGCCGAACGAAAGCTCGAGACGACTCCACTCGCCCGCCGGCCACTGTTGCTTGTCTCGCTCGCATGGATTGTTTACTAGTAGTACTACCAATTTAGAGCATCTACAACCCTGATCGCCTGATTTGGGCAACGTGTCTGATACCGTCCACGGACACTAAAAATCATGTAAAATAAAATCCTGCTCCCTCTGTCTGGATATACTTGTCCTAAAAATAAATAAAATAAATGTATTTATAATTAAAATAAATTTCGATATATTTATTTTTAGAACAAGTATTTCTAGACTGAAGGAGTACATATCTAACTACTCATAGCCAAACGTGTCCATAAGAGACCCGTAAAAAAAAGATGTCCATAAGAGCAACTCCAAGCATTCAACCCAGTTCGCCCGCGCGTGTATGGACACGTCGATCCAAACGGACGTGAGTTCGCTTTTTACCCGCTGTAACCCATTCCTGTATTTAGGCCGCATTTGCATCGGCGCGAACACGATGTAGACACGCGTCTCGTTCGCGTGCTCCTTCCTCGTGCCATCCGTCGGCGGCACAGTCTCCTTTTATCCCCTTTCTTCATCCTTCGTTGGTAAGTGCACAAACCTTAGGCCGGTACCCATTTTTCCCGGCCACCTTGCTCTCCATCCCCTCTTCCCTTCACCCAATAGCACATCCACCGGCGGGGTGCCTCCCTCGTGCTGGTACGGGCGGCCGAGTGGTGGATCTGCGACAGTGGCGTCAAGATTTGGCGCATCCTGTCGACTGTCGACGGGATATAGCGAATACGGTCATCGGTGGACTACGCTCTCCATGGATTTGTCGGGAACCGGTCCACCCGGTCTAGGCAATGCCTCGGTGCCGCATGCAGGCGCTCGCCATGGAGTTGCTCTAATCTCCCTATCGGGCTTCGGGTAGATGGGTGTCTGCGACTGCTCTGGCTCATCGTCGAACGAATTAGACCCTTTGTTGTCGGATGAAGTGTCAATTGGCCTTCACATAGGATTCGTTATGTATGGCTCTAGAATAACGATATGCTTCGCTAGTGATGGATATAATGGGTGCGCCTTGGTGCCATGGTTGCCCCGTTAAATTTTCACTCAAATCAGCCATATATTAGTTGTATTATCAATGCAAAATGTTCTTGATACTTGTGTTTGGACTTCTTTAACATTTTTCTATTTTTTTATTGGCTTCCCTGTATATGAGATCCTCGATCCGTCCTTGTGATTTGTCATCTCCTCTGTTTGGACGACTTGGAACTTCGTCATGGCGTCCTTCATGGCAAAGTCCGCAACCGGCTCTGACTTGGACGCATACTCCTCCTTTGGATTCGCCCCCTCCATTTGTTGGGGTTTCCTGCTCCGCCTCCTCCTCCTACAGCATCGGTGAATCCGAAGACAGGCCGGAAATGAATGAGCAGCACACCTGGCCTGAATCTCCTCCAACTGCTGCAACTAGCGCTCTGGCGTTAACATGTCGTAGGTGGTGATCCTCTGTCAGACCATGGCTAGCGACTACGTCGAGCGGATGGAAGCTGATGACGCATGTTGGAGGGAGGGGGAACGGGAACAGGCTAGGGTTGGATAGTCGCCACACCATTTAAAATAGCCGGACTTATTCCCCCGAAGGCATGCCAAAGGGGCACCACGCGGCGCAGAGTGGGGCAGAGGAGGCGCTTGTCAGATCAATGGTCTCTCCGTGTTCTTGTGTGGGCCCTTGCGGTTAGTCCTACGTGACGCTTGTGTCCGGGCATCCCTCTAACCGCCTCAGATATGGGCCCAGTATGAGGAGCGTCGCTCGGTCCGGGCATCCCTGTATCTGCCTCAGATATGGGCCCGATAGGACGAGCGTCGCTCACTCCACGTGTTTTCGTCGGATTTGTGAGGTACGGTTGGGTGTGGTTTTTGTGTCCGGGCAAGCACCAAACAACCCGCCCAGGCGTTTAGGCGTTTGGGAAGGGTATAGATGCTTTTACTCCCTTCATTCCAATGAATAATGTTGAATATATGTGTTGCATGTATATTACGTATAGTGTGGCCCACCTCCTAGTTGTGTATAGTTGAGGTAGAGGCCCACTTGTACTCTATATATACGTGCACCTTGGAACCTATCAATACATCAACAATAGTATTGTCAATTCCTCTCTCTACATGGTATCATCCTTTCCAATCTAACCCTAGGGTTTCCACCGTCGCCGCACCCTCCCGCGCGCTCCGCCGCCGCTACCCACCATCGCCGCACCCCGTCGCCACCGTGTTCTCCTCCCAACACTGCCGCTGCTACGTGCCGCCACCCCTTCCACTGTCGCTCTCCTCGTCGACCCACAGCCGTCGCCGCCGTCACGCTCCACTTCCCCGCGCGGCCACCGCTGCCCAGTCGCGCCTACCTCTCCACTCGTCGCCGCTACCGCCTCTCTCCACGCCGCAGCCACCACCCGCAGGCGCTGTCTCCCTCCAACGCCATGCCACACCCCTAACCCTAGCCGCCTGATGGATTCCACGCACTTGTCCATCACCCGCTCATCCAACCCCTTCGCCGGTCCCGAGCCCTCCGCCATCGCCATCCGCGATCTCAACATCGAGGCCCGCATTCCCATCCGCCTCGATAGCTCCAGCACTTTGTATTACACATGGAAGACCTACTTCACCCTTGTCTTCCGCGAGTACTATCTCACCGAGCACATCGATGGTTCCGTGGACGCCGACTTCATGAAGGGCGATCCGGAGTAGTCCGCCATTGAGGCCACACTCATCCGATGGTTTTACCAAACCGTCTCGAAGGACATCTTCCGCACGGTTTTCGCCGAGGACGACGACGCGTGCGCCGCGTGGAACAAGATCAACGCGCTTTTCATCGACAACAAACTTCAGCGCCTTGTTTTCTTGCAGCAGGAGTTATTCGACTATCACCAGGACACCTCCACCATCGATGGGCACTGCATGCGGCTTAAGATGCTCGCCGATGAGCTTCGCGACATCGGGGCCAAAGTCTCCGACGAACTCATGCTGAGCACTCTCATCGCCGGCCTCAACGAGGACTTCGGCAACATGGCCTCCAACCTCACCTTGCTGCTGCAGCCCACCTTCCAGTGTGTCGTTGCATACCTCAAGCTTGAGGAGCGCCGCATGATGAAGGTGAAGCAGCGGGTCCACCACACCGCCCTCGCCGCCGGCACCACCCGCAGCAATCCCGCTCCACCGGTGCGTCGAACCAGCCGCGTCCTCCTCCGTAGGTCGGTTACTTCCCGCTGCCACCTGACCCCCCCGCGCATCCCCAACAGCAAGGCGGAGGGGGCCGACGCAGCCAGCGGGGCGGTGGGGTCGCCGCCAGCAACAACAGCAGCAGCAGGGTCCTGGCGCAAGGGGACCGCCGTGCCACCAGACGCCCCCTCCACCGTGGGCTGTCGAGCAGAACCCGTGGACGGGTGTCGTGTACGCCTATCACATGCTCATCCCATGGGCTCCTGCGCCGGGTCTCCTAGATCCGAGCCCTGCCAGCCACCAGGCCTTCTTTGGAGCGCCACACCAACCGGTTGGCGCCGGTTATGGCGCCCCCGTCGTGCTGCCACCCCTCGACGACCATGGCTCACAAGCCCCGACGCCGAACTACGGGGGTCTCCTGCCTTCGTCGGCACTCGTGCCATGGGATCCTTCCCTCCTAGTGGCTCTGCACTTCGTGCCACCACCTAACAACTATGGTGGCAGAGGCGACTAGTACATGGACATCGATGCTACTGCGCACATGACAGCTCATCCTGGTAACCTAACCTCTTCCATTCTCGTTCATACGCCCACTCGTATCATCGTTGGCAATGGTTCTTCATTACCTATCACTCATATTGGTAGCACCAGTTTTCCCTCCAATTCCACACCCATCACTATGTCTAACGTTCTTGTTTTACCTAAACTTGTCATGAACCTAGTTTTTGTTCGTTGTCTTTCTTGTGAGAATCCTCTCACTGTTGAATTTGACGGTGCTAGTTTTTTTGTGAAGGACGCCCATACGGGGATGGTGCTCAACCGATGTGATAGCCCCGAGGACCTTTATCCCGTGCACGTCGGCGCTTCTTCCTCCACACTCGCTGCATTGGCCGCCGGCGTCGACCTCTGGCATGCTCGCCTGGGACACCCAACCCCACCGTTTTGCGTCAAATTCTTAGGAGTTTTTCTTTCTCATGTAATAAGCTTGATGAGCATACTTGTGAGGCTTGCCGTTTAGGCAAGCACGTCCTTCTTCCCTTTAGTGCATCTACAATTGTTTCCACTTTCCCGTTTCAGCTTCTTCATAGTGATGTTTGGACGTCTCCCGTTGCAAGTAACACGGGCTAACTATACTACTTGGTGATTTTAGATGATTACTCTCATTATGTGTGGACTTTTCCTCTTCGTCGCAAGTACGATGCTTTAGCCACACTCACATCCTTTTCTCCTATGTCACCACACAATTCGATCGCCCTATACTTGCACTCCAAACTAACAACGGAAAAGAGTTTGACAACATAGCCCTCCGCACCCTTCTCGCCTCTCATGGCACCACCTTCCGCTTAACTTGTCCGTACATTTCGCAGCAGAATGGTCGCGCCGAGCGCATCCTTCGCACTCTTATTGACTGCACTCACACATTACTTTTCCATGCTAACGTGCCCGCCCGGTTCTGGCATGATGCTCTTGCAACCACCACACTTCTCATTAACATTCGTCCGTGTCGTCCTAGGTGGAACTACGCCCCTCATCACCTTCTTTTCGGTGCACCTCCATCCTACGCCGGTCTTCGCATCTTTGGGTGTCTTTGCTACCCTAGCACCGTGTCCACCACTCCCCACAAACTCGCACCACGTTCCCTTCCATGCGTCTTTCTGGGTTATCCCTCTAACACCAAAGGTTACTGGTGCTATGATCCTGTCACTCACCGTGTGTACACCTCGAGGCACGTATATTTCGTCAAGATGGTGTTTCCTTTCTTCCAGGTACCACCAGCTCCAGCTCCCTCCGCGCCGCTTATCGCGCCCCTCCCTTGGCGCGCCGTGCGGCAGCAACCCCTGGCGGCGCAACCGGTCAGGCGCCTATTGCCGCTGCCACCTGGATTCCCGACTCCCACCCCCGCGATCAAGTCAGACCGGGTCTCTGGGTCTCGGACTCCCTCTTCGAAGGATGCGCCGGCCACCCCCGCCGGTGCCATGGGGGGCTCTTCAGCGACGGGCTCGACATCCTCCTCGCCCGTCACCCCCACCGCCGTCGCTGGCCCTGCCACTGCTAACGGCCCGGCTGCTGGTCCCGCCGACAAATCAAACGCCGACTTGGGCTCGACCGCCTCTACTGGTCCTACTCACGGCATGGCGACCCGCGCCCGGGCCGGTGTGCATCGCCCGAGCACGTGCTACTCTTCCGACGAGTATGCATGTGCTGCCGCAACCTCGACGCCATCACCCATCCACACCTCCGTTCGCGACGTCATTCGGAACCCTCATTGGCTGGCCGCGATGCAGGAGGAGTTCGACGCCTTGTAGCGCAATCGCGTGTGGCATCTTGTTCCATGACCCCCTCATGCCAACGTCATTTTTGGCAAGTGGGTTTTCCGCCACAAGACTCGCCCGGACAATTCTCTCGAGCGTTGTAAGGCCCGGTGGGTGGTTCGTGGCTTTCGGCAACGCGCAGGCATTGACTTCACTGACATCTTTGCTCCGGTTGTGAAACTAGGCACGATCCACACTGTGCTTTAGTTGGCAGTCTCGCGCGCTTGGCCGGTGCATCAGTTGGATGTCTCCAACGCCTTCCTGCATGGTCACCTTGCCGAGTAGGTATTCTGTGAGCAACCCACAGGCTTCATCGATGCCGAGCATCCGGACTCCATGTGCTTGCTCTCCCGCTCTGTTTACGGGTTGAAGTAGGTACCACGGGCTTGGTACCAACGTATCGCTGCCTTCCTATAGTCTCTGGGCTTTCGGTCCACCCACTCCGATGCCTCGCTCTTTGTGTATCATCAGGGCGACGTCACGGCATATATGCTACTCTATGTCGATGACATCATCCTCACGGCCTCCACTGCCGAGCTCCTTTAGCGGCTTACAGCTCGTCTTCGCGCCGAGTTTTCCCTCAAGGACTTGGGGCCCCTGCATTATTTTCTCGGCATCGAGGTGGTCCGTCGGGCTGACGGCTTCTTTCTGCATTAGTAGAAGTACGCTCATAAGGTTTTGGAGTGCGCTGGTATGCTTAATTGCAAGCCGATGCCCACTCCAGTCGACACGAAGGCGAAGGTTTCTGCTATGGAGGGGTCACTTGCGACCGATGCAGTGTTTTACTGCTCCATCGTTGGTGCTTTATAGTACCTGACGCTGACGCACTCGGGCCTGCAGTATGTTGTTCAGCAGGCGTGCCTTCAAATGCAGTCACCGCGTGACTCCCACTAGACCCTAGTGAGGCGTATTCTCCGATACATACGCGGCACCATCTTTGTGGGCTCACCCTGACGGCCTCCGCCTCCACCGACCTCGTCGCATACTCGGACGCCGACTGGGCTGGCTGCCCCGATACCCGTCGCTCCACATCCGTCTATTGCATCTACCTTGGGCCCTCGTTGATCTCTTGGTATTCGAAGCGACGACCCACGGTCTCACGCTCCAGCACCGAGGCAGAGTATCGGGCCATCGCCAACGCCGTGGTGGAATGCTCTTGGGTTTGTCAGCTGCTTCAGGAGTTACTTTGTGATTCTTCCAAGGCCACCGTTGTCTTCTATGACAACGTCAGCGCGGTCTACCTCTCCGCCAACCTGGTGCATCATCGACGTACGAAGCATATTGATCTCGACATTCACTTTGTTCATGAGTAGGTTGTTGGAAATATGCCCTAGAGGCAATAATAAAATGGTTATTATTGTATTTCCTTGTTCATGATAATTGTCTATTGTTCATGCTATAATTGTGTTAACCGTAAACCGTAATACATGTGTGAATACATAGACCACAACATGTCCCTAGTGAGCCTCTAGTTGGCTAGCTCGTTGATCAATAGATGGTCACGGTTTCATGACCATGGACATTGGATGTCATTGATAACGGGATCACATCATTAGGAGAATGATGGGATGGACAAGACCCAATCCTAATCATAGCATAAGATCGTGTAGTTCGTCTGCTAAAGCTTTTCTAATGTCAAGAATCATTTCCTTAGACCATGAGATTGTGCAACTCCCGGATACCGTAGGAATGCTTCGGGTGTGCCAAATGTCACAACATAACTAGGTGGCTATAAAGGTGCACTACGGGTATCTCCGAAAGTGTCTGTTGGGTTGGCACGAATCGAGACTGGGATTTGTCACTCTGTGTGACGAAGAGGTATCTCTGGGCCGACTCGGTAAGACATCATCATAATGAGCTCAATGTGACTAAGGAGTTAGCCACGGGATTATGTGTTATGGAATGAGTAAAGAGACTTGCTGGTAACGAGATTGAACAAGGTATAGGGATACTGACGATCGAATCTCGGGCAAGTATCATACCAGTAGACAAAGGGAATTGTATACGGGATTGATTGAATCCCCGACATCGTGGTTCATCCAATGAGATCATCGTGGAGCATGTGGGAGACAACATGGGTATCCAGATCCCGCTGTTGGTTATTGACCGGAGAGGTGTCTCGGTCATGTCTACGTGTCTCCCGAACCCGTAGGGTCTACACACTTAAGGTTCGATGACGCTAGGGTTATAGGGAAATAGTGTACGTGGTTACCGAAGGTTGTTTGGAGTCCCGGATGAGATCTCGGACGTCACGAGGAGCTCCGGAATGATCCTTAGGTAAATATTCATATATAGGAAGTGAGGTTTCGGTCACCAGAAGTGTTTCGGGCATCACCGGTAGTGTACCGGGACCACCAGAAGTGTTCCGGGGGTCCACCGTGAGGGGCCACGGGCCCCGGAAGGTTTCATGGGCCAAGAGTGGGAGGGAACCAGCCCCTAGGTGGGCTGGTGCGCCTCCCACCCCAGCCCAAGGCGTGGCAAGGGGTGGAGGGGCCAAACCCTAGGCGTGGATGGGCCCAAGGCCCACCCTAGGGCGCCGCCCCTCCTCCCACCTTGGCCGCCGGCCCTCCCATCTAGGGCTGTCGCACCCTCTAGGGTGGGAACCCTAGATGGGGTGCCTCCTCCTCCTTCCCCCTATATATATGTGGGGTTTTGGAGGGCTGCAACACACGAGTTCCTCTCCTCTCGGCGTAGCCCTACTCCTCCCTCTCCTCGTTCTCCGTAGTGCTTGGCGAAGCCCTGTCGGAGACCATGCTGCTCCACCATCACCATGCCGTCGTGCTGCCAGAGCTCTTCCCCAACCTCTTCTTCCTCCTTGCTGGATCAAGGCGTAGGAGACGTCACCGAGCCGTACGTGTGTTGAACGCGGAGGCGCCATTGTTCGGCGCAGAGATCGGAGTCCACCGCGATCTGAATCACTACGAGTACGACTCCACCAACCGCGTTCTTGTAACGCTTCCGCTTAGCGATCTTCAAAGGTATGAAGATGCAATATCTTCCCCCTCGTTGCTGGTTTCTTCATAGATAGATCTTGCTGAACACATAGGAAATTTTTTGATTTACTACTACGTCTCCCAACATAGGTTGCGCTTGGCCGTGTTCGAGTTCTCCACATGCCGACGTCGCAACAGTTCGCTGATGTGATGACTAAGGGATTGCCCACTCCCGTCTTTGAGGAGTTTCGGTCTAGTCTCTGTGTCTCCGGCGATGCTTTGACTGTGGAGGGTGTTGAATATATGTGTTGCATGTATATTACGTATAGTCTGACCCACCTCCTAGTTGTGTATAGTTGAGGTAGAGGCCCACTTGTACTCTCTATATACGTGCACCTTGGCACCTATCAATACATCAATAATAGTATTGCAAAATCCTCTCTCTACAAATAAGACACGCATGCTTTTTAAAATTTAACTATAATCTTAAATTACATCAATAGTAGTACAATTTTTCATGACTTCGAAATTATATCAATTAAAACTTCTTTTTGATATGAATTTAATGGTATGTTTTTTAGAACTATAACCCACATTTCATTGATCTAATTCATGATCAAAATCAAATTTTAGGACGTGTGTACGTGTGTGTCTTTTTTTGAAATAAACCTGACCTTTATTCATTCGCAGTAACAGTTACATCGTTTGTGAGGAGCATTACAATCTCATTTACAGGTTCCTCAAACCATTCATGGACTAAAGAAAATTTAGCTAGTCTCGCAAGCTCATGCGCTACTTTATTTGCTTCTCGATTATAGTGTTCGAATCTAGTAGTAATAAAATCACAAGCATAATGAAAACAGTCATCGAAGATTGCTGTTGCCGCTCCTGCTGATTGTCCTCGGTCCTGCATGGTCTCAATTACCTTCATATTATTCGAGTTAATAATAAGGTGATTACATCCTGCCCTTTGTGCCAAAGTGATACCAAATCTTAGGGCTAAATCTTCTGTCATCAGAACGTCCGTGCAAAAATCAATCTTTCCATTCCCTCCAGCAATAAACCTGCCTTTGTTATCTCTCAAAACCTCTCCCAATGAACCGCTAAGCAGGTCGTGGTCAAAAGAAGCGTCAATGTTAAGTTTTACAAAACCCCTCGGGGAACAAGTCCAACCCCCCTTTTTTATATCAGCCTTTGGTGAAGAGGCAATGGCAAAGTTTGATGTAAGGTCTAAGATCCCCATTGAGACCTGATGAGCATTTTGTGTTACCTCCTTTTACACAAATTTTCGTCTTTCCCACCATAAATACCATGCCAAGACCCCAATCATTTCCCGCACATTGTGATGACCCATAATCCATAATTCTTGGTCTGGCAGAAGTAGTAAGTACTCCAAAACCGCCTCTCCCGCACGGTCCACCCCGCAAGCTTTTTCAATAATATCCGCCAACCCTAACCTTCTCCAAATCTCTTTTGCTTTACTGCACACATGTGCTTTGTATCTTATCACCCTTCTAAGCAAGTAGGACAAATGGGTGAGATCTTCATATGTCTATTTGCGAGCGTAACCCGACAAGGAAGTGTGCCGTGTAGAGTGCGCCATGTAAACTTTTTACTTTTGCCGGGCAAGCTAACTTCCATATCTGACTCC
The DNA here is from genome assembly GCA_022496015.1 of Hordeum marinum. NCBI lineage: Eukaryota > Viridiplantae > Streptophyta > Magnoliopsida > Poales > Poaceae > Hordeum > Hordeum marinum. The sequence continues at coordinate 5,517,541 of JAAAWK010001151.1, read as the reverse complement.
AAATAGAATTAACTGTTGTTCGACCGATCCCATTAGAATGTCTAAGCTTGCTCCCATATTGGTGGTCCCACTCCAGAGAGTAAGCACACTGAACCGAGAACATACCATTTTTTTCTGTGAAACTCCAAGCAATGAAATCAGGCATGTCATGTTTGTAGGGTAACGCAGCAGAAAACAAAAAAATTCCGACCTACACACCAGCCCAGGACCACTATGAAGACTGCATACAAGGTTTGATCTTTTCGTTACCGACTCGTAGCGCAGCGGAAGTAGAGTCAATGACGAACGGCGGTGCAGATCCCCGCAGCTAGGATTTTACAACCTCCAAACCGCGAGGATGAATACCCCCATATGCCCTGTGGACAACCCTCCGGGAGGCGGTCGGACAGTCCCCCGGACGGTGTCACGGACAACCCTTCGAGAGGACCTCCAAAACTCGGACGGTCACACGGACAGCCCTCCGGGAGGCACTCTCGAACTAAGACCGAAACTACAATCTCTCTACAGAGTTGCACACACATGGTGTCATCTATCCAGCAGGGCTTCGCCGTCCAGAACTAGTTCCCACCGGAAGCCAGACAACCTTTCGTCTCTACGAAACTATTTCGCTGGGAGGGAGAGAGAATGCCAGATCATGCATGGCTTGTGTGAGAGAGTTGGAGTGAGGATGGAGATCTCCTCTCCACCTCCTTATATAATGGTGGAAGGGGTGAGGGGGGGCTGAAATTCAGCCCACAAACACATGCACCCACCAAACAAGGAAACATGTTCCCACCAAACATGGAGAAAACATGTTCCCTTGTCCATGGTGTTCCCCCATGGGGCCCCACCTTCCTCCCAACACTCTCCACCATTTGTGGAGGCTGCCCCCCACCATGCCCCCCCCAACACCTTTGTCCAGCCACAAGGGGCTGCCCCCTCAAGGGGGGCGCCCCCAAAACAGCCCCACGCATCGTGGGATCTTGTCCCCTCACGCTGGGACAAGATGTTTTCCACGACTATTACTTCTGAAAAAATCCGGAAGGTCACAAAACATTTCTGGCACCCTCTACAATTATGTGGACATGCTTCGGAACATTTCTGGTATGGTGTTCTAATTTAAAACCATCTTCGTTTGCACGACAAACAATTCCGGCAGCTCTGAAAACCTTTTTCGGTTTATTCTCCGGAAAAATTCCACAAATTACCAGACCAATCTGGCAACCACCAAAACATTCCCGGTGCTTGCCGAAACCTTTTTGGATCAATGGTTTTATCTGAAATAACTTTTCGATTTTACCAAAAGAAAATCGGTGTTCTCTCCAGAACTTTTCCGTTGTCTCCGAAACTTTTCCAGTGACTTTCTCTCGGACTCCTTGTCTAGTATTCAACAGATAGATGACCCTTAAGCATGTGACCCTAAGGTTCGGTGAAGTATAGACATGATCGGAACACTTTCCGATCAATGATCAGCATCAGAGCCGTGGACACCCATATTGACCCCTATACCCACACGAATGAATATTCGAGTGAACCTCCAATTGCCGTGAGATATTCCTGTTGCTTCGCGATATGTTACAAACACCCGAGGTGAGACATGTTGGCATCCCCGTGGAACAACAACTTTTCCACTATGCCAGTTACCTCGTTACTGGTATTGTTCTCTTTTCTCGTTCCCGTGTTCCGGCATCCCCATGATCAAATCACAAAGTGTCTGGACAGACGATGATGGATATCGTAACACCGAGAGGGCCCAGAGATATCTCTCCATCGTCGGAGGAGCAAATCCCAATCTTGAGCTATCAAGTTACTTGACATACTTTTCCATGAACCCGTAAGCCGCCGTAATAGCCACCCATTTACGGATGACGTTTAACAAACCCCAAAGTTCATGAAGCAAGCATGAAGATACTCGATACTCTCATGGTCTAAGGAATTATGCAAACATTAACTTCTCTATGTTATTAACCATTAAATTATGACGAATGTATCTCATCGCATAACATCAATTCAGGTCGATTCAACACAAATGTTCTTCTAACATTGTGCCCTCAAAATTGCCGGCATAGCCATGCCCATGATCAGGAAAACAGGATCATCATGCAATACTTGAGCTAGTCTTATAGGCCAGACTAGGAATATATTTTACTGTTTATTATTCCACACGTTCATATGAGTCTTCCTTCAAGCCTCGTTTTATTTGCAGACTCGAGAATCATTGCAGTTATAGCATGAACATAAACATAATTATGAACAGGGAGATAATCAATAACATTTATTATTGCCTCTAGGGCATATCTCCTACAGACTCCCACTTGCACTAGAGTCAATAATCTAGTCAATGCTAATGCACTTTACACCTATGGCATACTGGTGTAAACTATGCTTCGCTTGTGGTATAGCCTAATGTCCAATGGATCTGACAACTTCAGCTCTGTGTGTAACTTTTCATATCCTTGCATTTTTCATGCCTTCACAAAATTCATATTTTGTGTGGACTTGGCTTTGCATATGTTTGAATCATTGGTCGAAACCTGATTCCTCGGACTGAGCTATGGAGCAATTATCTGCAATAGTGTCCCATAGACTGAAGCCATCTTGGAACCATACTAAGTTCATGAATGAACTATATGATTCAACAACTTCTTTGTCGCTTCTAAAGAATCAACATACTTAGCCTTTGTTATAGAATTTGCCACAGTATCTTGTTTGGAATAATTTTCAATTTATCGTGCCACCGTATTGTGTATTACACAAAACCCTTAACTTAAATCGAAAATCGCATGGAGCATTGATGAAGACTGCATCGATGTAATTACTTACAACGAGCACTTCATAATCTCTGCTTGCGAGAAAACATGTCATCAGTACTGCTCTAGTACTCAATGACATTTTTCACTGTTGTCCCATGATCAATACTTTGATCACTTTGGTATCTATACTCGCAACAACTTTGGAGTATTGGACATATCTGGTTTTTTTACATACCATGGAATACATGATAAATCCAAACACATGAGTGTGTGGAATCTCCATCATGTATTTTACTCATCAGTGTTTTGGGACACTGAGTCTTGCAAAAACTCTTTCCATGTGACTTCGGCAAGAATCACTCCTTGGCGTTTTAAATGCTAAAAGGTTTTAGCACCTTGTCAATATGTATTCATTGCTTAGCCCTATTAGGTAAATATATCTCCATAGATCATCATGCATAATATTGAAGCTATTTAGCCTAAGCACTTCATCGAAAAACTATTTTCAAATGAAGTCCTAATTCGTGTCAAGAAATTTATTTCCAGTTAACAATGTGTCAAGTACACAAGGTCTTTAGAAATATTATTATGCTCCCACTTATTTTCTTGAATCACAAGCATCTTGGATACCCATTTGATGAAGTCAAACCCCTTTGACCATTCCATCAAAAACAAAGATTCCAACTCCACTTTGCTTTCTTCTATCCATCGCTGGAACTCTGAAGTTTGCATACTTACTAGCATCCTATGGATCGACAAATTACTTTTGACTATATCACATACAAGTCCTAGGTTTCATTTCCATCAGATGAAAATCCTTTTGTCATCCATGTTTCATTTCTCTGATTGAAATATGTATTAATTGCTAGTTCAGCCCGAATCGACTTCAAGCATCGCTACGGTGAGACAATCTCATCGTAGTCAACTCCTTGAACTTGTTATTTCAACAAGTCAAGCTTTATGGATAAAATATTTTTATCCGTATCAGTTTTTAGTTCCATAAATATTTGTTAGACTCTAAGCCTTCCGAAAGGTGTATCAAGATTTTAATGTTGAAACATTTATATGGAAACTATCTCGGATTGTATTGGCATTTAGCCAATTCCGGAGTCAGGGCCCATCACCGCTTCCTTGTGTACCGTAGGTATACTGTTGTCCAACAACAATATCTCGTTTGCGCACCTGAGAGGTTTGCATGAGCCTTGCCTATGGGGTTCAGTTGCAAGTTCGACTGAAGTCCATACATTTTATTGTAGAGACTTCCGTATCAGTCGCAGTAGGAAACTCCGGAATCACTTTCAAGGTTCCTTTCCTTTGATCTGAAGATACTGGTTATCTCGTCGAGTTGCACTGTCCTCCCACTCACCTTTTGTAAGAACTATTCTCTTTAAAAGCATACCATTTTGTGGCAAAACCCTTTGCCTAGTGGTGGGGGAATACCCAATGACTTGGGATAACCTACAAAGTAGCTCTTGTCTGATTTGGAATAGGTTTGTAACCGTTTACACAAGCCCCATATTCCAAATGTTAAGAAAAGATATAACTGGGTGTACCATACCATGACGTCATTTCAACAGACCTGACAGAGCTCTTTTTAGTGTAAAAGGCGTAGTCTCTAAAGCATCACTCTATAAAAGGGCTAATGGCAAATTTATTTATGTCATCTTTGATCTTACCAAGTCATAAATGGTTCGATTATATCTTCATGGACTTTCCACTTTGCAGTGGTGTTCCGAGAGGTGCAATTTATGAAACTCTTTTCACAACTCATCAGACATTCGCTAAACTTGTAACTCAAATATTCCTTTCTACAACCGAATTGTAGAAACATAATTTTCTTGTTACAATATTTTCTTCTTCATTTTGAAAACCTTTTGAATGATTTCAAAAGGATCCAGACTCACGTCTCGTCAAGTAAATATCCATATATCTACTTGAGTCATTTCTGAAGATAGATAAATCCACTACTTGCAACAACATTTATTAGACTACACACATCATAATGTATGATTACCAATATGTTCTTTGCTCATTCCTTATGGCCTATGAATGGTATTTTGTCACTTCACTTTTCAGAGGAAAGTTGCAAGTGTGAGATGATTCAAAATCAAACGACTTCAAAATCCATCATAATGGAATTTTCCATGCTGGTTTCTCCAATGTGACCAAATGTAGTGCCACACCTGTGTGGTATTCTTTTAGTCTTGCGACATTTAGCGTCAGTGTTATGGATGTATCATATTTCCATCAATATTCATAACACACATCCCATCTAGGATGGAAGCATGGCCCTTCATGTTATTCATAATACTGAACAACAATTGTTGTTTTTATGAACAACTCTTTTGCAACAAACATTGTGCAATGGGCTAGAGTGTATGAAACTCTAAAATGAATTATAAAAGTAAACCCAGAGGTAATGTATTATTATCAATATTCATAACATGCATCTCATTCATAATGAAAGTATGGCCCTTATGTTATTCATAACACCGAACATGAAAAGTTCTCTTATGAACAACCTTCTTGCAAGATACCTTATGCAAAGGGTTAGAGTGTGAAACTCTAAAATGATTTATGAAACTTAATACATAGGGAATACACCGATGGAAGGCATAGTAATATTTACTATGTTCCCTGCGTGTATCTAAACCTCATCCCTGGCTAGTCTCTCAGGTCATAGTAGTTCTTACATCGAGTTGCAACAGAATGCAATCGAGCGGGTATCTTTGTGATTAACTCACAATACCCAAGAATTAGTGATTAACATGTTTAACCATAATTCACAAGAACTATATCTTTGACCAGCCTTCTATACATCAAAAACTTGTATGACATTCATACATGAGCTGGATATTCCAGTCTTCTTTCCTTTTGCCATTATACTTCTAACAGTTTAACTTTTAGTATTTCTCCTACTCTCAGAAGAAGCATCCAACTTAAGAGTGGCATTAGCCCCGGACTTCCTAGGCGTGAAAGTCTTACTAACACCCTTCGGACACTTCCTTTCTCTTTAAATTGTTGTTTTATTCACCTTTCATCATATGACACGCGTTCTTCTGGATCCCTCTCTTATCATTCTAATGCATAGTAAACTCCTTTACTAATAGTTTGCAAACAAGCATTGCTTTGGATATCTCATATCTTTTAGCCTTTGTCTGTCTTTGAAAATGATTTTCAGATTCCATGAATATCACATAACTATCCAAACTTTCGAAGTTCGGGTCTCATGGAAGCAAACGCATTGCACTTGACTGAAACAGAATTCTAGCTTTTGGATTGAAGGACGAGAGTCACATGATCCATAGCATTAGCGGGAGAATACCGAAAGTATGCGATAGGACAAAGTCCTTCTCAGCACTATTGAGGACAATCCCGACATTACGTTACCAATCGTAAAGTTTTAACCAGATATTTAACAGCTATTCAATTTTAATAGGGAAGGTGGAAACGCGAGCCATTATTCTACAACTATTATGCAAATCACACTTAGACATTGTTCAAAATTAATTGCACTGAGAATTAAAAGAATTCAATTCTACAGTGCGCTCCCACTCAAATCAATATCTCTCATAATTGATTGTGAGTGATTCAAGATCCATATTACAATTCAACGCCAAGGATGCATCCATCTCAAGTGACGAGAATTGTAATCGGTAGGCCAACTTGCCAATCACATCTCTATGTGACTCTTGTTCATCTTTCGATGCGTGTGTTCCAAGCTCATGACTTTCATGCCTGAACGTCAAGACAACCAAGTGATCACGCTGCGAGGTCTCAACTCACCCGCCTCACACCCGTACAATCGTTCGTACCCATGTATCCATGTGATACCCCGAAAGGAAAGAGGCCGTGACGGTGCTACACTTGGGAGAACACTAACTACTTGATATTTTGTGAGAGATCACCCTAATAAAAGCGACTACCACGCAATCAAAAGGGTGCATCATAAGGGATAAACATCTCAGGCAATTCATAATAGCATGATATGGTATAGCTCTTTCTAACGGAGAAGTCTTGTATTTCTTTGTCTTCGACATTCGCGTCGGTGTTCACCTTCGCGAAGATTGCCACCACCTTATCGATGCACCAGATAATATTGCTATATCTATAGCTAATAAAATAAGTGCATTACATAAGGTTGACACGCAGGTCATTAAAGTGCAATCATATGGCTCTAGCCATCATGCCGAATCATGACACGCATGTCATGTTAATCAACTTACATCATATAGTCATCTCATACATAATCAAATTATTATGAATACTATATATCACATCACATGCACATGCAAACCATCCTGCAAAACCAAGTTAGACACCTCTAATCGGTCCATGCAAAAATTTGTTTTACGTGGCTTCTAAAGTTTCGAAACAAACCAAAGCTACCAACGTCCATCATCAAGTATGATAATTCAAGTTGCTAGATTAACTTTCTAGGGTGTATGAAACACGGGATAATAAAATCTCGAGCCCCATACTAAACTTCGTCATGCGCGTGACCCCCGTGCAGATCACATCTGCATTGCCCTTTCGTCTGCGAAACATCCATCTTTCTCAACTATGGTGGAACACAAAGAACTGTTAACACTTCGTTGATCTGTCAATCAGCATACTCAGGAGCAGCATGAAAGGATCATGGATTGCCAGAACTTTGTGAGATTCCACCATGCCGTCAAGATCAGAACTACGCAAATTCAGGGGAAGCAACAGGAACATCGGGTAACAGATTTCATCTGCTACCCGCATAAATAATTTTCAGCAATAGATCTCATCTACTCCAAAATTATATTATGCAATACCCATACATCTCTATGTATTCTAGATCGCAACCTGCATCTACGCATAGCACGACTCTTGATGCCACTGTAGGGTAACGCAGCAGAAAACAAAAAAATTCCGACCTACGCACCAGCCCAAGACCACTGTGAAGACTGCATACAAGGTTTGATCTTTTCGTTACCGACTCGTAGTGCAGCGGAAGTAGAGTCGATGACGAATGGCGGTGCAGATCCCCACAGCTAGGATTTTACAACCTCCCAACCGCGAGGATGAATACCCTCATCTGCCCCGCGGACAACCCTCCGAGAGGCGGTCGGACAGTCCCCCGGACGGTGTCGCGGATAGCCCTTCGGAAGGACCTCCGAAACTTGGACTATCACTCGGACAGCCCTTCGGGAGGAACTCCAAAACTCGGACGGTCACACGAACAGCCCTTCGGGAGGTACTCTCGAACTAAGACCGAAACTACGATCTCTCTACAGAGTTGCACACATACGGTGTCATCTATCCAGCAGGGCTTTGCCGTCCAGAACTAGTTCCCACCGGAACCCAGACAACCTTTCGGCTCTAAGAAACTATTTCGCTGGGAGGGAGAGAGAATGCCAGATCATGCATGGCTTGTGTGAGAGAGTTGGAGTGAGGATGGAGAGCTCCTCTCCACCTCCTTATATAGTGGTGGAAGGGTGAGGGGGGGCTGAAATTCAGCCCACAAAACATGCACCCACCAAACAAGGAAACATGTTCCCACCAAACATGGAGAAAACATGTTCCCTGTCCATGGTGTTCCCTCATGGGGCCCCACCTTCCTTCCAACACTCTCCAACATTTGTGGAGGTTGCCCCCCATCAAGCCCCCCCAACACCTTTGTCCAGCCACAAGGGGCTGCCCCCTCAAGGGGGGCGCCCCCAAAACAGCCCCACGCATCGTGGGATCTTGTCCCCTCACGCTGGGACAAGATATTTTCCATGACTATTACTTCTGAAAAATTCTGGAAGGTCCCAAAACATTTCTGGCACCCTCTAAAATTATCTGGACACGCTCCGAAACATTTCCGGTATGGTGATCTAATTTAAAACCATCTTCGTTTACCCGGTAAACAATTCCGGCAGCTCCGAAAACCTTTTTCGGTTTATTCTACGGAAAAATTCCAGAAATTACCAGACCAATCTGGCAACCTCCAAAACATTCCGGGTGCTTGCCGAAACCTTTTTTGGATCAATGGTTTTATCCGAAACAACCTTTTGATTTTATCAAAACTTTTTCGGTGTTCCCTCCGGAACTTTTCCGTTGTCTCCGAAACTTTTCCAGTGACTTTCTCTCGGACTCCTTGTTTAGTATTCAGCAGATAGATGACCCTTAAGCGTGTGACCCTATAGGTTCGGTGAAGTATAGACATGATCGGAACACTTTTCGATCAATGATCGGCATCGGAGTCGTGGACACCCATATTGACCCCTATACCCACACGAATGAATATTCGAGTGAACCTCCAGTTGCCGTGAGCTATTCCTGTTGCTTCGCGATATGTTACCCGAGGTGAGACATGTTGGCATCCCCGTGGAACAACAACTTGTCCACTATGCCAGTTACCTTGTTACTGGTATTGTTCTCTTTTCTCGTTCCCGTGTTCCGGTATCCCTGTGATCAAATCATAAAGTGTCTGGCCAGACGATGATGGATACCGTAACACCGAGAGGGCCCAGAGATATCTCTCCATCGTCGGAGGAGCAAATCCCAATCTTGAGCTATCAAGTTACTTGACATACTTTTCCATGAACCCGTAAGCCTCCGTAATAGCCACCCATTTACGAATGACGTTTAACAAACCCCAAAGTTCATGAAGCAAGCATGAAGAAACTCGATACTCTCATGGTCTAAGGAATTATGCAAACATTAACTTCTCTGTGTTATTAACCATTAACTTATGATGAATGTATCTCATAGCATAACATCAATTCAGGTCGATTCAACACAAATGTTCTTCTAACATTGTGCCCTCAAAATTGCCGGCATAGCCATGCCCATGATCAGGAAAACAGGATCATCATGCAATACTTGAGCTAGTCTTACAGGCCAGACTAGGAATATATTTTACCGTTTATTATTCTACACGTGCATATGAGTCTTCCTTCAAGCCTCGTTTTATTTGCAGACTCGAGAATCATTGCATTTATAGCATGGAACATAAACATAATTATGAACAGAGAGATAATCAATAACATTTATTATTGCCTCTAGGGCATATCTCCTACAATGTTGGGAGAGTGAAATTGAAAGGATTCGTTGTACATCAATTGGCCACATATATTGTATGATCAGGTCTTCATCCCAGGTATTGGAGATAGGATCAATAAGATCACCCATTTTGGATAACATTTGTCTCTCCTTAGGCGTCACAATTTTCTTTGTTGCATAATTTGGTATCCAGGTATCTTCGCAAATGTTGATATTTTGTCCATTCCCCACTCGCCAAATATAACCACGTTTTTGAGTATTTATACCTGCCATAATACTTTGCCAGGTAAAGGAAGAGCCTTTTTTTAGCTTGGTGTTCAAAAATCGCCATTAGAATAGTACTTTGCCCTTAAGATAGTGGCGCACAAGGAATCGGGCTTATCAAGAAGGCGTCACGTCTGTTTAGCGAACAGTGCTAGGTTAAAAAAGTGAATATCGCGAAATCTCATCCCTCCTTTGTTTTTAGGAACGCACATTTTCTACCAGGCCATCCAATGCATTCTTCTTTGGTTTTTCTCGTCTCCCCACCAAAAATGGGCCATCGCGTCAATGATTCCTTTACAAATTGTTTTGGAAATTTTAAAGACCGACTTGCATATGTGGGTATGGCTTGGACAACAACCTTAATCATGATCTTCTTCCCCTAGGTGGATAGTATTTTTTCTTTCCATTCACTAATTCTCTTAACAATTCGTTCAATCAAAAATTAAAAACAATCTGTTTTATGTAACTCCACATTTGCTGGCAACCCCAAGTATTTTATCACTGAGAGTCTCAATCATTATATCCAACGTTGTACACATTTGTTCTCTAATCTTCACTTTCATGTTAGGGGTAAAGGAAATGCTACCCAATGCCGCACAATATAAATCTAGCGCTGCTTTTAGAACATCCGCACTCTTGGTTGGCTTTCAGTAAGTCATCCGCGAAGAGGAGGTCTATGATTAGTTGGAATGGAGGAGTACAGTAATACTCCTTCCGTTCCTAAATATAAGTCTTTTTAGAGATTTCACTAAAAAACTACATGCGGATATATATAGACATATTTTGAAGTATAGATTCATTCATTTTGCTTCGTATACAATCACATAGTGAATTTTTTTTTAAACTTATATTTAGGAATGGAGAGAGTAGCACGAGACGAAACGTACGTTAGGCCGAACGGGCTGCGCATTTCCGCGTCGGGTTAAAATGCAACATATTCTGCCACTGTGTTGGTCAACTCCGGCGGAGAATATGGCCGCGCGCACCGTCGTAACGTGCATGGCCACGTACGTGGTGTAGACAAATTTCTTTTAGAAAATCATTATTGGGATTTTTAGTCACGTACCAGTCTCATTGCGAGTCTCTTTTTCGGTGAGTAGAGTTGCTAGCTATTGCGGACAGCTTGTGCCCGACTTAACCAAAGGATGTATATATAGTGGGATGCGGCCGGTACAATGGCACACATGCATTTTCAACTCAACTCGCGTCTCCTGAAGTACGTGTGCACGGTGCACCAGCATCACCCATCATCGGTGCAGAAGAAGCTGTGCGTACCCACCATCCAGCACCGATCCACGCATCATGCATGGAGTCATGGAAATGGATCACCAGCTCCTCGCGCAACATCATCCATGCATGGAGATGGACGGAGTGGCAATTTGACCAGCCCCTCGATCGCAGTGTGCCCAGCACCGGCACCAGCAACACACATCATACACAGTGAGAGAGTGAGATCCTGTACATTAAAGTGCGCGCAGCTGCTGGATATATAGTTTTTTTTTTGAGACAATGAGTCAATGCTGGATACTCCATATAGGTAATCGATGGCTACACACGAAACCAAGCCCACCACCACTACCGGGCGGGCGCGGAAAAAGCGAAAGGCGTGTGAAGGAAAAGCACGCATTTTTCACCCCGGCCGGCCCAGCACGAGCTGACGGAAAGAGGTGGAGAAAGACCCGTGATGGATGGAAGGATGGACGGATGGACGAGAGGTCGGCCGACGTGATGTGATGCTGCTTTTGGACCAGATCGTGCCACTACTCCAGCTCCTACCTACGCGCGTGCACCGCACTCGACTCCGCCTCGGCTCCGCTCCCCCTTGGGCCGGAAATTCGGCCGCGCCCTCGCGCGTCGCCCTCCCTCCCGGCTCGGCGGGGTACGGTTCCTTCCGACAGTCCATGCAGTCCGCAGTCATTTTGTACTACTAGCTTTGTATGCAAAATTGCAAGTTTCGAGAGGAACAAAAACGACATGACACGCCTTCTTTAGGCCAACTCCAACACGACATAAACAGATGCAGATTTTGTTCCCCTTGTGTCCATTTGGGTCGGCCAAGTCAACATATATGTTTGTCTTTTTGTTTCGGTTGACCGGGTGATCGACACATTCTTCTGAGTAGACAAAAAAATATAAGTTGGAAAACACACGCCCAAATTTATAACATAATTAAATATTAAACGGTAGGTCAACCGTCGACCAAAGTCTACTTAAATATTAACACGTCTCCCAACCATTCAGCATGTTGTCCTAGGCATCGCCATCATCACTTGGAGGTCGGCGAAGGTTGGCGGTAGCCGAGCCACGGGAATACGGTCTACCATGCCGCCCGCATCGACTCTTGCACCGTCTGCTCCGCCGACGTCAATGTTGCACGAAACACACGCTCCTCACTAGGATAATTAATGTTGGTAATTGCCGGAGTTACTAGAAACGGCTGTGTTAACTAGGAGCGTTATAGGTAACGTCATAGTCACAACACTTTATGTGAGTTGAGTCTCCCGAACGTTGTAGCTCCTGTGTCGCCTTTGCTTCTTCTCATACGAGTGACGAAGCTTGGCTGGATGACGTTCAAGTGACTTCCAAGGATCCGAGTGGATCTAAAAGAATTGTCTGAATGCCAAAATAGTCCAGGGACTCTCATGATCGTGTGGGACCCTACATGGGCCCTAGATGTCTGGTCCTTTACCCAACCTCGGGTAGGTGACCTCATCACCTCCCATACACCCGGTCGGACGATCCAGTTAGTGACCGGTCAGTAAACGCGACTCAGATGGACGCCTCAAACTAGCCTCAAACGCCTGGGTTGACCGGTGATGACCTGCATGTGCACAGGGTTGTTGTAGCACTTTCGCTATGATAAGTAGAGTGTCAAACCCACATGGAGTTCATAGGAAGTCACCATAAACCCTGCAACTATGTTATCACTTTCATGCAACAACCTACGCACCCGAACCAAAGTTTGAAAATAGTCTACTCTATCGTTGCTAGGAAAACTAGAATAAAGGGGGTTTATTAAACTAAGAACAAGAAGGTACAAATAGTAATAAGAAGAGACTAAGTTAGTAGTGAAGTTGCTTGAGTAGTAAAGTATTCTTCATGACTGCAAAGTCATTACGATAAATATGGCATGCGCATTTAGTGCGGAGCAAAAGCTCTCTATCGTATTCTCTATCCACTCCATATGCATAAGTGGACGGTCCTTGATATAGTACACGTTCTACTCAAGGTAAACTTCGTGCCAGGCACGCCTCCATCATGGTCTGCCCCACAAGGTTACAACACATGACAATTAGTGGGCACCGCATGGACGCAACCAGATATGGGTTAACCTGAATTCCCTTATCAACTTTGCAAAGACCAGGTATTGAGGTTTTACTGTCACCTCGAATTCCCTCAACATCCTACCCTATGTAGTGACAGTAGTTCCTCCATGGCCAATCATGGGAAAAGTGCGAGTGAGGCCTCCTCTTAACACCCGTGATAATACTAACTTGAACATGAACAAGAACATATCAGATCACTTGGAAATAATAATACTAATCATAAAAGAGTTCATCCTTATCCTTGAGAACAAATATGTCTATTCAAACATAAAGGTAAGGGCCAAGTTACAAGCCGACATAGAGTCGGTGAAGGGAGGAGGCGCTGCCGAGACGGTGATGGCAGCAGCGGCGCGGTGATGGTGATGATGTAGATGGCGCCGACGTGGTGGAACGGGCACCGACCCGAAGGCCGGTGCTCCGGTTGGTGGAGCCTCCTCTTCTTCCCTTGATCTTGTCCTGTCCTCTATGGTGTTGGTGGAGCGGGAGATGGATTTCGTTGTCTCGGATATGAATGACATGAGATGTGATGATTGGCGGTGGCTAGGGTTAAGGATGGTATATATAGAGGGCTTCCCTAGCCTCCTCTCTTGATGGGCTTCATGCAAGGGCTCAAGATGAGCCTTATCCTCCCCCAATCTCTTCTTTATGAGTTAAGGATCTCATGGGATCGAAAGGGGGCGAAACCGGTGAAACTCTCATTTGGAAGGAATTTTTTTGAAGTTGTGTGCACGTCAAACGACCATTGAAACGATCGAGTGCGGTCGTTCGCAATGTCGTCTTTCACTATGTCATCCTCCAGTAAAAGGGGACACCAATTCTTCATACGAAATCGGAATTTGATGTTCTTAGGTTTGTTGGATTCGTATGATCGACATCAATCCATTTCTAGTCTTAGATCTTGATTTGGAGCACTTTGAAAAAATGACATTTTTCGATTGAAATGGCTAAGTTTGACCCCTGGTTTACTCCGTATCGAACCCATCCTTGGTCCTTTCATCGTGATTGATCCTAGGTTACCCCAAAACACTATAGACAGGAGAAAACAAAGAAAAATAATAAAAAGATAAATAAAGGGATTTCTATCCTTGTGCCCTTGGTTCCTTAGTTCTACTCATTCATCCCCACACCCTTAACTTTTGCTCACGTTTCCCCGCTCCTTAGTGCGAAACCCTCAGAAATGGTCACACAGGGGGATGTCGTCGGGTCGATGGTTTGACCGTTAACTCTGGTGTGTGGGGCTGCGCTGGACTATGTCGTCCGTTGGAGCTGCCAAGTGGGGCCACATTGGATTGTGTCGCCCTCATTTGACCATTCTGACGTGTGGAGTCGCGCTGGACTGTGTCGCCGTTGGACCTGCCAAGTGGGTCCGCGTTGGACGGTGGCGCTGGTTGGACCGTTGAGTCGTGGTTTCGTTTGGGCCGTTGCATTAAACGCCCGCATGCATGCATGCGTTGATGCACGCCGCGATGATAAGCGTGCTATGCATGTGCAACATGATCCAGCCTGCCTGCTTGCATGCGCTGATGCGCGCCGCCACGGACGCAACCTTCTCGTGAGCCACCACGGGACGTAGCATTTGTCGCTACTGCCGGTTCATCCCTGCTCTCAAGCGCCTCCTCGATTGATTCACAGTTCACACCGTCTCAGCCTTTGACCACCGCAACATCAATTCAACACGGCAATTAAAGTCTAGGGCATATCGATCGACGTGCGACGTTTGAACGTAGCAAACATGCGGCCGATGCCCTTATTTGAACCGCCCACCCCTCCACCTATTCTCCACACATCCATTTGCGCCGCTCCCCTTCTCTTCTTCACCCCAATCCAGAGCACTCTCCAAGATAGGTGAATATGCAGTACTATGACCCCACCTTCCAGATGCCACCAGTTAGGCCGGAGAGGCGGTACCCCGCCGGAGTCGTCGTCGAGAAGACTTGAGGAATTGCGTCCAAACTCCATCTCTTCGCCATCAGGGCTCATTGCCACCTTCAACAACAGGTTCGACGCGTTCCACCTGCTCGGGAAGGTGTTTTGGTATGGGTGCGAGCTCATCGCATTCACAACCTACAACTCTTCACGGATGTGGATATGGTCTTCTCCAACCGCAACGTCATCCACATCCTCGCCTACCTCCTCAGCGAGAATGGCAGGGAGGCGAAGGAGTGAAGAGGAGGCGCAAAGCAGAGAAGAGGAGGCGCGGAGATTTTGCCTTACCCTAGGCTATTAGACCCTAGGGCTTTATTTCTATGTTATTTTATGTATGTTGTGTTATATAATGTTTTGTGTAAGAACTTATCAACGTTATGCTTGCTAAGAACTATCTATCTATGTTCTGCTTGCTAGTTTTATTTGTTATTTTGTAGCCCATTCGGTGATATTTAGACCCTGGCTTCAAACAACGCATAAAACCTGTTCCCTCACCGTATCAAAAGATCAAGCAGAGGTGTCCTCTTCTTCAAAATGATAAAACATGTTCCCTCACCGTATCAAAACATCACCTTATCAACGCATAAAACCTTTTGGCACGCGCGGCTCATGGGCTAGTTGAAGTGTCAAAAATGATAAAAATGAGCCATGTTGATGTTGAAAAGAAGAATAAAAAAGGTAGATTTTTTGAACTATCGCCGATGGCCTTGGTTTGTGGATCCTGTCGGGGGGGGGGGGGTGGAGGGGATAACTGCAGGCTGTGCTTTAGAAGGATGGAAGCTACACCCTCTGTTCGTCGTTTGAATACAACCTGTGCATGCGAACGACAACGCTTAATCCCTTAACGCATGTGTATGCAAACAACAATGCTTGGTGGTTGGCTGCCTACTAGTACCATTAGTGGATTGTCCCAAAATAGTTCATTAAGTGTGTGTATTAACACATGCTAATTAATGTTTTCAGTCCAATCCATACCATATTATTAAGCTATGCACCTGGACAGAGTACTGTCCACGGTTTTCACTCAAAGAAGAACTACGATCCGAACATGGGTGGCTAACTACCGGGGCCCGCCGCATCGTGCACATTTACTTTGGGTTGTGGGTGTAGTTGGAAGACCGCCATGCGTCCTCGAGGCGGATGAGGAGAAAGTGCATGCACGTACGAATCAAATCAATAATCCAAAAATAAAAAAGAGCCAGCGCGTGCACTATTTTGTAGGCCTCTTTTTTCTTTGGGCCTTCAACATCCAACACCATGCGACAGCCCAACCAGGGCTGGAGATAGTGACATACTTTTAGCAGCCCGGAGAACACATGATCCATAAATTAAGCTTACACCACACTATAACATCTCTAACGAGTGATGACCAGCAAGTAAGCAAATCCTATGCCAACTATACAAAAATAAAATCCTAAAGCTATCATATTCGCCTGCTTGTGCAATTGAATCATCTGCCTCAAGTTCTTCTTCATCTTCTTTAATTCTCCCTTCGGATCCGCATCCCCAACTGTTGGAGCAACACTTTTAGAGACCAAATTTCGCATGGCTGATGACAGATAGAGCTTCCGGGTTGCAGCCCCATTGAATTGAATCAAGCCCTCCCCTCGAAACCTTGGAACGTAGTCATCTAGTCATTCAAAATGTGTGCACTTCTTCATGATCTGAAACGAAATCATGAGCCCTAAATCCCAGATCCAACAAAAAAGAATTAAAAGCAAAGAGGAAAACCATGAGATCTAACTTGCCCCTCTAGCTTGCTCTCGCATTTCACGAACTCGTGCCCAAAGTTGTCGTTCCTTTCCTCCTTCGAAGTCAACCATTTCAGTGGCGCGGTGCGTGGGAAGTTAGGATATGGATGCATGTGCATTTGATCATGCTGGGTCCACGCGGGGCGGGAGGCTGAGTTGGAGCTTGACATATCTCGTTGTCGGGGAAGACGAAGCCAATGAGGGGCTCCTGTTGTCGCCACAGAAGAAGAGGCAGAGGAAAGGGGAGGCAATGCTGCATTGGTGGGCGAGCAGAACCAACCTCTCGCCATCTCGTAGATCGCCCAATGATCCAACAATGCGGAGCAGTCCATGTCATCCAACGGGGCGCAACCTGCCCTTGAAATTCCTTCTAGAAGGCCATATCTGAGGGCTGACGCTTGGCGTGTTGGAAATATGCCCTAGAGGCAATAATAAATCATATTTCCTTGTTCATGATTGATGCGTCTCCATTGTATCCACTTTTCCAAACTCTTTTGCCCTTGTTTTGGACTCTAATTTGCATGATTTGAATGGAACTAACTCGGCCTGACTCTGTTTTCAGTAGAATTACCTTGGTGTTATTTTTGTGCAAAAATAAAAGTTCTCGGATTGACTTGAAAATTTATGGAGAATATTTTTGGATTTAATAAAAAATACTGGCGAAAGAATCAACCAGAGGGGGGGCACTCACATGCCACAACCCTGTCAGGCGCGGCCACCCCCTGGTCGCGCCTAACAGGCTTGTGGGGCCCCTGATGCTCCACCGACCTCAATTACACTCCTATTTATTCCTATTTCCAGAGAAAAAAATCAAGGAGAAGAGTTCATCGCGTTTCACGATACGGAGCCGTCGCCACCTCATGTTCTTCCTCGGGAGACCAGATTTGGAGTCCGTTTTGGGCTTCAGAGAGGGGAAATCGATGCCATCGTCATCACCAACCATCCTTCATCACCAATTCCATGATGCTCTCCACCGTTTGTGCCCATCGTAGGCTTGCTGGACGGTGATCGGTTGGATGAGATTTATCATGTAATCGAGTTAGTTTTGTTAGGGTTTGATCCCTAGTATCCACTATGTTCTGAGATTGATGTTGCTATGACTTTGCTATGCTTAATGCTTGTCACTAGGGCCCGAGTGCCATGATTTCAGATCTGAACCTATTATGTTTTCATGAATATACATGTGTTCTTGATCGTATCTTGCAAGTTGTAGACACCTATTACGAGTTGTGATCCACATCCCCTAGGGTGACAATAACCGGTATTCTTTCCGGTGATTACCGTAGTTTGAGGAGTTCATGTATTCACTATTCACTAAGTGCTAATGGTTTGGTCCGGTTCTCTATTAAAAGGAGGCTTTAATATCCCTTAGTTTCCATTAGGACCCCGCTGCCACTGGAGGGTAGAGCAAAAGATGTCATGCAAGTTCTTTTCCATAAGCACGTATGACTATATATGTAATACATGCCTACATTACATTGATGAATTGGAGCTAGTTTTGTGTCACCCTATGTTATAACTGTTGCATGATGAATGCCATCCAACATAATTATCCATCACTAATCCATTGCCTATGAGCTTTCCACATATTGATCTTTGTTAAGTTACTTCTCTGTTGCTACTGTTACAATCACTACAAAACTGCTACTGTCACTTTTGCCATTGTTACCGTTACTTCCATACTACTTTGCTACTGAATATTTTGCTGCAGATATTAAGTCTTTCAGGTGTGGTTGAATTGACAACTCAGCTGCGAATACTCAAGAATATTCTTTGGCTCCCCTTGTGTCGAATCAATAAATTTGGATTGAATACTCTATCCTTGAAAACTGTTACGATCCCCTATACTTGTGGGTTATCAAGACCTTTTTCTGGCGCCGTTGCCGGGGAGCATAGCTCTATTCTCTGAGTTAGTTGGGATTTATATATGTTGATCACTATGAAGAATCTGAAAGATCCAAAAACCAAGTTATATCCCTCTACTACAAAGGGAGGTAAGGAACTACCATCTAGCTCTGCACTTGATTCACCTTCTGTTATGACTAAGTTTGCGACACCACCACCTGCTAGTAATTCTGATATGTCGCAAGTAATTGATGATGCCACTTCTGCTATGCATGATGCTTATGATGATACTTTGCTTGATAATACTGCGCCACTGGGTGAATTTCTTGATGAACAAATTGCTAGAGTCAATGCTGCAAATTATGATACTTCTGAAACTGGTGAAATTATTGAGACTAGACACTTTGAGACACCTGCTAGACCTAGCTCTGCTAGATATGAATTGCCTGATATTCCTGAGGGTTATGTTATGAAAGGAGAGGTAGCTAGGGACTTTCTTGCTTGTAAGGATAGAGATGATCTTAAGAAATTACTATGCAAGTGGAAAGAAAAATCTTTGAATGCTAGAATGAAATATGATCCTAAGTTTGCTACTTCACCTATCTTTGTTACTGATAAGGATTATTAATTCTCTGTCGATCCTGAGTTAATTACTTTGGTTGAAACTGATCCTTTCCATGGTTATGAATCTGAAATTGTTGTGGCACATCTTACTAAACTGAATGATATAGTCACCCTATTTACTCATGAGGAAAAATTTCGTTATTACTATATTCTCAAGTTATTTCCTTTCTCATTAAAGTGTGATGCTAAGATATGGTTTAATTCTCTTGCTCCTGGTTGTGTGCGTAGCCCCTAGGATATGATATATTACTTCTCTAAAAAATATTTTCCTGCCTATAAGGAACAGGCTACCTTGCAGGAAATATTTAACATTGTGCAAATTGAAGAAGAGAGTCTCCCACAAGCTTGGGGGAGGCTTCTCCAATTACTAAATGCTTTGCCTGATCATCGTGTCAAGAAAAATGAAATACTTGATATCTTTTATAATGGACTAACCGATGCTTCTAGGGACCACCTAGATAGTTGTGTTGGTTGTGTTTTCAGGGAACAAACTATTGAACAAGCTGAAATACTATTGAATAATGTATTGAGCAATGATAATGATTGGACTATTCCCGAACCACCTCCAAAGCCAACTCCAAAGAAAAGAGGTATTGTATTTCTAAGTCCTAAAGATATGCAAGAGGCAAAGAAATCTATGAAGGAAAAAAGGTATTAAAGCTGAAGATGTCAAGAATCTACCACCTGTCGACAAAATACATGGTCTTGATAACCCGACACAGGTAGTATAGGTAAATTCTCTTCGTAGATTTGATGAAGGCGGTATTCCTTATAATAAGTGTGCTAGTCAAATCTTGGATGAGTTTTATAATTTTGTTGTTAAGCAAGAAAAATTTAATGCTTATGTTAGTAGACAATTGAAACATAATGCTTTCATGCTTGATCGCTTAGGTGATTATATGAGTAGAACTATCAATGATCTTAAACTGATTAGTAAACATGCTTCCATGGTAACTACTCAAGTAGAACAAGTACTTAAGGCACAAAATGATTTGCTTAATGAGATGACTAGTAAGAACAATGATCATTCTGTTAAAGTTGTGACTAGAGGTGGAAGAATGACTCAGGAACCTTTGTATCCCGAGGGCCACCCTAAGAGAATTGAGCAAGATTCTCAAAGAAGTAATGTTGATGCACCTAGTCGCTCCAATAATAAGAGGAACAAGGATGATGATAGAACTTTGCATGCTGCTAGTGAACTTGTTATAGATACACCTAAAAACCCAAATGATATTTCTGTTTCTGATGCTGAGACACAATCTGGTGATGAACATGAGCCGAGTGATAATATTAATGATGACGTTCATGTTGATGCTCAACCTAGTAATCATAATGATGTGGAGATCAAACCTGCTATTGATCTTGATTACCCACAACCTAGGAATAAAAGATATGACAAAAGAGATTTTATTGCTAGGAAGCATGGTAAAGAAAGAGAACCATGGGTTCAGAAACCCATGCCCTTTCCTCCTAAACCATCCAAGAAAAAGGATGATGAGGATTTTGAGTGCTTTGTTGAAATGCTTAGACCTGTCTTTTTGCATATGCGCTTGACCGATATTCTAAAAATGTCTCCTTATGCTAAGTATATGAAAGATATTGTGACTAATAAAAGAAAGATATCGGAAGCTGAGATTTCCACCATGCTTGCTAATTATACTTTTAAGGGTGGAGTACCAAAGAAATTGGGAGATCCAGGAATACCCACTATACCATGCTCTATCAAAGGAAATTATGTTAAAACTGCCTTATGTGATTTGGGAGCTGGTGTCAGTGTTATGTCGTTCTCTTTATATCGTAGAATTGATTTGAATAAGTTGACACCTACTAAAATATCTTTGCAAATGGCTGATAAATCAACTTCTCTACCTATCAGTATTTGTGAGGATGTACCTGTCGTAGTTGCAAATGCTACTATCTTAATGAACTTTGTTATTCTTGATATTCCCAAGGACGACAGTATGTCGATCATCCTTGGTAGACCCTATTTGAATACTGTAGGGGATGTTATTGATTGCAACAAAGGCAATGTCACTTTTCGTATTAATGATAATGAGCATACGGTACACTTTCTGAAGAAACAACCTCAAGTTCATAGTATCAACTCCATTGAAAAAATTCCAAAGATTATTGTTGGAGACTTTGAGTTCCCTATTCCTAGTGTCAAGAAGAAATATGATATACTTATTGTTGGGGGCATGCATATCCCCATTGAGGTAACTTAGTGTCAGTCGAAAATTCTTTGGTTTCATGTTATTCGAAAGAAGTTTGTTAATAAGACTTGATCAACCTTATTGATGGACTCCTTATGATGAGCATGAGATAGATGAATTTAGAAAGCACAACTTTCTGTACCCAACTTTTACTTTCTGTTAGTTAGATTAAATTAAGTAAAATGCTATTATTTTTTTCTGTTTTCTGAGTTTTCCGTGCAATAGAAAAATGACCTGAAAATAAAAGTTCTTCAAAAGCACTAAAAATGTAGTATAGTTTTTTCTGGAATATTTAAAAATATGTGGCACTGAGCACACTGCAGGGGGCTGCACCAGTGGGTCACAAGCCCACAAGACGCGATCACCCCCTGGTCGCTCCTAGCAGGCTTGTGGGTCCCATGTGCCCCCCCTACACTTATTCCAGCACCTATCCACTTCATCTTCCTCCTGAAAAAATCCCACCATTGCTCAAACCCGTGTTCTAACTCATTTTGCTGCCATTTTTGATCTCCTTGTGCAAAGCTTCATTCGCAAAACTTTTTTCGGAGATTGTTCTCAGTGTGTGACTCCTCCAATGGTCCAATTAGTTTTTGTTCTAGTGCTTTTATATATTGCAAATTTTTGCTGTCGTGGTCACCTTGTTTTTGAGCTTGCATGTCAAATTTGTATGGTCCATGTAGTTTTGATGCATGATATAGCTTCTAGGCACTTGTGGGAGTAATTGCTATGAGTTTTGTTGAGTGTTGTTCATTTTTATTTTGAGTCACTAAAAATTTCAGAATTTTTCAGAAAAAGAAAAAATGTCGAGGAGGGTGTTTCAAGGGGGTTCATCGAGCAAGAAGGCCCCGAGACTCGCGATACGTGAGCTCGACCTTGAACCACTAAGGGAAGCATGAGTACAAGCTTGTGAATGGCCATCAGATCAATTCATGTGTGATGCCGGTTTCAAGGAATAATTCTACGCATACATAAGAAATGTTGACCTTGAGGAATTCGTTTCAGACAAATGCAAGCAATACTATCAACTCACAGATTCTTTCATGCAGAGGTTTGAATTTTCGCTCAATCGTAACAAACCTTTCGTCCTATTTGATTTTTATGACAAATCATATACTTTGGACATAGAGGATTTTAATCATGCATGCAAGATTCAACAATGGGGCAGCTATAGTGATCCGCACAAAACTGAATATAATGATTTTCTTGCTAGCATTACCGTCGGAGAAACTAAAAATATTACACAGGCTACCATGGGGAGCATTCACTTTCCTGCTATACACTATTTTTCTCTATTCAAAGGTAGATGTATTAACGGTAAAACTGAGCATAGCCACCTTTGTGCAACTGGTCTCAGTATTCTTAAGAGTGCAGTAATGGGTGAAAGGCAATATAACTTAGGAGCCAGTATTGCTAGAAGGTTACATAATAATGCTAAGGACGGAGATTTCTTTGGTGGGATTTATGCCACTCATGTAGCTAATTATCTGGGGGTACCCATACGGGTAAATGATATTGAGTTACCACCTGCTTTCCTTGATTTTGAGGCTTTGGTGCGTTTTTAGTTTCTTGAAAGGAACGAACAATCTCTCCAGTACCGACTAATTTTTGATAGACAGCACGCTGTCCATGTTAACCTTCCTGCTCCTGCCTTCTTTAACTTTCAGGAAAAATAGAGATACTTTATAACCAAAGAGGAGGCAACCGAGTACGAGAGAAATGTGGAGGCAGCTCGCCTTCATGCTGTAGTCGTTCAGGTGGTAGCCGCCGCAGCCCAGTACAACCCCAACTATGACTTCGGATATTATCCGGGACATCCATGGCCCTAGACCAACTTAGGCCTAAAGCCTAAACTCGGGGGAGTACATATTTCTCACTGACTTTACATTGATGTTCACACATCCATCTTAACTAGTTGGATACATACTCTTTCATTGTACCATCCATGGTAGTTTATTTCCTTGTTTCGCTTTCTTCTTGAGTGTTTAATTAACTTTGAGAAAAAAAATAGTTCTAGCTCTACCTTCTAGTTGCTTAGTTGTTGCATTAAAAGAAAACCCAAAAAGATCTTTTGTTCTTCTTTTTCTTGTTGGGAGCTTTCCTGTGTAAATAGTTTTTCTCGTTCTTGTTTTGATTTTTTCTTTCTTTGGGTCGTAAGGAGAAGACCACAATGAAAATGTCGAGTGTCTCGCATATGCATTATTGTTTACCTATTAGAGAGCCCATGTTACCTCGTCTTCTCCTTTGAGTTATTGTTTGCAGATTCCAGCTTAGTCCAATGCACATGCACTCTTATTATTATCCAGACCGTTCGGTCATGCAAGTGAAAGGCAATAATGATGATATTTGATGAAAAGATTGAGATGGAGAAAAGTTGGTATCAACTCGACCTAACTTACTTTTGTAAATATGATTAACTCATCGTTTGAATTCAGTTAATTATGGGTGAAACATATTTCCAATGACAATTAGAGATTATAATTACTCATGCCATGCTTAATTAGCTAAGAGTGGATAATGGTTTGTCTTGGGTGCCAACATGCACATTAAAATGGTTGTGATGTAGTATGATGGGATGGATCCTCCTCTGAACGATTCAAGTGGCTGGACTTGGCACGTGTTCATGCATGTAGTTGAAATAAAATCAACATAGCCTCTGCGATATTTATGTTCATAGTGATTTATATCCTACTCATGCTTGCATTCAATGTTGGTTAATCTGAAGGCATGTTGATGACTGTGTTGCTCTCTAGTTGGTCGCTCCCCAGTCTTTTGCTAGCCTTCACTTGTACTAAGCGGGAATACTGCTTGTGCATCCAATCCCTCAAAACCAAAGTTGTTCCATATGAGTCCACCATACCTGCCTATATGCGGTATTTACATGCCGTTCCAAGTAAATCTGCACATGCCAAACTCTAACCTTCAAATAAACATTTTGTTTGTATTCCCAAATCGCTCATGTGGCAACTGGGCTATCAGTATCTTCCATGCTAGGTGGGTTATTCTCACGATATGTGTTGATTCACTATCATTCACGAGAAAGTGGTTGGTAATCAGGATGCCCAGTTCCATGCTCAAAATAAAATAAAAATATAATTAAACAAAACTCCCCCGGGATTGTGTTTGTATGGACAGTACCCGTGGATTCGACTCGTCGTGGAGTGTGATTGATTGGTGGAGGGGGAGTAAAAACTCTATTATTCAGTTGGGAACTGCCTATAATGTATCTAACATGGAAGGTGTTGAAAAAATTTTGGTCGTTATGTGAGCAATGAAAGCATACCTATCAAAAATCATTAATCATTACTTATCTCTGTTTTAAAAACTCGAGCTCTGGCATCCCTGCAAATCAATGCTTCCCTCTGCGAAGGGCCTTTCCTTTTACCTTATTGTTGAGTCATCCTCTTCTCATAAAAGGCACCAGTTAGAGAGCACCACCGTCATTTGTATGCTTTGTTGTTAATTGATATTGAGTATGAGCATGACTGGATCTGTTTCATCGTGAATTACAATGTCTAGTCAGTCCTTGTTCTTTGGAGGTGCTCTGCATTTATATTTTGCGGTCTCAGAAAGGGCTAGCGAGATATCATTTCATCATATTGTATCATGATTGTTTTGATAAATTGTTGTCATCCCAGAGTTATTATTATTGCTTGCTAGTTGATTATGTCATTGATATGAGTAAATGTGAGACCTAAATGTTATTGTGAACGTGGTTAGTCCATGGTCTTTGCTCAAAATCTAAACATCAGGTAGACATATTTACAACAACAAGATCAAACAGAGTTTGTAAAAGTTTTTCTTTATCACTTTCAGTTTATCAACTGAATTGCTTGAGTACAAGCAATGGGTTAAGCTTGGGGGAGTTGATACGTCTCCATCATATCCACTTTTCCAAACTCTTTTGCCCTTGTTTTGGACTCTAATTTGCATGATTTGAATGGAACTAACCCGGACTGATGCTATTTTCAGCAGAATTGCCTTGGTGTTATTTTTGTGCATAAATAGAAGTTCTCGGATTGACCTGAAAATTTACGGAGAATATTTTTAGATTTAATAAAAAATATTGGCGAAATAATCAACCAGAGGGGGGCCACCCATAGGCCACAAGCCTGCCAGACACGGCCACCCCCCTGGCCGTGCCTAGTAGGCTTGTGGGGCCCCTGCTATTCCACCGACCTCAATTCCACTCCTATTTATTCCTATTTCCGGAAAAAAAATCAAGGAGGAGAGTTCATCGCGTTTCACGATACTGAGCCACCGCCACCTCTTGTTCTTCCTCGGGAGACCAGATCTGGAGTTCGTTTTGGGCTCCAGAGAGGGGAAATCGATGCCATCGTCATCACCAATTCCATGATGCTCTCCATCGTTCGTGAGTAATCCCATCGTAGGCTTGCTGGACGGTGATGGGTTGGACGAGATTTATCATGTAATCGAGTTAGTTTTGTTAGGGTTTGATCCCTAATATCCACTATGTTCTGAGATTGACGTTGCTATGACTTTGCTATGTTAATGCTTGTCACTAGGGCCCGAGTGCCATGATTTCAGATCTGAACCTATTATGTTTTCATGAATATACATGTGTTCTTGATCCTATCTTGCAAGTTGTAGACACCTATTACGCATTATGATCCGCATCCCCCTGGGTGACAATAACTGGGATTATTTCCGGTGATTACCGTAGTTTCAGGAGTTCATGTATTCACTAAGTGCTAATGCTTTGGTCCGGTTCTCTATTAAAAGGAGGCCTTAATATCCCTTAGTTTCCATTAGGACCCCACTGCCACGGGAGGGTAGGACAAAAGATGTCATGCAAGTTCTTTTCCATAAGCACGTATGACTATATGTGGAATATATGCCTACATTACTTTGATGAATTGGGGCTAGTTCTGTGTCACCCTATGTTATAATTGTTGCATGATGAATGCCATCCAACATTATTATCCATCACTGATCCATTGCCTACGAGCTTTCCACATATTGATCTTTGCTAAGTTACTTCTCCGTTGCTACTGTTACAATCACTACAAAACTGCTACTGTCACTTTTGCCATCGTTACCGTTACTTCTATACTTCTTTGCTACTAAATACTTTACTGCAGATATTAAGTCTTTCGGGTGTGGTTGAATTGACAACTCAGCTGCGAATACTCGAGAATATTCTTTGGATCCCCTTGTGTCGAATCAATAAATTTAGGTTGAATACTCTACCCTCTAAAAGTGTTGCGATGCCCTATACTTGTGGGTTATCAATGATAATCGTTTATTATCCATACTAGAATTGTATTGATCGGAAACTCAGATACATATGTGGATACATAGACAACACCATGTCCCCTAGTATGCCTCTATTAGACTAGCTCGTTGGTCAAAGATGGTCAAGGTTTCCTAGCCGTGGACATGAGATGTCATTTGATAACAAGATCATATCATTAGGAGAATGATGTGATGGACAAGACCCAAAATATAAACATAGCATATGATTGTGTTAGTTTATTGCTATAGTTTTCTGTATGTCAAGTATTTGTTCCTATAACCATGAGATCATGCAACTCACTAACACCGGAGGAGTACCTTGTGTGTATCAAACGTTGCAACATAACTGGGTGACTATAAAGGCGCTCTACACGTATCTTCGAGGGTGTCTGTTGAGTGGGCATGGATCAAGCTTGGGATTTGTTACTCCGTGTGACGGAGAGGTATCTCAGGGCCCACTCGGTAATACAATATCACAATAAGCCTTGCAAGCAAAGTGACTAAAGAGTTGGCCATGGGATCTTGTATTACGTAATGAGTAAAGAGACTTGCTGGTAACGAGATTCAACTAGGTATAGTGATACCAACGATCAAACCTCGAGCGAGTAACATACTGAAGAACAAAGGGAACGACATACAGGATTAACTGAATCCTTGACATAGAGGTTCAACCGATAAAGATCTTCGTAGAATATGTCAGAACTAATACGGGCATCCAGGTCCCGCTATTGGTTATTGATCATAGATTTGTCTCGGTCATGTCTACATAGTTCTCGAACCCATAGGGTCTGCACACTTAAGGTTCGGTGACATTTGAGTAGTATTGAGTTATGTATGGTGGTGATCGAAGGTTTTTCGGAGTCCCGGATAAGATCACGGACGTCACGAGGAGCTCCGGAATGGTCCGAAGATAAAGATTGATGTATAGCAAGTCCCGTTTTGGTCACCAGAAAAATTTGGGTATTTCCGGTAGTGTATCGGGGGTGCCGAGAGGCCATCGGGAGGGGCCACCCACGCCGGGAGGCCACATGGGCCTTAGGGGTGGCGCACCAGCCCTTAGTGGGCTGGGCAAGCCAGCCCCAAGGGCCCATGCGCTTAGAGGTGGGGGAAAAGGGAAAAAACCAAGTGGGGGAAAGGATTCCAAGTAGGATTGGAATCCTACTTGGAGTAGGATTGGAGGTGGACTCCTCCACCTCGTCCTTCAGTCAACTCCTAGGGGAAACCCTAGGAGAGCCGGCCCCTCCCCTCCCTCCTATATATATTGGAGGGGAGAAAGGGCAGCCGCACCCAACCCTAAGCCACGGTGCAGCCCTCTCTCACCACTAGATTGTCTCCCCTAGTTTTAGGCGGTGCTTAGGCGAAGCCTTGTCAGAATAGTTCCACCACCACCGCTGCCACGCCGTTGCGCTTCCAGAGTTCTCATCTACCTCTTGCTGGATCAAGAAGGCGGATATCGTCATTGAGCTGTACTTGTGTTGAACGCGGAGGTGCCATCCGTTTGGCGCTAGATCATAAGGACCATGATTGGATCGCGGGACGGATCGTGATTGGATCGCGGGACGGACTGTGATCGGATCACGGGACATCTAGCATTATGGATCGTGAAGACGTTCGACTACATCAACCATGTTTCCTAATGCTTCTCGCTTAGCGATCTAAAAGGGTATGTAGATCCACTCTCCCTCTCGTATATGCTCATCACCATGGATAGATCTTACGTGTGCATAGGAATTTTTTGTTTCCCATGCAACGTTCCTCTACGGTGGCATCATGAGCTAGGTCTATGCGTAGATGAGATCACGAGCAGAACACAAAGGAGTTTGTGGGCGTTGATGCTCAGATTGTTTCCTCCCTTGGTTTTTTCTTGATTCAACGGTATTGTGGGATGAAGCGGACCGGTCCAACCTTACTCGTACGCTTATGAGAGACTGGTTCCATCAACTCACATGTGACTTTGTTGCATAAAGATTGCTGGCGGGTGTTTGTCTCTCCTACTCTAGTTGGATCGGATTCGACAAAGGTGGTCCTTGAGAAGGTTGAATAGCAATTTGTGTATCACCGTTGTGGTTTTGTGTAGGTAAGAATCGTTCTTGCTAGATACCAATTGCAGCCACGTAAAACATGCAACAACAATTAGAGGACGTCTAACTTATATTTGCAGGGTATGTTGTGATATGATATGGCCTATTACATGATGAGATATATGTGATGTATGAGATGATCATGTTTTGTATAGAATATCAGGACTTGCATGTCGATGAGTACGGCAACCGGCAGGAGCCATAGGGTGTCTTTAATTATTGTATGACCCGCATGTCAATCATTAAGCGCTATGTAATGTTTTACTTTATCGGTAAGCGGTAGCAATAGTAGTAGAAGCATGGTGGGCGTGACAACCCCGATGGCGACACGTTGATGGAGATCATGGTGTCATGCCGGTGATGATGGAGATCATGTCGGTGCTTTGGAGATGGAGATCAAAAGCACAAGTTCATGGCCATATCATGTCTCTTATGATTTGCATGTGATGTTAATCCTTTTATGCATCTTATTTTTCTTAGGAAGATGGTAGAATTATAAGGTGATCCCTCACTAAAATTTCAAGATAAAATTGTGTTCTCCCCGAGTGTGCACCATTGTGAAAGATCATCGTTTTGAAGCACCACATGATGATCGGGTGTTATAGACTCTACATTCACATACAACGGGTGCAAGCCAATGTTGCACGTACGAAACACTCGGGTCAAACTTGATGAGCCTAGCATGTACAGACATGGCCTCGGAACACAAGAGACCAAAACGTCGAACATGAGTCATATAGTAGATATGATCAACATGGAGATGTTCACCATTGAAACCACCTCATCTCACGTGATGATCGGACTTGGGTTGGCGAATTTGGATCATGTAGCACTCGGATGATTGGAGGGATGTCAATTTGAGTGGGAGTTCTTAAGTAATATGATTAATTCAACTCATTGTCATGAACATAGTCGAAAGTTGTCTTTGCAAAATTATGTTGTAGATCAATAGCTCACGTTGTATCTCCCCTGTGTTTTTATACATTCCTAGAGAAAATAGAGTTAAAAGATGGTGGTAGCAATTATGTAGACTGGGTCCGTAACTGAGGATTGTCCTCATTGCTGCACATAAGGCTTATGTCCTTGATGCACCGCTCGGTGTGCGCCACCCCCTCTAGCATCGTTTGTGGATGTTGTGACCATCTGACAGGCACGTTGTGATGACAATTTGATAGTTCAATGTGTCATGCATTACGCATTAGAATTGAGGCTCCAAAGACATTTTGAACGTCACGGAGCATATGAGATGTTCCAAGAGATGGAATTAAGATTTTAGGCTCGTGCCCGTGTTGAGAGGTATGAGACCTCCAATAAGATTCATTTTCCTGCAAGATGAAAGGAGAATATGTCAATCAATGAGCATGTGCTCAGATTGTCTGGGTGCTACAATCGCTTGAATCGAGTGGGAGTTGATCTTCTAGATAAGATAGTGATTGATATAGTTCTCCAAGTCACTGCCACACAGCTATTGGAGCTTCGTGATGAACTATAAATATGCCACGGATGGAAAAGATGATCCCTGAGCTATTCGTGATGCTTGACACCGCAAAGGTAGAAATCAAGAAGGAGCATCAAGTGTTGATGGTTAGTAAAACCGCTAGTTTCAAGAAGGAAAAACTTCAAGAATGACAAGCCAGATGCCGATCCACTGAAGAAACCCAAGGTTGAACCCAAAGCCGAGACTGAGTGCTTCTATTATGAGAAGAACGGTCGCTGAAGCGGAACAACCCTAGATACATGGTAGATAAGAAGGCTGGCAACGTCAACAGAAGTATATTTGATAAACGTGTTATTGATGTGTACCTTACTAGTACTCCCAGTAGCACTTGGGTATTAGATACCGGTTCAGTTGCTAAATGTTAGTAACTCGAAACAAAAGCTACGATATAAACGAAGACTAGCTAAGGGCGAGGTGACGATGTGTGTTGGAAGTGTTTCCAAGGTTGATGTGATCACCATCGCACACTCTCTCTACCTTTGGGATTAGTGACGAACCTAAATAAATGTTATTTGGTGTTTGCGTTGAGCATGAACGTGATTAGATCGTGTTTATTGCAAAACGGTTATTCATTTAAGTTAGAAAATAATGGTTATTCTATTTACATGAATAATACCTTCAATGGTCATGCACCCAATGAGAATGGTTTATTGAATATTGATCGTAGTAATACACATGTTCATAATATTGATGCCAAAAGATGCAAAGTTAATAATGACAGTACCACATACTTGTGCCACTGCCGCTAAAGGTCATATTGGTGTAAATCGTATGAAGAAACTCCATACTGATGGATCTTTAGACTCACTCGATTTCAAATCGATTGAGACATGCGGACCATGCCTTTTGGGCAAGATGATTAAGACCCCGTTTTCCGGTTTGATGGGGCGGGAAAGTGACTTATTGGAAATGATGTATGCGATTCAATGAGTGTTAAAGTGTGCACTGGGTATCAATATTTTCTTACCTTCAATGATGATTTGAGTAGATATGGGTATATTGACTTAATGAAACACAAGTCTGAATCGTTTGAAAAGTTCTCACAAATTCAGAGTGAAGTTTGAGATCATCGTGACAAGAAGATAAAATGTCTACGATATGATCGTGGAGGTGAATATCTGAGTTACGAGTTTTGTATACAACTTAAGACAATGTGGAAGTTGTTTCACAACTCACT
Organism: Hordeum marinum; assembly: GCA_022496015.1. NCBI lineage: Eukaryota > Viridiplantae > Streptophyta > Magnoliopsida > Poales > Poaceae > Hordeum > Hordeum marinum. The sequence continues at coordinate 5,485,834 of JAAAWK010001151.1, read as the reverse complement.
CCACCCGGAACACCATAGTGTGATGGTGTGTCCGTACATCATAGTCGTGCTCTATTGGATATGGTGCATACTATGATGTCTTTTATCGTTTTGCCACAATCGTGGGGTTATGCATTAGAGACAACTAAATTCACTATTAAATAGGGCACCATCTAATCCGTTAAGATGACACCTTATGAATTATGGTTTGGCAGAAACCTAAGCTGTCATTTCTCAGAGTTTGGGAATGCGACACTTAAGTCTGATAAGCTCGAACCCAAAGCGGAGAAGTGCATCTTCATAGGATACCCTATGGAAATAGTTGGGTATACCTTCTATCTCATATCCGAGGGCAAAGTGTATGTTGCTAAAAACGGGTCCTTTCTCGAGAAAGAGTTTCTCTCGAAAGAATTGAGTGGGAGGAAAGTAGAACTTGATGAGGTTCTTGAACCATCACTTCAGTTGGATAGTAGCACAACATAGAAAGATGTTCTGCGATGCCTACACCAAGTGAAGAGGAAGCAAATGATGATGATCATGAAGCTTCGGATCAAGTTACTACCGAACCTCATGGGTTGACAAGGACTCGTACCGCCCCTAAGTGGTGCATCAATCCTGTCTTGGAGGTCATGTTATTAGACATCGGTGAACTGATACGTCTCTAACATATCTATAATTTTTGCTCGTTCCATCCTGTTATATTATCATTGTTGGATGTTTTACAATGATTTTACCACAACTTCATATTATTTTTGGTACTAACCTATTAACCCAGAGCCCAGTGTCGGTTTCTGTTTTTTCCTTGTTTTTGAGTTTTACAGAAAAGGAATACCAAATGGAGTCCAAACGGAATAAAAAATTACGATGATTTTTTATGAACCAGAAGAGACCCATGAAGCATCAGAGTTGGGCCAGAAGATCCATGAGGTAGTCACAAGCCACAGGGGTGCCCCTAGGGCGCGCCCCCAGGCTTGTGACTCCCTCGTGGCCCATCCGGACTTGTTTCCACCGCCATAAATTCCTATAAATATAGAAACCTCCGAAAATAAACCTAGATCGGGATTTCTACCGTCGCAAGCCTCTAGATCCACGGAAAACCAATCGGGAGCCCGTTCCGGCACCCTGTCAGAGGGGGAAACCATCACCGGAGGTCATCTTCATCATCCCGATGCTCTCCATGATGAGGAGGGAGTAGTTCACCCTCGGGGCTGAGGGTATGTATCAGTAGCTATGTGTTTGATCTCTCTCTCTCTCTCGTGTTCTTGATATGGCACGATCTTGATGTACCGCGAGCATTATTGATATAGATGAATCATATGGATTTTCCCCTCTCTATCTTGTTGTGATGAATTGAGTTTTCCCTTTGAAGTTTTCTTATAGGACTGAGTCTTTAAGGATTTGAGAACACTTGATGTATGTCTTGCGATGGGATATCTGTGGTGACTATGGGATGTTCTATTGATTCACTTGATGTATGTTTTGGTGATCAACTTGTGGGTTCCGTGACCTTGGGAATCTATGCATAGGGATTGGCACATGTTTTCGTCTTGACTCTCCGGTAGAAACTTTGGGGCACTCTTTGAAGTTCTTTGTGTTGGATTGAATATAATGAATATGAAATTGTGTGATGCATATCATATAATCAAGCCCACGGGTACTTGTGGTGACATTGGAGTATCTAGGTGACATTAGGGTTTTGGTTGATGTGTATCTTAAGGTGTTATCTTAGTACGAACTCTAGGGCTGTTCGTGACACTTATAGGGATAGATCATAAGATTGATCAGAAAATATAACTTTGAGGTGGTTTCGTACCCTACAATAATTTCTATGTTTGTTCTCCGCTATTTGTGACTTTGGAGTGGACTCTTTGTCACACGTGAGGGATTTACATATGATTCAACTATGTTAGTATTGTTGATAGAACTTGCACTAGTGAAGGTATGAACACTAGGCCTTGTTTCTAAGCATTGAATACTGTTTGTGCTCACTTTTGTTATTAGTTACCTTGCTGTTTTTATATTTTCAGATTACAAAAACCTATATCTACCATCCATATTACACTTGTATCACCATCTCTTCGCCGAACTAGTGCACCTATACAATTTACCATTGTATTGGGTGTGTTGGGGACACAAGAGACTCTTTGTTATTTGGTTGCAGGGTTGCTTGAGAGAGACCATCTTCATCCTACACCTCTCACGGATTGATAAACCTTAGGTCATCCACTTGAGGAAAAATTGCTACTGTCCTACAAAACTATGCGCTTGGAGGCCCAACACGAGTGTACAAGAAGAAGGTTGTGTAGTAGTCATCAAGCTCTTTTCTGGCACCGTTGCCGGGGAGGTGAGTGCTTGAAGGTATATCTTTAGATCTTGCAATTGAATCTTTTAGTTTCTTGTTTTTCACTAGTTTGGTTTTATAAAACAAAACTACAAAAAATGAAATTGAGGTTGCCTCATATGCTTCATCTTTTTAATGTCTTTCGTGAAAATAATGGAAAGGAAAATTGTGCTCAAGTGTTAGAAGAAGAAGTTATTAAATGTTTGGCACTAAATCTTTGAGTTATGAGCATGATTGCAATGTTGTTAGTATGAATTCTTTGAATATCCATAGTACTAATGATGATTGCACTAGCCATGATAAAAATATTTCTTATAAGCATGTCAATTTTTGTGGAGTGCATAGAGTTTGTCAAGACATGCCTAAAAGGGAAGATAGATTTTGTAAGAGGCATAAGTATGTAGAAACTAAATGGTTGCAAGAGAGGCTATATGTTTGTGCTAAAAGACTTAATATTACTCGCCGTCCTTGTGAAATTTGCAATGAAAGTGGTCATTTTAATTTCCAATGTGAAATATTTCATGATCGAATTGTCTCCAAAAATTGTTATAACCTCATTACCCTTGAGCATCATAATGAACTTAGTCTATTCTTGGGGTATGAAGAAATGAAACATGAAACTAAGGATGTTCCAACTTGGGTTCTCCTGAAAATGATTGATTTTGATCTAAATGAAATCTACATGTATTGCGTGGTAAATTGCATTGAGAATCCTTATATTGCCAATTACTTAAATACAAGAAAACAATTAGAAGAGGAAGAGAATACTAATGAAGGGGAAGAGGTTTCCCAATGTCCTCCTGTTTTTTCTTATGATAAATCAGGTAACGAGGAGAAGCTTTTTATTCAACCAACCTCTTAAAAAATAAGTTTGGAGGAATTAAATAAAGCCACACATAATGTGGTGAAGAATAAGAAAAGAAGGAAAAGTAAAGGTAAAGAGGCATCTCTCCCAAATAATGTTGCTCCCATTATTGATAGGCCTCATGAGAATGAATCAAAAATAGTTGTGGATGATTTTTTTATGCCTATTGCTTGTTGTGATAATTATGGTTGGGAATTTAATGATACTTCTTATAATCTTGAAAATATTCATGGCATCAACTTGGAGGATGATGATAATAATTGCTGTACTATTAGTGCTATTCATACCATTAATGATGAGAGTGATTATGTTTATGATATACAAAGCCACAAGCTTGGGGATGCTATGTTTGATGAAAATGACATGTTTGAGAATTTATTTGCTGCAATTAATGTTTGTCCCAATCTTGGGGATGCTATGCTAAATGAAGATGATCTTTTTATTCTCCCTACTTTGAATGATCAAATTTGTTATAATGATTGCATGCCTCCTACTTATGATGATTGTTGTGATGATACTTATGCAAGAAAAGGAGTGATGATTACTATTATGATACTTGTCATAATTATGAATATCCTTTTACTAAATATTACTGTTTTAGTGCGGAACCAATTTGTAGTATTCAAGTGTTTTATGACACTCCCAGTATTAGTCATGAGAAGAAAAATTGCTTATGAGCAGAGTAGTAAAATTTCTATGCTTGTAGATCATGAAAAGAATGCTTTATGTGCTGGTTATATTGTGGAATTCATTCATTATTCTACTGAAAATTATTATGAGGGAGGAACATATGCTTATAGGAATTGCAATAATATCAAGTTTCCTCTCTATGTGTTCTAATTCTTGAAGATATGCTTATTTTCCCTTCCTATGCTAGATGATTCTTGCTCCCATAAATTGTTTGCTCAAAAAATCCCTATGCATAGGAAGTGGGTTAGAATTAATGTGATGAGATTCATGATGCTCTTTTGCATGTTTCAATTACTATTCCTATGTGAGCATCATTAAAATCATCATGCCTAGCTAAAAGGCATTAAATAAAAGCGCTTGTTGGGAGAAAACCCAACACTTTTAATTTATGTTTTTGCATGTTCACATGATTAAGCTACTATATTAATCATGTTTTGTGTCTTTTATTTCAATAAAGATCCAAGCAAAGCCTTTAGGATAGTGTGGATACTTGCTTGTTTGATTCTGTGCAAAAACAGAAAGTTTTGCGTCTAGTATATGAATTATATGATTATACTGGAGAATAAAAAAATTATGAAATTTTTACACAAAATTTATATGAAAGTTCCTTGAGCTTTACTATTTTTTCAGAATTGTTAGAGTCAGGGAAGTTTGGTGATCATTCAGATCTTTACAGACTATTCTGTTTTTGACAGATTCTGTTTTGCATGCATAGTTTGCTTGTTTCAAGTGTTCCTATAGCTTATATTTAGTAATATAAATTGTGGCAATGAGGTAATACAATATTTATCATGTGATAACAATTATGGATCTTCTATTGATAGTACCTAAGTGAATGATCTATCTTTATTACACTAACTCTTCTCACGAAGTTCCGTTAAGTTTTGTGTCATTGAAGTTTTCAAGTTTTGGGTGAGACACCGATATAAGAAGAATAAGGAGTGACAAGAACCTAATATTGGGGATGACCAAGGCACCCCTAAGGTAATATTCAAGGAAGACTCAAGCGTCTAAGCTTGGGGATGCCCCGGAAGGCATCCCCTCTTTCGTCTTCAATACTAATGGTATATCTTACTTGGAGCTATATTTTTATTCATCACATAATATGAGTTTTGGTGATTTTATTTTGTTGTTATATTTTAGGTGTTATTTATAATATTGTTCTTTTAATAAAAAGTTCCAAGAATTGCCTTACGATGCTTGCATTGCATGTTTTGATGTGTGCTATGTAAAAAACAGAAACTTTGGCTATAGTGTTTGAATTTTCATATTTTACTGGAACGTGGAAAGCTTTTGAAATTTTGACACAGCGATTTAATATAAATTTTATAGCATTTACTAAATTTTCATAATTGTTTGAGTTACATAAGTACACTGTTTTCATAAATTGCTACAGACCGTTCTGTTTAGACAGATTGCTGCCATAGTTTTGTTATCTACTTATACTATAGTTTACATAGCCTATATTGGTAGATATAAATTGTGGAAATGATAGTATACAGTAACTAATGTTTGAAAATTATTATGCAACTTGTCTTGGCAGTACATAAAGAGCTGATTTATTATTATGTGTACTAACCTATCTCACGAGTTCTTTTTGAGTTTTGTGTGGATGAAGTTTTTGAGGATAGGTGAAACCGGGATATGAGAGGATTGAACAAGATACAAAAGCTCAAGCTTGGGGATTCCCAAGGCACCCCAAGTAAATATATCAAGAACTCTCAAGCATCTAAGCTTGGGGATGCTACGCATCCCACCTCTCTTCATCAACAATTATCGGTTAGCCTATGTTGAGCCTAAATTTTTATTCGTTCACATGATGCGTGCTATTCTTGGAGTGTTCTTTTTATTTTGCTTTCTGTTTGAGTAAAGTACTTAAGATCTGAAAATATTTATTGATGGAGAGAGAGAGAGAGAGTCCTCACATAGCTCGTTAATTGTTTGACTACTCATATCCTTTGAGAGTAGCTTGTCATTTGCTCATGTGCTTTACTTAAAATTGTTTGAGCTTATCGAAAAAATAATGGCAATACTAGAAACTAGTCCCAAAGTGATAGATATCCTAGGAGGATATAATAAAAACTTTCATGAAGATCATGGTACAAATTAAACTTGATTCTTTGTAATAGTTTTGAAACATGATGATAGTAATATGTGAGTCATGTTAGTGAGTAATTATGCTTAGTAAGAATATTGGTTATAAGGTTTGTGATTCCCTATGCATGCACGAAAGTCAATAGTTATGCAATGAAGTTACATCCTACTTTTGGGGCATTATTCGGTGTTAGTTATGACTCAATGCTCACTTATATGATTTTTCATTCCTCGGTGTGGTTGCTTCCTAATCTATTTGCTATCCTTCATTTGTACTAAGTAGAAATACTACTTGTGCATCCAAAGTCCTTAAACCAAGTTTTGCCTTATGAGTCCACCATACCTACCTATATGCAGTATTTCCATGCCGTTCCCAGAAAATTTGTATGTGCCATCTCTAAATCTTCAAAATAAATTTTCTCTTTTATGTGCCCGTACCGCTCATGAAACGGTGGAGAGCATCCAATATTTTTCCATGCTAGTTGTGTTATTCTCACGATATGTGTTGATTCACTATCATTCACAACAAAGTGGCTGGTATTTGGGATGCCCAGTCCCATGCTCAAAAATCAAATCAAAATATAATGAAACAAAACTCCCCCAGGAATGTTGTTGGTATGGACGGTACCCGTGGATTCGGCTCGCCGTGGAGTGTGATTGATTGGTGGAGGGGGGTAAAGATTTTACTATTCTGTTTGGGAACCGCCTATAATGTATCTAGCATGGAAAGTATTGTGAGCCACTTCGTCATTTTCGTTGACAGGAAAAGCATGCCACTCAAAATATTTTTCTCTCTCAATACAAACCTTGAGCTCTGGCACCTCTTCAAATCCCTACTTCCCTCTACGAAGGGCCTATCTATTTACTTTATGCAGTTTTTATTTTTGCTTTGAGTCTCCATCTTCTCTTATAAGCACCAACTGGGGGCACTATGATCGTACTTGAGCATTGGGCATAACTAATATTTGAGTCTGTTTCATGAATGGATCAATGATTGAGCATGATGGGCTAGGGATAACTTTATTTAATGTTGATATTTTGAAAGACATGGTTTGCTTGTTGACATGCTTGAGTATTGAAGTCATTATGTTAAAAGTAGACTATTGCTTTGAATTATTTACAAAGTCCAAATATCCATGCTATACAAAGAAGAAAAGAATATGATGAACATGTTAGGCAGCATTCCACATCAAAAATTGTGTTTTTATAATTTACCTACTCGAGGACGAGCAGGAATTAAGCTTGGGGATACTGATACGTCTCCAACGTATCTATAATTTTTTCTTGTTCCATGCTGTTATATTATCATTATTGGATGCTTTACAATCATTTTACCACAACTTTATATTTTTTCGGACTAAGCTATTAACCCAGAGCCCAGTGCCAGTTTTTATTTTTTCCTTGTTTTTGAGTTTTACAGAAAAGGAATATCAAACGGAGTCAAAACGGAATAAAAATTTACGGTGAGTTTTTATGGACCAAAAGAGACCCATGGAGCATCGGAGTTGGGCCAGAAGATCCACAAGGCAGTCAGAATCCACAAGGGTGCCCCCTAGGGCACGCCCCCAGGCTTGTGACTCCCTCATGGCCCATCCTGACTTGTTTCCACCGCCATAAATTCCTATAAATATAGAAACCTCCGAAAATAAACCTAGTTTGGGAGTTCCGCCGCCGCAAGCCTCCAGAGCCACGAAAAAACAAACGGGAGCCCGTTCCGGCACCCTCCTGGAGGGGGAAACCATCACCGAAGGCCATCTTCATCATCCCGACGCTCTCCATGACGAGGAGGGAGTAGTTCACCCTCGAGGCTAAGGGTATGTACCAATAGCTATGTGTTTGATCTCTCTCTCTCTCTCGTGTTCTTGAGATGGCACGATCTTGATGTACCGCGAGCATTATTGATATAGATGAATCATATGGAGTTTTCCCCTCTCTATCTTGTTGTGATAAATTGAGTTTTCCCTTTGAAGTTCTCTTATCGGATCGAGTCTTTATGGATTTGAGAACACTTGATGTATGTCTTGCGATGGGATATTTGTGGTGACAATGGGATGTTCTATTGATTCACTTGATGTATGTTTTGGTGATCAACTTGTGGGTTCCGTGACCTTGGGAATCTATGCATAGGGGTTGGCACATGTTTTTGTCTTGACTCCCCGGTAGAAAATTTGGGGCACTCTTTGAAGTTCTTTGTGTTGGATTGAATATAATGAATTTGAAATTGTGTGATGCATATCGTATAATCAAGCCCACGAGTACTTGTGGTAACATTGGAGTATCTAGGTGACATTAGGGTTTTGGTTGATGTGTATCTTAAGGTTTTATCTTAGTACGAACTCTAGGGCTGTTCGTGACACTTATAGGGATAGCTCATAAGATTGATCAGAAAAGATAACTTTGAGGTGGTTTCGTACCCTACAATAATTTCTACGTTTGTTCTCCTCTATTTGTGACTTTGGAGTGGACTCTTTGTCGCACGTGAGGGATTTACATATGATTCAACTATGTTAGTATTGTTGAAAGAACTCACACTAGTGAAAGTATGAACCCTAGGCCTTGTTTATAAGCATTGCAATACCATTTGTGCTTACTTTTGTTATTAGTTACCTTGATGTTTTTATATTTTAAGATTACAAAAACCTATATCTACCATCCATATTACACTTGTATCACCATCTCTTCGCCGAACTAGTGCACCTATACAATTTTCCATTGTATTGGGTGTGTTGGGGACACAAGAGACTCTTTGTTATTTGGTTGCAGGGTTGCTTGAGAGAGACCATCTTCATCCTACAACTCTCATAGATTGATAAACCTTAGGTCATCCACTTGAGAGAAAATTGCTACTATCCTACAAAACTTTGTGCTTGGAGGCCCAACACGAGTCTACAAGAAGAAGGTTGTGTAGTAGACATCATGAACCTGCAAGCTATGAAGAAGCGATGGTGGGCTTGGATTCTAACAAATGGCTAGGAGCCATGAAATCCGAGAAAGGATCCATGTATGAAAACCGAGTATGGACTTTGGTAGACTTGCCCGTTGAACGACGGGTCGTTGAGTACAAATGGACCTTTAAGAAGAAGACACACGCTGACGGTGAATGTCACCATTTATAAAGATTGACTTGTCGCAAAGAAGATTCCAACAAGTTCAAGGAGTTGACTACGATGAGACTTTCTCACCCGTAGCAATGCTAAAGTATGTTAGAATTATGTTAGTAGTTGCTGCATTTTTCAATTATGAAATCTGGCAGATGGATGTCAAAACATAGTTTCATCAGCGATTTCCTTAAGGAAAGGTTGTATGTGATACAACGATAAGGTTTTGTTAGTCCTAAGGACGCTAAAAGGTATGCAAGCTCCAGTGATCTTTCTATGGGCTAGAGCAAGCATCTCGGAGTTGGAATATACGCTTTGATGAGGTGATAAAAGTTTTTGGGTTTATACAAAGTTTATGAGAAATTTGTATTTACAAGAAAGTGAGTGGGAGCACTATATAATTTCTGATAAGTATATGTGGACATATTGTTGATCGGAAATGATGTAGAATTTTTGGAAAGCATAAACGGTTGTTTGAAAAGAGTTTTTCAAAGGAAGACCTAGATAAAGCTACTTAATTGTTGGGCATCAAGATCTATAGAGGTAGATCAAGACACTTGATGAGACTTTAAATGAGAACATACCTTGACAAGATTTTGAAAGATTTAAATATGGATCAGTCAAAAAAGGAGTTTTTGCCTAATTTGTAAGGTGTGAAGTTGAGTAAGACTCAAAGCTCGACCATGGTAGAAAAAAGAGAAAGGACGAAGGTCGTCCCCTATTTTCCTTAGCCATAGGCTCTATATAGTACGCCATGCTGTGTAGCGCACCTGTGTGTGTCTTGCCATGAGTCTGTGAAGGGGTACAAAAGTGATACAGGAGTGGATCATTGGACAGCAGTCAAAATTATCCTTAGTAACTAGTGGACTAAGGAAATATATCTTGATTATGGAGGTGATAAAGAGTTCGTCATAAAGGGATACGTCGATGCAAGCTTTAACACAATTTCCGATGACTCTTAGTAGCATTCCGGATACATATAATGGAGCAGCCATTTGGAATAGCTCCAAGTGGAGCGCGGTAGCAATATCTATAGTATGACATAGATTTGCAAAGTACATACGGATCTGAATGTCGCAGACCCGTTGACTAAAGCATCTCTCACATGCAAAACATGTTCGAACCACAGAACTCATTGGGTGTGAGATTCATAACAATGTAAATCACATAGCGATGTGACCTAGATTTTTGACTCTAGTGCAACTGGGAGACTGTTGGAAAAATGCCCTAGAGGCAATAATAAATTAGTTATTATCATATTTCCTTGTTCAATAAATTGTTTATTATCCATGCTAGTATTGTATTGATCAAAAACTCATATACATGTGTGGATACATAGACAACACCATGTCCCTAGTATGCCTCTAATAGACTAGCTCGTTGATCAAAGATGGGCAGGGTTTCCTAGCCATAGACATGAGATGTCATTTGATAACGGGATCGCATAATTAGGAGAATGATGTGATGGACAAGACCCAAACTATAAACATAGCATATGATCGTGTGTTTTTATTGCTATAGTTTTCTGCATATCAAGTATCTGTTCCTATGACCATGAGATCACGCAACTCACTAACGCCGGAGGAGTACCTTGTGTGTATCAAATGTCGCAGTATAATTGGGTGACTATAAAGGTGCTCTACAGGTATCTCCGAGGGTGTCTGTTGAGTGGGCACGGATCAAGACTGGGATTTGTTACTCCGTGTGACGAAGAGGTATCTCAGGGCCCACTCAGTAATACAACATCACAATAAGCCTTAAAAGCAATGTGACTAAATAGTTAGCCACGGGATCTTGTATTACGAAACGAGTAAAGATACTTGCCGTTAACGAGATTCAACTAGGTATAGAGATACCAACGCTCGAATCTCGGGCGAGTACTGAAGAACAAAGGGAACGACATATGGGATTAACTGAATCCTTGACATAGAGGTTCAACCAATAAAGATCTTCATAGAATATGTTGGAACCAATATGGGCATCCAGGTCCCGCTATTGGTTATTGATCGTAGAGGTCTCTCGGTCATGTCTACATAGTTCTCGGACCCGCGGGGTCTGCACACTTAAGGTTCAATGACGTTTCAGTAGTATTGAGTTATGTATGGTGGTGACCGAAGGTTGTTCGGAGTCCCGGATGAGATCTCGGATGTCACGAGGAGCTCCAGAATGGTCCGGAGGTAAAGATTGATGTATAGGAAGTCCTGTTTTGGTCACCAGAAAAGTTTCGGGTATTTCTAGTAGTGTATCGGGGGTGCCGGGAGGCCGTCGGGAGGGGCCACCCACGCCGGGAGGTCACATGGGCCTTAGGGGTGGTGCACCATCCCTTAGTGGGCTGGGAAATCCATCCCCAAGGGCCCATGCGGCTAGAGGTGGGGGAAAAGGAAAAAAGACCCAAGTGGGGGAAGGGATTCCAAGTAGCATTGGAATCCTACTTGGAGTAGGATTGGAGGTGGACTCCTCCACCTCCTCCTTCGGCCGACTTCTAGAGGAAACCCAAGGGGCAACGGCCCCTTCCCTCCCTCCTATATATATTGGAGGGGAGAGAGGGCAACTGCACCCAACCCTAATTCACGGTGCAGCCCTCTCTCCCCACTAGATCGTCTCCCCTAGTTTTCGGCGATGCTTAGGCGAAGCCCTGCCGGAATAGTTCCACCACCGCTGCCGCCATGACGTCGCGTTGCCGGAGTTCTTATCTACCTCTCCTCTCCCTCTTGCTGGATCAATAAGGCGAAGATCGTCATCGAGCTGTACATGTGCTGAACGCGGAGGTGTCGTCCGTTCAGCGCTATATCAGAAGGACCGTGATTGGATCGCGGGACGGATCGTTATTGGATCGCGGACGGATTGTGATCAGATCGTGGGACGGCTAGCAATTTGGATCATGAAGACGTTCGAGTACATCAAACCACTATTCTTAACACTTCCCGCTTAGCGATCTACAAGGGTACGTAGATCCACTCTCCCTCTCGTAGATGCTCATCACCATGGAAAGATCTTGCGTGTGCATAGGAATATTTTTGTTTCTCATGCAACATTTCCCTACATGGTGCTAGGGTATGATCGGATAGCTATAGTTCGATGCTAGGGTTTGGAGAGGTGCTGCGGGGTTTTGAGCCAGTCAGCGGGGTTATTTTAGGTTTGACCAACTTTCCAAATGACCTTAACTAAATCAAAAAAATCAAATAAATATGAAACCTTCGCGGGTCGTTGTTTTATAAGACATATTTACCACTAAAAAATATAAACTTGGTTTAGGGGTCATTTTTATGGAAAATCTTTTTTTTGAGGTGATCTACCTTTTCCAAGTTCAAACGAGCATAACTAATTCAAAAAAGGAAGACATGCGCACAATGCCGTTGTATGTGACATGGTTATGACAAATAATAATAACCAAATAATAACGTTTTATGAACATTTACATGAAAACTCCTTCACAAAAATGAGCTATCACGTACGAGGTTGTATAGAGTACGAGAAGAGAGTGATAATTGGTTTAGGTTTACGATTTTTATTAAAACAAGAAAATCACCAAAGCTTCATCTGAGTGCCAATAAGAAGGATCTGAACTTATTTTTTCATTATCCAAATTTTGTCATGTGTAAGAATTCAAATTTTGCCGACATCATCATCAGCATCATTATCATCAACAACAAAGCCTTTAGTCCCTAACTATAATTCAAATTTTGCAAACATCACATCACAAATGGACTTGAAATGTTGTCTCGAATTACGAATTATTACAAATCCTTAAAATTGAATGGTTAGTTCAAATTCAAATTTCGCCTCTAGTTTTGAAGGGACCCAATTTTGAATTATTACAAAGCCTTAAAGTTCAAAGTTTACAACATGCATTCAACATTCAAAGTTCACATCTTTGCCTTGCTCCTTGTGTTCCTAGACGGTTTAACAGATTTGCTCCTAGTTTCCCTAGTTGGGATATCCACCTTTTTCTTCTTCTTCTTCACTTCGGTTGGTGGTTGTCGAGGTGCTAGCCTTTTCTCTCATTTTCCTTCAATTTCCCTAGAGCTAGATCAAACAAAAAAGATTATAAGCCAGCGATAAAAAACAGAATAAATGCACAAAAAGGGAAGGTTGGTGCACACATACCAAGCTGCCGACAGTGCTAATTCAGTTGCTTCATTCTCCTCTAATGCTGCATGATCCTCTGGATTAGCTGCAATCTGCTCTGTTTCTTCATCCTCCTGTGGATTAGCTGCAATCTCCTCTAATGCTTCATCCTCCCCTGCATTAGCTGCAATCTGCTCTAATGCTTCATCCTCCCGTGCATTAGCTGCAATCTGCTCTAAGGATGCATCCTCCCCCGCATCAGCTGCAATCTGCTCTAATGCTGCATCCCCCTACATTAGCTGAAATGTGCTCTAGTGTTGCATTATCCTCTACATTTGTTGTTGTCCATTGTTCCTCTTCTCCAAATGAAGCATCCACTAGATTGGTACATTTCCTAGCAATGTGCCCTAGGGTTCCACATTTTTTGCACTTATGATGTCTTTTTACACGGCCCACTTCACCTCTTCTGATCATGTTCTTCCTTGGTCTTCCTGGTGGCCTAGTTAGTACATGAGAATGTAGTTTGAGCCATGGATCTACTATGTTCCATTGGTCTTTTCCCAAGAGTGTAAGCACATTGGAAGCATAAGCAGCCCTGAATCTGGCAACAAAAATATATTCAGAGATGTATTGATCAACTTCACCATCTTCACCATCGATAACAGTCATCAGATGTAGGGCATGTATTCATGGCTTTCCACAGAGCTGATTTTACCTACAACTACATTCCCTAGTTGCTAGGTTAACTGGATACCTCCATTCCCTGTTTTTACTATCAGTATATGTCACCTCAGCCTCGTGTGTCGCCGCTTGAATGCATTTCATTCTGCTCAGTCCTCTTGCCTTGGCATGCAGTGCCTTAATAAGAGATGGGATCATGAGATGGCCAACATATTCTGATTCTGCGATTCTTTTGTGAAGAGACATCTTTATCATGATCATCTGCCGAATCTTATCAAATATTTGCCATATCAGAAGCCCTTTCAATGACCTAATCTTTGCATTGAAACACTCTGCTAGGTTGCTGGTCACGTAGTCCACTTTGCATATTGTATTGAATTTGCTTCTTCACCACAACTTCCCATGATGTGCATCTAGGTACTCCTTCACCAGAGGATTGTGAGCACACAAAACTCTCAAATGATGCTCATGCTTCCTCTGACTGCATGTGTATGATGCTGGCCATAAGTTCTCATCATAAACTTTACCTTTGAATTTGGTTCTGAAATTCTGCGCTAGGTGTCGCATACATTCCCTATGCTCCACTCCAGGGAATACAATTTCCACTGCACTCTCCAACCCCTTGCAAGCATCTATGTGTATAGCTAAACCTGGGGGTGCACCTATAGGGTTGCACAAATTCTGCAGAAACTAGACCCAACTTTCCTCAGACTCTGCCTCCAGCACACGAAATGCAACTGGAAATAGCCAGTTGTGCCCATCAACTGAGAAGATTCCACTAGTTGTCCTCTCCACCTTCCATTCAAAGAAATTGCATCAATAGCCAAATAGGGCCTGCAACCATCCAAAAAAAAACCTGCCAACAAGCCTTGAAACAAACAAAAGCCCTCCTGAAGCACTCCTTCTCAAATGACTTCTCTTTTATTTTGTATGGAACTGTATGCTTCTCAATCTCTACAACACTCCCTGGACTAGCAGCTTCCACTTCAGCTTTAAATGTGTAGAGGAACTGAAAGCTCTCATTCCAAGGACCATTAATCATGTCAAGAGCTATTTCCTTACCATAAAAAATCTTCATGTAATGTACAACAATCTTGTACTTATCAAATAGCTCCCCTTGGAGTTCTGATGGACCAAGTGCTGGGTTTTCTCTCAACCAATCCAAAATTGCATCTGCCATCCATCTACTCTTTGCTAGATTTGTTTTAGCCTCCCCCTCCAGGTGGACAAGTGTGTTGGTGTGGGTTCCTTTTTATCTGAAAAAATATGATCTGAAAACATTACACAATGATCTGAACATAGAATTTGTATATACTGAATTACACAAACCTGAATGAACTTGCCCCTTGACATACGTGATGCATGCAACCTCCATCTACACCTATCATATGGGCAATGAATAGTGAACCTTGATGGCTCACTCCTTTCGATCACACATGTATTTTGTGTGAGAATGAAGTATGTAGTCACTGCATTACGGTAGTCCACCTGTTGTCATTTTCTCATGACAGATGCCATGGGTAGGCTTATCGTAGGTGGTTGGGGCCGGAGGACGCCGACGGGCTCAGGGAGCGAGATTGGGCATAAGTGGTGGTGACACACGATGTACCCAGGTTCAGGGCCCTCCGTGGGAGGTAACACCCCTAGTCCTGCTTGGTCTGGTTGGATGGGTTGATGTGTTTACAAGGATGCTCCTAGAGCTGTGTCTAGAGGAGGAAGAATGAGCAGCCGGCTCGTCTTCCTCCGTTGCTAAGGATGATATGTAAGGAGAGTTTCGTGCGGGTGTGTGTGTGCGCACGATCATCTGTCCCCGTTGCATGCGGGGCTTGGGGGATTTTATAGGCCAACCCCTCGGCTTATATTATTTCTAAGATACAACGATGGGGGGGACCCGGCTGGCAGCCTCTCTGGCTGACTAGGGGGTCCCGCCCTTCGAGCCATCTCGTCGTCTGTAGGGTCCACCAGCTGTGCAGTCCCGTCGCCTGTGGGGGGCCTACCATCCGGCTTTGCGATTGGGCCATGCCCACCTGCCATGGCACGGGTCGCCCAGGAGGCGTCGTCTAGTGCCAGCTGACCGAAGTCTCCGGTACGGCCGGCTGCACTATAGCCACACCGGGGCATGTAATCGAGTGGGCGAGGGCGTGCTGACACTATTTCCCCGCCCGGTCGCGCTCGCCAAGGTCAGCGGCCTGGACGGCGGGACTGTAGCCATGCACGCCCGTGCGTCAGTGGCCACTGTGGCAATAGTGTCGCCCATCGTGGTGGTCATGTCGCGTCATCGTACCCGCGCGCAGAGGGACGGGACGTTGCACGTCCGCTCCAGCCGGTGATAGCTCGAGCCGGCCACGCTCCAGCCGGTCGTGGACAGCCGGTTGCATAGTTTTTCTTTGAAGCGGGGGCTGAGAACCCCGTTGCTTTGGCCTACCTAGGGGTAATAACCCCGTTAGTACTCCCTGAAGCCGGCGGGGGCCTGTGTCCGGTAGATGGAGGGGAGCCAGCGGCTTCCCCCCAGCGGTAGCCACCATCGACGTGAAACTGAAGAGCCAGCCGAGTCGGCCGTTGGACCCGACGCCTCAGGTTCCGGCACGTCGCCCCGGGTCCCGGGCCGGTCTACCGCACGCCATGCAGCGAGTAATGATGTGCAGGCCCCACGCACGCGGGGAGACGGGACGTCGCCGTGGGCCTAGCCCGCTAGGCCTCGGGCGTAGCCCAGTAGGCATCGGAGCACAGGCAGGATCCTCTACGCCCCGAAGCGGTCATTACGGCCCGAACCGCCTGTTCGTGCGCGGAGTTTCCGGGAGAGTGGGCGCAGTTAATTCCCACGTCCCCCGGTCGTGGCCTCCCCTTTAAAAGGGGAGGAAGGGTAGGGGGCAGAGATACCCGCATCCCACTCGCCCCTGCTACCGCGTCTTCTTGCCTTCGTTGCTCTCCTCTCCCCCTCGCGCAACTCCGCTCCCGTGCTCGCAAACGTGCCCGCACGCCGCTGTTTCGCCGCAATGGTCGACGGGCACGAAGGGAGCTGGGCCGGATCCATCATCACGAGAGGGACATCGCGGACCTCCGCCGCTCGCGCATGCTGCCGCCGGCGGAGCGCGTGGTTGCTCGCGCGCCGGGCGATGAGGTGGTGCCGGCACCACAGTCGGGGGAGCACGTCGTCTTCCTCTAGCACTTCTCTCGTGGCTTCGGGCTCCCGGTGAGCCATTTCTTCTGACTGTTCATGGACACCTTCGACCTCCAGCGGCACCACCTTGGCCCCAACGCGATCCATTACCTCGCCGGCTTCTGACGTTGTGCGAGGGGTACCTGGGAGTCCTCCCTTTTCTTGATTTCTTCAACGCCCTCTTCTACCTCAAGGCGCTGAAGAGCAGTGCCTGCGGGGGCACTGTGGTGTGCTGCCGCGGCACCACGTGCTTCAAGCCCTTCTCTCTTATCGAATCCGTCAAGGGGTGGCATCGGACGTTTTTCTACATGAAGAACGCCGACCCAAGCCTGGACTACATCCGGCTGCCGCCGTTCGTCAATGCGTAGTCCACCGCGCTAAACTAGCTAGGAGCCGCCCCGCGTGGCGTGGCTTTGGCGGAGCTAGGCCGGCTCACACAGCTAAAGAGTGCCGAGGGGTTGGTTGCCTCCGACCTGGTGGCGGCCTTCATCTCGCGCCGGGTGCTGCCTCTCCAGTTGAGGCTGCACCGGATCTGCGACATGTCCGGCCACCGAGATCCCTGCCGGCTGACCATCGTCGACCTGACGCCGGCTCAGGTGGCGACGCGGGTGAACGCCCTCACGATGTTCAAGCTGAAGCCCGCGTCGTGGACATTTGGCATGGAGCCGTACGACCGCATCAACCGTCCCCCCTGGTAAGTCTTCGACGAAACAGCTTCTCTTTGTTCGATTCTCGCCAGGCGGCAGCGGACCTTACTTTGCCGTGCTGACCGCAGCTGTTGGTGCGACAGAACATGCTAGACGGTCCGCACCCCCAAATCTTTGAGGCAGCGTGAACACTCTGACTCTGAAGACTATGAGCGGGTAGGCTCGCCGGAAGAGGGGGTGGACTCCTCGGGAGGAGTTGAGGAGCCGCCAGACCCGCGAGCTGGCGACCCCAGTGGTGCCGGAGGGTCCGGCGCAGCCGGGAAGCCGAGCGGAGCCGATGAGTTCCCTATTGCCCCCACGATCAGGGACTGGACGGATGACGACGACGATGATGACGATGATGTGATGATTCTGAACACGCCTCCTCCCTCAACTCAGCAGGGCCGGCATAGGCGGATCGAGGAGCGGCCGGCTCAAGCCCCGGTGACCGAAGCTGCCGTCCTGGCGAAGAGGCCAGCTCAGGAGGAGCCGGCGGCCCTGCCACCCGTCCAGAAGCAGGTGAAGGTGGTTGCGTGGAAGCCGCCGGCGCGTGCCAAGCGGGCCTTGCCCCTCGTGATCGGGTAAGTTTTTCTTTTTCTTGCGTGTGTTTTCTTCCGGGTCACGATCCGGTGGGCGATTGACCTTTGTGCACCGCAGAGACCCCATCGAGCTCCACAAGGGAGAGCTGGCGAGGGATCCAACGGATGCCACCAGCCGGCTGGCCCGTGAGCACGCAACCACCCAGTAGGAGGAGAAGAGGAGGCTCGCGGAGCTGCGAGCCTCAAAGTCTGGAACGCGAGGTGGGGCCTTGCACTCCGGTACCTCGAGCGGCGGGAGGCGGAGGAGGTCCGTGGACCCCGCGCGGGCGTCGGACTCGGCGGCAGAATCGACCTGTCTGTCGAGGGCCCCGTCGAGCGAGCTACAAGGGGTGGCTATGGAGCTGCCTGCGCCCCTGTCCATGGAAGAGGCGGCCGGAACGAGGGCGGCGGCCACAGAGCCGGCTCCCAAGGCGACCCGGCCGGAGGTGCCGAAGGCTACTCCGCCTGCAGCCGAGCCGGCCCGGGTCGACATGTCGGAGGCTCCGGCGGCATCAGAGGCGGGGCTGGAGGCGGCGCCGGAGGTGGCGGCCATGGGGACGGAGGTGCCGCCCGTCGCGGTCGTCGCGTCAGAGTGTGGGAGGAGGTGGTGACGGCGCGAGGCGAGGGGCCAGCAGGGAGTGACTCCTGGACCCTCGCTGTCATCAACCGACCCTGGCAGCCGACACCGTGGCGAGCCCGGGGAAGGGCGGCAATGGCGGCCAGGCCCGGAGGACCCTGCGGACCATGCAGGAGGTGATCCGGGACTGGAAGGCGCTGGCGCGTGTCCCAACCCTTCCGGCTCCCCCGATAAGAGGCCCGGTCCCCTCGTTCGAGGAGTTGGGGAGTGTTCTAGACCGGTGCCGCCAGGAGATGGCCCGGTTTGTAGAGGCGGCAGACGCCACCCTGTAACGTGCGGAGGTAAGAATGATCGCCTTTGTTAGAAATTTCAGTGGGAGCACGCAAGCGCACCCACTAGGTGTAGCCCCCGAGATGCAGGCCGGCTGACCGGTTGACGGGCAGCCGGGCCGGATCGCCTTGAGCATCTTTTGACTTTGGCTTCGTGTTACATGACGGAAACTCCCAACGGTAGAAGATGTTCGAGGAGGCGGTTGCCATCCACGACCGCTGCAAGGATGGCTTCTACCGACTGGAGGAGGAGTTGACGCGGGTGCAAGGTATGCTAAGTCTTATGGGAGGGGCACGTAGCCCCCGGGAGTTGGGCCGGCAGCCTGGCAGCCGGAGCGGACATAGAAGGGTCGGCTGATGCTTGTTTTGTTTTTGCAAACGAGCTGACCGCCCTTCGGGTGGAGAAGACCGGGGTTGTCTCCGAGCGGGACCGGGTGGCGCAAAGCGTCCAGGCGGTCACGCAGGAGAAGGACCGGCTGGCCGCGCAGCTGGTGGACGGGGAGGTGGGCCAGGACCGCCTCAAGGCCGACGTGGTGCCGGAGGTAGCGGCCAAGGAGGCAGCCGTCAAGGAGGCGGCTGACGTCGCCCAGCAAACCGCCGCCCTCCAAGGCAAAGTGACCCACCTCGAGAGGACGCTCAAGGGGCTTAAGGGTTCCCTCTCCGAGACGGAGGCGGCATTGGCGTCGGAGAAAAACTCGTTGCTCCACTTTGCCATTGAGGTGGACGACTCCCTTGAACGTAAGTGTCTGCTTTTCCACTTTCCAGCTGGTTGCTTTTTCCTTTGTCGATTCTTGTATTTGATTTTCCCTTCTTTCCTTCTTCCCTTTCTTCTCTTAGGGCGCTTCCCAAAAACTTAGCGCCATGCTGAGCGTGCTGTTAAGGAGCACCGGGAGTACCTCCGGTGCATGGCCGCTCCATCGAGGGGGACACCGCGTGGGATGTGGCGGAGTTTGGGCTCGCCATTGAAAACCGGCTGATCCACCTCAAGCGGAGCATGGAGCGGCTGAAGACGGTCGGCAAGGAGGTCATCGCCGCCTTATGGCTGGGCCATGGCGGGGCACCGGAGAACCGTGTGTCCTTGTGGCTGGAGCAGGCCGTGGCTCGGCTCGAGGCCTGGAAGGCATCAGCGGCCCGGGCCGGCATGCAGATGGCGCTCCGGTTCGTCACGTCGTGGTATCATGGCGTGGATTTGTGTTGGCTGGCCACTATGCGGGACGAGCCGGCCGAGGAGCGGGAGGCCCGCAAGCTGGCCCCTGTCCGTCGGGCCAACAAGCTCGCGTCATACGTCAACGCGGATGAGTTCCTGCCGGCCCTTGGCGAGGACGGCGAGCCGGTGCCTGAAGACTGCTTCGGCATCCCCCAAGGTCCGGTGGACGAGAGGGTTGCCGACGATAGCACCGACTCGAGCGGCGAGACGGCTGGGACCGCGGAGGCCGCCTCAAAGGCCAAGGAGGCTGACCCCAAGGCCGCAACCACCTCCGGGACGGAAGTCAAGCCACCCAGTGACGCGCCGGCTGGAGGCTTGCCGGTGGCCTGAGCCCCCGGGCGTTTTATCTTTCTTTCTTTTTCTTGCATGTTAGGCTCAAGTCCACCCACTGGGGTGTAATGTAATGAACCATGACGGCCGTGGGCCTCTTTTGTCTTAATATTCGTATTATGAATATTTGACGTGTTTGCCTTATTGCGCGTGCTTGCTCATCCTTAGCCTTTTTTGCCCTTTTGGTTTCGTCTGTTCTGCCCCTTTTCCCCTTTGGTTTGGTCCCGCCAGCCCGATAGCCAGGAGCCGGTCTGTAGCTGGGTCGGGGCATCCGCCTCGAGGGAACCAGTTTTTAACTTAGGAAACGAGAGAACTTTTTAGGGTAAGTAGAGTGGCAGAGGCGAGGCGGTGGTCCAGCTGGGCCTAGCTGGCACCTCCTTTGCAATCAATCTTTAGTGTGTGCTAAGCTTTTTGGCCCCGAGGCCCCATCAGCCGGACAGCCGGGAGCCGAATCTGTAGCTGGGAGGGGTGGGAGGGCTTACTCGGCTCACACTACTTGGTCAATTTTCGAAAGAGGCGACCTAGGTCCAGCCGGTGAGCCCTCGGACCCAGGAGCCGGGTCGAGGAGCCAGTGAATGAAGAGACCTTCGATGGAAACGAAAAGGGCGTGCCCCAAGAGCCGGCCTGGGGCACCCATTGCATTCATAAGCCCAAAAGGGAAGGGATACATACATACACTGGTCTTTTCAGCAGTAAAAAGGACGAAGGAGTGCCGCGTTCCACGGGCGCTCGGTCTCTTTGCCGGAGGTGTCTCTTTTGCACTTTTGCGGCTTCTGGGCGTCTATTAGGTAGTACGCATTGTAGTGCAACGCCTTGCTGACGATGAACGGGCCCTCCCATGGGGAGGACAGCTTGTGTTGTCCGGCTGTCCGCTGGATCCGCCTGAGCACCAGGTCCCCTTTATGAAAGGAGAGCGTCCGGATCCGCTTGTTGTGGTAGTGCCGGAGCTTCTGCTGGTAGATTGTCGTCTGGCTCAAAGCTAGTTCGCAGGCTTCTTCGAGTAAGTCGACACCGTCTTCTCTTGCCTCCTTTGCGTCCTTCTCCATGTATAGGGCGACCCGAGGCGAGTCAAACTCGATGTCGGTGGGGATGATCTCCTCGGACCCGTACACAAGGAAGAAAGGCATGTAGCCGGTTGATTGGTTGGGGGTGGTCCTGAGACTCCAAAGGACAGCCGGCAGCTCATCGATCCAGCAGCCGCTGACCTTACCAGCGGCGTCACGAGCCGAGGCTTGATGCCGGACAGGATGAGGCCGTTTGCCCTCTCGACCTGGCCGTTTGACTGTGGATGAGCGATGGAGGCCAGGTCAAGCCAGATTCCTTGCTTGGAGCAGAAAGAGCACGCCCTTGCCAAAGTTCGTGCCGTTGTCGGTGATGGTACTGTGGGGGACGTCGTAGCGAATCGTGATGTCATCGATGAACCGGACGACCGTGGGGCCGTCCAGTTTCTTGATTGGTCGTGCTTCGATCCACTTGGTGAATTTGTTGACAGCCACCAGCAAATGTGTGATGCCACCTCCTACGGTCTTGAAGGGACCCACCATGTCTAGCCCCCAAACGGCAAAGGGCCATGAGAGAGGGATGGTTTGGAGGGCTGATGCTGGCAGGTGGCTCTGCGTGCTGAAACGCTGACAGCCCTCGCACTGGTCGACCAATTTCTTGGCCGCCTCGAGTGCAGTGGGCCAGTAGAAGCCGTGGCGGAAGGCCTTGGCCACCAAGGTCCTAGAGGCGTCATGATGCCCGCACTCCCCGTGGTGGATGTCGAGGAGAATCTCCACTCTTTTCCAGCTCGACGCATCGCTGGAAGACGCCGGTGGTGTTGCGATGGATGAGCTCGTTGTTGATGATGCTGTATGCCATGGGCCGACGCTGGTTTTGCCTCGCCAAGGCCTCTTCCGGGGGAGCTTGCCGCATAGTAGGAACACCAAGATAGGCTGGGCCCACGGGGGAGCCGAGACGGGGCCGGCTCGGGAGCCCCCGGGCCTGGATGATCAGCCCCCGGGACCGGCTCGCTAGCCCCCGGGGCTGGCTCTCCAGCCCCCGAGACCGGCTGGTCGATTGTCATCATGACAGCCGCGTCGTTGGAGTCGGCGACCTCGGACGCAACCAGCTCAACTGGCGCTGACAGGGCGGCCAAGGTTGTGGGAGCCGGTGGCGAAGATGCCGAAGGGGCGGCCAGAGCCAATGATGGGCCGGCAGCGTCTGCTGGCACAAAGATGGATTCTGATTCTAGGGAAGGCTTGATCGACGGCTTGAGCAGCCGCTCAAGGGAGACGCCGACTGGGATGGCCTGCCGAGTGGAACTGATCTTCGCCAGCGCGTCGGTCGCCTCGTTGTCCGCCCGTGGGACGTGATGAAACTCACAACCCTCGAAGGAGCCGGCGAGCTATTGTATGAGGAAGCGGTAGCTGGCCATGTTGGCATCCCTGGCATCCCATTCGCTAGAGACCTGCTGCACCACGAGGTCGGAGTCGCCAAAGCATAGGATGCGCCTGATGTCAACCTCCTTGGTGAGCCGGAGGCCGTGGACGATGGCCTCGTACTCGGTCACATTGTTGGAGGCGGCGAAGTGGATCTGGAGGGCGTACTTGAGATGGTCACCTTTCGGGGAGGAGAGGACTATGCCGGCACCTAGGACAGTCCTCATTTTCGAGCCGTCGAAATGCATGCGCCAATGTGTGGAGTCTGGGGGAGGCGGCACGAACTCGGTCTCCGCCCAGTCGACGAGGAAGTGGGCCAGCGCCTGTGACTTGATGGCGGTGTGAGGTTCGTATCGGATCTCGTGATTAGCGAGGGAGATGACCCATTTGGCGATCCGACCGGTGGAGTCTCGGCCGCTCATGATCTCGACGAGCGGGGCCGTGCTCACCATGGTGATGGCGTGCTCCTGGAAGTACAGATTGACCTTCTTGGCGGTGAAGTATATGCCGTAGCACATCTTTTGGTAATGATGGTAGTTCTGCTTGGACGCGGAGAGGATCTCGCTGAGGTGGTAGACCGGGCGCTAGACCAGCAGGGACTTGCCCTCCTCCGGCCACTTGACCACCAGGACCACGATGTAGGCAAGCAAGGGTTCCTTCTCAGTCAGTGCGACCAGGATGGGCGCGCGGGTGAGAGCCTTCTTGAGGCCGCGGAAGGCCTCGTCCGCCTCATCAGGCCAATCCAACATGCATGGCTTCTTGGTGTGACCCGGCTCGACCAGAGCCGTCTTGCGAAGGAGCCCATAGAGGGGCAGGGCCTTCTCCCCCAGCCGGCTGATGAACCGGCTGAGCGAGGCGAGACAGCCGGTGAACTTCAAGACGTTGCGGAGCCAGGTCGGCTTAGGCATGCGCTCGATTGCGCTGATCTTCTCGGGGTTATCTTCGATGTCGCGGGCGGACACGAAGAAACGCAAGAATTGGCGGGTTGGGACGCTGACGACACATTTCTCCGGGTTGAGCTTGATCTTGTATTCGCGCAGGTTTGCGAAGGTCTCTCGGAGGTCGTCAAGGAGGCTGAAGTGTTTCTTGGTTTTGACAACGATGTCGTCGACATAGACATGGACATACCTGCCTATCTGAGGCAGGATGCACTTCTGCATGCACCACTGGAAGGTGGCGCCTGCGTTCTTCAGGCCGAAGGACATGGTGATGTAGCAGTAGGCCCCGAAGGGCGTGATGAAGGAGGTCTTTAGCCGGTCTTCCGGATCCATCTTGATCTAGTGGTAGCCGAAGTAGGCGTCCAGGGAGGACAGCAAGTAGCAACCGGTCGTGGAGTCGATGACTTGATCGATCCGTGGCAGGGCAAATGGGTCCTTGGGGCACGCCTTGTTCAGGCTGGTGTAGTCAATGAACATGCGCGAGGTTTTGTTCTACTTCAGCACCAGGACTGGGTTGGCCAGCTAGTCGGGGTGGAAAACTTCCATGATGAACCCGGCTGCAAGCAGCCGGGCGATCTCTTCTCCTATAGTACACCGCTTCTCCTCAGAGAAACGGCATAGGGGTTGCTTGACCGGCTTGACGTCCGGCCGGACGTGTAGTTTGTGCTCGGCGAACTTCCTCGGAACACCCGACATGTCCTTGGGGGGACCATGCAAAGATGTCCCGATTCTCACGGAGGAAGTTGACGATCTCGCCTTCCTATTTGTTGTCGAGGCGGGAGCCAATGGTGACGCACTGAGCCGGGTTGGCCGGATCGAGCGGGATTTTCTTGGTGTCCTTGGACGGCTGGAAGGAGGCCTTGCTGACGGACTGCGAGGGGGAAGCCGGCACAGCCAGCTGGGTGGTAGCAAGGGCCACGAGCCGGTCGAGCTGCCGCTTTTCCTCGGCGATTTCCAGGGCCTTGGCCAGCCGGCTGCCATCTTGAGCGCACTCAATCGACATCTTGTAGTCTCCCACGATGGTGATGATTCCCTTGGGGCTCGGCATCTTGAACATGAGGTAGGTGTAATGGGCGACCGCCATGAATTTGATGAGGGCTGGCCGGCCCAACAACGCGTGGTAGGGACTTGCGAGGTCCACGACCTCGAATAGCACCGGCTCGCGGTGGAAGTGGCCGGGTCGCTGAAGAGGACGTCGAGCGTGATCTTGCCGACAGGGGAGCAGGACTTTCCAGGCACGATGCCATGGAAGACCGTCCGGCTCGCCTGCAGGTCTTGTGTCTTCAGCCCCAACTTGTGCATCGTGTCGAGGTAAAGGATGTTGATGTTGCTGTCACCATCTACCAGCACCCGTGAAAAGCGACAGGTGTGCTTCTCGGTGACGATCGTGGGGTCGAGGACCAGGGCATAGCTGTCGGGACTCAGCATCACGGCGGGATGATCCGCCCAGCTCTAGGTGACCGGCTTCTCTGACCAGTGCATGAACTGAGGAGTTGCTGGCATGGTGGAGTTCACCTCATGATGGAGCCAGCGCTGAGCGTGTTTTCTCGTTTCTTCACTGGTGAAGACGACATAGCAGTCGTCCTGGTCAGGGAACTGGTCGATCAGACGACCGTCATTCTGGGCCGGAGCTGGAGCCGGCGCCGGAGCTGGAGCCGGCGCCGGGGTGGCAGCTAGGGCCGGGGCCGGCACGCGAGCAGGCGGCACGGGAGGAGCCGGAAGGTCGTCCCCCCGGGGCAGTCGCTGCGAGAAGCTGCACTGTCAAAGCGTGTGCATAGAGGGTTTGACCCCCGAGTGGTTCTTCCAGGGGAGGTCAAGCATGTGCTCGAAAGTAAGCTTCGGCTGCCAGGCTGCCTTGCCAGTGCATTGGCACTGGCTGGAAGACAGGGCAGCCGGCTCCTGCACCTCGATGGTGGCGACCTGCCGGCTCCCGTAGCGGGGATCCGACTGGTCGTTCTTGCGTTTGTTGTTCTAGGACTGCCGGTTGTCAGTAGCCGGCCAGGACGTTGCCGGTGTTGTCGTCGCCTTGGCAGGCGGGGTCATCTTGACCCGGATGGCTGAGTCAGCCGTGGCGTACTTGTTCGCCTTGGTCATGAGATCGGCAAGGATGGCCGGCTCGGAGCACAGAAGCTTGTGCTTGAGGGGGGTGCCGTCTCGACAGCCTTCGATGAAGTACTATATGGCTTGCACCTTGTGCACCCCCTTACAGGAGTTGAGGAGCTCGGTCCATCGAGTGAGGTAATCGTGGAGGGACTCGTCCGGCCCCTGAACGCACATGGAGAGTTCACGGGGGCGGTCGGGCCGCTTGTACATGCCGGTGAAGTTGCGGACGAAGGATTCTTCGAAGTCTGCCCAGGTGTTGATGCTGTCGGCCGCCAAGCTGTTGAGCCAGGTGCGGGCCAAGCCGATCAGCATGAGGGGAGCGTAGCGAACGGCTACGCGTTTGTTCCCCCTGGCGATGCCAACCGCGGTGGTGTAGTTGATCAGCCGGTCCTCGAGCATGGCTGCCCCGTTGTACTTCGGGGTGTCTCGGGGGAGCGTGAAGCCGGTTGGGAACGGCTTGTTGCGAATCCGAGGGCCGAAACAGGCCGGGCCAATCAAGCCCTCCTCCTCGAGGAGGGCCGACTGTGCAAGCCGGTCGATGTGGAGGCGAGCATCGTTCTCGCTATGAGGGACACGTGGACCGAGCCGAGCCAAGAGCTCGGGGCGGATGGTGGGTGGAACCGATCGTTCCGGCTCGCGCCGCGGGGGTGGAGTATGCCCGCGGTTGCACCGGCTGCCAGCTGCCGGTGCCTCGTGGTGGCAGCCGCTGCGAGGCGGGTTGTTGGTGCGCCGGCTATTAACAGCCGGTTGCTTGCTCCCCGGCAGCTGAGAGGCCTGGGAAGGCTAGCCTTGACTCGGCGGCCGGAGGCGCGAGGGGAGCAAGAGTGCTGGGCCGGCTGACGGCCAACAGTCCCCGTGCCCTCGTGCTCGGGCCGGGGGCCTCCGGATGCAGCGCCACCAACCGCGAGCAAATGTTGCTACTCGTCGGTGGCGTCAATGAGGTCCTTGATGTGACACTCGTGGGCGGTGCGTTCTTCGCCCTCCAAGGTAGCCAAGTTCTTGTAGGCTACCTTGAGGGCCCGCAGGTTGGCTGCGGGGGTGTCGTAGATGGGCATTTTCCCGCCCAGGATCTTAGCGACCATGCGACCATGGTCACGTACAGCCCCACGCCGGCTGGGCTCATTGCCAGCCGGGGTGAGGCCATAGGCGGAAGCGTACTCCCGCTGGGCGGCCTCCATGCGTCCCCACGTGGCCGCGAGGGCGGTGGCATCCTCGAACAAGATGCGGCAAGCTGCCTTGAGCTAGGCCGCGACGGCATCGGGGTTTGCCGTCGGGGCGATAGGGTGCTCAAGCCCCGAAGGGCCGCATCGAGCTCGTAGGAGGTGTCGCCGCGGGCCGCGGCGGAGTTAGCCTCGGCCCACGCACGTCCGGAGGAGGTGGAGGAGATGATGGGCATTGCTCCCACATGATCATGAGAGCCGCTGGACGGGGTCGTAGCGATTGCGCCCACAGCCATGGGCGGACCAGCGCAGACGAGCACCTGGCTAGGGTACTCGTCGGCTGTCGGAGCTTCGGCAAGGCTAAGCCTCCCAAAACGCTCGGTGAGCGCGTCGATGTCAAGCGCGAGGTCGATGGAGCTGCCCACAGGGCATGCTGGAGCAAGCCCCATGAGCCCGCGATTTTGCCTGGACATGCGGCGATGGCGGGGAATGGCGAGGGGTCCCACCCGGAGCATAAATCTGGCCGGCGCCGTGTATGGCCCCACGGTGGGCGCCAACTGTCATCATTTTCTCATGACAGATGCCATGGGTAGGCTTGTCGTAAGTGGTTGGAGCCGAAGGACGCCGACGGGCTTCGGGAGCGAGATTGGGCACAAGTGGTGGTGACACACGATGTACCCAGGTTCAGGGCCCTCCATGAGAGGTAACACCCCTAGTCCTGCTTGGTCTGGTAAGATGGGTTGATGTGTTTACAACGATGCTCCTAGAGTTGTGTCTAGAGGAGGAAGGAGCAGCCGGATCGTCTTCCTCCGTTGCTAAGGATGACATGTAAGGAGAGTTCCGTGCAGGTGTGTGTGTGCGCGCGATCGTCTGTCCCCATTGCATGGGGGGCTCGGGGGGTTTTATAGGCCAACCCCCCGGCTTACAATATTTCTAAGGTACAACGATGGGGGGGGACCTGGCTGGTAGCCTCTCCAGCTGACCAGGGGGTCTCGCCCTTCGAGCCGTCTCGTTGTCTGTAGGGTCCATCGGCTATGTGGTCCCGTCGCCTATGGGGGGCCCGCCAGCTGGCTCTCCGATTGGGCCATGCCCACCTGCCGTGGTACGGGTCGCCCGGGAGGCGTCGTCTAGTGCCAGCCGACCAAAGCCTTTGGTACGGCCGGTTGCACTGTAGCCATGCCGAGGCAGGTAATCGAGTGGGCGAGGGCGTGCCGGCACTGTTTCCCCGCCCGGTCGCGCTCGCCAAGGTCAGCGGCCTGGACGGCCGGACTGTAGCCATGCGCGCCCGTGCATCAGTGGCCACTATGGCCACAGTGTCGCCTGTCATGGTGGTCGTGTCGCGTCATCGTACCCGCGCGCAGAGGGACGGGACGTTGCACGTCCGCTCTAGGGTCAACGGAGGAGGCGGCCCGAAGGCAGCCAGCCACGCCCAGCCGGTCGGGGGTCGAGCCGGCCCCTCGAGCAGTCGTTCGTGTCGCCAGCCGGTGATAGCTCGAGCCGGCCGCGCTCCAGCCGGTCGTGGACGGCCGGTTGCATAGTTCTTCTTTGAAGAAGGGGGGTGAGAACCTTGTTGCTTTCGCCTACCTAGGGGTAATAACCCCGTCACCACCATCAACTGGAATAAGGTGCCGACAGCAAGCAGAGGATCTTCCCTGTTCCACTCAATTGTTGGCATGTCCTCACCATCATATTCATCTGCAACTAAGTTGTCGATGTTCTTCTCCCTCTCTTCATGGTCAGTGTCATCAAATCTAGCACGGCTGATAGGTTGCTCCTGAAATTCATCTTCCATTGCTTGTTTACTGGCAATATCTATAAGGTCAGGGAACATATCCTCATCCTCGTCATCATGTCGAGGCACCTTTCATCTGACTCTCGGTCATGTACTATATCTGGTGCGGCAGCGACAGGAGAAACGACATAAGAAACGGCAACAGATATATTATGACTTTCAAAACCACTAGCTCTGCTTGGTTTTGACCTACAAGGAGTGTTGGGGCGCTCTCCGTTAGCAGAGGCGGAAGATTCCTGAACACTCTCCCCCTTCCCACTTTCATTGCATGGTTGAAGCACCTTGATATGGATTTTACCGAAGTGTCTTTCAGCATTCAAAGGAAGAGCAATCCCAGATGCTCATCGCAAATTAGTGGTATAATTTTTTGCTCGGTACTCCTAAAATATTTCAATTCAACAGCATCGGTAGGGCTCCATCCATATGGAGAAATTTGGAGCGTCGCGAGCAAATCTTTGAACGACATACTGGTTTCTACCACCTTCGAATTAAAAAATCCTGTAAGCAATTGCAGTTTTCTACCGCGCAGCACACTAAATTCCATTCAAATAAGGGGTGTTGTTAGGTTGGGAACAATTCAGCAAAATTTTAACAATTCAAGCAACTAACAGTCAAAAAGGGTCGAATTTACGAATCAGAAATCAGTTAGGGGGGAAAACAACACTTACCCTAGTGTAATCCATGAATTATCCGCAACCGATTCCACCCAATCCTCTCCACGATCCACAGGGTTGAGAGCCTGCTCCCCCGACATCGCTGCTTGATCCAGATGGGTATGTGGGGGTATATCTGCGGAGGGCAATATAGCGGCGGAGGCGGAATGGGGTTAGAGGTTGGACGGCACTACGGCGACGGAGGGGGCGGATGATACATCTCCATCGTATCCACTTTTCCAAACTCTTTTGCCCTTGTTTTGGACTTTAATTTGCATGATTTGAATGGAACTAACCCGGACTGACGCTATTTTCAATAGAATTGCCTTGGTGTTATTTTTGTGCATAAATAAAAGTTCTCGAATTGTCCTAAAAATTTACGGGGAATATTTTTGGAATTAATAAAAAATACTGGCGAAAGAATCAACTGCAGGGGCCCACCACCCGGCCACAAGCCTGGTGGGCGTGGCCACCCCCCTAGGCCGCGCCGAGCAGGTTTGTGGGGCCCTCGTGGCTCCTCCAACCTCCTTTCTAGCTACATATAACCCTATTTGTGGAGAAACAAATCATAGAGAAGATTTCAACACGTTTCACGATACGGAGCCACTGCCACCTCATGTTCTTCCTCGAGAGACTAGATCTGGAGTCCGTTTTGGGCCCCAGAGAGGGGAAATCGATGCCATCGTCATCACCAACCATCGTCATCTCCGCCGTTCGTGTGTAATCCCATCATAGGCTTGCTGGACGGTGATGGGTTGGATGAGATTTATCACGTAACCGAGTTAGTTTTATTAGGGTTTGATCCCTAGTATCCATTATGTTTCGAGATTGATGTTGCTATGACTTTGCTATGCTTAATGCTTCTCACTAGGGCCCGAGTGCCATGATTTCAGATCTGAACCTATTATGTTTTCATGAATATATATGTGTTCTTGATCCTATCTTGCAAGTTGTAGACACCTATTACGAGTTATGATCCGCATCCCCCAGGGTGACAATAATGAGGAGTTCATGTATTCACTAAGTGCTAATGCTTTGGTATGGTTCTCTATTAAAAGGAGGCCTTAATATTCCATAGTTTCCTTTAGGACCTCGCTGCCATGGGAGGGTAGGACAAAAGATGCCATGCAAGTTCTTTTCTGTAAGCACGTATGACTATATATGGACTACATGCCTACATTACATTGATGAATTGGAGCTAGTTCTATGTCACCCTATGTTATAACTGTTGCTTGATGAATACCATCCGACATAATTATCCATCATCGATCCATGGCCTACGAGCTTTCCACATATTGATCCTTGCTAAGTTACTTCTCCACTGCTACTATTACAATCACTATAAAACTGCTACTATTACTTTTGCTACTATTACCGTTACTTCCATACTACTTTGTACTGAATACTTTGCTGCAGATATTAAGTCTTACAGGTGTGGTTGAATTGACAACTCAGCTGTGAATACTCGAGAATATTCTTTGGCTCCCCTTGTGTCGAATCAATAAATTTGGATTGAATACTCTACCCTCAAAAACTGTTGCAATCCCCTATACTTGTGGGTTATCAGTGGAGCACGGCGACGGAGGGGGCGGAGCGATGCGTTGCTGTAGGGTTCGAACTTGAGGTCCAGACAAGCCCATCTGACGTGTCTCAATGCGACCCGCACGTCAGAATGTGCAAAGGAGGAGTCGTTCCTACACGACCCCACTCATTAGAGTTAATGGTCAAACCATTGACCCAACGACATCCTCCGATGTGATCATTTCTAAGGGTTTCGTACAAGGGAGTGGGGAAAAGTGAGCAAAAGTTAAGAGTGTGGGGATGAATGAGTACAACTAAGAGCATGGTTAATAGTATAGCCAACTGCTGGCTGTAAGCCATTGCCATGTCATCCATATCCCATTTTATAGCCAACATGTACAATAGTTGATTAAAAGAGTGTACTACTTTTTTTATTATAAGTCCCACCTTTCAATCTCACAAAGTGCCTAGGAGCACGTGCTAGAGCTGGCTCTTCACCAAGAGCCTGCCTACCTTCTCTCTCCTCTTCTCTTTCCTCCAACTAAGCAAGAATATACTAGTTTTTATCTTATAGCCAGCTGACTTAGCTCTATTGTACTTGCTCTAGGGAACCAAGGCCACCGATGTAAAAAAACCATAAATAAAACATTACATGTGTAATGCTCACAATGATAGGTACAAATACCGGTAAACATGCATAATACACAACTACTTGGTTCAATGGGACATGATATATAAAGAGAACATGCAATAAATGAGCTCTAAAAATGCATAAAATATAGAGCCATCAACCAGAACCCCTCATATCCAGCGAAAATATGACACTTATATGGGAAGGCCCGGGGAAGACCGTGCGTGTTCGCCACATCGGACCTGGCCCACGGTTGCCCACCGACCCCACATATATTCATCCCCATCCCCTCCCCAGATCAAACCCTAACCACTCCACCCCACTCCCTTACACTCCACTCTATCACCCAAACTCCCGTTCGTCGACCTCTGACCTTCTCCATCATAGCGAGCAGGGGATCTGACTCCGTCCAGTCCGGATCCGTCGACTAGAGTGTTGTCCCATTCGGATTGGAGGAGTAAATGGCCGTCCGCATTGCACTCCGCCGCTCCCTATAGCACAAGGCCGATGACATGATCTGTCTGGCATGACTCCATAGTGTCCATGCATCGGGCGCTCGGATCCTCCGGGGCTGGATGATCGCGGTCTTCCCGAGAGCCTTCAAATCTTCCCTTCCCCATGACCGCCCCGGCAGAGTATGAGTCCCACCGGGACCGGTGTGCCCGTCGTGGGAAGGAGATGATGAGGGCGACCGAGGCCCGCCTCACTGCTGACATGGCGGCAGCGGAGGCGGTCTATGCGATGGCGCGGGCGTCCACAGAGGAGGAACTTATCCGTGTCCGCATTGTAAAGAAGTTACAACGGAGGAACGCGTGTGTCGTTTCCTGAGATCAGAATCGGGCGACCCCTCTCATGGCCAGACTGCCACCCATGGAGGAGAACAACCATGGGTCGGACAGATCTGTCGACGAACAGATCTGGGTCAATCCCTAATGCGTTTTTGAGCGCTACTTCCGCGAGAAGGATGACAAGGGTGACGAGTAGGGCAAATGCAGTTGTGGATGATTTTCTCCATCATAGCCAAACATGCCAACTTTTGTAGTCCAATTACATGTTGTGATGTAGTAGCCAGATGATGTGTGTAATACATCACTTAGATCATCTACAACTGGCCTTTCTATACTCTATCTAAATGTCCAAATGCCCGCCCGATCAGTGTCCGGTCAAAAAAAAATTGATCCAACCGGATCTCACTTGCTCCTAAATGTCTGGACTGACCGACGTAACTCAAACCCGTCTCAAATCTAGGCCAACATGAGGCTGCCCGGTCACCTCCACTCAACCCCATATGCAGCCACTCAACACATGTCTCACTCTCATCTCTTCCCTGATGCATGTCATTCTTCACGTGTCGGTCGCCGTTGCGTGTGTGCAGGCCACCGAGTCCGCACTATTGGGGAACGTAGTAACAATTCAAAAAAATCCTACTATCACCAAGATAAATCTAGGACAAGATAGCAACGAGAGAGGGAGTGCATCTTCATACCCTTGAAGATCGCTAAGCGGAAGCATTGCAAAGAACGCGGTTGATGGAGTCATACTCGCGGTGATTCAAATCATGGAAGATTCGATCCAAGCGTCAAACGGACGGCGCCTCCGCGTTCAACACACGTACAACCCAGGGACGTCTCCTCCTTCTTGATCCAGCAAGGGTAGATGAGAAGTTGAGGGAGAGCCCCGGCAACATGGCGGCGTGGTGGCGGTGGAGCTCGTGGTTCTCCGACAGAGCTTCGCTAAGCACTACGGAGGAGGAGGAGGTGTAGGAAGGGGGAGGGCTGTGCCAGGGGAAGCGGTGCAGCTCACATGTGCCTCCTCACTATATATAGGGGTGGAGGGGTCTGGTTTCTTGCCCTCCAAGTACATTGGGGCGTTGTCAAAGGTGGGAGGAAAGAAATCCCATCCTTTCCCATCCCCACCGATTGTTATCCCCCTTTTAGGGATCTTGATCTTATCCCTTCGGGATATGATCTTATTCCTTCTAAGGGGAGATCTTGGTGCACATTCACCAGGGGTGTGCGGCCTTGCCCCCACTACCCACATTCATGTGCCCCCCCTGTAGGTGGGCCCCACTCTGAAACCTTCTAGAACCTTCCCGATACAATACCGAAAAATCCCGAAGATTTTCCGGTGGCCAAAATAGGACTTCCCATTTTTAATATTTACCTCTAGACAATTTTGGAACTCCTCGTGATGTCCGGGATCTCATCCAGGACTCCAAACAACTTTCGGTACCCACATACAATTCCCATTACAACTCTAGCGTCACCGAACCTTAAGTGTGTAGACCCTACGGGTTCGGGAACCATGTAGACATGACCGAGACACCTCTCTGGCCAATAACCATTAGCGGGATCTGGATACCCATATTGGCTCCCACATGTTCCACGATGATCTCATTGGATGAACCACGATGTCGGGGATTCAATTAACCCCGTATACAATTCCCTTTGTCCATCGGTATGTTACTTGCCCGAGATTCGATCATCGGTATCCCTATACCTTGTTCAATCTCGTTACCGACAAGTCTCTTTACTTGTTCCGTAACACATGATCCTGTGACTAACTCATTAGTCACATTGAGCTCATTATGATGATGTATTACCGAGTGGGCCCAAAGATACCTCTTCGTCACACGGAGTGACAAATCCCAGTCTCGATTCATGCCAACCCAACAGACACTTTCGAAGACACCTGTAGTGCACCTTTATAGTCACCCAGTTATGTTGTGATGTTTGATACACCCAAAGCATACCTACGGTATCCGAGAGTTGCACAATCTCATGGTCTCAGGAAATGATACTTGACATTAGAAAAGCTCTAGCAGGCGAACTACACGATCTCGTGCTATGCTTAGGATTGGGTCTCGTCCATCACATCATTCTCCTAATGATGTGATCCCATTATCAACAACATCCAACGTTCATGGTCAGGAAACTATGACCATCTATTGATCGATTAGCTAGTCAACTAGAGGCTCACTAGGGACATGGTGTGGTCTATGTATTCACACATGTATTATGGTTTTCGGTTAACACAATTATAGCATGAACAATAGAAAATTGTCATGAACAAGGAAATATAATAATAACCATTTTATTATTGCCTCTAGGGCATATTTCCAACAGTCCCACTTGCACTAGAGTCAATAATCTAGTTCACATCACCATGTGATTTACATTGTTATGAATCTAACACCCAATGAGTTCCGGGGTTCGATCATGCTTTGCATGTGAAAGAGGTTTTAGTCAACGGGTCTGCGACATTCAGATCCATGTGTACTTTGCAAATATGTATGTCATACGGTAGACATTGCTACCACGCTCCACTTGGAGCTATTCCAAATGGCTACTCCACTATACTTATCCGGATTGCTACTAAGAGTCATCCTGATTGGTGTTAAAGCTTGCATCGACATAACCCTTTACGACGAACTCTTTATCACCTCCATAATCAAGAAATATTTCCTTAGTCCTCTAGTTACTAAGGATAATTTTGACCGCTGTCTAGTGATCCACTCCTGGATCACTCTTGTACCCCTTGACAGACTCATGGCAAGGCACACACAGGTGTGGTACACAGCATGGCATGTTATACAGAGCCTATGGCTAATGCATAGGGGACGACCTTCGTCCTTTCTCTTTCTTCTACCATGGTCGAGCTTTGAGTCTCACTCAACTCCACACCTTACAAATCAGGCAAGAACTCCTTCTTTGACTGATCCATTTGTACTCTTTCAAAAACTTGTCTAGGTATGTACTCATTGAAACTCTCATAAAGCGTCTTGATCTATCTCTATAGATCTTGATGCCCAACAATTAGGTAGCTTTATCTAGGTTCCTTTGAAGAATTCTTTTCAAACAACCGTTTATGCTTTCCAGAAATTCTACATCATTTCCGATCAATAATATGTCAACCACGTATACTTATCACAAATTCTATAGTGCTCCCACTCACTTTCTTGTAAATACAAGTTTCTCGTAAACTTTGTATAAACTCACAAACTTCGATCACCTGATCAAAGCGTATATTCCAACTCCGAGATGCTTTCTCCAGTCCACAGAAGGATTGCTGGAGCTTGCATACCTTTTAGCATCCATAGTATCGATAAAACTTTCCGGTTGTATCACATACAACTTTTCCTCACGAAAACCGTTAAGGAAAGTATGTTTTCACATCCATCTGCCAAATCTCATAAGCGAAAAATGCAGCAACTGCTAACAGAATTTCAATAGACTTTTAGCATCGCTAGGGGTGAGAAAATCTCGCCGCAGTCAACTCCTTGAACTTGGCGGAAACTTCTTTGCGACAAGTCGAGCTTTATAAATGGTGACACTCACCATCAGCGTCCGTCTTCATCTTAAAGGTCCATTTGTAATCAACGACCTGTCGTTCAACGGGCAAGTCTACCAAAGTCCATACTTGGTTTTCATACATGTATCCTTTCTCGAATTTCATGGCTCCTAGCCATTTGTTGGAATTCGGGCCCACCATCGCTACTCCATAGTTCGTAGGTTCATTGTTGTCCAACAACATGACCTCCAAGACAGGGTTGTCGTACCACACAGGAGCAATACGTGTCCTTGTCGACCTACAAGGTCTGATAGTAACTTGATCCGAAGCTTCATGATCATCATCATTAACTTCCTCATAGGCTCCACAGAAACATCTTTCTGCGCTGCGCTACTCTCTAGTTGAAACAAAGGTTCAACAACCTCATCAAGTTCTATCTTCCTCCCACTCAATTCTTTTGAGAGAAACTCTTTCGCGAGAAAGGACACGGTTTTAGCAACAAACACTTTGCACTCAAATCTGAGATAGAAGGTATACCCAACTGTTCTTAGGGTATCCTATGAATTTGCACTTTTCCGCTTTGGGTTCGAGCTTATCAGACATAAGTGTCGCATTCCCAAACTCAGAGAAATGATAGCTTAGGATTCTATCAAACCATAATTCATACGGTGTCATCTCAATGGATTTAGATGGTGCCCTATTTAAAGTAAGTGTAGTTGTCTCTAATGCATAACCCCAAAACGATAGTGGCAAGACGATAAGAGACATCATAGTACGCACCATATCCGATAGAGCACGACTACGACGTTTGGACACACCATCACACTATGGTGTTCCAGGTGGCGTGAGTTGTGAAACAACTTCCACATTGTGTTAAGTTGTATACCAAACTCGTGACTCAAATATTCTCCTCCACAATTAGATCGTAAGAACTTTATTTTCTTGTCACATTGATTTTCTACCTCACTCTAAAATTCCTTAAACTTTTCAAAGGTCTCAAACTTGTGTTTCATTAAGTAAATATGCCCATATCTACTCAAATCATCAGTGAAGGTAAGAAAATAACAATATCCACCGCACGCTACAACACTCATTGGACCGCATACATCAACATGTATTATTTCCAATAAGTTACTAGCCCGCTCCATCATACCAAAAACGGGGTCTTTAGTCATCTTGCCCATAAGGCATGGTCCGCATGTCTCAACCGATTCGAAATCGAATGAGTCCAAAGATCCATTAGCATGGATTTTCTTCATGCTATTTATACAAATATGACATTTAGCGGCAGTGTTACAAGTATGTGGTACTATCATTATTAACTTTGTATCTTTTGGTATCAATGTTATGAACATGTGTATTACTACGATCAAGATTCAATAAACCATTCCCATTGGGTGCATGACCGTTGAAGGCATTATTCATGTAAACAGAATAACCATTGTTTTCTAACTTAAATGAATAATTGTATTGCAATAAACACGATCAAATCACGTTCATGCTCAACACAAACACCAAATAATATTTATGTAGGTTTATCACTAATCCCGAAGGTAGAGAGAGCGTGCGATGGTGATCACATCAACCTTGGAAACACTTCCAACACACATCGTCACCTCACCTTAGCTAGCCTCCATTTATTCCATAGCTTTTATTTCAAGTTACCAACATTGATCAACTGAACCGGTATCTAATACCCAAGTGCTACTAGGGGTATTAGCAAGGTACACATCAATAATATGTATATCAGATATACTTCTGCCAATGTTGTCAGCCTTCTTATCTTCCAAGTATCTAGGGTTGTTCCGTTTCAGCGACCGCTCTCCTCATAATATAAGCACTTAGTCTCGGGTTTTTAGTTCAACCTTGGGCTTCTTCACTGGAGCAACAACTTGCTTGCCATCCATGAAGTTTCCCTTCTTGCCCTTGCCCTTTGTGAAACTAGTGGTTTTACTAACCATCAACACTTGAGTCTCCTTCTTGATTTCTACCGTCGCGGTGTTAAACATCGCAAATAGCTTAGGGATCATTATTGCCATCCCTAGCATTTTATAGTTCATCACGAAGCTCTAGTAGCTTAGTGACAGTGACTTGGAGAACTATATTAATCATTATATTATCATCACGTGGTGCTTCAAAACAACGATCCTTCGCAACGATGCACACGTAGGGGAACACATTTCTTGAAATTTTAGTGAGGGATTGATCTAAGCAAATAAGATGTAAAAACATGATAAGCGCCTTTGATCTCCATCTTTGGGGGCGCGGCATGATCACCATTGTCACTAGCACGACACCATGATCTCCATCATCGTGTCTTCATGAAGTTGTCTCGCCAACTATTACTTCTACTACTATGGCTAACGGTTAGCAATAAAGTAAAGTAATTACATGGCGTTTTTGATTGACATTCAGGTCATACAATAAATTAAGACAACTCCTATGGATCCTGTCGGTTGTCATACTCATCGACATGCAAGTCGTGATTCCTATTACAAGAACATGATCAATCTCATACATCACATATATTTCATCACATCCTTTTGGCCATATCAAGTCACATAGCATACCCTGCAAAAACAATTTAGACATCCTCTAATTGTTGTTGCGAGTTTTACGTGGCTGCTATGGGTTTCTAGCAAGAACGTTTCTTACCTACGCAAAAGCCACAACGGTTATATGCCAATTTCTATTTACCCTTCATAAGGACCCTCTTCATCGAATCCGATCCGACTAAAGTGGGAGAGACATACACCCGCTAGCCACCTTATGCAACAAGTGCATGTCAGGCGGTGGAACCTGTCTCACGTAAGCGTACGTGTAAAGTTGGTCCGGGTTGCTTCATCCCACAATGCCTCCAAATCAAGATAGGACTAGTGATAGCAAGCAAATTGACCAAATCATCGCCCACACCTACTTGTGTTCTACTCGTGCATATAATCTATGCATAGACCTAGCTCATGATGCCACTGTTGGGGAATGTAGTAATAATTCAAACAATTTCCTATGTGTAACCAAGATCAATCTAGGAGATGCTACAAACGAGAGAGAGGGAGCGCATCTTCATACCCTTGAAGATCGCTAACCGAAAGCGTTGCAAAGAACGCGGTTGATGGAGTCGTACTCGCGGCGATTCAAATTGCGGAAGATTCGATCCAAGCGCCGAACGAACGGCGCCTCCGTGTTCAACACACGTATAGACCTAGGATGTATCCTCCTTCTTGATCCATCAAGGAGATAGGGTTTTAGGGGTGGAGGGGCTGGATTATTGCCCTCCAAGTCATTGGGGCGTTGGAAAAGGTGGGAGGAAAGAAATCCCATCCTTTCCCTTCCCAACCGATTGTTATCCCCCCTTTTTAGGGATCTTGATCTTATCCCTTCGGGATATGATCTTATTCCTTGTAAGGGGACATCTTGGTGCGCCTTGAACAGGTGTGTGGGGACTTTCCCCCACTACCCACTTTCATGTGGGGCCCCCATGCAGGTAGGACCCACTCCGGAACCTTCTAGAACCTTCCTGACACAATACCGAAAAATCCCGAACATTTTCCGGTGGCCAAAGTAGGACTTCCCATATATAAATCTTTACCTCCAAACCATTCTGGAACTCCTCGTGACGTCCGGATCTCATCCGGGACTCTGAACAACTTTCAGTAACCACATACAATTCCCATTACAACTCTAGCATCACCGAACCTTAAGTGTGTAGACCCTACGGGTTTGGGAACCATGCAGACATGACCGAGACACCTCTCCAGCCAATAACCAATAGCGGGATCTCGATACCCATATTGGCTCCCACATGTTCCACGATGATCTCATCGGATGAACCACGATGTTGGGGATTCAATTAATCCCGTATACAATTCCCTTTGTCCATCGGTATGTTACTTGCCCGAGATTCGATCGTCGGTATCTCTATATCTTGTTCAATCTCGTTACCGGCAAGTCTCTTTACTTGTTATGTAACACATGATCCCATGACTAACTCCTTAGTCACATTGAGCTCATTATGATGATGTATTACCGAGTGGGCCCAGATATACCTCTCCGTCACACGGAGTGACAAATCCTAGTCTCGATTCGTGCCAACCCAACAGACACTTTCGGAGACACCTGTAGTGCACCTTTATAGTCACCCAGTTACGTTGTGACGTTTGATACACCCAAAGCATTCCTATGGTATCCAGGAGTTGCACAATCTCATGGTCTAAGGAAATGATAGTTGACATTAGAAAAGTTCTAGCAAATGAACTACATGATCTTGTGCTATGCTTAGGATTGGGTCTTGTCCATCACATCATTCTCCTAATGATGTGATTCCGTTATCAATGACATCCAATGTCCATGGTCAGGAAACCATGACCATCTATTGATCAATGAGCTAGTCAACTAGAGGCTCACTAGGGACATGGTGTGGTCTATGTATTCACACATGTATTACGGTTTCCGGTTAATACAATTATAGCATGAACAATAGACAATTATCATGAACAAGGAAATATAATAATAACTATTTTATTATTGCCTCTAGGGCATATTTACAATGCACACATCCCGGCATGGTGGACTCGGTGGCTTGCACGCATGCAACGGCGGCCAGCACACGAAGATCGACGTGCATCAGGGAAGAGATGAGAGAGAGACGAGTGTCCAACACGTTCGCGGCGTTTGAGGTTCAAATTAGATGATTGTTCGGACGCGTTCACGGGCGTTTGAGGTTCAAATTAGGTGATCCTTGTTGTAGATGCTCTTAGGTAGTTGCATGACATATATGAATTTAATACATGATTATTAAGGTGTTCGGTTACTAAAAGAGAAATTTAGAGCAACTCCAACGCGGCGATCCATTTTGTCTGCGCGCGCCCGCTTTTCGTCCGCCTGCTGACCCATTCCCGACCCATTTTTGAGTGGAATTTGCATCAACGTGGACACGAGACAGACACATGCACATGCCCGCCTACTCCTTCCCCTAGCCCACTTGTCAGTGGCAGCCTCCACCATTTCTCTCCATTTCCACCCAAAAAACCCTGCCCGCGCGTGCTCTCGCTATGGACGCCATGGAAGCACACCTGGATGCTGGCAGCGGCCTCGCCTCCCTCGCCTCGTCCGCCCCCAAGCTTCGTGCCCCCCGCAAGACCGCCACCGTGCCCAAGCCAAAGAAGGGTTGATGCCAGAGGAGCGGGCATGGGAATCGACGAAGAGAAAGAACCAGAGGCACGCGGCGGGCGCGAGGGAGGAAGCCATCACGACGGACGCCATCACTGCCGCCGAGCAACAGAAGGCCACCAACGCTCGCATCACAACGACAACGAGGGAGGCGCTAGTGTACCTAGGGTTAAACCCTGGCCAACATGGTATCATCAACGCTGCCGTGGCCGCAGCCAGCACCGGATCATCTACGTTTTCATGGATGGTGCTGCCCGACTTGCCCCGCGCGTTGGTGACACAGCCAATGCCCGGCTTCCACGTTCACCCGCAGGCCTCCCGACTCTTCGGGGAGTGTTCACCCGAGGTGAGCGTGGTGGCGCCTAGCAAGCCCGCGCCTGCTCCCGCGCCCATCGACCTCAATGCCACACTGGTGGCATGTGGCTCATCATCTGAAGGGGCGAGGAAACGCGTGCGACAGATGCCAGAAGACGTGTTGTCGGGTGCACGCAACCTGTTCGACGGAATGTCGGCCTCCGGTG
This sequence comes from Hordeum marinum, assembly GCA_022496015.1. Taxonomy (NCBI): domain Eukaryota; kingdom Viridiplantae; phylum Streptophyta; class Magnoliopsida; order Poales; family Poaceae; genus Hordeum; species Hordeum marinum. The sequence goes on along the minus strand of JAAAWK010001151.1, from coordinate 5,443,953 downwards.
ATGATGACTACATGCAGAACATCATCTTCGAGGGCGGTGCTCCGGCCGCTGACCATGCCGCCACGGCTGGCATCGATCCCGATGAAACACAAAGCCAGGATGGCCGAGTGCTGTTCACGCCATTTACCTTTGATCAAAATCAAGTCGCCTTCATGCATGATCAGGTCGGCGTGGACCTGGATGGCTTCCCGCTCGACCACGAGTTTCCATAGGACTATGGTCTCGAGAAAGAGGATGAGGTGGACACCGAACGGGAGCCTTTGTTCAAGGACGAGCTCGCCGACCAAGCCACCAGGGAGAAACCAAAGCGTAAGAGCAGGCGGACGAAGGAGTATACGGCATCTGAGTATAGGAAATATGCCCTAGAGGCAATAATAAATTAGTTATTATCATATTTCCTTGTTCATGATAATCGTTTATTATCCATGCTATAATTGTATTGATCGGAGACTTAGATGCATGTGTGGATACATAGACAAAACCATGTCCCTAGTATGCCTCTAATAGACTAGCTCATTGATCAAAGATGGTTAATGTTTCCTAGCCATGGACATGAGATGTCATTTGATAAACGGGATCACATCATTAGGAGAATGGTGTGATGGACAAGACCCAAACTACAAACATAGCATATGATCGTGTCAGTTTATTGCTATTGTTTTCTGCATGTCAAGTATATGTTCCTATGACCATGAGATCATGCAACTCACTGACACCGGAGGAGTGCCTTGTGTGTATCAAACGTCGCAACGTAACTGGGTGACTATAAAGGTGCTCTACAGGTATCTCCGAGGGTGTCTATTGAGTTGGCATGGATCATGACTGGGATTTGTTACTCCTTGTGACGGAGAGGTATCTCAGGGCCCACTCGGTAATACAACATCACAACAAGCCTTGCAAGCAATGTGACTAAGTGTTAGTCATGGGATCTTGTATTACGAAACGAGTAAAGAGACTTGCCGGAAACGAGGTTGAACTAGGTATGGAGATACTGACGATCGAATCTCGGGCAAATAACATACCAAAGAACAAAGGGAGCATCATACGGGATTAACTGAATCCTTGACATAGAGGTTCGACCGATAAAGATCTTCGTAGAATATGTAGGAACCAATATGGGCATCCAGGTCCCGCTATTTGTTATTGACCATAGAGGTGTCTCGGTCATGTCTACATAGTTCTCGAACCCGTAGGGTCTGCACACTTAAGGTTCGGTGACGTTTCGGTAGTATAGAGTTATGCATGGTGGTGACCAAAGGTTGTTCGGAGTCCCAGATGAGATCCCGGACATCAGGAGGAGCTCTGGAATGGTCCGGAGGTAAAGATTGATATATAGGAAGTCCTATTTTGGTCTCCAGAAAAGTTTCGGGCTTACCGGTAATGTACCGGGAGTGCCGGTAGTCTACCGGGAGACCACCGGGAGGGGTATTTCGACCCAAGAGCCTTCATGGGCTGTGGGAGAGTAAATACCAGCCCTTTGTGGGCTGGTGGAATTCCCACACAAGGCCCATGCGGCTGGGAAGAAAAGCCCAAAGAGAAAAAGGTGGAAAAAGGCAAAAAAAAGGCAAAAATAAGGAGGAGTCCTAGTCCTACTAGGATTGGAGGAGGAATCCTCCAATCCCACTAGGTTCGTCCGACCCAAGGGCTGTCTCTTTGGCAGCCAAGCCTCCTCCTCCTCTCCTCCTATATATACTAGAGGATTTTAGGATTTTGGCACAGAATTTTCAGCCACGTGCTACCCGTTCCTCTAGTGCATAGTTTCTCCTCTAGATCGGATTTCTGTAGTGCTTAGGTGAAGCCCTGCCAGAATAGCTCCACCACCATCTCCGGAGCGTCGTCACACTGGCGGAGAACTCTTCTACCTCTCCGCTCCCTCTTGCTGGATCAAGAAGGCGGAGATCGTCATCGAGCTGTACGTGTGTTGAACGCGGAGGTGTCGTCCGTTCGGCGCTAGATCGAAAGGACCGTGATCAAGATCGCGAGACGGATCGTGATGAGTTCGCGGGGCGGATCGTGATGAGTTTGCGGGATGAATCATGACAAGATCGCGAGACGAATCGTGATGAGTTCGCGGGACGGATCGTGATGAGATCGCGGGACGCTCGGCGATTTGGATCGCGAAGACGTTCGACTACACCAACCTCGTTTCTTAACGCTTCCCGCTTAGCGATCTACAAGGGTACGTAGATCCACTCTCCCTCTCGTAGATGCTCATCACCATGGATAGATCTTGCGTGTGCGTAGGAAATTTTTTGTTTTCCATGCAACGTTCCCCAACACTAAGGACAAGCTTCTTTGTGAGTTTTGAAGGGACATTGCACAAGACCCCAAGACCGGCGCGGAACAAAAGTCATCAAACTTTTGGATTCGTGTCCATCGTGAGTTTCATGAACGCAAGAAGTTTCCACCGTATCAAATGCAAAGCACACACGGATGGGTGTCCGTTTAGAAGCGTTGGAAGGTGATCCAACAAGAGTGCAACAAGTTTTGTGCCACTCTTGAGAGCATCAAGGCACGCCCCGTGAGCGCATTCGGTCTGCAAGACATGGTATGATAGCAAGCAGTCCTATTTGTGTCATTCTGTTAATGCTTGATGCTTGCATGTTCATTTCCATATCTATTTTGTCAATATGCTTGCATGCGTTTCATTTGTAGGCATTCCAAGCTTTGGAGGCATTCAAGGTCCAACATGTTGGCAAGTCCTTCAACCTCTCCCATTGTTGTAGGATCGTCAAAGACGAGGAGAAGTTCAAGGTGCAATATGCCGCCATCAAGGCGCGTGGGGGGGGAAGAAGGCCGTCGAGGAGGAAGATGGCAAGAAGCCATGACCGCACGGGAAGAGCAACTCCAAGAAGAAGGACCAGCGGGATGCGGTGGCGAATGCCTTGATCGCGAAGGTCGAGGGCATGATGAGCAAGGAGTCAAGGGAGGAGGAGCGTCGACAACACAAGGAAGAGTCCATGAACGCCTTCATGAAGATCTAGAGAAGGAGGCTTGAGATGGAGGCGGAGAAGCAAGCCAAGATGCTTGAGATGGAGGTCGCCAACGCCAAGACCAAGGCGAAAGAAGTGGCTCTCGCGAGCATGATGACGGGGGTGGAGATCATGAAGGTGGATCTCAACACCGTGTCGCCAAGGAAGAGGCCGTGGTTCGAGAAGATGCAGGCCAACATGCTCAAATTCGATGACGAGTGATCTATGACGGCCTACACCATCCTTTTTTGTATGTCGACAAGTGTGCTGGCATGACCACGGATGTGTGGTCGAACTCTCTCGCCCTTTTTTGTGTGTTGGCATGTGTGTCGGCCACTGGCAAGTGCGCCAGCTGAACTGCTTCCTGTTTTCTGAAGCTGCCATTGTATGTTGGCGCTGGCATGGTGCCGGCATGAACGACATGATCGCTGACATGAACTATGGTCGCCGGCCCTTTTCCGAAAATTGTGTGCGGACATAAAATGAATCGCGGTCGTTCAACGCACGGCCGACCCAAATGTTAAAAAGGACGGGCGCCGAGTGGACGACCGATTCAAACGGATAAAAAAAGATAAATACGCCGTCCGTTTAGATCAGTCCGTTAAAATTGCTCTTATGGTTTAATGACCAATACATTCAGACGTGTTCGTGGATGTTTAAAAGAGTCGGACGTATATGCTGCTAGAAAAGGAGAATGTTTGTTTATACTGTGGACAAGTAGACCGCGCGCCGGGAGCCACGGCCGGTGCGGTCTCTGGTCTTGGCGTGCATGCACATGGACAAACACATGGTGGACTCAGTTCTCTAAACCTGTGTCATCTGAAGTCTGAACGCATTAACACCAGGTTTTGTCACCATCTGCGCCGCGCGCCCGGAACGCGTCCCCTAACCGCTTCACTAATAACTCCAGGGAGCCCTCTCCGAACGCACCTGAACTTTTTGTCCTCTGTGCGCGCATTTTCCTAATCCTAGACAAAACAAAGGCGAGGCTACCCATTTCTTTCCAAAGTTTGGCCGCCCGCACAGGCAGGCAGACGGAAAAGAGAACCATGCTCCGGAACATACGTGCCGGGGGAAGGGCTCGTCGGCAGGTTCCTGCCCCCTGGCTGGCAGCGATGGATGTCCGGGTTCCGTGGTCGGAGACGCCGAGGCCACCCGGAGCCATGCCGCAGGTGCAGATGCAGGGATCTACCGTGTCGTCGACGCAATGCATCTTCCTTCCTCGACGTTGTTTACCATGCCCTGAACCATGTGGCGTGTTTCGTTTTTCTGTTTTTCCGGTGCTTGACGGTGGTGGCTCACGGGGAGAACCTCGACGGACGTCAAAAGCACGCTGCCAACTCGCGCGAGGGCGTGATGATGCGTGTGTCGCGTGCAATAATGGGGATGGGGGTTGACAACTTGGCGCACTTCGCTGTGGAGATGCAGGTGCAAGGGACGGGACCGGAGCGACCAAGATTCCTCACCTTGAACCCGCTGCTCCGAGACGACTAAAGCGGTCGGTCGGTGATCGAGCTCAACACCGGCTTCCATGGCGACCGTGCGACTAGAGCGGATGACCCGCGCTATGGTGCGAGGGGCTGCTGGCACTCCGCTGAATTGTCCTAGCTATTGTTATCCCTCTCTCTTTTCTCAGAAGAGATTGGCTCAGATAGGCAAGGGGAGCGTTGCAGATTGCAAAATGTACGAAACCTTGATCTAGTTCGCACTCTGGCAAACTGTGGATGTCGTCATGATTTTCCATGTTGGCTCTTGTGATCGCAAATTGGGGTTTACAAAGTTTTAAGTAGCAATTTCTAACTTCTGGCTCTGTGTCATGGCAAATTTGCTTTGCATGGTAAAAATAGCCGGAAGTCACATGGGTAATTTTAGAAAACATTTGAGTCTTTTATATCATACTTCCCCGTCTCAAAATAAATGTCTTAAGCTTACTATAGTTTTAAATTAAAGCTAATATAAAGTTGAGACAATTATTTTGGAACGTAGGGATTATCTTATTAACATTATTGTAAAGTACGCAGCAGTAGCTGACATAAAAAAACAAGTTCGAAAAATGCGATGGGTAACATTTTATGTAACATGGCAGCATGCTTTAAGTTTCCGTGGCAAAAATGAATCTTCAGAATCCTTGACAGCATGGTTTTTGTTGTCGCCATGACAATATCTATAATATCTAAATAGTTGATCCCCTTACTTCTAATTTTTTCAACATGCAAGTCATTCACCTCACCAAGTGTCCCATGTCAGCATCCACTAACATTTTTTTTCAGCCCATGCAAACCTTTTTCATTATCACTATTTCTCTCAACATGCAAGCATCTCACTATCATTTTTCCAGCCCATGCAAACCATACCAATATCTTTATTTTTATCACTGGACATATGTAATAGATTAGATAATTATTTAATTCATTTACTTCATAAAGGTTGTGAAATGCCTGATTTATACTGAATGCAAGTACGGAATATTTATATGCTAAAATTAGCAGTTTTTTATTCAGATCTTTTCCTACATATATAAGTTATCTGTATTTAATCCTTATATTCCCGCAGCAATGCGCGCGGAAATTACCTAGTGTTTGAAGTTGCTGCTACGGGGATAATGGATCTGACGTCCATACCGCGGCAAAAAAGAGGAAAACAGATTTTAAGCATGTAAAGGCACCCGGGGGCTATTTCTCGCCAACTGCGAGACCTATCGTCGCCTTGCCTTCAGCGCTGGGTGCCCTTACCCTAGTGGTCCGGCCCATCTAAGAGGGTTTGAGTAGGTTTTATGGACCGGTTTGAACAGGTTTTAGAGTCTTTTATATGCGTTTTTTTTTATTTTTGTTTTTCTGTGTTTCGTTTACCGTTTTTTTGTTTTATATTTCCTTTTTATAAATACATGATGACTTTTTGAATACACATTGTACATTTTCTATATACTCGCGTAAAAAATTTCGATACACGTTGAATATCTCTCAAATACACGAGGAACATTTTTTCAAATACTTATGTTGATATTTCTCAAATCATTTTTAATATGCATTGATCATTCTTTTGAATGGTATTTTTTCTGAAACTATGAGTTTTTTAAATTGTATAAACAGTTTTTTTAAAATTTCACAAACATATGTTTGAAACACACAAACACTTTTGTAAACACATGAGCATTTTTAATGTCACAAACATTAGGTTTAACGCTATCAACTTTGAAAATTTGCATGATTTATTTTTTAAACTGCGTGAGATATTTTTTTACTGTGCTATGAGAAATTTAAGTAATGTAATTTTTAAAGGATTTTTTTCCAATGCATAAATTTATAAAATAAAAAAAACAACGAATGAAGGAATGTTCAGAAACATTTTTTGAAACATATGAACATTTTTTAAATGTCACAACTATTATTTGGATTGCTATCAAAAGTTGCACGATTATTGTTTTTACACTGCATAAAATATTTTGAATGTGTTATGAACACTTAAAATATTTAAGTATATTATTTGTTAATTTTTAATATTCAGTGTTGGAAACGACTATTTTAAAGAAACGAACAACATTCGCGAATATATATTTTTAATACACACGAACATTTTGTAAATGTCAGAAAGATTATTTTGGAGTGCTATCCACATGTTTCGAAAGTTGCTAAATTATATTTGTAAACTTCATTACAAAATTTTCTAAATGTGTGATGAACGCTTTTAAAATTTTAATAAAGAATTTGTTTTTGAGTAAAACAAAAAGGTTTAAAAAGAAGAAAAAGGAACGAACTAACGTTCTTAGCATCTAACGGGCCGGCAGACTACAGCATCGCAGGCGGGCGCTGGCTGCCATCCTACTCTTGTCCAGTGGGTGGCCCATATATATGGTCATCCGAAAAGGCTAACCGTCCGTGGCGGAATGGCGGGGAGCTCTTGAGCTTCAGAACTCTGGAAGCGCCACCAATCCACGGTCACGCCGCCGCCGAGGAAAATGGCGGCCCTCTACGTCCCGCTGCGCGCCATCGTCTCCCACCCGCGCGCCCCCACCCGGCGCCTCCTCCTGCGGCTCCACGCGCACCTTCTCACCTCCGGCCGCCTCGGCTCTACCCCCGCCATCCTCACGTCCCTCGTCTCCCTCTACGCGCGCGTCCCCGCCCTCCACCCCGTCGTCCACCACCTCCTCCCGCCCACCTCCCCTCTCCCCTGCTTCAACGCCGCGCTCTCCCTCCCCTACCCGCTCGCGCTCCGCGTCTTCCGCCGCCTCCGCGTCGCCCACTCCCCCGACTCCTTCTCCTTCCCGCCGCTCGCCTCCTCCGCCCCGTCCCCGCCCCACCTCCTCACGATCCACGCCCTCTCGCTCCGCTGCGACGTCGCCCACGACCTCTTCTGCGCCAGCGCCCTGCTGCGGGGCTACCTCAGGTTCGGCCTCGCCGACTACGCGCACCGCCTGTTCGACGAATTGCCCGTCCGGGACGTCGTCGTCTGGAACGCGATGGTCAATGGGTTTGCCAAGCTCGGCTGCTTCGACCGCGCCATGGAGTGCTTCCTGCGGATGAGACGGGATGGCACCGTGGAGATCAGCAGTTTCACCGTCACCGGAATCCTGTCGCTCTGCATCGCGGCCGCAGATTTTCAGCGCGGGGCTGCTGTTCACGGGATGTTGGTGAAGTCGGGGCTTGACCACGAGGTTTCAGTGTGTAATGCCTTGGTGGATCTTTATGGGAAGTCCCATGATGTGGCCCGTGGAGCGATGGTGTTTGAGGGGATTGCAGAGCAGGACAGGGACTTGTTCAGCTGGAACTCGATGTTGTCGGCATTGCAGTACTCGGCTGACCATATGGGTACAATGAGGCTCTTTCTTAGGATGAGGCATGCTGCAGTGTGGCCGGACGCAGTGACCATTGCGGCTGTTCTTCCTGCATGTGCGCAGACTGCAGCACTGCAGGTTGGGAGGACGGTGCATGGGTACATTATGACGAGCGGGCTGGCTCGTGATGGTGCATTGGACGTGCGCGCTTGTAATGCACTGGTAGACATGTATGCCAAGAGCGGGGCACTGGATGAGGCATGCCGTGTATTTTATTGGATGCGCCAACAGGACGTGGCATCATGGAATATTATGATCAACGGGTATGCATCCCATGGGCGTGGGCAGGAGGCACTAGAGTTGTTCCGCCAGATGACAGAGGTGAAAGGTCTGGTGCCAGACGAGGTAACTCTGCTGGCAGCAATGTCAGCGTGCAGCCACTCTGGGTTTGTCGAAGAAGGGAGAAGTCTTCTTAAGAGAATGAAAGAGGAATTCGGTTTGGAGCCGGTGATGGAGCACTACGCATGTGTGACTGACATGCTTGGGCGAGCAGGGAGGCTGGATGAGGCGAGGAAGGTAGTAGAGGAGGCAGGGGATGTAGGAGCTGGCGCATGGAGGACATACCTTGCAGCATGCCGGATGCATGGTGATAAAGAAAGGGCCCAAGAGGCCGCTAGGATGCTGATGACGACAAAGGAGCCTGGGAGTGGTGGATGGGTGCTGCTAGCAAACACATATGGCTGGGATGGAAACTTTGAGGGCCTGGAGGAGGTAAGAGGAGAGATGAGACGGCAAGGAGTGCAGAAGGCTGCACCGGGCTGCAGCTGGGTTGAGGTGGGTGGAGGAAACGGCAAGAGAGGAATAGTGATGCACGCTTTTGTTAGTGGCGATAAGGAACACCCCGAGGCTGACATGATTTATGAAATGCTGCATTCGTTGATAAGTTGGATGAGGGATTGCAGTGATTTGAGTATCATGACCCCATTATATAATTGAGCTCAAATCTGTTCTTATTTTGTTACAAGCTAGCACTGACGTACTATTGTGCAGCTATTAATCAGAATGGTGCATCATTGGATACAGATAGGCTTGCACCATTAAGAGCACCACCGAAACTTGGACCTGGTAAGAGGGTTTCACCAAATATCATTGTTCCAGCAGTCAGTGCTCCAGCTCCAATCCCCATTCCAAAGTTCGGTGCACTATTCTGACCTGCAGATTTTCTTGGTGGCAGATTTATGTAGTTCTGTGGCACTTGCTCCCTACCCGGATGCTGTGGTGGGAAGAAGCCAAGGTTTGAAGTTGGTGGTGGTGGCAGGGTTGATGGAAACATTGGGGGTTGGTAGCTGTAGCTACTTCCTAATGGTGATGGATCTGGGCGAGTTCCAGAGAGCACCGGCCTGGAATTACTATAGTGATCAGCATCTTCGCTGTGGCCCCTATAATTGTTGTAGGGTGGTGGTGAATAATTATAAACTGGTCCATCTTCTATAGCTAATGTGATGCCGACCTGATTGGAGTTCTTCAATCCTTCAGGTAATCCTGCAAATGAACAGAAGATGATATAGGTTAAAGTAATTGTGATATTTTAGTTTTGAAGCTCATCATTATTCATTTGCTTTATATTTTAAGCATACGCTTTTACCCTTTTGATGGTAAGAATCAGAATAGATCCTATGACCATAGCATGGCAGCATACTCCACCAATCCTATTGACTTTTACTCGTTGTTCTGCTAACACTGTTATGTTTTAAAGAACAAGTAAATGCTGATCATTCTTGGTACATTCTAATGCCTATCAATGAATCAAGCATGCTGTACTTTTTTGTCAAAAAAATGCGATGGTCATTTCCTCACAAATTGTGGATAAATGTGCCGATAAAGATACACCACATACTTTTCTTATTGCTGTGAGCCTATGATGTTAAGTTACATACTGAAATTTTTGCAACATACTCCCTCTATTATTGTTAACCAAAAATAACAGTGATTTTTCGCCGAACAAAACAACACCGATTCCCTGTATTATTGTTATTTTAGTTCTGACTGCCATTCTAGTGTGCTGTGTGGAAGATTTGGAAAATGATCTGTGTTGCCTACACTCGGATGGCAGATGCCAAATCAGACAGATTCTTTCATTGCAAACCAGAAAATTCTGTTTACCTGAAAACCGACCATGATCATCTTCTTGGTTGCAGATTCGGATGGATATATCCACAAATCCATGAGCTTTGTCTGACTTCTTCCTCCTAAGCTGGAAACTGCCAGTTTCCTCAATGACTTCAGAACGCTCCTCTCTGTGTGCAAATTTGTCAAGATACTCCTTCATCTGGACAACTGCAGCTCCCTGGAGATGCTCCCTTAGGAAGATGGGCTCTCTCCTGTAGACTTCAACTGTCAGTTCCATCTGCTTCTGGGCCACATCATGCTCATCCACCGAGACCGAGAACTTGGTGCCCCAGCTTGCATTTGAGTTTCCTGAAGCGTCAATCTTGGTGCAGTACTTGCTGCTGGGATCTACCCATCCGACTGAGAACCACTGTGGCTTCAGCAGCGACGATCTGCGTCCTAGGCCGCGCGCCGAGATTATGCAGAACTCGACTGATAGCTTTTTCATTTGTATGTGGGAGGGTGAGAGCGTTGCAGGATGTGATGGAGACCAGGCGAGGGGATACGATGCGGAGATTTATCATCATCGCGTAGGCACCCTCTACCTTGCTGCAAAGTTATTCCAAGACGGTGATAATGACTTGTTTCGTGTTCACTTTGTTGCTTCCCTGTGGTAGTGGAATCGATTCTAAAGTTGGGGCACTAGGAGAGGAAAAAGCATAGTCAAAAGACGGTGCTAGTCGAAGCATTTTCCCTTTTCTGTGGAAAATGCGTACAATTGTTACGAGTGTTTATTTGTTTTTATGTTTTGTATCTTTATTTTGCTCTTTTTCTAGGGAACCACCATATGTTGTTTCACCGAGTTTCCATATTATTTGGGCTTCCACGGCTGACCAGACCTGGCCAAACGGGTCGGCCCAGCCTGTTCAGGCACGTTTAATAAATGGGTCGTGTCGTGTCAGCCCATATGCTGCGCTTCTAGGCCCAGGCATGACCAGATTACTAAACGGGCCGGCACGTTGGCCCGATTAGCACTATGGGCTATATTTTTTCAGCCGGTTGGGCTCATATTTAAGTTTATTAGGCTATATTTTAAGTATATATATAATTTGAAATTTGAAAAATATATAACAAATTTAAACGGCCTGTGCCGTGTCGCCCGCGTGTCCAGCCTCCAGACCTAGACATAGCCCAAGACGTGCGGTGTACCAGGCCCGAACCATTTAAGGTCGTGCCGTGACTGGCCCATGGCAGGCCATGCCGACGTGTTCGTGGGCTGGCCTGTTTAGCCCGGCTCGTTTGGCCAGCTATACAGCTAACCCATCTTTTAGGCAAAGTACGATTGAGATGAGTGACTTGCCAGTCACCGGTCACTAGTGAACAGTGCAGTGACTTCCCTCCTCTTCACACCGTACGATCAAGAATGTACGAACAAACATGCGCAAACAGTGACATGCTACACTACTCAGTGCCCATGCTACAGCACTCGATCTACAGGAAACACGTCTACCATGCTTTTGCTACAGTATTCGATCTGCTATGTCTATCCTTCATCCAATGACTGGATTGCCGCCAGGCGTGACTGGCCTGGACCCTCTCAAGTAGGACTAGCAGTTTCGGGACATTGGTTTTCACTTGCAACATTTCAGTAGGTAGATGGTGGTTAACTGACGAGAAGATTTTGTTCCGGTAATGTTAACCTGTCTTAATGTGCTTTGCGATCCGTCTTCTTTTTATTTACCCTAATCTATGGACGTCAATATCTGGCGAACTTTTTCAGCCTCACATATACTCCCTCCATTTCTAAATATAAACCATTTTAGACATTTTAATACAAAGTACGTACGGAGTATAGACATATTTTAGAATATAGAAACATTTAATTTGTTTTGTATGTAGTTCATATTGAAATCTCTAAAAGATCCTATGTTCGCAAGGAGAAAGACGAACTTTGAGTTGACCCAGAGGCCCATTTAATTGCTTTTTAGAAAATGTCAAGAAAAAAATTCAGAAAATGAAAACCGCCACAAAAGGTGCCACCTTTCTAGTGATCATCCAAAACTTTTTGAGCAAAAAAGAAAAAGGATAAATTGGCAGTGCAAAAAATAAATGTCATCTCTTAATAATACAAATGTCACAAAATGCCATCTCTTAATAATAAAAATGTCATTTCTTAATAAACAAATAATGCCATCTCTTAATAATAAAAATGCCAACTCTTAAAACACAAAAAATGTCATCTGTTAATAATAAAAATGTCATCTCTTAAGAGCATGCTTAATAATATAGTGAGTCGTTAGCTATATGATGGTGTCGGCTCATCTATAGCTAAGTTTATAGCCAACAACTATAATAGTTAGATATAAACTAGCAAATATGCTTGTGCATTGCATCAGGAGAGATAATTAGTGTGTCTACCAAATTGTCCATCAGCACGACATGCAACATCCGGATGGTGCCACCCGAAGACTGGGAGGTGTCCACCAAAACATCCATCGGCACGGCATGCTAACATCCGAACGGTGCCACCTCATGGTAGCAGGGAAGCGTACACCGAAGATGCACTAAGAACCACACGAACTTTTGGTACGACTTTTGTATGACGGTTCTAATCAAACTATACATGAATATATCAAAGCGCAACAAAGTCACGAAATTGACTATCGACGTAAATTGTATGTCTATTTTTATGGAGCTTAATTTCCAAAGTCGCTGAGTTAAAATTGAGCATATTTTAAACTAGGTTTTGGAAACGGTCTCTTGTAGTTGCATGTGGCCCACCAAAACCTTAGGGCATTACCTTTCCATTTTACCCTTTTTCTTATTCTATTGACCAACAATGATGCCGACAATCGGTTTAATTTCATCGGGCTATTTTTATCTAATTGCATGTAGCCCACTGAAATCTTCCCGTCTTTTTTCTATCTTACCAGTTTTTTTTATTGACCTGCCATGCAACCCACAATCAAATTAACTTTATTGGGTCTTTCTCTCTTTTATTGGGACCGCATCATACTTTATGTCTTTATCGGGTCTTAATTTCTTTTATTGGCATGTGGAACCACATATCCGAATCACATTTTGTGCCTTCATCACGTCTTTATCTTTTATTGACATGTGCAACCACACATCACAATTTGATGTCAATTCCTTCATTCATAGGATAAATGATACCCACACTTTACCCTCTTCTCTAGTGGCCTGCTGATGTTTAGGCAACTGACGGATGTATATTAATTGGTTAATTTCACTATATAGAAGCGAGGTGGTATTATGAAATTGTATGATGAACCAACTCTTTCACACATGCATTAGCTAGATCATGTGGTTGCAGATGTCACTGATGGGAGCCGATGTGATGAAAACTGCTTTTTGCAGAACCAGGTGAAAGAAAGTTGCAGGTGGCCAAGGAGGGGGCAACATTTTTAACGTACGGAAAAATAGGCGATTCAAAAGAATGACTCTGAAATTGTTTCTCAAGTTTGTAACCCATTGTTTGAGTGATTACAAAGTGAAATTATATACGCACGTGTAATCGTGATAAGAGGTAGGAACGCCATGAGGAGGCGGCCTGCTTGTACTCCGGTTTCTTCATCTGGTGCGTCCAGAGCATGAGGTCATCAATGATTCTCCTAAGGGTGAAGATACTGTGGTGATGTTGCTACTTTAAAGTCATAGCATTTCTCGAATCCCAAATCTTCCACAAAATGATGAGTAGAATGGACTGTCAGATTATTGCATCCACCTGTGGAGGGAGACGGCAGTCCCAAAGGTCATCGATGGTGCCCGAAGGGGAGAGCCCAATCCGTTCCCATATCCGTTGTGCGAGCGGGCAATCGATGAATATGTGTGAGCTGGTTTCATCATCAAACCCGCAGCGTGGGCATAGTGAATGTGAGATGATATTCTTGCGAAGAAGGATGCTTTTGGAGTTGAGTCGATCATGAAACAAAAGCCATGCAAAGATCTTCACATGGTTCAAAACGCATGAAGAACAGATGGGTATGGCATGCACATCGTTGTCATCATCGTCGCCCAAGGTGAGCGCATAGGCGGCCCTTGTGGAGAAGCGCAGGCCACCGTTGAGGTAGCGCTTATCGGTCCTGTCGACAGTTGGAAGTCCCGCGGGAGAGATAACATGGAGCACAACTCGATATCAGCATTAGATGTTAGGCGGGTCCGTAGGATTGATTCTAAACCGTGGTTGAAAACAGCAGCCACACGAGCAAGAGGTATAGTGGTGTGAGAGTAGAGGCAAGGGAATAGAGTAGGAAGTGGTTTCTGGTGTAACCAGACGTCTAACCAGAAATAGGTATTAGTGCAGAGTTTGTGAGTACAAAGGAGATCGTATGTAGTGCTGGCAGTTGTTGGTTTATAGTTCGGCAAATGAAGGAGTGGCTGTTTTGTGGGGCGATGAGAGCATTTGGGTGTTGCAAGGCAATCCAGTCTAGCCAGGGTGTTTGGTCCGGTAGGAGTGCTTTTACAGCAAATTTCATAAGTAAACAATTATTTTGCTCATGAAAGTTTTTTAGTCCTAGACCACCACACTTTTTTTTGGTTTACACACATTTTTCCAGGCAACTAAGCATTAAGCACCAGTGCAAGTTTCCTCTACAGCCCCAAAAAAGGCTCGCCGAATAGAGTCCAGGGTTTTTAGAACGCTTTTGGGGATGAGGAAGACAGACATAAAATAGACCAAGATGGAGTCGAGGACAACTGAGAGGAGGATAAGCCTACCCCTTTGGAGAGGATTTTTGCGCGCCAGCCTGTCAAGAATTTTTGGCATCGTTCGATGATAGGTAAGAAGGCGTTTGTAGGTAGTTGTGTGAGTGCTAGTGATAGTTCTAGGTAGAGATCTGTGGGAAAGTTGAGGTAGGACATTGCATGGTGGAGGCAATGGAGGCCACCATGTTAGGGCTTACATGCATGGGTACGAGCATTGTTTTTGCGAAGTTGATAGAGAGGCCGGTTGTCATGGAGAAGTCATGGAGAATGTTTTTTAATTGTTGGGCAGCGTCATTGGATGCCTTGGCGATGATGAGGGTATCGTCGGCATATTGTAAATAGTTGGTGGAAGATGTGAGAACAGAGGGTGGCTGAGATGTGAGAGATCGCAATCTTGCTGGGTCATTTGTTGTAGAAGATCAACAACATTGATGAAAAGGTAGGGGGAAACGGGGTCTCCCTGTCTGAGCCCGTTCTTGCAATTAATCCAGTTTTCGGGGATCCCGTTGAGCATAACGGTTGTTTTTCCTGTTGAGAGAAGGTCGTGGACCCAAGTTGATAATTTAGGCGGGAAACCACGATAGCGTAATATGGATGAAAGTGAGTCCCAAGAGAGCAAGTCGAAGGCTTTGCTAAAGTCTAGTTTAATTACCATGGTTGGAGCTTTCCCAGTATGGCAGGCGCCGACGAGGTCCGCAGCAAAGACAAAGTTTTTAGTGATGCTATGGCCTGAGATGAGCCTAGATTGGTTGCCGTGAACAAGCAGTGGAATCATCGGTTTTAGCCTATTGGTGAGTACCTTTGCGACGGCTTTGATGGGGCAGTTTTGGAGGGAGATCGGGCGGTAGGCGTCTGGTGTGTTTGCATGGTCTTTTTTGGGTAGCAGAATAAGGTGGGCTCTGTTTAAACATTCAGTTTGAGCAGTGAGGTTTTGCAGGTCAGTCATGAATGAGTTAATATGAGCCTTGACAAGGTTCCAATATTTTCTATAGAATTGTGGGCCGAAGCCATCTGGACCCGGGCTAGCTAGGGGGTTCATTTGGAAGAACGCATCCTTAATTTCTTCATTGGTGAAGGGAGCGTCGAGTATGCTAAGCTGAGGTAACATTTGGGGGTAGTATTTTTCTGGTTGGAATGACTAGTAGGTGTGAGCTGCGGATCCGATAATTGCTGTGAAATGATCTTTCAGAATGGTCGCTTTTTGAGCATGAGAGTGGAACTCGTTCCCATCAGCAAGGAGGGATATTATAGTATTCTTACGAAGATGCCGAGACGCGGCAGCGAGGAAATACTGAGTGTTTTCCTCTCCTTGAATTGCAGCAAGAACTTTGCCTCGTTGCTTCCAGAATGATCAAACCTTGTATGGAGTCTCCATAGTGGTCCTGGGCTGGTGCGTAGGTCGATTTTTTTTTGTTTTCTGTTGCGTTACACTACACTGGCATCAAGAGTCATGCTATGCGTAGATGCAGGTTGCGATCTAGAATACATAGAGATGTATGGGTGTTGCACAATACAATTAAGTAGTAGATGAGATCTATTGCTGAAAATTATTTGTGCGTGTAGCAAATGAAATCTGTTACCCGATGTTCTTATTGCTTCCCTGAAATTTGCGTAGTCCTGATCTTAACGGCATGGTGGAATCTCACAAAGTTCTGGAAATCCGCGATCCTTTCATGCTGCTCCTGAGTATGCTGATTGACAGATCAACGAAGTGCTAACAGTTCTTTGGGTTCCACCATAGATAAGAAAGATGGATGTTTCGCAGACGAAAGGGCAATGCAGATATGATCTGCACGGGGGTCACGCGTATGACGAAGTTTAGTATGGGGCTCAAGATTTTATTATCTCGTGTTTCATACACCCTGGAAAGTTAATCTAGCAACTTGGATTATCATGCTTGATGATGAACGTTGGTAGCTTCGGTTTGTTTCGAAACCTTAGAAGCCACGTAAAACAAGTTTTTTGCATGAACCGATTAGAGGCGTCTAACTTGGTTTTGCAGGATGGTTTGCATGTGAATATGATGTGGTATAGCAAGTCTCATATTAATTCGATTATGTATGAGATGACTATATGATGTAATTTGATTAACATGACCTGCGTGTCATGATTCGGCATGATGGCTGGAGCCATATGATTGCACTTTAATGACCTGCGTGTCAACCTTATGTAATGCACTTATTTTATTTGCTATAGAGATAGCAATATTATCTGGTGCATCGACAAGGTGGTGGCAATCTTTGCGAAGGTAAACACCGACGCAAATGCCAAAGACGAAGAAATACAAGACTTCTCCGTCGGAAAGGGCTATACCATATCATGCTATTATGAATTGCCTGAGATGTTTATCCCTTATGTTGCACCCTTCTTGATTGCGCGGTAGTCGCTTTTATTAGGGTGATCTCTCACAAAAATATCAAGTAGATAGTGTTCTCCCAAGTGTAGCACCGTCACGGCACCTAACTTTTCGGGGTGCGCCATGGATGCATGGGTACGAACGATTAGGGATGTGTGAGGCGGGTGAGTAAAGACCTCGCAGCGAGATCACTTGGTTGTCTTGACGTTCAGGCATGAAAGTCATGAGCTCGGAACACACGCATCGAAAGATGAACAAGAGTCACATGGAGATGTGATCGGCAAGCTGGCCTACCGATTAAAATTCCCGTCATGAGATGATGATTCTATGACGATGAATTGAAGTCTGGATCTTGTATCACTCAAGATCAATTATGAGAGATATTGATTTGAGTGGGAGCGCACTGTTGAATTAACTTGTTTAATTCTCAGTGCAATTATTTTTGAACATTGTCTAAATGTGTTTTACATAATAGTTGTAGAATAATGGCTCGCGTTTCCACCTTCCCTATTAAAATTGAATAGCTGTTAAAAATCTGGTTAAAACTTTACGGTTGGTAACGTAATTGTGAGGATTGTCCTCAAGAGTGCCAAGAAGGACTTGTCCTATCGCATGCTTTCGGTATTCTCCCGCTAATGCTATGAATCATGTGACTCTCGTCGTTCGATCCAGAAGCTAGAATTCCGTTTCAGTCAAATGCAATACGTTTGCTTCCATGAGACCCGACGTTCGAAAGTTTGGATAGTTATGTGATATTCATGGAATCTGAAAATCATTTTCAGAGACAAACAAAGGCTAAAAGATATGAGATATCCAAAGCAATGTTTGTTTGCAAATTATTAGTAAAGGAGTTTACTATGCATTAGACTGATAAGAGAGGGATCCAGAAGAACGATTGTCATATGATGATGGTGAATAAAACAACAACTTAAAGAGAAAGGAAGTGTCCGAAGGGTGTTAATGAAACTTTCACGCCTAGGAAGTCCGGGGCTATCGCCACTCTTAAGTTGGGTGCTTCTTCTGTGAGTAGGAGAAATACTGAAAGTTAAACTGTTAGAAGTATAATGGCAATAGAAAAGAAGACTGGAATATCCAGCTCATGTATGAATGTCATACAGGTTTTTGATGTATAGAAGGCTGGTCAAAGATATAGTTCTTGGGAATTATGGTTAAACATGTTAATCACTAATTCTTGGGTATTGTGAGTTGGTCACAAAGATACCCCCTCGATTGCATTCTGTTGCAACTCGATGTAAGAACTACTATGGCCTGAAAGACTAGCCAGGGATGAGGTTTAGATACACGCAGGGAACATAGTAAATGTTACTATGCCTTCCATCGATGTATTCCCTATGTATCAAGTTTCATAATTCATTTTAGAGTTTCACACTCTAGCCCTTTGCATAAGGTATCTTGCAAGAAGGTTGTTCATAAGAGAACTTTTCATGTTTGGTGTTATGAATAACATAAGGGCCATACTTTCATTATGAATGAGACATATGTTATGAATATTGATAATAATACATTACCTCTGGGTTTACTTTTATAATTCATTTTAGAGTTTCATAGACTCTAGCCCATTGCACAATGTTTGTTGCAAAAGAGTTGTTCATAAAAACAACAATTATTGTTCAGTGTTATGAATAACATGAAGGGCCATGCTTCCATCCTAGATGGGATGTATGTTATGAATATTGATGGAAATATGATAAATCCATAACACTGACGCTAAATGTCGCAAGACTAAAAGAATACCACATATGTGTGGCACTGCATTTGGTCACATTGGAGAAACCCGCATGGAAATTCCATTATGATGGATTTTGAAGTTGTTTGATTTTAAATCATCTAACACTTGCAACTTTCCTCCAAAAGGTGAACTAACTAAAATACCGTTCACAGGCCATAAGGAACGAGCAAAGAACTTATTGGTGATCATACGTTTGATGTATGTAGTCCGATAAATGTTGTTGCAAACAGTGGATTTGTCTACCTTCAAAAATGACTCAAGTAGATATATGGATATTTACTTGATGAGACGTAAGTCTGTATCTTTTGAAATCATTTGAAAGGTTTTCAAAAATGAAGTAGAAGTTATTGTACCAAGAAAATTATGTTTCTGCAATTTGATTGCGGAAAGGAATATTTGAGTTACAAGTTTAGCGAATGTCTGATGAGTTGTGAAAAAGGTTTCATAACTTGCACCTCCCGGAACACCACAGCAAGTGGAAAGTCCGTGAAGATGTAATCGAACCATTTATGACATGGTAAGATCAAAGATGACATAAATAGATTTGCCATTATCCCTTTTATGGAGTGATGCTTTAGAGACGGCGGCTTTTACACTGAAAAGATATCCATCAGGTCTGTTGAAATGACGCCATGGTATGGTACGCCCAACCATGTTATACCTTTTCTTAACATTTGGAATATGGGGCTTGTGTAAAAGGTTACAAACCTATTCCAAATCAGACAAGTGCTACTTTGTATGGTTATCCCAAGTCATTGGGTATTCCCCCACCACTATACCGAGGCAAAGGGTTTTGCCACAAAACAGTATGCTTTTAAAGAGAATAGTTCTTACAAAAGGTGAGTGGGAGGACAATGCAACTCGATGAGATAACCAGTATCTTCGTCATCAGTTCAAAGGAAAGAAACCTTGGAAGTGATTCCGTTGTTTCCTACTACGACTGATACGGAAGTCTCTACAATAAAATGTATGGACTTCGGTCGAACGTGCAGCTGAACCACGTAGGCAAAGCTCGTACAAACCTATCAGGTGCACAAACGAGATATTGTTGTTAGACAACATTATACCTACAAATACACAAGGAAGCGTTGATGGGCCCTGACTCCGGGATTGGCTAAATGCCAATACAATCCGAGATAGTTTCCATATAAGTGATTCAAGATTAAAACCTTGATACACCTTTCAGAGGACTTAGAGTCTAACGAATATTTATGGAACTAAAAAAACTAATACGGATAAAAATGTTTTATCCATAAAGCTCGACTTGTTGAAATAACAAGTTTAAGGAGTTGACTACGATGAGGTTGTTTCACCGTAGCGATGCTTAAGGTCAGTTCGGGTTGAACTAGCAATTAATACATATATCAATCATGAGATATGAAACATGGATGACAAAAGGATTTCCATCTGATGAAAATGAAACCTAGGACTTGTATGTGATACAGTCCAAAGTAATTTGTCGATCCAGAGGATGCTAGTAAGTATGCAAACTTCAGAGTTCCAGCAATGGACAAAAGAGAGCAAAATGGAGTTGGAATCTTCGTGGTTTGATGAAATGGTCAAAAGGGTTTTTGACTTCATCAATGTGTAACGAAGATGCTTGTGATTCAATAAAGTAAGTGGGAGCATAATAATATTTCTAAAAACGTTGTGTGCTTGACACATTGTTAATTGGAAATAAATTTTTTGACACGAATTAGGACTTCATTTGAAAGTAGTTCTGCAATGAAGTGCTTAGGCTGAATAGCCTCCATATTAGGCATGATGATCTATGGAGATAGATTTACCTAATGGGGCTAAGCAATGAATACATATTGACATGGTGCTAAAACCTTTTAGCATTTAAAACGCCAAGGAGTGATTCTTGCCGAAGTCACATGGAAAGAGTTTTTGCAAGACTCAGTGTCCCAAAACACTGACGAGTAAAATACATGATGGAGATTCCACACACTCTAGTGTTTGGATTAATCATGTATTCCATGGTATGTAAAAACAACCAGATATGTCCAATACTCCCAAGTTGTTGTGAGTATAGATACCAAAGTGATCAAAGCACTGATCATGGGACAACAGTGAAAGATGTCATTAAGTACTAAAGTAGTACTGATGAAATGTTTTTTTCTCGCAAGCAGAAATCATGAAGAGTTCGTTGTAATATGTTACATCGATACAGTCTTCACCATTTCTCCATGCGATTTTCGATTTAATTGAGGGTTTTGTGTGATACACAATATTGTGGCACGGTAGTTGGAAATTGTTCCAAACAAGATACTGTGGCGAATTCTATAACAAAGGCTTAGTATGTTGACGCTTTAGAAGCGACAAAGAAGTAGTTGAATCATATAGTGCTCCATAGCTCAGTCTGAGGAATCAGGTTTTGACCAATGATTCACACATATGCAAAGCCAATTCCACACAAAATATGAATTTTGTGGAAGCGTGAAAACGCAAGGATATGCAAAGTTACACACGGAGCTAAACTTGTCAGATCCGTTGGACATCAGGCTATACCACAAGCGAAGCATATTTTACACCGGTATGCCATAGGTGTAAAGTGCATTAGCATTGACTAGATTATTGACTCTAGTGCAAGTGGGAGTCTGTAGGAGATATGCCTTAGAGGCAATAATAAATGTTATTGACAATCTCCCTATTCATAATTAGGTTTATGTTCCATGCTATAACTGCTACGGTTCTCGAGTCTGCAATAACCACGAGGCTTGAAGGAAGACTCATATGCACGTGTGGAATAATAAACGGTAATATGTATTCCTAGTCTGGCCTCTAAGACTGGCTCAAGTATTGCATGATGATCCTGTTTTCCTGATCATGGGCATGGCTATGCCGGCAATTTTGAGGGCACAATGTTAGAAGAACATTTGTGTTGAATCGACCCGAATTGATGTTATGCCATGAGATACATTCGTCATAAGTTAATGGTTAATAACACAGAGAAGTTAATGTTTGCATAATTCCTTAGACCATGAGAGTCTCGAGTTTCTTCATGCTTGCTTCATGAACTTTGGGGTTTGTTAAACGTCATCCGTAAATGGGTGGCTATTACGGCGGCTTACGGGTTCATGGAGAAGTATGTCAAGTAACATGATAGCTCAAGATTGGGATTTGCTCCTTCGACGATGGAGAGATATCTCTGGGCCCTCTCGGTGTTACGGTATCCATCATCGTCTGGCCAGACACTTTGTGATTTGATCACGGGGATGCCGGAACACGGGGAACGAGAAAAGAGAACAATACCGGTAATGAGTTAACTGGCATAGTGGACAAGTTGTTGATCCATGAGGATGCCAACATGTCTCACCTCGGGTATTTGTAACATATCACGAAGCAACAGGAATAGCACACGGCAACTGGAGGTTCACTCGAATATTCATTCGTGTGGGTATAGGGGTCAATATGGGTGTCCACGGCTTCGATGTTGATAATTGATCGGAAAGGGTTCCGGGTCATGTCTATGCTTCACCGAACCTATAGGGTCACACGCTTAAGGGTCATCTATCTGCTGAATACTAGACAGGGAGTCTGAGAGAAAATCACCGGAAAAGTTTCGGACACCGGAAAAGTTTCGGACAGCGGAAAAGTTCCACAGAGAGAACACCGGAACAGTTCCGGTGAAACTGAAAAGTTGTTTCAGGGGATACCATAAAGTCAAATTTGTTTCGGCACATGCCTGATAATTCTTGGAGGGTGCTAGAATCGTTCTGGAAACTTTTTGGAATTTTTCGGGATGAAAACCGGAAATGTTCCGGAGCTGCCGGAACCGTTTTAGATGCTTTTCGCAGATGAAAATCACTAAACCGAAATTGTTTCGGAAAGTGTTGAAAATTATTTTAGTGGGTACTGGAAATGTTCTAAGCCCACATAAATATTTTCAGTTCGATCAGACGCAGAAAAATGTCGTCGTGAATAGTGAAATCAGCTTTATGGTTACTTTTTGGAAAGCCACCTTTTTGGGCTTTTGCTCCAAAATATCTTGGAGATGACATGGATGGATGTGGCTGAAATTTCAGCCCCTCCACCCCTCCTTCTCCTATAAATAGAGGTGGAGGGGGCAGCCCAAAATCAATCCCTTCTCACATACAAGTGCCATGCATGATCTGGCTTCTTCTCTCCCTTCCAGCGAAATAGTTTCGTAGAGCCGAAAGGCTGTCTGGGTTCCGGCAGGAACTAGTTCTGGACGGCGAAGCCCTGCCGGGTAGATGACACCGTATGTGTGCAACTTTGTAGAGAGATCGTAGTTTCGGTCTTAGTTCGAGAGTGCCTCCCGAAGGGCTGTCCGTGTGACCGTCCGAGTTTCGAAGGTCCTCCCGAAGGGCTGTCCGTGTGACCGTCCGAGTTTCGAAGGTCCTCCCGAAGGGTTGTCTGAGTGACAATCCAAGTTTTGGAGGTCCTCCCGAAGGGCTGTCCGCAACACCGTCCGGGGGACTGTGTGACCGCCTCCCGGAGGGCTATCCGAGGGGAAGATGAGGGTATACATCCTCGCGGTTGGGAGGTTGTAAATCCTATCCGTGGGGACCTGCATCATCGATCGTCATCGACTCTACTTCCGCTGCGCTACGAGTCGGTAACGAAAATGATCAAACCTTGTATGCACTCTCCATAGTGGTCCTGGGCTGGTGCGTAGGTCAGAATTTTTTTGTTTTCTGCTGCGTTACCCTCTACATGTTGGTGATCGTTTGGAGGCCCATTTTTTGAGTGCGCATCTTGTGGTTTTTAGTATTTTGGCAAGGGCAGCGGCGGAATTTGGTCGTTGAGTCAAGTGGTGAGATTGGGCCCAATATTTTTGTATTATTATGTGGCAAGCAGGGGTTAGGGTCCAAGCTGTTTCAAATCTAAAGTGGTGCGGTTTTGGAACAGTTGTTTGAATATTAATAATTAGTGGAACGTGATCGGATGTGATACGTGATAGAGATGACAGAGTTGTGTTGGGGAAGCAATTGTTCCAAGCCAGATTAAAAAAGGCTCTGTCTAGTCGTTCTATGGTTGGTGTAGCTCGTTTGTTGGACCCGGTAAAGCGTCTGTCTAGTAGGGGTAATTCGATTAGAGCTAGGTCGTTGATCGTAGTGTTGAAAGGGTTAGCTTCTCGCTGGTGGAAGTTGTGGTTATTTTTTCATGGGAAAAACATACCAGGTTGAAGTCTCCAACAATTATCCATGGTGTTTGGTCATCTTCCTGGATTAGTTTGAGCTCATCTAGGAAAGCTTGTTTGAGGTTGCGATTTGATGGTGCATATATGTTAGTGATGACGAAGGGAAGGAGGTGAGCAAGTGACGTGAGTTTGATGGACGTGGCAAAATTATGATGAGAGTGAGAGATTAGGGAGAAGTAGTTTCTGTTAAAAGCGGAGACAATTCCACCAGCTGATCCGTCTACTGGTAGGGAAAAAACTTCGTCTAGAGATCGTGGTAGGAAGGACTTGAATTTTTGTTCGTTAATTTCGTGTAGTTTTGACTCTTGTAAGAGGGCACAATGAGGGCTGATACTGAGTAGTTCGGGAAGGATATTAACACATTTAGATTCATCGCCTATGCCTCTTACATTCCACGAACAGATAGATAGAGGTGTACTACTCATAGAAACACGACGGACACCTAGACGTAAACAGGGTACACGTAGGTAGGGGAAACTTGCGAGACACTAATGGATAAGTGGAGCACAACAGACGATTGCTCCACGCACACGTGCAGTGGAATAAGTAGACCGTTGATGTACGTTCGCGATAGGGACGGCCGGTCGTCGTCAGGGCACCACAGGGGCTTGCATGATGGATTCGGCACATCATGGTTCATCGTCAGCACCATCGTCGTTGGCATTGTTGTCGGCTTGGGCAATGGAAGTAGTAGCCATTTCGTCTACGCCGCAAAGTGTGGCTATTTCCGCAATGGCTCTGCAAAGACTGGCGATGCGTCGGGGATGTCGAGCTGGGCATCGTGGATGGCATCTTTGAGCGTTTTTGCCACGTCGGAGGTAGTGAGGCACGCGGCTCTGGCACAGACAGCCCTAGTCATCATGTCGGTGAAGACTCTTGGTTCATTGACTGCTAGGCGAGAGCTCTGACGAAGGCTCTTATTCTTGTCTGTCGAGCGCTTGGCGCTGTGGCGCAACTTGCGGAGCACGCACTCATGGAGGGGAGAGTATGCAGTTTCCATTGTGGGGGTAACCATGGTTAGGCTGTGTACGGTTTGGCATGCAGGGGAAGGTGAAGGACAAGGCTGTGATGAAACCGTACCGGAGGAGGACGCCCCAGTGGAGAAGGCAATGCCGAAGACGTCTATGTCAAGGGCCGACGAGTTGGAGCTGTCGTATGGGCGGAATGCCGACGGCAGCTGCATGGCAGAGGGGGAAGGTAGGTTGTCGGTGTTGTCTTCTTTGGTGCCGTCCGGCGAGGTTGGTGGCGGAGGCGGGGAGATTTCCCGACAGCAGCGGCAAGGCACGCCGTGCGGCGGGTGACGGTAGTTGGCGTGGAGGATGAGCCGACGACAGTTGAGGCAGAGAACGAAGTGGGGGGCGACACCCTCTGCGATGGTGGGGTTGAGTCACTGTCGGATGAGATGTTGATTATGGGATATCCCCGGTCAGCAGGGTCGTCGTCATCAGAGGAGATGTGGAGGGGCATGTTCGCAGAGTTTCCGACAAGGTTGGGAGGCACGGTCGTGGAGTTGAAGGCTGAGGACGACGGAGGGCCGCAAGGCAAGTCATCATTGGTGGGGTGGGCGTTGAAGTTGCCGAGGCCGCGATCAACGAGGCGTCCATCCGCATCCGAGTTGGAGTCGGAGGAAAACGGCAATGGGTCCAGTGGTCCCATCTGGTCGAGGACCGTGAGGAGCCTAGTGATCTTGACGACCTTGATGCCGTTTGTTGGGGGAAGCTGGATGGGCAGGGAGTCCGACAGCCGCTTGTATCGGTCGACCATGATGAGGGCGCGGACAACCGTGAAATCACGGCCCTCGACTTAGTAGTGGTCGATGGATCAGACATCACCAAGGTGGCTTAGAGCCCACCTTGCCTGCCTCATGCCAGAGTTCATGCAGGAAGTCGGAGGCTTTGACCTCGATGAGCTGGTCAAAGACCGGCGATGCGCAGTCAGCCAGCTTAACCGGCTCGAAGGATATCTGGTTTCCGCGGAAGTTGATGGAGCCAAGGTTTACGAGGAATTACGGCACAGTTGCGGACTCGAAGGTGACCCAGCCCGCGACGGTGAAGCTGGGTGTGCCAGCATGCGCCATTATCACTTCGTGGATGAGCGGCACCGGGTTGTGGATGGGTGTGCGAAGGTGGGCAAACGTGATATGGCTGACGTCATTGACGAGACGGGGAGGCGTGATGATGAGAGGGGCGGGCTCAATAGGCAGGCCGAATCGGCATGCATGGCAAGCGCCCCTCGCGTTCGGCGAAGGCGGGCCAAACGCACTTGCAGCACGCGCCTCGTTGAGGTTTGCACGCAGGGCCTCCAAGTCGACTGGGTTGGAGAGTGAGGGGGAGCGAGGGTTGGGGAGAAGGTGTCATGCGGCGTGGCGAACGGAGGGATGATGCGGGCTACGGGGATGCCGAGGAGTGGCGCCAGTGGTCCATTTCAAGTGGGGCCAGAGGTTGGAAGCATCGACGAGGTCGGTTGGGGTGGGTGCAAGGGAGTTGGCCATGTCTGGAGGCGACTGGGAGGTGGGTTGGAGAGAGAATGCTGGGTTTGTGATTGGATTTTGAGGAAGGGATGCAAAGAGCGGAAGTATGCGAACCGCCCAGCACAAGCTGGCTTTGTGGCCAGAGCACCAGCAGCGAGCACACCTGATCGGGTCTCTGTAGTGCTCGACGTAGTGATCCTGGGCTACACAGCGGAAGCAACGTCGTTTGGAGAGGATAGGCAGGTAGGAGCGATGGAGTGGAGTGTGATGGTGGAGGTAGCATGCGTTATTTATAGGGGTAGTGGAGTGGGGTGACAGTGCATGCTGGGAGGGTAGAGAAGTGTGTCCCGATATGACTTGGGAACCAGCAGGCCATCCATGCGTGGCGTCATGCATGCAGTCAATGGACTGGTCGTGGTACTGTTGTCGGGCGGTGGAGGCAGCTGTGGCAGTTTGGCAGGTGATACGTCTCCAACGTATCTATATTTTTTATTGTTCCATGCTATTATATTATTTGTTTTGGATGTTTTATATGCATTAATATGCTATTTTATATTATTTGGGGGACTAACCTATTAATCTAGAGCCTAGTGACAGTTTCTGTTTTTTCCTTGTTTTTGAGTAGTGCAGATAAGAAATCTTAAACGGAGTCCAAACGGAATAAAATATTCGGAATATTTTTTCTTAGACCAGAAGCAACCGAGAAGACTTGGAAATGAAGTCGGGAGAGCCGTTGTGTGGCCACAAGACACAAGGGCGCGCCCAAGGGGGTAGGGGGCGCCCCTAGGCTTGTGGGCCCACGATAGCTCTCCTAACCCTATTTCTCGGCCTATAAATTCATAAATATTCCCTGTATACCAGAGGGGGCTATGAAAACACTTTTCCGTTGTCGAAAGCCTCCGTTTTCGAGAGATCCAATCTTGAATCCTTTTTCGATAATCTGCCAGAGGGGGATTCGATCACGGAGGGCATCTACATCAACTCCATTGCCCCTCCGATGAGTGTGAGTAGTTCATCACAGACCTTCGGATCCATAGCTAGTAGCTAGATGACTTCTTCTCACTCTTTGCTCTTCAATACCATGTTTTTCATGATCTTCATGGAGATCTATTCGATGTAATACTATTTTGCGTATGTTTGTCGAGATTCGATGAATTGTGAGTTTATGTTCAGATTATGTGTGAATATTATTTGAGTTTTTTATGAATTATTATATGCATGATTTCATATCTTTGCAAGTCTCTTCAAGTTGTTAGTTTGATTTGATCAATTAGATTGATAATTCTTGCAATGATAAACCAACGCATACTTAAGAGGTAACCGCAAGACATGGACGAGGCACGTGTGACGCATGCTGCGTCTGGGAGTGGGCGCTATCCCGATTCGTGGGGCTCCCGTGGCGCATGCATTCATGGTAGCGGGGCGAGGCAGTCCAACTGGTCTTTGTGGATCGCATCGGGGGACCCGAGGGCAGAGGCTCGCGGTGTATGGGCCGGTTCCACCGATACAGTTGCGGGGTTCAACTGAGAGCGATGGTGGGCAGGGGGGTCCAGCGTCACGGGTTGGATGCGATGGCTGGATGGGTCGATTTTGGTTGTATCAGTGGCATGCGTACGACTCGGTCCCTCGGTTTCAGCAGTGGTCAAAAGCAAAGCGGTCGTGGTTGTGTGCATATTTGAGGTAGGGCGGTGGCAGGGAGTTGTTGGACTCGTGTTGAGGGTAGTGGTGCAGCCATGGATTGAGCCGTTGGGTATTAGGATGTTGTGTTGTTTATAGTTTTTGTTTGAAGGGGAGCGCTTCATGCATAGTGTGGACGGGTGTGGGCCAAGGATGGATGCAGTCATAGCTCGTCTTTCTGCCATGTTTTGTTTGATCGTGGCTGGTCCGCGGGTTGCGAGTAGTAGTTGTTCATGAGCAGTGGCAGGGTGTAGTTGGTCAAGGAAGTATAGGGAGAAGCATTCAAAAACCAGTGGCGAACTCTTTAGGATTTCGAATCTGACCTGTTTTGTTACTACAGAGGAGCGAAACACATAGTCTGACATTCTAGTTGCCTCAAAATCTGGTTTGACCGAAAAATGGTGGTCCAGAGAATTTGTTATAAGCATAGTATTTGGATTAATATTTTTTGAACTGCATACTATCCAAAAGGAAACCGATTGTGCATGGCGAGGTGGAAATATAGGGCGTGTGATCTCGGTGTGGTACATGTTTAGAACACGGTTAAGGAATTTAAATCCATGACGGAAAGGCCTAACCTTGTTTGGCGCATCGAGCGGCGGTGTTTTTGTGTCCGACAGGGTTCCCGAGTCTGCGAGGACTGCGGGCAGAGCGAGAGCCGCCGCAAGTGCTGGGAGGTTGATGGCACACAGACGCCCGGGAGAGGCAGCCCGATGGGCTGCATTCGCAGTGTTGGTGGCGGTGATGGCAGCGATGATCGATGCGGAGAAGAAGGGCGTGGAGAGGGGAGAGCATGCAGTAATCCAAGTTTCCGCGTCCGTCCGGCGACACAGAAGGAGTAGGCCGATGCGAACGATTGTTGGACGTCGAAGTTTTTTGCCCTACCCCCAAACCTGGTTTGCAGCAGAGTTGCGACGAGGTGGCAGTCGAGAGGAAGACGACAATTGTGGAAGAAAATGATGGTATCGTGAGGGTTTGGCGATGCATGGCGAGGGGGCGAGACCATTGAGCGTTTTGCCTGCTAGAGAGCACACTGAAAGGCGAGGCCAATCGTAGAGTCGAGGTTGAGTGTTTGAGAGATGAATCGGAAGCGTGCAGCATGCGATCACCGATGTCTAGAGTTTGAGGGGCGGCTAGTGTGGGAGCGAGCGTCAACATTGGCAGTTGTGAGGGAGGCGAGGCTAGTAGGCTTGGGACAACGGAGATGGGAGACTCTCTTGCGGCATCCGTCGGCGAACAGACGAAGAAGGATATGTGGATGCGAGGAGAGAAAATTTCCTTCTCCCGGAGAATAGCCAGGGCGACCGGAGTCGAGGAGAAGGTGAAGCGGAATTCCGAAGGCGAGAGTTGAAGGATCGTGAACATGTCGAACTGGCCTCCCAGGCAACCTTGGAGGTAGCATGCAAGCATGAGGCACTCAATCTCCATGACAGCACGCTCAATTTTGACAGCAAGATGGATGCCTGAGTTCTTGTGGCGGAAAGGAGTGATAGGCTGTAGGATGGCTGACCAAACCTGATCTTCGAAGTCAGCACCCATGGCATTTCCCACTCCAAGCGTGGCCCGGACGGCAGTCTGGACGGGGGAGTCATCCAGCCAGTTGTCCGGAGGGAGCGGTGGTGAGCTGAAGGTGGCTACGGGTAGGCTAGGAGGAGTAGGGATCGGAGGTGGCCGACGTTGAGGGAGCACCGGAGCTGGTGGAGGAGCGGGAGGAGGGTGGAGGGGGATCGGCGTTAGCTCCTGCTTCCGCTCCTGTATTAATTATTTTTCATAATTGTATTGCATGCATCCCACGCCCTTGGTATTAATACCAATTCCTTTGTGTTATTCTCTCTTACATATATTCTTTGAATTTATCGTTGTTTTTTATACCCATCGATCACACTCTTTATTCCCTTCTTTCATTATTACTACTATATGCCCATTGAAACCGATCATTGATACTCCCTCCAATCCATATAGGCCCTCCTAACATCCCTCATATTTATAAAAGTTATATACAAGTTATATTGTGTGTTAGCATTTCTCAAAATACTCTATTGTAATTAATATGGTTATTAAGGTTATGCACTAAATATAATCTTACCAACTATAGATATTTTCAAAATACACCATAGAAAGAAGAGTATTAATTTAGGGTGCATCTTAAAAATAATTGTAGAAATAATTAGCATGCATGACAATAGTACATCTAGAATCTACACATTTTTTGAGGGATTTCCATATAGAATACGTTTAATTGAAGTTAAGGTTTGAAAGATATGATTTTTATAAAAACATTTGAATCTGTCAAAAAAGATAGTTTTTTATTAAAGATAGAGTAGCTGGGCTAAAATTGTAACATTGCCTAGCCCATCAAAGAAGCCACGTTTGGGCGAGGCAAATCTATCCTACTCCAACTGAAATTGGTGAGAAAATACAAAAAAAAAAGGAAGAAGCGGGAGTTGAACCCATTCTTCCGGATGGAGCGGTGTAGCTCAAGCCAATACACTACTTGCATCTTTGTAGCAAAAGACGGGCTCGCTCTGTAAATAACCTAAAGTAGGCGGTGATTTGTGAAACAAAAAACAAATCTTTTTTTAATCAGTGGCATGGTGGATGATTATTGATAAATTTAAGGGCAATTTGATGATAAACGGGGCAGAAGCATTAATCCTTTAATAGTAGGTATATAGGTATAGAGGTATATAGATATGTAATACTTTATTGATATATGGTACATCTCACTCTCTCACATAGTCTCTATGAGCGCGTGCTACAGCCGACTGTTAGTTTCTAGCCCATTTCTCTTATTTCTGTTCCATCTCTACGGAAATATAATATTTAATGTTTTATAACCGGCTACGTCATCTAATTGTATTTGCTCTAATAAACAAAGCTTGACTTGTGAAAAATATGTTTAAATTGCCATCTGACATATTTTAAAAAATGTATAAACTGCCATGTTAATTTTTTTCAGAAAAATGCCATCATGGTTAAAAAAAGAAGGCAAAACAAAAAGAAGGGCCTGGGATCCAAACCATATGCAAGACCACGCCACTAGCCGGTGGTGGTGCGCGGCGCTATTTAGAAAAGTGGAACGGTTTCATTCTCACAGCAAACCAGTTTCAAAATTTGACGTGGCGTTCGCTGGAAGTGGCCAAATATCTGACGGACGCCAGATAACGTTTCGGTAATCTATTTAGCTTATATATATACACGTGGAAAGTATGCCAAGCTAATCTGAATGATTGTTTGCAACCAAGACATACCTCGCGCTTGTCCGCTTTTGAACACCTGCTCGTGCTCATCCGCGCGCTCGGGCCACTCGTGTCGTTTGATCGGACATGCCCAGAGGCTAGACGAGTGTGTTTTCGCGCTGCCGGACGGTACAGCAGCGAGAGAGACCATGCCCATGCGTTGTCGATGGTGTGCACCGTCCAGCTTGGTTGCTTACTTGGAAGGATCCGCTTCATCCGACGCAGTAGCTTGCGTGCTCGTACTGACGTGTTAGAGAATCTCCACGGCACATCCCGTTGCACCAGGCAGGCACTCGACGCAACCACATCCCGGCCCCACTAGCAACGAACGTGTCAGCGCTACCCGGTGAGAGTTTCCGTCCACATCGGATACGCAGTTTTCTGACCGGAGACGAGATTCAAAACGTCGCCAGCATTATAATTTTGCTCAGATCTGTGGTGCACCAGATCCATCCATAAGCACATGGAGCGATCAAAACACGACAGCTCGCCTCGGTGCCACACGCAACGTGCTGCTGGTACGTTGGCGACACCGGCAACATGCGGAGCCTCGACGCATCGCTGGCACGGGCCTGCCTGCGTGCACATTATTGCTTGTGACGATAATCAGAGTCATGTACCAGTACCATCATGGGTTGCGCCCGCCCGGTGATGATCAGACTTATGTATGAGCAACAGCCACAAGGGCAGCAGCACAAAAGGTAGGAGTACAGCACGACGACATACAGAATACGCTTTCATTCATTCAACCGAACAGAGAGATCACAGAGTGAAGATCATGGGGTGCCCAAACCACTTGAAATGCGGATCTAAAAGGTTTTTCTGGGTGACCTAATATCATATGGGCAGGCACAAGCTGCCGGGATTCTCGTCCCTCGAAGCGGCAGAGAGACGAGGCCAAAATTAATATGACAAAGGCATTTACACAAACCGGGTACGAGGAACCCATATCTGTACCCATACAACCCGTACCACCTCCAGAGCAGCTGCCACCATGGTTTCAGTGGCTATTGTACAGTTCATGACACTATCTTCCATGTTTTTAGACGGTATATCTACTATTTGCGGATGCTCCCTTTCAGCACATTATCTGTAAATCAAATCGAAGTAATTTGAGCATCGAGGAATCAGTCTTAATCTGCACAGCTGCAGACGAGAGAGCAAAAAAAGAAGAGAAAAAACAGGCGGACGAGGGAGCAGCGTACCTAGAAGAGCAACGTCAGGTAGAAAATAATCCACCCCGCCATGGAGAACACTGCAAAAATGTGCACCCAGAACAGGATCGCGGCTGATTCTTTCCCACACCCTCTTAGGTTTGCGACGGCACCTGCAAACAGGACGATCTTTACTATCAGATTCCATTGCGTGGTTTGCTAACATGCAGCACATGGTGCCTCACACACACTGTTCCACTGTCTAGCAGATCTCAACTAACAACGCATTATTGGAGTATTTTAACGTTTATTAAACATGAGCCCATGATGGTTAAGTGATAAGCAGCAAGCCTTATTTTCTCAACAAACAAAGCATTATTGGAGCTTCTGAAGTTTATAAACATGATGGTCAGTGATAAGGAGCGGCCTTTATTTTCTCATACCTGAGAGCACTGATGTGGGCATAGAATGCTGCAGTAGCAGGACAAACTTGAACATTTTGTCATCTTTGGGAATGAAACCAAGTTTGTCAACTAGCATGACGATGCCGACCCCGGCAATCGGAACCAAGATCAACCGTGCAAAAATAATAGCAACGGTGGTCCGCACACCAAGTCTCTTACTCCCTTCACCAGGACCTGATGAATAAACAAGGGCTAGTGTTAACATATGGCAAAATGCTTCTGTCTTCACACCATACAATGGCAATGGTTGGGGTGATGTCAGTATAATAAAATTTCTCAACAGTTTCAAAGGAAAATAGATTCTTACCATCGACAAGATTACCCCCCACGGCAAGCAAAATGCATGGAATCATAGCTTCCCTGAAAATGTGACATAATAATTTAGACAACAGAAGTCATCATGTGTAATTTAAGCTCTGCAATTTAATTGGTACAAGGTCAGTGTATATTGGAATAGGAATCTGAAAGCAGGACGCAAATACCCAAGAATGAGGCAGCTGTCTGTGAAGAAGAATAGAGGTGCATCATCCGTGAATATCAAACCCTTCAAGAATGGAACAACACCGATTCCAATTGCAAAGACCTGTTCCATAGTGTAAAATTAGTTTCCAAGGCACAAAATGCAGAGATATTTTCCGTAGTAACTACTAGTAGAATATACTCCCATCAATACATACAGAGGCAATAATTGGTGGCTGAAGAAGTTGCTTGTCCTTTAGGAATTTCACCACACATTTAACATAGCTTATCATCTGTGACAACAGAACACAATTATTCACATTGCACTATAACTGTATCAAATTGAATAAGAAAATGCCAAAGTGTATGAATCACTGCTAACATTTTTTACCTTTGATCCTAGAGAAGTAGAGCCTTTTTGATTCCCTTCGACAGCTAACAAAGGCTCATCCTCGGGCACAGTACTAGTGTGAGTGCCTGTTGGATATTTACCAAGTTCAGGCATCACGTTTTCTTCAGATGCCAGAACCGGAAGCTTCTCCTCTTCACCATCAAAGGTCTCTCCTGGTGGTGGAGAAAGCATCTTGAACACGTATGTGTAGACAATAATCGCACCAACCTGCCTCAATTGAAGAATTCATTCAGCAAATGATATCAAAACGGTTATGCGTATTCCTGATATAAATGCTGAGCTATTATCTTTATATCACAAAGTAGTCATCCTGGCTTTTAAGTAAAAATACTGAGAACATGCAACCCCACAAAACAAAATACACATACCCATTGACCAAATGAGATATACGCATTTCCATCTTGGCTGCATTTTTCAGAGTCACCAAAAGGATTGGATGGATCCCGACATAATGCTGCAATGAGAACCAGAGGTATATTTCCAATGTTCCCTGTGTCAGAAAAAAAAGGGGGTCGGATCAGTACCAGATAGAAGAACCACAAACGAAATGCAATCTTTCTGCAAAAAGAAGGAAAGAACACCTATTCCAATGTGGATAACAGTAAACTTGAAGTATGGATAAGGAGGTCGGA
Source organism: Hordeum marinum (assembly GCA_022496015.1). Taxonomy (NCBI): domain Eukaryota; kingdom Viridiplantae; phylum Streptophyta; class Magnoliopsida; order Poales; family Poaceae; genus Hordeum; species Hordeum marinum. The sequence continues at coordinate 5,409,596 of JAAAWK010001151.1, read as the reverse complement.
TGATAGACGCCACCACAAAGCCAATCAAGGAGCCAGACACGGCACCTACAACGATATTTACTGGAATATACCACCTACAAGTACAAAAAAGAGAGAGAAAATGTCAAATAGGAAGGACGCAATCACGGCAGAGTTATTGCCAACGGAAAAGGCTAAAACAGTGAAAACAGGATTGCATGGTATCAAAGATATCGTTTAACCAATTCTAATGAGATGAATATCGACAGTAACAAACAAATATGACAATTTAAATACTCTAGGTAAATGAATGCACTGAAATAGTTTCTCTAGTGATTTCCATGTTTCAGTATATTACTAGAATGAAGTACTGCCAGTAGACTAGTCCAGGAGTGCTTGTTTCGACTCCATTCTAACCCTTAAAGTTCCACTGGAATCAATTAACCCACCAACATACGTTTCCTTCACTCTTGGATGGTACCCCTTTTGCATTTATTTTGAAGGAAACCTGGAGTTGCGGGAGCTAATTTGTCGTATTCGGAAGCTCATGACTAAAATTTGTCAGCATATTCAGTAATAGTAAATCGCTGTGATATTTTTTGACTAATCTAATAATAGTAACAACATTATGGTCAGTAGCTCACACGACAAAGCAGAGTTACTGAATTGCTAAAGAAAGAAAGTAAGACATCGTCCAAATGCAATCCTTACCACTGCACCAACTTCTCGAGCGTGATCGCGCTGCCCAGTTGGGAAAATATAAGGCAAGGGAGTAGAAGCGAGAAGACAAGCTGCACCAGACAGTCAAATATGTAAGCACTATGAAGCAGTAGCTAACACCTTCCTAGTCTGGATAACACCCAGCTACCATTCTTGGAGGTCACAGGTGCAACCATAGGTCTCGTTAGCTAGGCATTAATCACAAAGAGAGAAGAGACAAGAGACAAGGAAAAGCTGACCCCGTTGAGAAGCTTGCGGCCGTTGGGCTGGAGGATGTTGACGTACTTGGTGGCCATGAGGAAGCCCATGAAGCAGACGGTGAAGACCTTGGCGATGGGCAGCACGGCGTACTTGAGCATGGAGAGCACCGACGTGTCCGTGGAGCCTCCCTGCGCCGCCGTCACCAGCGCCTCCATCAGCGACCTCCTCTCCATCATGGTCTTGCCCAGATTGACTAGAGCCCTCACGAGCAGGACCCACGCGATTCTGCCGTTAAGAAGGACTTAGAAGGCAAAATATAGAGGCGACAGCAGGGAAAATCTGAGGACTGCTTTTGACGCCGGCTGCTCCAAAGATGGCACACAACGCCGTGCCGGACTAACCAAGCTCCGGCGCTAACTAACAACAGCCTTCCGGTCCGCGCAAAACCGCGCGGCGCACGGCGGCTGATGCGTGGGGGGAAGGACTTCAAATCGAATCGGGAAAAAAATAGGTTCCAAACGGATGACGGTACCGATTCCCGAGCGCGTCGGTGGTTGTCGCCACCGAATTCGGTCCGCCGGGGGATCCGGTTTCGCTGCGGTGGCGTAAGCATCCCCGCCGGCCCCGTCCGATTCGTCACGCCACGGCCAACCCGCCCAACTCCCCCCCCCCCCCCCCCCCAAAAAAAAACCCGCACGAAAACCGCTGTAGCTCAAAGCTCAGACGCAGCTCCCGGGCTAAAAATCCCAAATCCGCAGTAGAAACCGCGCAGACAGTCCAATGCGCGCGACCACGGTCCACGGCGGCCTGCGTCCGCCGAGCAGAGACGAAAATCAGGTGGAGAACTCACCGCGAGACCTGGGACGGGGAGGGAGCCGAGCCGCCGGCGGGAGGGGAATCCTGCCGCCACCAAAGACCAAACCCCCTCTGCCGCGGGGTTGGAGCCGGATTAATAAGGCAGGCAGGGGCGGAGAGTGTGCTGGAATAGCGGGGCGCTGTTTGATTCGCGGACTCCTGGGAGACTCGGGAGGGAGGGAGGGATGAATCTGGCCGCGGTCTCTCTTTCCGTTGGCTCGGGGGCGGGCGTAGGTGGGACCTTTTTTTCTCGCTTCGGATGGCCGGTGGCGCTTGCTTGCTTGCCTTTTATATATCCTCTTTTGGCTGGGGTCCGTGGCGGAGGGGCTGCGCTGCGGCAGCCAAGGCACGGACAGTCGCGCAAGGTGTGACGGACACTCCGTACGCCGTGATCCGGAAGCGCGTCTATCCGGCTGCTCCACTTGGCGATGTTGCCACCGGCCCGTCGGCCCAGGTGGACGCTCGCGATAATAGCTTTTGTTTCTTCCTCTCTCTCTTTTTTCCTTTTTGAGAATTAGCTTTTGCTTTTGTATTCTTCCTTGCTCTCGCGTGTGCGTGTAAACTGGGTTTCTCTCGCACAGTCTCAGGGGTTCTGGCCTGGAAACGAGAACTTCGATCCATGTTGTATAACCTCAGTCTCTTATATAGAAAAAATGTATGAAGATTGACCTTTTTATATCAGTCCATGTCATATTTAGATGTGTCCTAGACACATCCTTTTATATATAAAAAAACATGAAACACCATGCGAAAAGTCGGCCATAACCCATGTGTTGCCACGCGCGTCTAAAGGAGAATGTTGACAAATACTACCACGTTGCAACATTACGTTGCACCATCACGACGAGCACTGACCGCGTGAGACACACGCAACTTGAGGACGGTGATGATGCACAGCCTTCACTGTGGCTGTGAGCGTGAGGTGTTAGGTGTGTAAAAACAAGAACATTGTGTGTGTGCGCCCTTGCTAGAGATCTAAAATCGACAATCATTGAAGGAAGGCCCGGGGCGATTGATAGAAGTAACCTGCGAACGCGACTATGTCCATACGACTTTTAGTCGATCTTGACGTCCTAGATCGAAACATCAAGATGCCAGCTTGCTTTTTAAGATGTTTATTATCACGTGGCTCCTTCACATATGGTTAGCCAGATGCATTGAATCAATGATGACCAGCACCTTGGTTTGCTAGATTGGAGAGTATAGGTCTTGCTCATTGCCCAAGCCACGCGGTGCCACACATAGTAATCCTCGTGGTGCTAAGGCGCTAAACAATATGATTTTCAACTCAACTTGGAGATTTATGCGATGAAGGACTCTAGAAGATGAGGATGCTCGACTGAAGAAAGATGGCGGCGTGAGAAAAGATTGCATCAGATTGAGAAGAGGTAGGGAACAAGGAAAATGATGTAACTAGAGGACAAAAGTGGCGAGAAAGTAGGTGTGGTTGTTTTTCCCGGCTATGATATGCTGATGGCATAGGCACACGCTTGTTTTTTATCCTCTTTTAGAGTCTGTATCGTCGTGGCATTCCGTACGGCGTGATATGGTGGTGCTACTAGTCCACTTGGTTATCGCAGCTAGGTAGACACTCGATGATGTCCTAACTTTTGTTTCTTTTTTGCTTTTCCTCAGTGCTGACGTTTCCTACAAATGATTTATGTGGAGCTCTTATGTTTCAAAATTCACTATCTCGCAATAGGTTAGACTGTAGTGAAATCCAAATAAGAAAACAACTTCAATAGTACAACCATACCATCTTACACATAAATGCACCATGAATGTAAATCCAAAAGGAGTATAAACTGGACTAAGCACAAAAGCTAGCCACGTGTTGTCAAACACACCTTAAGGAAAATATTGACAACATTGCCTGGCCGTTCATGTTTTTGTAGTAAGCTCCAACGCACATAGACTTGAAGGGCGATGATGATGCAGAAAATTCACCTTGAAGGTGAGGTGTCAGGTGTATCCACAACAGTACGGCACGCGTCTACTCTCACCAAAGATCGTAAAGTGATCCTCACAAGGGAGGCTCCAGTGCGATCGTGGGACTTAAAACTTCCAACATGGCTGCACCTATATGGCTTCTAGTTGATTTGGTGTCCATAGTCTAAAGTCTGAGATCTCTTGTCAAGTTAGCTTGATTTTAAAATGCTCTTCATGTGGCACCTTGACATTTCTAGGTCCTAGCAGTACCCGAATTTACAATGCTCCACACAATAATCATGATAGTGTTTACCGACCTTTATATTCAATACAAGTTGGAGATATGTTGTGACACAAGAGTGTGGAAGATGTGGATGCCCAATCAAAGGAAATCTTGGTGTCAAATATGATCATATATATTCCCTCTCCCGGGTTATTGCCCCCCCCCCCCTCATATTTTGGGTCAATTTTTAACCATCTATACGACTAATGAAATATAGAGTATATACTATTGAAAATATATTGTTTAATTTGTCTTTGAAAAGTTTTTTGTCTTCGAAAAGGTTTTCCATGGTAAAAAATTGTGACATATAACTTGCATTTATTAGCTAAATCTATGGTCAAACTTTGACCCAAAATTAGAGGTGGCCCGATAAACCCGGACGAAAGGAGTAGATTGACAAGTGGTTGGGAAACTAGAAGGCAAAGATGATGAATAAAGTACATGATATTAGTGTGAACCACACAATCTATACATCTTTTAGTTCTTCATTTATCATAAGACCAAAGCAGGATTTTATATTGTTTTGACATAATGGAATTTTTTTAAGCCCCACCCCACGGTCCCAATATGGACGACCCATACAACCCAAGCAAGATTTTGTGATACAATGTACAACCTTTTGTGTAAAGCAAGCCAACCCAAGCAAAATCATATGGCACACAATACCTACTTTTGAACTATGCTGAAAGGCAATCTTCTAGTTCTTGGCTTAGAGACGAAGCTGCATCCACGAACCTTAGATTTCCTCAACGGAACTATAAGTGCTCCCGAGTCTTACCAATACGTGTAAACAATTGGGCATTGCTTCAAAAAATTGTACTCTCTTCATCTCAAAATACTTGTCCTTATAGTTTATAAAAAATATCAAAATACTTGTCATTTTACCTGTCACAAACTTGAACTATAGCAATGTGTGAAAAAGTATAGTGAGAAGAGGAGGTATTTTATGTATAATTGGATAAAATCACGAAATCGATAAAAGTTGGTCATGAAAACTATGGGAAAAAGGGCGCGTATCCAACAAGAAACATAGCCGCCAGAGGAAGAAGATTCACTCGTCCCACTATTTTCTATTTGTTTCCCTTGTCATTTGCAACCCATCCGACTCTAGGAGGCATGAGAGCCCGTCTGCAGTAAACTAGATGATACCACACATGTCGCTACGAGACATTTACCTTCTTTGAGTACACCCAAAGAAAAGCATACATAAGATGAATGAAAGAAAATATTTCGTCAATTAGAGATCCAACATATATTGTTATTTTCATCTGATTTAGCATTACATGCAGACATTCTTAGCCTCCATAGTCAGGTTGGCTTGTAAGTATACTGGTTTTTATAGTATAATTGATTGTCTTATAGTGGCTTCAAAAGAGGTTCAAAACAGGCATTTTGTCACATGTACGCAAATGTTCAAATTCATGTAGACAAGTCTTAACCACTTGGAAAATAAAATATGGACATAAAACTTTAGTATAACCATATGATAGAATAGGTAAAACACACCTAAAGCTTAGTAGTCTTATCTTCAAGCGATGTAACATACAACATATAGATTAAAAAATATTATGACATAAGATTTATTTGTGAAAGGCTTAGGGCATCTTTGATTCGTAGGATTTTGAAAACGTAGGAATAGGAAAACTATAGGGTTGAAGTGACATGTCCATTTGAACCCTATATGATTAGCAAGGAGTGTTTGATGTCATAGAAAAACCAAAGGAATTGTAAAAAGAGGTTGGAATGAATGTTAGATTTCCAATGATGTAGTACAAAAGATTCCATAGGAAACAATCCTATGGGATCCAATCCTATGAATCAAAGGACCAATGTATGAAAAATTCCTAAGAATATCAATCCTCCAAAAACCTTATAGAATTCCTTTGAATCAAAGGAGCCCTTATAGTTGTATGCTCTGCCTTATCTACATTTTGTGTGTGTCGAAATAATCTACGGAACTCCAGCCGTCCATGTAGCATAACCATCCATGCTTTGTTCTCATGAAGTAAGAAATCAAATAGCTGAATTTGTCAACAAATACAGAACAATAACATGTAAATATGCATAGTTGGGACGGAAAATAGTACGAAAGATGTTCATCTATGAACATAATTACTGAAGCATAACAAAATTATTCAGTAAATTACTGAAGCATAACATAATTACTGAAGTAACAAGGAAAAACTTCCAGTCTCATATATGGGAGGATTATAAACTAATGGAGTTGTAGAGGAATAAAGAACAACCCGGTATAAAGAAAATACCGCGAGGGAGGTAGCAACAACTGAAGCGAACTTCGGTCTCCGGACTTTGCCATATGAACATAACAGACATGGATGAAGCAAAATTAATGGCACAACAAGGTTAGAGATTTAATCAGTGATTTATACCTCCACACGATTGAGGTTCTCAATGCTCTTCGATGGATATATAAGAGCAAGGGGGGTTCAGCCGTGATGCAACAGGCAAGCGACACACGGATTGTGAAGGTACCGAAGATGACGGCACCGTGTCGGTCTTGGAGCTTCAAGTTGCCGTCGCCTCCTAATTCACCCTGTCCAATAGTGGTGGTTAAGACGTGGCGATAGTATCAGTGGGTGATTTCAAATTCTCCGCCACTGGCATGTAGATATCCTAGGGAAAAATCTCATCACCTGATTGATCGCTAGCACTTAAATTTTTGAGGGAAAAATCAAATTACCCAACTAATACTCTCGAGAAGGAGCGCTAATTCTTGTGGTGAAGATGATGAGAATGGTACGACACTAAATGGACTATATGCAAACAAGTTGTTAACATGCCTATAATGGGCCTACCCACCAACTTTTGACTAAGTCAAGTGGGCCTTAAGCATGCCTTCGATTGGGCTGACCCTTTTAACTAAACGGGTAATTGTTCGGTTGTGTCATGTACCATTGTTTCATAGGCGCATATCGTCCATTGGATGGGATACACTTGTCACAAGGAAGAGCTGACGCATGGGTCCATTGGTGACTAAGAAAGTAACACGTGGAAAATCATCATTGGTCGATGCTGTTAGCGGGTATCAAATTCAAAACCCACACCCAATTGCTTAACAACGATCCATTATGGTGGTTGAAAAGTGTCGGTTACCCTTGGCAAAAACATGTACATGACGATATGCGCCTTAGCTCCAGTCCACCCAACACTTATCAAGGCAATGAATGTGAAGTCAAGGAATCATGATGAAAGTAACTTGACGATATTCCGTGTGTCCTCAAGAGTGTTTTAATCATTATAAGAAGTATCATCGGCTTGCCCTTAGCACAATTAAGGATTGGGTCATTTGATGAACCTTGCTACTTCTATTACTTGTTACTTGTTACCAATTATCTTGCTATCAAACCATCTTACAACTTGTAGAGAATACCTTGTTGAGAATTGCCTATCAATTTCTTTTGCTCCTCATTGGGTTTGACACTTACTTTTCGAAAATACTAAGAGTGACCTCCTATACGTTTGGGTCATCACATCTCCGCAGATGTGCTCTTTTGGTATTGCCTTCACACTTTTTGTGGCTTCCACATCATAAGCTTTTAGATTTTACGCGACAGTGTTATAACCACTCAACGTATGTGCATACACCACATCATCAAAATACTCCTTGTAATTGTCACCTCCGAATCCAACTGATGAGAAGTTTGCCAGCACATGCCTCTTGGAAATATGTGCTCACAACTTGAAAAAAAAGATGTACTACATTTAGCAAGCCCTTCTACATGTTCGACATGATTGTCCATCCACCATGTTTCTCACCTTGACCAATGACTGACAAGTTTCTCCAGGAACCATGTCTAGTTGTGAGTCTTATCAACATTAACAACTCCAAAGGAAGAGGAAACATGATTTTGTTTCCATGCCTTATAGAAGTATCCAAGCAATGGGAGCCATTAGGAAGCTTGACAAAACAACCATCAAGTCCTATGTATGTCATACAACCATGTAGAAATCCTTTGATTTGTGAATTGAAGCTCAAGAACATACCATTGAAAAAAGAATTAAGGCATTCTTCTAGCTCTAGATTTGGTATTGTTGTTAGCACAACAATGTTGTTGGAAATATGCCCTAGAGGTAATAATAAATTGGTTATTATCATATTTCCTTGTTCATGATAATCATTTATTATCCATGATATAATTTTATTGATCGGAAACTCAGATACATGTGTGGATACATAGACAACACAATGTCCCTAGTATGCCTCTAATAGACTAGCTCGTTGATCAAAGATGGCTACGGTTTCCTAGTCATGGACATGAGATGTCATTTGATAACGGGATCACATCATTAGGAGAATGATGTGATGGACAAGATCCAAACTATAAATGTAGCATATGATCATGTCAGTTTATTGCTACAGTTTTCTGCATGTCAAGTATCTGTTCCTATGACCATCGGATTGTTGGGAGACGTAGTAGTAAATCAAAATTTTCCTACGTTCACCAAGATCTATTTATGGAGAAACCAGCAACGAGAGGGGAGAGATTGCATCTTCATACCTTTGAAGATCGCTAAGCGGAAGCGTTACAAGAACGCGGTTGATGGAGTCGTACTCGCAGCGATTCAGATCGCGGTAGATCCGATCAAGTGCCGAACGGACGGCACCTCCGCGTTCAACACACGTGCAGCCCGATGACGTCTCCAACACCTTGATCCAGCAAGGAGGAAGGAGTGTTGGAAATATGCCCTAGAGGCAATAATAAAATGGTTATTATTGTATTTCCTAGTTCATGATAATTGTCTATTATTCATGCTACAATTGTGTTAACCAGAAACCGTAATACATGTGTGAATACATAGACCATCACATGTCCCTAGTGAGCCTCTAGTTGGCTAGCTCGTTGATCAATAGATGGTCACGGTTTCATGACCATGGACATTGGATGTCGTTGATAACGGGATCACATCATTAGGAGAATGATGTGATGGACAAGACCCAATCCTAAGCATAGCACAAGATCGTGTAGTTCGTTTGCTAAAGCTTTTCAATGTCAAGTATCATTTCCTTAGACCATGAGATTGTGTAACTCCCGGATACCGTAGGAATGCTTTGGGTGTGCCAAACGTCACAACGTAACTGGGTGGCTATAAAGGTACGCTACGGGTATCTCCGAAAGTGTCTGTTGGGTTGACACGAATCAAGACTGGGATTTGTCACTCCGTGTGACGGAGAGGTATCTCTGGGCCCACTCGGTAAGACATCATCATAATGAGCTCAATGTGACTAAGGAGTTAGCCACGGGATGATGTGTTACGGAACGAGTAAAGAGACTTGCCGGTAACGAGATTGAACAAGGTATGGCGATACCGACGATCGAATCTCGGGCAAGTACCATACCGATAGACAAAGGGAATTGTATACGGGATTGATTGAATCCCTGACATCGTGGTTCATCCGATGAGATCATCGTGGAGTACGTGGGAGCCAACATGGGTATCCAGATCCCGCTGTTGGTTATTGGCCGGAGAGGTGTCTCGGTCATGTCTACGTGTCTCCCGAACCCGTAGGGTCTACACACTTAAGGTTCGATGACGCTAGGGTTATAGGGAAAAGGTATACGTGATTACCGAAGGTTGTTCGGAGTCCCGGATGAGATCCCGGACGTCACGAGGAGCTCCGTAATGGTCCGGAGGTAAAGATTGATATATAGGAAGTCCAGTTTTGGTCACCGGAAAGTTTTCGGGCTCATCGGTAGTGTACCGGGAGTGCCGGGAGGGTGCCGGAGGACCCCCGGGAGGGGTGTGACGACCAAAGGACCACATGGGCTGTTAGATAAAGTGTGCCAGCCCTTATTGGGCTGGGCAAGACTTTTGCTAAAGGCCCATGCGGCTGGAGATAAGGAGATAAGGCAAAAAGGATTTAAAAGGAGGAGATCCACCTCCCTTGTGGGAGGTGGACTCTCCCTTTAATTCAGCCGGCCATCTCCTCTTTGGAGTAGAGGCCAAGCCAGCCCTCCACGTCCCTCCTCCTATATATACTTGAGGTTTTGGATGTTTTGAGATAGGATTTGATCTCTCTCTCTCACGGCGAAGCCCTACCTCTCTTCTTCCTCCTCCGCAGCGCTTAGGCGAAGCCCTGTCGGAATACCTTGCTACTCCACCACCACCACGCCGTCGTGCTGCTGTTGGAGACCTTCCCCAACCTCTCCTTCCTCCTTGCTGGATCAAGGTGTTGGAGACGTCACCGGGCTGCACGTGTGTTGAACGCGGAGGTGCCGTCCGTTCGGCACTTGATCGGATCTACCGCGATCTGAATCGCTGCGAGTACGACTCCATCAACCGCGTTCTTGTAACGCTTCCGCTTAGCGATCTTCAAAGGTATGAAGATGCAATCTCTCCCCTCTCGTTGCTGGTTTCTCCATAGATAGATCTTGGTGAACGTAGGAAAATTTTGATTTACTACTACGTCTCCCAACAGTGGCATCATGAGCTAGGTCTATGCGTAGAATCTATGCACGAGTAGAACACAAAGCAGTTGTGGGCGTCGAGTTTGTTAATTTGCTTGCCGCTACTAGTCTTATCTTGATTCGGCGGTATTGTGGGATGAAGCGGCCTGGACCAACTTTACACGTACGCTTACGTGAGACCGGTTCCACCGCCTGACATGCACTAGATGCATAAGGTGGCTAGCGGGTGTCTGTCTCTCCTACCTTAGTCGGATCGGATTCGATGAAAAGGGTCCTTATGAAGGGTAAATAGCAATTGGCAAATCACGTTGTGGTGTTGACGTAGGTAAGAAACGTTCTTGCTAGTAACCTATAGCAGCCACGTAAAAAACTTGCAACTACAAATTAGAGGACGTCTAACTTGTTTTTGCAGCATGTGCCTTGTGATGTGATATGGCCAAAGGATGTGATGTGATGCATTGTGATGTATGAATTGATCATGTTCTTGTAATAGGATTCACGACTTGCATGTCGATGATTATGACAACCGGCAGGAGCCATAGGAGTTGTCTTATTTATTGTATGACCTGCGTGTCAATCATAAACGCCATGTAATTACTTTACTTTATTGCTAAGCGTTAGCCATAGTAGTAGAAGTAATAGTTGGCGAGACAACTTCATGAAGACACAATGATGGAGATCATGATGATGGAGATCATGGTGTCGTGCCGGTGACAGTGATGATCATGGTGCCCCGAAGATGGAGATCATAGGAGCAAAATGATATTGGCCATATCATGTCACTATATTGATTGCATGTGATGTTTATCATGTTTACATCTTATTTGCTTAGAACGACGGTAGTAAATAAGATGATCTCTCAATAAAATTTCAAGAGAAGTGTTCACCCTAACTGTGCACCGTTGCTAAGGATCGTTGTTCCGAAGCACCACGTGATGATCGGGTGTGATAGGTTCTAACGTTCGCATACAACGGGTGTAAGCCAGATTTACACACGCGAAACACTTAGGTTGACTTGACGAGCCTAGCATGTACAGACATGGCCTCGGAACACGGAAGACCGAAAGGTCGAACATGAGTCGTATATAAGATACGATCAATATGAAGATGTTCACCATGGATGACTAGTCCGTCTCACGTGATGATCGGACACGGGCTAGTTGACATGGATCATGTATCACTTGGAAGACTAGAGAGATGTCTGTCTAAGTGGGAGTTCATTAATTTGATTAAGTGAACTTAATTATCATGAACTTAGTCTAAAATTGTCTTTACAATCTATGATGTAGATCCAATGGCCAACGCGAATGTCACCCTCAATTTCAACGCGTTCCTAGAGAAAACCAAGCTGAAAGATGATGGAAGCAACTATGCGGACTGGGTCCGTAGCTTGAGGATCATCCTCATAGCTTCCAAGAGATTGTATGTCCTAGATGCACCGCTAGGTGACGCACCCGTTCTCCCAGCGGAACAAGATGTTATGAACACTTGGCAATCACGCTGCGATGATTACTCCCTTGTTCAATGCGGCATGCTTTACAGTCTAGAACCGGGGCTCCAAAAGCGTTTTGAGCAACACGGAGCATATGAGATGTTCCAGGAGCTGAAACTGGTTTTTCAAGCTCATGCCCGGGTCGAGAGATATGATGTCTCCGACAAGTTCTTCAGCTGTAAGATGGAGGAGCATAGTTCTGTCAGTGAGCACATCCTCAAGATGTCTGGGCTACACAGCCGCTTGACTCAGTTGGGGGTTAATATCCCGGATGACTCGGTCATTGACAGAATCCTCCAGTCGCTTCCACCTAGCTTCAAGAGCTTTGTGATGAACTACAACATGCAAGGTATGGAGAAGTCCATTCCTGAGTTGTACTCGATGCTGAAATCAGCAGAGGTCGAGATCAAAAAGGAGCATCAAGTGTTGATGGTGAATAAGACCACTAGTTTCAAGAAAGGCAAGGGTAAGAAGAACTTCAAGAAGGACGGCAAAGCTGTTGCCGCGCCCGGTAAGCAAGTTGCCGGGAAGAAGAAGAAAAATGGACCCAAGCCTGAGACTGAGTGCTTTTATTGCAAGGGTACCGGTCACTGGAAGCGGAACTGCCCCAAGTATTTAGCGGATAAGAAGGACGGCAACATTAAAGGTATATGTGATATACTTGTTATTGATGTGTACTTGACCAGCGCTCGTAGTAGCTCCTGGGTATTTGATACCGGTGCAGTTGCTCACATTTGTAACTCCAAGCAGGAGCTGCGGAATAAGCGGAGGCTGGCCAAGGATGAGGTGACGATGCGTGTCGGGAATGGTTCCAAGGTCGATGTGATCGCCGTCGGCACGTTACCTCTACATCTACCTTCGGGATTAGTTTTAAACCATAATAATTGTTATTTAGTACCAGCTTTGAGCATGAACATTGTATCTGGATCTCGCTTGATGCGAGATGGCTACTCATTTAAATCCGAGAATAATGGTTGTTCTATTTATATGAGAGAAATGTTTTATGCTCATGCCCCGCTGGTCAATGGTTTATTTTTGATGAATCTCGAACATGATGTTACACATGTCCATAGTGTGAGTACCAAAAAGTGTAAAGTTGATAACGATAGTCCCACTTACATGTGGCACTGCCGTCTTGGCCATATTGGTGTCAAACGCATGAAGAAGCTCCATGCTGATGGAATTTTGGAGTCACTTGATTTCGAATCATTTGACACATGCGAACCATGCCTCATGGGCAAGATGACCAAGACTCCGTTCTCCGGAACAATGGAGCGAGCAACTGACTTGTTGGAAATAATACATACCGATGTATGCGGTCCAATGAGCGTCGAGGCTCGCGGTGGCTACCGTTATGTTCTCACCCTCACTGATGGCTTGAGTAGATATGGTTATGTCTACTTAATGAAACACAAGTCTGAAACTTTTGAAAGGTTCAAGGAATTTCAGAGTGAGGTCGAGAATCAACGTGACAGGAAAATAAAATGCCTACGATCTGATCGTGGCGGAGAATATTTAAGTCACGAGTTTGGCACGCACCTTAGGAAATGTGGAATTGTTTCACAACTCACGCCGCCCGGCACACCCCAGCGAAATGGTGTGTCTGAACGTCGTAATCGCACTCTATTGGATATGGTGCGATCTATGATGTCTCTTACCGACTTACCGCTATCATTTTGGGGATATGCATTAGAGACTGCCGCATTCACTTTAAATAGGGCACCGTCTAAATCCGTTGAGACGACACCGTATGAATTGTGGTTTGGAAAGAAACCTAAGCTGTCGTTTCTAAAAGTTTGGGGATGCGATGCTTATGTGAAGAAACTTCAACCTGAGAAGCTCGAACCCAAAGCGGAAAAGTGCGTCTTCATAGGATATCCCAAGGAGACTATTGGGTATACCTTCTACCTACGATCCGAAGGCAAAGTCTTTGTTGCCAAGAATGGATCCTTTCTCGAGAAAGAGTTTCTCTCGAAAGAAGTAAGTGGGAGGAAAATAGAACTTGATGAGGAAATTGTACCTCCACTCGAACCGGAGAGTAGCGCAGCACAGGAAGTTGTTTCTGTGGAGCCTACACCGGCTAGAGAGGAAGTTAATGATGATGATCATGAAACTTCAGATCAAGTTGCTAGTCGAAGGTCCACCAGGACACGTTCCGCACCAGAGTGGTACGGCAATCCTGTCCTAGAGATCATGTTGTTGGACAACGGTGAACCTTCGAACTATGAAGAAGCGATGACGGGCCCGGATTCCAACAAATGGCTTGAGGCCATGAAATCCGAGATAGGATCCATGTATGAGAACAAAGTATGGACTTTGGTGGACTTGCCTAATGATAAGCGAGCCATTGAAAACAAATGGATCTTTGAGAAGAAGACTGACGCGGACGGTAATGTCACCGCCTATAAAGCTCGGCTTGTCGCTAAGGGTTATCGACAAGTTCAAGGAGTTGACTACGATGAGACTTTCTCACCCGTAGCGATGCTAAAGTCAGTCCGAATCATGTTAGCAGTTGCCGCATTTTATGATTATGAGATCTGGCAAATGGACGTCAAAACGGCATTCCTTAATGGCTTCCTCAAGGAAGAACTGTATATGATGCAGCCGGAAGGTTTTGTCGATCCTAAAGATGCTAACAAGGTATGCAAGCTCTAGTGCTCCATCTATGGGCTGGTGCAAGCATCTCGGAGTTGGAACATTCGCTTTAATGAGGTGATTAAAGCGTTTGGGTTTGTACAGGTTTATGGAGAACCTTGTATTTCCAAGAAAGTGAGTGGGAGCTCTATAGCATTTCTTATATTGTATGTTGATGACATGCTGATAATGGGAAATAATATAGAACTCTTGGAAAGTATCAAGGCCTACTTGAATAAGTGTTTTTCAATGAAGGACCTTGGAGAAGCTGCTTACATATTAGGTATTAAGATCTATAGAGATAGATCGAAACGCCTCATTGGTCTTTCACAAAGCACATACCTTGAAAAGATATTGAAGAAGTTCAATATGCATCAGTCCAAGAAGGGGTTCTTGCCTGTGTTGCAAGGTGTGAGATTGAGTACGACTCAATGCCCGACCACGGCAAAGGATAGAGAAGAGATGAGTGTCATCCCCTATGCTTCAGCCATAGGCTCTATCATGTATGCCATGCTGTGTACCAGACCTGATGTGAACCTTGCCATAAGTTTGGTAGGGAGGTACCAAAGTGATCCCGGAGCGGAACACTGGACAGCGGTCAAGAATATCCTGAAGTACCTGAAAAGGACAAAGGACATGTTTCTCATATATGGAGGTGCCGAAGAGCTCGTCGTAAAGGGTTACGTCGACGCTAGCTTCGACACAGATCCGGACGACTCTAAGTCGCAAACCGGATACGTGTATATTTTGAATGGAGGGGCAGTCAGCTGGAGTAGCAGCAAGCAAAGCGTCGTGGCGGCATCTACATGTGAAGCGGAGTACATAGCTGCTTCGGAAGCAGCAAAGGAGGGAGTCTGGATGAAGGAGTTCATCACCGACCTAGGAGTGATTCCAAATGCGTCGGGCCCGATGACTCTACTTTGTGACAACACTGGAGCTATTGCCCTTGCGAAGGAGCCCAGGTTTCACAAGAAGACAAGACACATCAAGCGCCGCTTCAACTCCATCCGTGATTACATTCAGGAGGGAGACATAGATATTTGTAAAGTGCATACGGATCTGAATGTCGCAGATCCGTTGACTAAACCTCTCTCACGAGCAAAACATGATCAACACCAGAACGCTATGGGTGTTCGATTCATCACAATGTAACTAGATTATTGACTCTAGTGCAAGTGGGAGACTGTTGGAAATATGCCCTAGAGGCAATAATAAAATGGTTATTATTGTATTTCCTAGTTCATGATAATTGTCTATTATTCATGCTACAATTGTGTTAACCAGAAACCGTAATACATGTGTGAATACATAGACCATCACATGTCCCTAGTGAGCCTCTAGTTGGCTAGCTCGTTGATCAATAGATGGTCATGGTTTCATGACCATGGACATTGGATGTCGTTGATAACGGGATCACATCATTAGGAGAATGATGTGATGGACAAGACCCAATCCTAAGCATAGCACAAGATCGTGTAGTTCGTTTGCTAAAGCTTTTCAATGTCAAGTATCATTTCCTTAGACCATGAGATTGTGTAACTCCCGGATACCGTAGGAATGCTTTGGGTGTGCCAAACGTCACAACGTAACTGGGTGGCTATAAAGGTACGCTACGGGTATCTCCGAAAGTGTCTGTTGGGTTGACACGAATCAAGACTGGGATTTGTCACTCCGTGTGACGGAGAGGTATCTCTGGGCCCACTCGGTAAGACATCATCATAATGAGCTCAATGTGACTAAGGAGTTAGCCACGAGATGATGTGTTACGGAACGAGTAAAGAGACTTGCCGGTAACGAGATTGAACAAGGTATGGCGATACCGACGATCGAATCTCGGGCAAGTACCATACCGATAGACAAAGGGAATTGTATACGGGATTGATTGAATCCCTGACATCGTGGTTCATCCGATGAGATCATCGTGGAGTACGTGGGAGCCAACATGGGTATCCAGATCCCGCTGTTGGTTATTGGCCGGAGAGGTGTCTCGGTCATGTCTACGTGTCTCCCGAACCCGTAGGGTCTACACACTTAAGGTTCGATGACGCTAGGGTTATAGGGAAAAGGTATACGTGATTACCGAAGGTTGTTCGGAGTCCCGGATGAGATCCCGGACGTCATGAGGAGCTCCGGAATGGTCCGGAGGTAAAGATTGATATATAGGAAGTCCAGTTTTGGTCACCGGAAAGTTTTCGGGCTCATCGGTAGTGTACCGGGAGTGCCGGGAGGGTGCCGGAGGACCCCCGGGAGGGGTGTGACGACCAAAGGACCACATGGGCTGTTAGATAAAGTGTGCCAGCCCTTATTGGGCTGGGCAAGACTTTTGCTAAAGGCCCATGCGGCTGGAGATAAGGAGATAAGGCAAAAAGGATTTAAAAGGAGGAGATCCACCTCCCTTGTGGGAGGTGGACTCTCCCTTTAATTCAGCCGGCCATCTCCTCTTTGGAGTAGAGGCCAAGCCAGCCCTCCACGTCCCTCCTCCTATATATACTTGAGGTTTTGGATGTTTTGAGATAGGATTTGATCTCTCTCTCTCACGGCGAAGCCCTACCTCTCTTCTTCCTCCTCCGCAGCGCTTAGGCGAAGCCCTGTCGGAATACCTTGCTACTCCACCACCACCACGCCGTCGTGCTGCTGTTGGAGCCCTTCCCCAACCTCTCCTTCCTCCTTGCTGGATCAAGGTGTTGGAGACGTCACCGGGCTGCACGTGTGTTGAACGCGGAGGTGCCGTCCGTTCGGCACTTGATCGGATCTACCGCGATCTGAATCGCTGCGAGTACGACTCCATCAACCGCGTTCTTGTAACGCTTCCGCTTAGCGATCTTCAAAGGTATGAAGATGCAATCTCTCCCCTCTCGTTGCTGGTTTCTCCATAGATAGATCTTGGTGAACGTAGGAAAATTTTGATTTACTACTACGTCTCCCAACAAGGAGAGGTTGGGGAAGGGCTCCAACAGCAGCACGACGGCGTGGTGGTGGTGGAGTAGCAAGGTATTCCGACAGGGCTTCGCCTAAGCGCTGCGGAGGAGGAAGAAGAGAGGTAGGGCTTCACCGTGAGAGAGAGAGATCAAATCCTGTCTCAAAACATCCAAAACCTCAAGTATATATAGGAGGAGGGACGTGGAGGGCTGGCTTGGCCTCTACTCCAAAGAGGAGAGGGTCGGCCGAATTAAAGGGAGAGTCCACCTCCCACAAGGGAGGTGGATCTCCTCCTTTTAAATCCCTTTTGCCTTATCTCCTTATCTCCAGCCACATGGGCCCACATAGATGGTCTTGGCCGACCCAATATGGGCTGGCACACCTCCTCTAAGGGCCCATGAGGTCCTTTGGTCGTCACACCCCTCTCGGGGGTCCTCCGGCACCCTCCCGGCACTCCCGGTACACTACCGATGAGCCCGAAAACTTTCCGGTGACCAAAACTGGACTTCCTATATATCAATCTTTACCTCCGGACCATTCCGGAGCTCCTCGTGACGTCCGAGATCTCATCCGGGACTCCGAACAACCTTCGGTAATCATGTATACCATTTCCCTATAACCCTAGCGTCATCGAACCTTAAGTGTGTAGACCCTACGGGTTCGGGAGACACGTAGACATGACCGAGACACTTCTCCGGCCAATAACCAACAGCGGGATCTGGATACCCATGTTGGCTCCCACGTACTCCACGATGATCTCATCGGATGAACCACGATGTCGGGGACTCAATCAATCCCGTATTCAATTCCCTTTGTCTATCGGTATGATACTTGCCCGAGATTCGATCGTCGGTATCCCCATACCTTGTTCAATCTCGTTACTGGCAAGTCTCTTTACTCGTTCCGTAATACATCATCCCGTGGCTAACTCCTTAGTCACATTGAGCTCATTATGATGATGTCTTACCGAGTGGGCCCAAAGATACCTCTCCGTCACACGGAGTGACAAATCCCAGTCTCGATTCGTGCCAACCCAACAGATACTTTCGGAGATACCCGTAGTGCACCTTTATAGCCACCCAGTTATGTTGTGACATTTGGCACACCCAAAGCATTCCTACGGTATCCGGGAGTTGCACAATCTCATGGTCTAAGGAAACGATACTTGACATTGAAAAGCTTTAGCAAACGAACTACACGATCTTGTGCTATGCTTAGGATTGGGTCTTGTCCATCACATCATTCTCCTAATGATGTGATCCCGTTATCAACGACATCCAATGTCCATGGTCATGAAACCGTGACCATCTATTGATCAACGAGCTAGTCAACTAGAGGCTCACTAGGGACATGTTGTGGTCTATGTATTCACACATGTATTATGGTTTCCGGTTAACACGATTATAGCATGAACAATAGACAATTATCATGAACAAGGAAATACAATAATAACCATTTTATTATTGCCTCTAGGGCATATTTCCAATAGTCTCCCACTTGCACTAGAGTCAATAATCTAGTTCACATCACCATGTGATTAACACTTACATCACCATGTGATCATATCATCATGTGATTAACACCCAATAAGTTCTGGGGTTTGTTCATGTTCTGCTCGTGAAAGAGGTTTTTAGTCAACGGGTCTGCGACATTCAGATCCATGTGTACCTTGCAAACTTTCCATGTCATATTTGTAGATACTGCTCCCATGCTCCACTTGGAGCTATTCCAAATGGCTGCTCCACTATACGTAGCCAGATTTCTACTAAGAGTCATCCGGATTGGAGTTAAAGCTTGCATCATCGTAACCCTTTACGATGAACTCTTTATCACCTCCATAATCGAGAAATATTTCCTTAGTTCTCAAGTTACTAAGGATAACTTTGACCATTGTCCAGTGATCCACTCTTGGATTACTCTTGTACCCCTTGACAGACTCATGGCAAGGCACACACAGGTGCGGTACACAGCATGGCATACTATATAGAGCCTATGGCTAAAGCATAGGAGATGACACTCATCTTTTCTTTATCTTCTGCCGTGGTCGGGTATTGAGTCTTACTCAATTTCACACCTTACAATACAGTCAAGAACTCCTTCTTTGACCCATCTATTTTGAACTCCTTCAAAAACTTGTCAAGGTATGTCTTCGTCGAAAAAAAAACTTATCAAGCGAATAGATCTATCCCTATAGATCTTGATGCTCAATAAAATAGTAGCTTTATCTGGGTCTTCCTTTGAAAAAAAAACTTTTCAAACAACCCTTCATGCTCTTCCAGAAATTCTACATCATTTCCGATCAATAATATGTCAACTACATATTCTTATAAGAAATTCCATAGTGCTCCCACTCACTTTCTTGCAAATACAAGTTTCTCATAAACTTTGTATAAACTTAAACACTTTGATCACCTCATCAAAGCATATATTCCAACTCCGAGATGCTTGCTCCAGTCCATAGAAGGATCGCTGGAGTTTGCATATTATTAGCATCCTTAGGATTGACAAAACCTTCTAGTTGTATCACATACAACTCTTCCTCACAGAAACCATTACGGAAACCTTGTTTTGTCATCCATCTGCCAGATTTCATAATCGAAAAATGCAGCAACTGCTAACAAAATTTTAATAGACTTTTAGCATCACTACAGATGAGACAATCTCATCGCAGTCAACTCCTTGAACTTGGCGGAAACTTCTTTGCGACAAGTCGAGCTTTATAAATGGTGACATTTCACCATTAGCGTCTATGTTTATCTCAAAGGTCCATTTGTACTCAATGACCCGCCATTCAACAGGCAAGTCTACCAAAGTCCATACTTGGTTTTCATACATGGATCCTTTCTCGGATTTCATGGCTCCTAGCCATTTGTTGGAATCCGGGCCCACCATCGCTTCTCCATAGTTCGTAGGTTCATCGTTGTCCAACAACATGATTTCCAAGACAGGGTTGTCGTACTACTCAGGAGCAGTACGCGTCCTTGTCGACCTACGAGGTTCGATAGTGACTTGATCCGAAGCTTCATGATCATCATCATTAACTTCCTTTTTCAACTGAGTAGGCTCTACAGAAACATCTTTCTGTGTTGCGCTATTCTCTGGTTGAAACAAAGGTTCAACAACCTTATCAAGTTCTATCTTCGTCCCACTCAATTCTTTCGAGAGAAACTCTTTCTCAAGAAAGGACCCATTCTTAGCAACAAACACCTTTTGCGCTTGGATCTGAAATAGAAGGTATACCCGATGTCTCATTAGGGTATTCTATGAAGATGCATTTGTCTGCTTTGGGTTCGAGCTCGCTAGGTGAAAAACCCATTTTCACATAAGCGTCGCAGCCCCAAACATTAAGAAATGACAGCTTAGGCTTCTGTCAAACCATAATTCTCACGGTGTCATCTCAACAGACTTAGATGGTGCCCTATTAAAGTGAATGGATTTGTCTTTAATGCATAACCCCATAATGATAGTGGTAAAACGATAAGAGACATCATAGTACTCACTATATCCAATAGAGCACGACTACGACGTTCGAACACACCATCACACTATGGTGTTCCAGGAGGCGTGAGCTGTGAAACAATTTCCACATTGTCTAAAATTGTATACCAAACTCGTAACTTAGATATTCACCTCCATGATCATATCATAGACATTTATCTTCTTGTCACGATGATCTTTAACTTCACTCTGAAACTCCTTGAACCTTTCAAACATTTCAGATTCGTGTTTCATTAAGTAAATATCCCCATATTTACTCAAATCATCAGTGAAGGTAAAGAAAAACAACGATATCACTGTGTGTTTCAACACTCATTGGACCACATACATCAACATGTATTAATTCCAATAAGCCACTTGCCTGCTCCATCATATTGGATGACGGGGTCTCAGTCATCTTGCCCAAGAGGCATGGCTCGCATGTCTCAACCGATTCGAAATCGAGTGAGTCAAAAAATCCATCATCATGGAGTTTCTTCATGCGATTTATACCAATATGACATTTAGCGGCAGTGCCACAAGTATGTGGTACTATCATTATTAACTTTATATATTTTTGGTACCAACGTTATGAACATGTGTACTACTACGATCATGATTCGATAAACCATTCCGAGTGGGTGCATGACCATTGAAGGCATTATCCATGTAAATAGAATAACCATTATTCTCTAACTTATATGAATAACCGTATTGCACTAATCATGATCTAATCACGTTCATGCTCAACGCAAACACCAAATAACATTTATTTAGGTTTATCACAAATCCCGAAGGTAGAGAGAGCGTGCGATGGTGATCACATCAATCTTGGAAATACTTCCAACACACATCGTCACCTTTCACCTAGCTAGTCTCCGTTTATTCCGTAGCTTTTATTTTGAGTTGCTAACACTTAGCAACCGAACCGGTATCCAATACCCAGGTGCTACTAGGAGTACCAGCAAGGTACACATCACTAACACGTATATCAAATATACTTCCATCGACATTACCAGCCTTCTTATCTACCAAGCATCTAGGGTTTTTCCGCTTCAGCGAACATTCTCCTCATAACAGAAGCACTTAGTCTCGGGTTCGGGCTCAACCTTGGATTTCTTCACTAGAGCAACAACTGGCTTGCCATTCCTGAAGTTTTCCCTTCTTGCCCTTGCCCCTTTTGAAACTAGTGGTTTCACGTAACCATCAACACTTGATGCTCCTTATTGATTTCTACCTTCGTGGTGTCAAACATCACGAACAACTCAGGGATCATCTTATCCATCCCTGGCATGTTATAGTTCATCACGAAGCTCTAGTAGCTTGTTGGCAGTGACTTGGAGAACTGCATTAATCACTATCTCATCTGGAAGATTAACTCCCACTTGATTCAAGTGATTGTAGCACCCAGACAATCTGAGCACACGCTCACCGATTAAGCTATTCTCCTTTATCTTGCAGACAAAGAATCTTGTTGGAGGTCTCATACCTCTCAACATAGGCACGATCCTGAGATCACAATCTCAGCTCCTAGAACATCTCATATGTTCCGTGACGTTCAAAACGTTTTGGAGCCTCAATTCTAAGCCGTATTGCATGACGCATTGAACTATCATGTAGTCACCAAAAAGTGCCTGTCATATGTTCACAACATCTACAGACAACGCTTGAGGGAGTGGTGCAGTTAGCGGTACATCAAAAACATAAGCTATCTGTGCAGCAATGAGGACAATCCTCAGATCACGGACCCGGTCCGCATTATTGCTACCATCAATTTTCAACTTACTTTTCTCTAGGATTGTATCAATAAAACTGTGGAGCTACAGCGCGAGCTATCTACGACATAATTTGCAAGGACATTTTTTAGACTAAGTTCATGATAATTAAGTTCATTTAATCAAATTATTAATGAACTCCCACTTAGATAGACATCTCTCTAGTCTTCCAAGTGATACATGATCCATGTCAACTAGCCCGTGTCCGATCATCACGTGAGACGGACTAGTCATCCATGGTGAACATCTCTATGTTGATCGTATCTTCTATACGACTCATGTTCGACCTTTCGGTCTTCCGTGTTCCGAGGCCATGTCTGTACATGCTAGGCTCGTCAAGTCAACCTAAGTGTTTCGCATGTGTAAATCTGGCTTACACCCGCTGTATGCGAACGTTAGAACCTATCACACCCGATCATCACGTGGTGCTTCGGAACGATGATCCTTAGCAACGGTGCACAGTTAGGGTGAACACCTTTCTTGAAATTTTATTGAGAGATCATCTTATTTACTACCGTCGTTCTATGCAAATAAGATGTAAACATGATAAACATCACATGCAATCAATATAGTGACATGATATGGACAATATCATCTTGCTCATTTGATCTCCATCTTTGGGGCACCATGATCATCACTGTCACCGGCACGACACCATGATCTCCATCATCATGATCTCCATCATTGTGTCTTCATGAAGTTGTCTCGCCAACTATTACTTCTACTACTAAAGCTAACGTTTAGCAATAAAGTAAAGTAATTACATGGCGTTTATGATTGACACGCAGGTCATACAATAATATAAGACAACTCCTATGGCTCCTGCCGGTTGTCATAGTCATCGACATGCAAGTCGTGAACCCTATTACAAGAACATGATCAATCTCATACATCACAATGCATCACATCACATACTTTTGGCCATATCACATCACACGGCATATGCTGCAAAAACAAGTTAGACGTCCTCTAATTTGTAGTTGCAAGTTTTTACGTGGTTGCTATAGGTTTCTAGCAAGAACGTTTCTTACCTACGTCAAAACCACAACGTGATATCCAATTGCTATTTACCCTTCATAAGGACCCTTTTCATCGAATCCAATCCGACTAAGGTGGGAGAGACAGACACCCGCTAGCCACCTTATGCAACTAGTGCATGTCAGGCGGTGGAACCGGTCTCACGTAAGCGTACGTGTAAGGTTGGTCCGGGCCGCTTCATCCCACAATACCGTCGAATCAAGATAAGACTAGTAACAGCAAGCATATTAACAAAATCGACGCCCACAACTCCTTTGTGTTCTACTCGTGCATAGATTCTACGCATAGACCTAGCTCATGATGCCACTGTTGGGAGACGTAGTAGTAAATCAAAATTTTCCTACGTTCACCAAGATCTATTTATGGAGAAACCAGCAACGAGAGGGGAGAGATTGCATCTTCATACCTTTGAAGATCGCTAAGCGGAAGCGTTACAAGAACGCGGTTGATGGAGTCATACTCGCAGCGATTCAGATCGCGGTAGATCCGATCAAGTGCCGAACGGACGGCACCTCCGCGTTCAACACATGTGCAGCCCGATGACGTCTCCAACACCTTGATCCAGCAAGGAGGAAGGAGAGGTTGGGGAAGGGCTCCAACAGCAGCACGACGGCGTGGTGGTGGTGGAGTAGCAAGGTATTCCGACAGGGCTTCGCCTAAGCGCTGCGGAGGAGGAAGAAGAGAGGTAGGGCTTCACCGTGAGAGAGAGAGATCAAATCCTGTCTCAAAACATCCAAAACCTCAAGTATATATAGGAGGAGGGACGTGGAGGGCTGGCTTGGCCTCTACTCCAAAGAGGAGAGGGTCGGCCGAATTAAAGGGAGAGTCCACCTCCCACAAGGGAGGTGGATCTCCTCCTTTTAAATCCCTTTTGCCTTATCTCCTTATCTCCAGCCACATGGGCCCACATAGATGGTCTTGGACGACCCAATATGGGCTGTCACACCTCCTCTAAGGGCCCATGAGGTCCTTTGGTCGTCACACCCCTCTCGGGGGTCCTCCGGCACCCTCCCGACACTCCCGGTACACTACCGATGAGCCCGAAAACTTTCCGGTGACCAAAACTGGACTTCCTATATATCAATCTTTACCTCCGGACCATTCCGGAGCTCCTCGTGACGTCCGGGATCTCATCCGGGACTCCGAACAACCTTCGGTAATCACGTATACCATTTCCCTATAACCCTAGCGTCATCGAACCTTAAGTGTGTAGACCCTACGGGTTCGGGAGACACGTAGACATGACCGAGACACTTCTCCGGCCAATAACCAACAGCGGGATCTGGATACCCATGTTGGCTCCCACGTACTCCACGATGATCTCATCGGATGAACCACGATGTCGGGAACTCAATCAATCCCGTATTCAATTCCCTTTGTCTATCGGTATGATACTTGCCCGAGATTCGATCGTCGGTATCCCCATACCTTGTTCAATCTCGTTACTGGCAAGTCTCTTTACTCGTTCCGTAATACATCATCCTGTGGCTAACTCCTTAGTCACATTGAGCTCATTATGATGATGTCTTACCGAGTGGGCCCAAAGATACCTCTCCGTCACACGAAGTGACAAATCCCAGTCTCGATTCGTGCCAACCCAACAGATACTTTCGGAGATACCCGTAGTGCACCTTTATAGCCACCCAGTTATGTTGTGACGTTTGGCACACCCAAAGCATTCCTACGGTATCCGGGTGTTGCACAATCTCATGGTCTAAGGAAACGATACTTGACATTGAAAAGCTTTAGCAAACGAACTACACGATCTTGTGCTATGCTTAGGATTGGGTCTTGTCCATCACATCATTCTCCTAATGATGTGATCCCGTTATCAACGACATCCAATGTCCATGGTCATGAAACCGTGACCATCTATTGATCAATGAGCTAGTCAACTAGAGGCTCACTAGGGACATGTTGTGGTCTATGTATTCACACATGTATTATGGTTTCCGGTTAACACAATTATAGCATGAACAATAGACAATTATCATGAACAAGGAAATACAATAATAACCATTTTATTATTGCCTCTAGGGCATATTTCCAACACAGATCATGCAACTCACTGACACCGGAGGGGTACCTTGTGTGTATCAAATGTCACAACGTAACTGGGTGACTATAAAGGTGCTCTACAGGTATCTCCGAGGGTGTCTGTTGGGTTGGCATGGATCAAGATTGGGATTTCTTACTCCGTGTGACAGAGAGGTATCTTAGGGCCCACTCGGTAATACAACATCACAATAAGCCTTGCAAGCAATGTGACTAAGTGTTAGCCACGTGATCTTGTATTATGGAACGAGTAAAGAGACTTGCCGGTAACGAGGTTGAACTAGGTATGGAGATACCTGTTGGGAGACGTAGTAGTAAATAAAAAATTTCCTACGTGTCACCAAGATCTATCTATGGAGAAACCAGCAACGAGTGAGGAGAGATTGCATCTTCATATCTTTGAAGATCGCTGAGCGGAAGCGTTACAAGAACGCGGTTGGTGGAGTCGTACTCGTAGCGATTCAGATCGCGGTGGACTCCGATCTCAGCGCCGAACAACGGCGCCTCCGCGTTCAACACACGTACAGCCCGGTGACGTCTCTCGCACCTTGATCCAGCAAGGAGGAGGGAGAGGTTGGGGAAGAGCTCCAACAGCAGCATGATGGCGTGGTGGTGGTGGAGCAGCAAGGTATTCCGGCAAGGCTTCGCCTAAGCACTACGGAGGAGGAAGAGAGGTAGGGCTGCACCGTGGGAGAGAGAGATCAAATCTTGTCTCAAAACAGCCAAAACCTCAACTATATATAGGAGGAGGGAGAGGGAGGCCTGCCTTGGCCCCTCCTCCAAGGAGGAGAGCTTTGGCCGAAGCTAGGGAGGTGGATCTCTTCCTTTTGAATCTCCTTTAGCCTTATCTCCTTATCCCTAGCCGCATGGTCCTTTCCAGAAGGACTTGGCCAGCCCAATAAGGGCTGGTACACCTCCTCTAACAGCCCACGAAGTCCTTTGATCATCACACACCTCCCGGGGGTCCTTCGAAACCCTCCCGACACTCCCGGTACATTACCGATGAGCCCGAAAACTTTTCGGTGACCAAAATAGGACTTCCTATATATCAATCTTTACCTCCGGACATTCCGAAGCTCCTCCTGACGTCCGGGATCTCATCCGGGACTCTGAACAACCTTTGGTAATCAGGTATACCATTTCCCTATAACCCTAGCGTCATCGAACCTTAAGTGTGTAGACCCTACGGGTTCGGGAGACACGTAGACATGATCGAGACACCTCTCCGGTCAATAACCAACAGTGGGATCTGGATACCCATGTTGGCTCCCACATGCTCCACGATGATCTCATCGGATGAACCACGATATCGGGGATTCAATCAATCCCGTATACAATTCCCTTTGTCTATCAGTATGATACTTGCCCGAGATTCGATCGTCGGTATCTCTATACCTTGTTCAATCTTGTTACTGGCAAGTCTCTTTACTCATTCCGTAATACATCATCCCGTGGCTAACTCCTTAGTCACATTGAGCTCATTATGATGATGTCTTACCGAGTGGGCCTAGAGATACCTCTCCGTCACACGGAGTGACAAATCCCAGTCTCGATTCGTGCCAACCCAACAGACACTTTCGGAGATACCCGTAGTGCACCATTATAGCCACCCAATTACGTTGTGACGTTTGGCACACCCAAAGCATTCCTACGGTATTCGGGAGTTGCACAATCTCATGGTCTAAGGAAACGATACTTGACATTGAAAAGCTTTAGCAGACGAACTACACGATCTTGTGCTATGCTTAGGATTGGGTCTTGTCCATCACATCATTCTCCTAATGATGTGATCCCGTTGTCAATGACATCCAATGTCCATGGTCATGAAACCGTGACCATCTATTGATCAACGAGCTAGCCAACTAGAGTCTCACTAGGGACATGTTGTGGTCTATGTATTCACACATGTATTATGGTTTCCGGTTAACACAATTATAGCATGAACAATAGACAATTATCATGAACAAGGAAATACAATAATAACCATTTTATTATTGCCTCTAGGGCATATTTCCAACAGTCTCCCACTTGCACTAGAGTCAATAATCTAGTTACATTGTGATGAATCAAACACCCATAGCATTCTGGTGTTGATCATGTTTTGCTCGTGAGAGAGGTTTAGTCAACGGATCTATGACATTCAGATCCGTATGCACTTTACAAATATCTATATTCCCGCCTGAATGTAATCACGGATGGAGTTGAATCGGCGCTTGATGTGTCTTGTCTTCTTGTGAAACCTGGGCTCCTTCGCAAGGGCAATTGCTCCAATGTTGTCACAGAATAGAGTTATCGGGCCTAACACACTTGGAATTACTCCTAGGTCGGTGATGAACTCCTTCATCCAGACTCCTTCCTTTGCTGCTTCCGAAGCAGCTATGTACTCCGCTTCACATGTAGATACCGCCATGATGCTTTGCTTGCTGCTGCACCAGCTGACTGCCCCTCCGTTCAAAATATACACGTATCCGGTTTGCGACTTGGAGTCGTCCGGATCTGTGTTGAAGCTAGCATCAACATAACCCTTTACGACGAGCTCTTCGACACCTCCATATACAAGAAACATGTCCTTTGTCCTTTTGAGGTACTTCAGGATATTCTTGACCGCTGTCCAGTGTTCCGCTCCGGGATCACTTTGGTAACTCCCTACCAAACTTATGACAAGGTTCACATCAGGTTTGGTACATAGCGTGGCATACATAATAGAGCCTATGGCTGAAGCATAGGGGATGACACTCATCTCTTCTCTATCCTTTGCCGTAGTCGGGCATTGAGTCGTACTCAATCTCACACCTTGTAACACAGGCAAGAACCCCTTCTTGGACTGATCCATATTGAACTTCTTAAATATCTTTTCAAGTTATGTGCTTTGTGAAAGACCTATGAGGCGTCTCGATCTATCTCTATAGATCTTAATACCTAATATGTAAGCAGCTTCTCCAAGGTCCTTCATTGAAAAACATTTATTCAAGTAGGCCTTTACACTTTCCAAAAGTTCTATATCATTTCCCATTATCAGTATGTCATCCACATATAATATGAGAAATGCTACAGAGCTCCCACTCAATTTCTTGCAAATACAAGGTTCTCCATTAACCTATACAAACCCAAACGCTTTGATCACCTCGTTAAGCGAATGTTCCAACTCCGAGATGCTTGCACCAGCCCATAGATGGAGCGTTGGAGCTTGCATACTTTGTTAGCATCTTTAGGATCGACAAAACCTTCCGGCTGCATCATATACAGTTCTTCCTTAAGGAAGCCATTAAGGAATGCCGTTTTGACGTCCATTTGCCAGATCTCATAATCATAAAATGCGGCAATTGCTAACATGATTCAGACAGACTTTAGCATCGCTACGGGTGAGGAAGTCTCATCGTAGTCAACTCCTTGAACTTGTCGATAACCCTTAGCGACGAGCCGAGCCTTATAGACGGTCACATTACCATCCGCGTCAGTCTTCTTAAAGATCCATTTATTTTCAATGGCATGCTTATCATTAGGCAAGTCCACCAAAGTCCACACTTTGTTCTCATACATGGATCCTATCTCGGATTTCATGGCTTCAAGCCATTTGTTGGAATCCGGGCCTGCCATCGCTTCTTCATAGTTCGAAGGTTCACCGTTTTCTAACAACATGATCTCCAGGACAGGGTTGCCGTACCACTCTGGTGCGGAACGTGTCCTAGTGGACCTTCTACGTTCAATAGTAACTTGATCTGAAGTTTCATGATCATCATCATTAACTTCCTCTCTAGCCGGTGTAGGCTCCACAGAAACAACTTCCTGTGCTGCGCTACTCTACGGTTCGAGCGGAGGTACAATTACCTCATCAAGTTCTATTTTCCTCCCACTTACTTCTTTCGAGAGAAACTCTTTCTCGAGAAAGGATCCATTCTTAGCAACAAAGACTTTGCCTTCGGATCTGAGGTAGAAGGTATACCCAATAGTCTCTTTGGGATATCCTATGAAGACACACTTTTCCGCTTTGGGTTCGAGCTTCTCAGGTTGAAGTTTCTTCACATAAGCATCGCATCCCCAAACTTTTAGAAACGACAGCTTAGGTTTCTTTCCAAACCATAATTCATACAGTGTCGTCTCAACGGATTTTGATGGTGCCCTATTTAAAGTGAATGCGGCAGTCTCTAATGCATATCCCCAAAATGATAGCGGTAAGTCGGTAAGAGACATCATAGATCGCACCATATCCAATAGAGTGCGATTACGATGTTCAGACACACCATTTCGCTGAGGTGTGCTAGGCGGCGTGACTTGTGAGACAATTCCACATTTCCTTAGGTGCGTGCCAAACTCGTGACTTAAATATTCTCCACCACGATCATATCGTAGGCACTTCATTTTCCTATCACGTTGATTCTCTACCTCACTCTGAAATTCCTTGAACCTTTCAAAGGTTTCAGACTTGTGTTTCATTAAGTAGACATACCCATATCTGCTCAAGTCGTCAGTGAGGGTGAGAACATAACGGTAGCCACCACGAGCCTCGACGCTCACTGGACCGCATACATCGGTATGTATTATTTCCAACAAGTCAGTTGCTCGCTCCATTGTTCCGAAGAACGGAGTCTTGGTCATCTTGCCCATGAGGCATGGTTCACACGTGTCAAATGATTCAAAATCAAGAGACTCCAAAAGTCCATTAGCATGGAGCTTCTTCATGCGTTTGACACAATATGACCAAGGCGGCAGTGCCACATGTAAGTGGGACTATCGTTATCAACCTTACACTTTTTGGTACTCACAATATGGACATGTGTAACATTACATTCGAGATTAATCAAGAATAAACCATTGACCAGCGGGGCATGACCATAAAACATTTCTCTCATATAAATAGAACAACCATTATTCTCAGATTTAAATGAGTAGCCATCTCGTATCAAGCGAGATCCAGATACAATGTTCATGCTCAAAGCTGGTACTAAATAACAATTATTAAGGTTTAAAACTAATCCCAAAGGTAGATGTAGAGGTAGCATGCCAACGGCGATCACATCGACCTTGGAACCATTCCCGACGCGCATCATCACCTCGTCCTTCGCCATTCTCCGCTTATTCCGCAGCTCGTGCTTGGAGTTACAAATGTGAGCAACTGCACCGGTATCAAATACCCAGGAGCTACTACAGCGCTGGTTAGGTACACATAAATAACAAGTATATCACATATACCTTTAACGTTTCCGGCCTTCTTACCCGCTAAGTACTTGGGGCAGTTCCGCTTCCAGTGACCGATACCCTTGCAATAAAAGCACTCAGTCTCAGGCTTGGGTCCATTCTTGTTCTTCTTCTCGGCAACTTGCTTACCGGGCGCGGCAACAACTTTGCCATCATTATTGAAGTTCTTCTTACCCTTGCCTTTCTTGAAACTAGTGGTCTTATTTACCATCAACACTTGATGCTCCTTTTTGATCTCGACCTCCGCTGATTTCAGCATCGAGTACAACTCAGGAATGGACTTCTCCATCCCTTGCATGTTGTACTTCATCACAAAGCTCTTGTAGCTAGGTGGAAGCGACTAGAGGATTCTATCAATGACCGAGTCATCCAGGAGATTAACTCCTAGTTGAGTCAAGCGGTTGTGTAGCCCAGACATCTTGAGGATGTGCTCACTGACAGAACTATTCTCCTCCATCTTACAGCTGAAGAACTTATCGGAGACGTCATATCTCTTGCCCCGGGCATGAGCTTGGAAAGCCAGCTTCAGCTCTTGGAACATCTCATATGCTCCGTGTTGCTCAAAACACTTTTGGATCCCCGGTTCTAAACTGCAAAGCATGCCGCACTGAACAAGGGATTAATCATCGCAACGTGAATGCCAAGCGTTCGCAACGTCTTGCTCTGCTGGGAGAACAGGTGCGTCACCTAGCGGTGCATCAAGGACATACAATCTTTTGGAAGTTTTGAGGATGATCCGCAAGCTATGGACCCAGTCCGCATAGTTGCTTCCATCATCTTCCAGCTTGGTTTTCTCTAGGAACGCGTTGAAGTTGAGGTTGGCATTAGTGTTAGCCATTGGATCTACAATATAGATTGTAAAGACAATTTTAGACTAAGTTCATGATAATTAAGTTCACATAATCAAATTATTTAATGAACTCCCACTTAGATAGACATCTCTCTAGTCACCCAAGTGACACATGATCCATGTCAACTAGCCCGTGTCCGATCATCACGTGAGACGAACTAGTCATCCATGGTGAACATCTCCATGTTGATCGTATCTTCTATACGACTCATGTTCGACCTTTCGATCTTCCGTGTTCCGAGGCCATGTCTATACATGCTAGGCTCGTCAAGTCAACCTAAGTGTTTCGCCTGTGTAAATATGGATTACCACCATTGTATGCGAACGTTAGAACCTATCACACCCGATCATCACGTGGTGCTTTGGAACAACGATCCTTAGCAACGGTGCATAGTTAGGGTGAACACCTTTCTTGAAATTTTATTGATAGATCATATTATTTACTACCGTCGTTCTAAGAAAATAAGATGTAAACATGATAAACATCACATGCAATCAATATAGTGACATGATATGGCCAATATCATCTTGCTCCTTTGATCTCCATCTTCGGGGCACCATGATCATCACTATCACCGGCACGACACCATGATCTCCATCATCATGATCTCCATCATTGTGTCTTCATGAAGTTGTCTCGCCAACTATTACTTCTACCACTATGGCTAACGTTTAGCAATAAAGTAAAGTAATTACATGGCGTTTATGATTGACACGCAGGTCATACAATAAAATAAGACAACTCCTATGGCTCCTGCCGGTTGTCATACTCATCGACATGCAAGTCGTGAATCCTATTACAAGAACATGATCAATCTCATACATCACAATGCATCACATCACATCCTTTTGGCCATATCACATCACAAGGCACATGCTGCAAAAACAAGTTAGACGTCCTCTAATTTGTAGTTGCAAGTTTTTACGTGGCTGCTATAGGTTTCTAGCAAGAACGTTTCTTACCTACGCCAAAACCACAACGTGATATGCCAATTGCTATTTACCCTTCATAAGGACCCTTTTCATCGAATCCAATCCAACTAAGGTGGAAGATACAGACACCCGCTAGCCACCTTATGCAACAAGTGCATGTCAGGCGGTGGAACCGGTCTCACTTAAGCGTACGTGTAAAGTTGGTCCGAGCCGCTTCATCCCACAATACCGCCGAATCAAGATAAGACTAGTAGTGGTAAGCAAATTAACAAGATCGACGCCCACAACAAGTTTGTGTTCTACTCGTGCATAGATTCTACGCATAGACCTAACTCATGATGCCACTGTTGGGAGCCGTAGTAGTAAATCAAAATTTTCCTACGTGTCACCAAGATCTATCTATGGAGAAACTAGCAACGAGTGAGGAGAGATTGCATCTTCATACCTTTGAAGATCGCTGATTGAAAGCGTTACAAGAACGCGGTTGGTGGAGTCGTACTCATAGCGATTCAGATCGCGGTGGACTCTGATCTTAGCGTCGAACAACAGCGCCTCCGCGTTCAACACACATACAGCCCGGTGACGTCTCCTTTGCCTTGATCCAGCAAGGAGAAGGGAGAGGTTGGGGAAGAGCTCCAACAGCAGCACGACGGCGTGGTGGTGGTGGAGCAGCAAGGTATTCCGGTAGGGCTTCGCCTAAGCACTGCGGAGGAGGAAGAGAGGGAGGGTTGCACCGTGGGAGAGAGAGAGATCAAATCTTGTCTCAAAACATCCAAAACCTCAATTATATATAGGAGGAGGGAGAGGGAGGGCTGCCTTGGCCCCTCCTCCAAGGAGGAGAGCTTCGGCCGAAGCTAGGGAGGAGTCCACCTCCCACAAGGGAGGTGGATCTCTTCCTTTTGAATCTCCATCAGCCTTATCTCTTTATCCCTAGCCGCATGGGCCTTTCCAGAAGGACTTGGCCATCCCAATAAGGGCTGGTACACCTCCTCTAACAGCCCACGAAGTCCTTCGGTCGTCACACCCCTCCCGGGGTTCCTCCGGCACCCTCCCGGCACTCCCGGTACACTACCGATGAGCCCGAAAACTTTCCGATGACCAAAAATGGACTTCCTATATATCAATCTTTACCTCCAGACCATTCCGGAGCTCCTCGTGACGTCTAGGATCTCATACGAGATTCCTAACAACCTTCGGTAATCACGTATACCATTTCCCTATAACCCTAGCGTCATCGAACCTTAAGTGTGTAGACCCTACAGGTTCGGGAGACACGTAGACATGACCAAGACACCTCTCCGGTCAATAACCAACAGCGGGATCTGGATACCCATGTTGGCTCCCACATGCTCCACGATGATCTCATCGAATGAACAATGATGTTGGGGATTCAGTCAATCCCGTATACAATTCCCTTTGTCTATCGGTATGATACTTGCCAGAGATTCGATCGTCGGTATCTCTATACCTTGTTCAATCTCGTTACCGGCAAATCTCTTTACTCATTCCGTAATACATCATCCTGTGGCTAACTCCTTAGTCACATTGACCTCATTATGATGATGTCTTATCGAGTGGGCCCAGAGATACCTCTCTGTCACACGGAGTGACAAATCCCAGTCTCGATTCGTGCCAACCCAACAAACACTTTCGGAGATACCCGTAGTGCACCTTTATAGCCACCCAGTTACGTTGTGACATTTGGCACACCCAAAGCATTCATACGGTATCCCGGATTTGCACAATCTCATGGTCTAAGGAAACGATACTTGACATTGAAAAGCTTTAGCAGACGAACTACACGATCTTGTGCTATGCTTAGGATTGGGTCTTGTCCATCACATCATTCTCCTAATGATGTGATCCCATTATCAATGACATCCAATGTCCATGGTTATGAAACCGTGACCATCTATTGATCAACGAGCTAGCCAACTAGAGGCTCACTAGGGACATGTTGTGGTCTATGTATTCACACATGTATTATGGTTTCCGGTTAACACAATTATAGCATGAACAATAGACAATTATCATGAACAAGGAAATAAAATAATAACCATTTTATTATTGCCTCTAGGGCATATTTCTAACAGATCCCTCACTTAATTTCAAGATAAATTGTGTTCTTCCCGAGTGTGCACCTGTGCGAAAGTTCGTCGTGTCGAGACACCACGTGATGATCGGGTGTTATAGACTCTACGTTCACATACAACGGGTGCAAGCCAATGTTGCACATGCGGAACACTCGGGTTAAACTTGACGAGCCTAGCATGTACAGACATGGCCTCGGAACACAAGAGACCGAAAGGTCGAACATGAGTCATATAGTAGATATGATCAACATGATGATGTTCACCATTGAAACCACCTCAACTCACGTGATGATCGGACTTGAGTTGGTGAATGTGGATCATGTATCACTCGAATGACCGGAGGGATATCAATTTGAGTGGGAGTTCTTAGGTAATATGATTAATTGAACTCACTACCATGAACATAGTCAAAGTGTCTTTGCAAATTATGTTGTAGATTACTAGCTCGTGTTGTACCTCCCTTGAATTTTTATATGTTCCTAGAGAAACAGAGTTGAAAGAGGATGGTAGCAATATTGCGGATTGGGTCTATGATCTGAGGATTGTCCTCATTGCTGCACAAAAGGCTTATGCCTTAATGCACCACTCGGTGCACCACTCCCTCTAGCGTCGTCTGTAGATGTTGTGAATATCTGACAAGCACGTTCCGATGACTACTTGATAGTTCAGTGCATCATGCATTATGGCTTAGAATTAAGGCTCCAAAACATTTTGAACGTCACAGAATATATGAGATGTTCTAAGAGCTGAAATTGGGATCGTAGGCCCGTGCCCATGTTGTGAGATATGAGATCTCCAACAAGATTCTTTGCCTGCAAGATGAAAGAGAATAGCTCAATCGTTGAGCATGTGCTCAGATTGTCTGGGTGCCACCATCGCTTGAATCGAGTGGGAGTTGATCTTCTAGATAAGATAGTGATTGATATAGTTCTCCAAGTCAGTGTCACTAAGCTACTAGAACTTGGTGATTAACTACAAATTGCCAGGGATGGAGATAATGATCCCTAAGCTGTTCGCTATGTTTGACACCGCGAAGGTAGAAAGCAAGAATGAACATCAAGTGTTGATGGTTAGTAAAACCACTAGTTTCGAGAAGGGCAAGGGCAAGGAGGGAAACTTCATGGATGGCAAGTCAGTTGCTGCTCTAGTGAAGCAACCCAAAGTTGAATCCAAACCCGAGACTAAGTGCTTCTATTATGAGGAGAGCGATCGCTGAAGCAGAACAACCCTAGGTACTTGGTAGATAAGAAGGCTAGCAACGTCGACAGAAGTATATTTGATATACGTGTTATTGATGTGTACCTTGCTAGTACTCCTAGTAGCACCTGGGTATTGGATACCGGTTCTGTTGCTAAATGTTAGTAACTCGAAGTAAGAGCTACGGAATAAACAGAGACTAGCTAAGTGTGAGGTGACGATGTGTGTTGGAAATGTTTCCAAGGTTCATGTGATCAACATCGCACTCTCTCTACCTTCGGGATTAGTGACAAACCTAAATAAATGTTATTTGGTGTTTGCGTTAAGCATGAACATGATTAGATCGTGTTTATTGCAACATGGTTATTCATTTAAGTTAGAGAATAATGGTTATTCTGTTTACATGAATAATACCTTCAATGGTCATGCACCCAGTGAGAATAGTTTGTTGAATCTTGATCGTAGTAATACACATGTTCATAACATTGATGCCAAAAGATACAAAGTTAATAATGATAGTACCACATACTTGTGGCATTGTCACTAAATGTCATATTGGTATAAATCGCATGAAGAAACTCCATGCTGATGGATCTTTGGACTCATTCGATTTCAAATCAGTTGAGACATGCAAACCGTGCCTCTTGGGCAAGATGACTAAGGACCTCGTTTTCCGGTTTGATGGAGTGGGCAAGTGATTTATTGGAAATGATACATGTTGATGTATGCAATCCAACGAGTCTTGTAGCATGCGGTGGATATCGTTATTTTCTTACCTTCACTGATGATTTGAGTAGATATAGTGTATATTTACTTAATGAAACACAAGTCTAAATCATTTGAAAAGTTCAAGCAAATTCAGAGTGAAGTTGAAGATCATCGTGACAAGAAGATAAAAATGTTTGTGATATGATCATGGAGGTGAATATATGAGTTACGAGTTTGGCATACAACTTTAGACAATGTGAAAATTGTTTCACAACTCATGCCACCTGTAACACCATAGTGTGACGGTGTGTTCGAACGTCATAGTCATGCTCTATTGGATATGGTGCATACTATGATATCTCTTATCATTTTGACACTATCGTTTTGGGGTTATGCATTAGCGACAACTACATTCACTTTAAATAGGGCACCATCTAAATCCGTTGAGATGACACCATATGAATTATGGTTTGATAGAAACCTAAGCTGTCATTTCTTAATGTTTGGGGCTGCAACGCTTATGTGAAAAAGGTTTTCACCTAATGAGCTCAAACCCAAAGCGGACAAATGCATCTTCATGGAATACCCTAAGAAAAGTTGGCTATACCTTCCATCTCAGATCCGAGTGCAAAGTGTTTGTTGCTATAAACGGGTCCTTTCTCAAGAAAAAAGTTTCTCTTGAAAGAATTGAGTGGGAGGAAGATAGATCTTGATGAGGTTTTTGAACCTTTGTTTCAACTAGAGAGTAGCACAGCGCAGGAAGATGTTTCTGTGGAGCCTACGTCAGTTGAAGAGGAAGTTAATGATGATGATCATGAAGCTTCAGATCAAGTTACTATCGAACCTCGTAGGTTGACAAGGACGTGTACTGTTCCTGAATGGTACGACAACCCTGTCTTGGATGTCATGTTGTTGGATAATGATGAACCTACAAGCTATGAAGAAGCGATGATGGGCCCGGATTCCGACAAATGGTTAGAGGCCATGAAATCCGAGAAAGGATCCATGTATGAAAACCAAGTTTATACTTTGGTAGACTTGCTCGTTGGACGGCAGGTCGTCAAGTACAAATGGACCTTTGAGATGAAGACATACGCTGATGGTAAATGTCACCATTTATAAAGCTCGACTTGTCGCAAAGAAGTTTCCAGCAAGTTCAAGGAGTTGTCTGCGATTAGACTTTCTCACTCGTAGAGATGCTAAAGTCTGTTGGAATTATGTTAGCAGTTGCTGCATTTTTTAGTTATGAAATCTGGCAGATGGATGTCAAAACATCGTTTCCTTACTTAAGGAAAGGTTGTATGAGATACAACTAGAAGGTTTTGTCAGTCCTAAGGATGCTAAAAGGTGTGCAAGCTTCAGTGATCCTTCTATGGATTGAAACAAGCATCTTGGAGTTGGAATATATGCTTTGATGAGGTGATCAAAGTTTTTGAGTCTATACAAAGTTTATGAGAAACTTGTATTTACAATAAAGTGAGTGGGAGCACTATAGAATTTTTGATAAGCATATGTGGTTGACATATTATTGATCAAAAATGATGTAGAATTTCTAGAAAGCATAAACGGTTGTTTGAAAAGAGTTTTTCAAAGGAAGACCTGGATAAAGCTACCTAATTGTTGAGCATCAAGATCTATAGATATAGATCAAGATGCTTGATGAGACTTTCAATGAGTACATACATTGACAAGATTTTGAATGAGTTCAAAATGGATCAGTCAGAGAAAGAGTTCTTGCCTGATTTGTAAGGTGTGAAGTTGAGTAAGACTCAAAGCTCGACCACGGCAGAAGAAAGAGAAAGACGAAGGTCGTCCCCTATGCTTTAGCCATAGGCTCTATATAGTATGCCATGCTGTGTACCGCACCTGTGTGTGCCTTGCCATGAGTCCGTCAAGGGGTACAAGAGTGATCCAGGAGTGGATCACTGGACAGCTGTCAAGATTATCCTTAGTAACTAAAATACTAAGGAAATGTTTCTCGATTATGGAGGTGATAAAGAGTTCGTCGTAAAGAGTTACATCGATGCAAGCTTTAACACCAATACGGATGACTCTTAGTAGCAATCCGGATACGTATAGCGGAGCAGCCATTTGGAATAGCTCCTAGTGGAGTGTGGTAGCAGTGTCTACAGTATGACATAGAGATTTGCAAAGTACACACGGATCTGAATGTCGCAGACCCGTTGACTAAAAGACCTCTCTCACATCCAAAGCATGATAGAGCCCCAGAACTCACTGGGTGTTAGATTCATAACAATGCGAATCACATGGTGATGTGAACTAGATTATTGACTCTAGTGCAAGTGGGAGACTGTTGGAAATATGCCCTAGAGGAAATAATAAATTGGTTATTATCATATTTCCTTGTTCATGATAATCGTTTATTATCCATGATATAATTGTATTGATCGGAAACTCAAATACATGTGTGGATACATAGACAACACAATGTCCCTAGTATGCCTCTAATAGACTAGCTCGTTGATCAAAGATGGCTATGGTTTCCTAGTCATGGACATGAGATGTCATTTGATAACGGGATCACATCATTAGGAGAATGATGTGATGGACAAGACCCAAACTATAAACGTAGCATATGATCGTGTCAGTTTATTGCTACAGTTTTTTGCATGTCAAGTATCTGTTCCTATGACCATGAGATCAAGCAACTGACTGACACCGGAGGAGTACCTTGTGTGTATCAAACGTCGCAACGTAATTGGGTGACTATAAAGATGCTCTACAGGTATCTCCGAGGGTGTCTGTTGTGTTGGCATGGAGCAAGACTGGGATTTGTTACTTCGTGTGACGGAGAGGTATCTCAGCCCACTCGGTAATACAACATCACAATAAGCCTTGCAAGCAATGTGACTAAGTGTTAGCCACAGGATCTTGTATTACGGAACGAGTAAAGAGACTTGCCGGTAATGAGGTTGAACTAGGTATGGAGATACCCACGATCGAATCTCAGGCAAGTAACATATCGAAGAACTTAGGGAACATCATATAGGATTAACTGAATCCTTGACATAGAGGTTCGACCGATAAAGATCTTCGTAGAATATGTAGGAACCAATATGGGCATCCAGGTCCCGCTATTGGTTATTGACCGTAGAGGTGTCTCGGTCATGTCTACATAGTTCTCGAACCCGCAGGGTCTGCACACTTAAGGTTCGGTGACGTTTCAGTAGTATAGAGTTATGTATGGTGGTGACCAAAGGTTGTTCGGAGTCCCGGATGAGACCCCGTACACCATGAGGAGCTCTGGAATGGTCTGGAGGTAAAGATTGATATATAGGAAGTCCTGTTTTGGTCACCGGAAAAGTTTTGGGCTCATCGGTAGTGTACCGGGAGTGCCGGGAGTGTGCCGGGGGACCATCGGGAGGGGTATTTCGACCCAAGAGGCTACAAGGGCTGTGGGAAGAGGTATACCAGACCTTAGTGGGCTGCCCTAACTCCCACAAGAGGCCCATGCGGCTGGAGTGCAAGGAAAAGGAAAAAGGCCATGCTGGAAAGAGTTTCCAATTGAAAATAAGGAAGGAGTCCTAATCCTACTTGGATTGGAGGAGGACTACTCCTCTCCTCCTTGCACCAAAGCCCAAAGGGCTGGCCCTTGTGCGCCAGCCTCCTCCTCCTCTCCTCCTATATATACTAGAGGTTTTGAGGGTTTTGAGATATAGAAAAATAGCCATGTGCTACCCTCGTCTCTAGACCGTAGTTTCTCCTCTAGATTGGTTTCAGCGGTGCTTAGGCGAAGCCCTGCTGGAATAGCTTCACCACCATTGCCACAACGCCGTCACGCTGCCTGAGAACTCTTCTACCTCTCCGCTCCCTCTTGCTGGATGAAGAAGGCGGAGATCGTCATCGATCTATACGTGTGCTGAACGCGGAGGTGTCGTCCGTTCGACGCTAGATCGGAAGGACCGTGATCAAGATTGCGAGACGATTCGTGATTGGATCGCGGAACGAATCATGATGAGATCGTGGGACGGATCATGATTGGATTGCGGGACGGATCATGATGAGATCGCGGGACGCTCGGCGATTTGGATCACGAAGACGTTCGACTACACCAACCGCGTTTCTTAACGCTTCTCGCTTAGCGATCTACAAGGGTATGTAGATCCACTATCCCTCTCGTAGATGCTCATCACCATGAATAGATCTTGCGTGTGCATAGGAATTTTTTTGTTTCCCATGCAACGTTCCCCAACAAATGCTCCCCGGATTATTCTAAAACAATGTTTGTAAATAATCCCTAAGTCTATGATATTGCTTGTCGTGACCCTCAAGCACTTCGCCTTGTGCATGAGTGTTAGCTCTATATGACATCCTCTTTGTGAGTTCAATGTTCATATATCTATTTACTTCTTTCATGAAAGCATCAAGCTTCCCGTTGGGATCTATTGTGAAGTTGTCTTCATAATGAGCTACTAGCCACACTAAATTTATCCTGTTGTCTTCTTTGTTTATACCACAAGTGTGGTTGCACATTCTCTCTGATCATGAATGTGGCTTAACTTTCAACCTTTGATGCCAACAATTGAAATGTGTAGTTATCTTTAGGTCACCTTAACCCGATCTTGGTAATCTTTTTCTTCACAAAACTAAAGCTTCTTCCCTATAATATATGAAATGACTTGACAACAGCCCTGAACTGTTTTGACATATTGGAAATGCATGCCCTAACTAGCACCAATAGGAGCTCATCTACATGTTTCATAAATGAATCATCAAACTTTTTTCTAGGGTCTACCTCCTTCTTGGACTTCTTTTTTTCTCTCTCCTGGAATACAACTAGAGAACATGTCTCATTACGGAAATACACAGGAGCACCTGGGTGTTCCACCCCCTATACAAAAATTAAATTAAAAAAACACCAGAATTTTTTTAAAATGTGAAATCTTGGGATATCAAACTTGGGTGCCCAATCTACTCCCGTATAAAGTTTCATAGAAAAACACCAAGAAATGTACTCAAGGCGAAGAAAATACAGTCTAAAGTAAAATCCGTCCAAACAATTTTTTCTATACATATGAATTTTTGTAATTTTTTGCCATGAATACGTTTCCCGATATTATTTCATGAAATTTCACACGAAAGTAGATTGTGCACCCAGGTTTTAAATCCCAAAATTCCAGGCCGGTATTTTCTTGAAGTTAATTTTCATATAGAGGTGTGGAGCACCCATGTGCTACATATCATCTTCATGTCTCATCATCACTATGTTCTGACAAAGGGCCACCTCCACCTTCTGAAAATGAAGCATATGATGTTTGTAAGTCTTTATCAAGTTTCTTCTCCTTTTGTGCCCTACTCTTTGTCAAAGCCAGCTTCCTCTCTACTATTTGCTTCTTTTGTGTTGCCTCCTATGCCTTTGCAAAAGCAATCTCACTAAACTTTTATGCTTTTGACTTCTCCGTTGTGTGAGCATCCTCATCAACAAATAAGTCATCATACTCATCCTCTGAATGAACACCCTTTGTTGCAATCTCTTTCTGCTTCTTCAATGCATATTCTTTTCTCATCATTTTATCTCAGCAAAAATATTAAAGTCCTTATAATCACCTTTGTCATATGCAAGATGCTCATTAAAAATCACTTGCATTTATTCACCAACATCACTGTACTCCACACTTGACAACAAATGGCAATCATCTTCACCATTCACGGAATTCTTCCTATCCGTATGTTTATCAGCAAACCCTAAATGGTAATCCCGACTAACTACAAACTTGAGCTAGACATTGCTGGACCATCAACGTAATTGTTATGATGAGGAGCAACAACAATTTGAGTTGGAACAACAACAATTGGAGCAAAATATATATGCCAATCAGGTCACCTATAACAATACAAATAAACCATTTGGAATGATTTGTATTCTGTAAGCATTTTTGCAGCTTCATCTTCATTTTTAGTTCAACCCATGGTCATCTTGCCACTTGAGTTCAACCCTCTTCGATAGTTGCTTTAATCATTTCTACATAACCCACACTCCAACAATTGTTACTTCAAGTTATCAATAGTAACTGACTCTGTAAGCCATGGCTTAGGTGTAGGTTGAGAAACATATTCTTTATGCACAATGAACCTAAGCACGCACACCTTTTCCATCCACAATAGACAAAAACAACATTAATTCAATACATGAATTTTGTTGACACCTATAAGTGAACTTTGATAGAATCGGAAGTTTCATTGCTCAAACCCTAAACTCCAATTTTGATCACTGTTAAATCTTTCTATTTTTGCCAAGATTCATTTTTTTGAAATGGTAGTTATCCTGCGTTCATTAAGAAGGAAACAGTTGCTTAGTTAATTGAGGAAAACCGAGCGAAAACGAGATTTCTCAGTTCATTATGGAGAGTTGGACGAAAACCATCACAACCGCTCGACGACACACATATGAACCTCACGCACACCACTTCAAAGAGGGTCTTATCGAGACAGCATGCAGGCGTCATCGTCATTACTCCTCCCCTAGAGGCGTCATTGCCATCCCTAAACCCTGAGAAAACGACTCCGACTTCATCGTTGGCGATCGTCAACTCAACCCACACTGAAGAGGCCGTGTGGAGATGCATGAAGGTCCATGCCAGACCCAGCCACCGACGACCAGACAGTGCACTTCCGACTCCGAAGGAGAAGCACGAAGGAGAACTAGGCACGGCTAGCGCCACAGAAGATCATCGAACAAGCCACTTGTTGCTTGTCATCGTATACCACTGGGGCCCTGCTAGCAACTTCGACTTCACCACAACAAACTAGCCAAGAGCATCCTGAAGACATGTCGGTGAAGAGGCAACTACCACGACCATAGCCACGTCTCTGATGATGCTCACCCCATCATCGTTGCCACAAAAGCCTCGTGGCAACACCGCCGTCTTTCACTGGTCTCGCTCGCCAACATCCAACTCCAAAGATAAAGCCGCCAGGAGGGAATACGACACCAAGGCGCCATCATCGTCCGATCAAACGAGATCAAGGGTTTCTCCCAGAGCTGCAGCGATCCGTGCAGGAGGGATGCAACAACAATAGAACGATGTCTCCAAGAAGATAAGCGACAGCCACTGTCGCCGCCATCGCTGATCACGACCACAACCGAGACAGGTTTTTCACCCAAGCTCCTGAGACCACCTCATCTGCACATCATCTCACAAAGGCAACCACCCAGCACCACCACCAAGCTAGCTCGTAATCAAAGACGCCCATCATTGAAGCAACCAACCGCACCTTGCGGAGGCCGTCGACCAACACTAGCCGCTAGATCCGTCAGCAGTCAACCGAGAGCCGGGTCATCGAACGCAACACAAACCGCCAAACCATGCCGAGCACCACACCGACAAGGCTCAACGAAATGTTGCTCGAGGCCACGAACCACCTCGATTCCCAACCGTGACCAACCTTTCACACGGACGCACACCACGTGCACCCGCCGGAGGACGCAAAAGATCCAGCCGTAGCAAATTCGCACCTGCTCTAGCACTACGAGCACCTCGACCTCGGGCTGCCGCACTGACCGAGTAGCAGCAACCCCCCTCACGCCACCGCGCGACTTCACGACATCACGTCCTTGCCGCCGGACCCCCGA
The DNA here is from genome assembly GCA_022496015.1 of Hordeum marinum. NCBI lineage: Eukaryota > Viridiplantae > Streptophyta > Magnoliopsida > Poales > Poaceae > Hordeum > Hordeum marinum. Next base: position 5,365,261 of record JAAAWK010001151.1, on the reverse strand, counting down.
ATCCACTGCCCCAGCGCCGTACAGACCGCCGGAGCCCCTCCATCATGCGCCCCCACCGGAGCAGCATCACCACAACAGGCCTCGACCCTCCCATCATAGATCAATGCTGCCCGGACCTCCAACGCGCCCCTGCTGAGCCTCACTGCCTGGCCTCGCTCGAGCCGCCGTTTCCCACGCCCGCGCAGTCTCACAGCAACAGCACCTCAGCGTTGCCTTGCTGCTGCCTGACTCCGCGAACCGCATCCCATTGCAACTCCTCCGTGCCGCCTCGTTCCTCCGTGAGCCAAGGACGCAGTCTGACTTCACCCGAGCCCCGCAACCACTATTGCGCGCAGACCGTGGAGCTCATCCCCTCGCCGGTGCTTGAGGCCACTTGATCCGTTGTCACTGCACCGCCAAACAGCCGCACGGCTGTTGCACGCAGCCCCTGGAGCTCATCCCCCAGCCGGTGCTTGAGGCCACCAGATCCGCCGTCGTTGCGCCACCAAATGGCCCGACCGCTGCTGCGCGCAGTCCCTGGAGCTCATCCCCTCGCCGGTGCTTGAGGACACCAGATCCGTCGTCGTTGCGCCGCCAAACGGCCCCACCGCCGCCGACACCATCGGGCTTTGCCCGACGACGCCCTCCGGTGGCAGTGAGGGGAGAGGAGGAGGAGGGAGGCCCCTGGCCGTTGGGATTTGGGGCGCTCCGGTGCAGCTCGTGGAGCCGCACGGGAGCAAGAGGAACCTAGTGACTACATTTTTGCTTTTGCCAAGATTCATTAAACTCTCATCATATACAACAGAAAAGCATGTGAACAAATTATCAAAGCCTTGGCTTTATCTATTCTAAACCCTATCTTTCGAAAAAAATCCTTCTTTGTTCACCCTACCTTCTAACGACTAGTGCTATATCCGAAACAAACCCTTCTAATAAGCACTTCCATATCCACAACCAACCTTATGCTCCCCGCCTCCAACAAAATAAAGCACAATCAGGACATTGACATGGAGTTGAGCCAGGACATGGACGGAGAGCAGAGTCGTGACATGGCAGAGATATAGCAGATGGAGGAGATTAGCTCTGGGCGACGAACACACGTGCTCCGTCGAGTGTTTCGTCGCCATGATCACGTTGAGTGTTCCGTTGCCGAGAAAGGAAAGAAACGGGAGGGGAAGTGGGAGGATTAGTCCGCACAAAGTGGGAGGAAAAAGAGCTAAAAATGGAAAGACGGTGTGCGACACGGCTCAACCATGTGTGGCTTGACTAGTAGGCACGGCGACCTGGTGCGGTTCAATGCAGCCAAAAACCGATTCAACCATAAAAAACCCTAGAATGAGAACCCAACATAAAATATAAAAAATCTCCTAGGTGGCATACCAAATGAGCACCAAATTGATTTTGTTTTTTTATAACGGGGAGTCAATTCTGTCACAAGGGGATACAATTTGGCACAAAGGTGAAAAGTGTGGATATAAGTTGACGATATTAGTTTTTGTTGGTAAAATCTGTCAAAAAGGTGAATCATGGGTAAGAAGTGGAATGAATAACTCAACTAATAAAGAGGAAGTTTCGCGCGATGCATCCCAGACGGCCGGCCGCGGCGCTGCCATTGAAACACCTTTCAACACTTAAAAGAGACGTCTGGTTTGCGGGCTGAACATAACAGTAGCGAAAGCCCAAGTTTTCTTCCTTGTTTGCGTGTCACATAATCGTAGGCGTTTCTGTCTCCATCGGATCTGCGGCAGCCATCGCGAGCATTAATTTATCCTATTCTTAAGGACGGAGCCATCACAATTTGAAAACACCGGAGTGATTCAGATTCCATCTGATTGAGATAGTTGTTGACGGTATTACTCATGCTTGTTGGGCGCTTGAAAAATCGCATCCGGTTTTGATCACAAAATTCTAAAAACATAGAAATAAATATTTGTCTAGGCACATTTAGATGTGTCCTAAGTATTGCACATCTAAATAACTCAATTAAACATAAAAAAAATACACACGATTTTTTAATTAAAACTAATGATATAAAACTCAAATGTATAAAATACTTAAGACACATCTAGATATGCTTTAGCAAACCCGTAAAAATAAATATGTAATACGAGTTCTTTGGCTGCAGTACCGGAAAAATCTTGAAAATGTCTTTCAATGACTAGGTAGATACCACACGTTGATTTCATCTACTAAAACTAGTGGCAACGATTCTTTGTTTTTTCATGTGGTGTGTCAAACAATCTTTGGTGATTTCACGTAGCTCGTCCAGTGATACAAGGATGATGTGTTTAATTTCTAAATCTTATCTGAAGGAAACTTGCAAATCGGGGAGACAGAGGAACACAAAAACAGCGGGACTCACGCATGCGCCACCTCCTCTAAACAATTAGAGTTTTATCCGCCTTTTATTGGCGCAGCCGTTGGTCTGTCTCGTTTCTGGTGTCTTACAACATCTATAGTCGGACATTGCAAATCCGCGTAAAAGATCTTGACGGATGACCCGATTAGTGACCGGTCACAAAAATGTGACCTAGACGAACGCCTCAAACCGGCCTCACATTCACACCGGCGGCGACTACCCTCGCGGCAGTGGGCGTGGCGAGACGGAGTCACATTCGCCGACGCCCCACATGATGCAACAATGTGGGCGTCGTAACCACGTCATGGTGGACGTCGGCTCCTCATAGGACGGATCCATCATCTATCTCACATCCACCGGCATTGTTAGGGTTGCAGGCTTCACGAGGAACAGTAGGGCATGGGAGATGACGGTGCCTCGAGTCTCGTGAGCCAGCTCGTGTCCCATGTCCTACTACACCTTGCCGGCGACCGGGCCAACACTCTGGGGAGTGCAGTCGGCTGCTAGAGAAGGGCACGACGGAGCTGAACGAGCTCCGTTACTATTAGGTTTACATTTCATGTAATAGTATGGATTTAAGGTTTTTAATTTGAGGTATCCGGTTGTAGAATGAATTATTTGATACTTGATTGATCACTGTCCGTGGACGCGTCCGGGCATGTCCGCGGGTGTTTGAGGGGTCGGATTTGCGAAGTCCAGCTTCTCTCCGCCAAGCCCCCTGTTCCGGTGGTGCATCTAGCATCCTTGTTGGTTTGTGGATGTGTGTCTTCGATGGATCTGCCTTTGGAGGATTTGCTCGGATCTGTTCGTTCTTACTCTACTTTCGAGTGTCTTCAGGTTGGATCCTTTCGATCTATGCTACTCTTCATCGACGATGGTTGTTGTTCTAGTGCGCTAGTCCTATGGGACCTTAGCATGACAACTTTTCGACTGTCTACTGACGTGGCTTGAGACTGCGTCGGTATTTCCTCAAAAAGGAATGGAGGATGCAGCACATCGACGGTAAGTATTTCCCTCAGTTATGAAACCAAGATATCAATCCTTAGAGGAAGATCATGCACCCACGAAAACAACACCTGCACACAAACAACAAATACTTGCAACCCGGCGAGAAAGAGAGGTTGTCACGCTCTCTACGGTAATAAGATAGATTAGGTAATGATAGATAGGAGAGATAGCGCAAGAACACAAAATAAAAGAGTAAATATGCAGCAATATATTTTTGGGGTTTTGGTTTTGTAGATCTGAAAACAAAGATTGCAAAAACGTAGATCGGAAAGCAATATGATGGAAAAGTAGACCCCGGGGTCGTAGGGTTCACTAGTGGCTTCTCTCATGAGTATAGCGCACGGTGGGTGAACAAATTACTGTTGGGCAATTGGTAGAAAATCGAATAGTCATGACAATATCCAAGGCAATGATCATTATATAGGAATCACGTCCAAGATAAGTAGACCGACTCCTGCCTGCATCTACCACTATTACTCCACACATCGACCGCTATCCAACATGCATATAGTGTATTAAGTTCATGGAAAAACAGAATAATGCAATAAGAACGATGACATGATGTAGACAAGATCTATTCATGTAGGAATAGAACCCATCTTGTTATCCTTAATAGCAACGATACATGCGTGTCTTGCTGCCCCTTCTGTCACTGGGAAAGAACACCGCAAGATCGAACCCATCACAAAGCACCTCTTCCCATGGCAAGAAAAATCGATCTAGTTGGCCTAACTAAACCAAAGATTCGAAGAAGAAATACGAGGCTATAAGCAATCATGCATACGAGAGATCAAAGAAGACTCAAATAATATTCATGGATAGAAACTGATCATGAACTCAAAATTCATCGGATCCCAACAAACACATCGCAAAAGTTTACATCAAATAGATCTCCAAGAGACCATTGTATTGAGAATCATAAGAGAGAAAGGAAGCCATCTAGTTACTGCCTACGGACCCGTAGGTCTATGGTGGACTACTCACGCATCAACGGAGAGGCATGTATGATGAAGATGAACCCCTCCATGATGGTGTCTAGATTGGATCTCGAGGTTCTGGAACTTGCGACGACTGGAATTGTGTTTCGTCGACTCCCCTAGGGTTTTTGGAATATTTGGGAATCTATCGGCATAAGAGGCAGTTGAGAGGGGTCCCGAGCAGGGCACAACTCACCAGGGCGCGGGCAGCCCCCCTGGCACGACCTGGTGGGTTGTGGTCTCCTTGTGCCACTCCCCCGACACTTCTTTGGTCCAATGGGTGTCTTTTGGTCCAGAAAAAATCTCCAAAAAGTTTCGTCGCGATTGAACTCCGTTTGTTATCGATTTCCTGCAAAGTAAAAAAACAAGCAAAAACAACAACATGCACTTTGGCACTTTGGCACTATGTCAATAGGTTAGTCCCAAAAAATGATATAAAGTGGTAATAAAATGATGGTAAAACATCCAAGAATGATAATATAATAGCATGGATCAAGCAAAAAATATAGATACGTTGGAGACGTATCAGCATCCCCAAGCTTAATTCATACTCGTCCTCCAGTAGGTAAATGATAAAAACAGAATTTTTGATATGGAATACTGCCTAACATGTTCATCACATTCTTTTCTTTTACATAGCATGGACATTTGGACTTATAATGATTCAAAGCAATAGTCCGGTTTTAACATAATGACTTCAATACTCAAGCATGTCAACAAACAACCATGTCTTTCAAAATATTAATACTAAAGACAGTTATCCCTAGCCGATCATGCTCGATCATTGATCCATTCATGAAACACACTCAAATATTAGCTATGCCCAATGCTCAAGTGCGGTCATAGTGCCCCCTAGTTGGTGCTTATAAGAGAAGATGGAGACTAAAAGCAAAAATAAAAATTGCATAAAGTAAATAGATAGGCCCTTCTGAGAGGGAAGTAGGGATTTGTAGAGGTGCCACAACTCAAGTGTTTAAATTGAGAGAGAGAAATATTTTGGGTGCCATGCTTTTCCCGTCAACGAATACGACAAAGTAGCTCACAATACTTTCCATGCTAGATATATCATAGGCGGTTCCCAATAGAAAGTAAAATTTATTCCTTTTTCCACCAAACTTTCACTTTCCATGGCAGGCCGTATCCACGGTTGCCTTCTATACCAACACTTTCCAAAGAATTTAATATTTGACAACATAAAGTAAATATTTTTTGTTTTTCATGTCGGGAATGGGCATCCCTATTACCGCCGCACTCTCGTGCAATGACAAGTGAATAAACACTCATCTTGAGAATAACACATCTAGCATGAAAAATATTGGATACTCCCCACTGTTTCATGAGTGGTACGGGCACACAAAAGAGAAAAATTATTTTGAAAATTTAGAGATGGCACATACAAATTTGCTTGGAATGGCATAATTTTGGCTCTCTCAAATAGGTGTGTACAACAAGGATACAAAGGAAAAACTAACAAACAAAGCAAGCAAAGATACAAGATGCTCCAAGCAAAAACACATGATATGTGACGAATAAAAATATAGCTCCAAGTAAAATACCGATGGTCGTTAGAAGAAAGAGGGGATGGCACTCGGGGGCATCCCCAAGCTTAGTTGCTTGTTTATCTTTGGATATATCTTGGGGGTGCGGTAGCATCCCCCATATTAGGCTTTTGCTACTCCTTATTCCTTCATCCATCGTGATCTCACCCAAAACTTGAAAACTTCAATCACACAAAACACAACAAAATCTTTGTGAGATCCGTTAGAATAAGAAAGCAAATCACTACTTTAGGTATTGTTGCAAACCCATTAATATTTTGTTATTGCATATTATACCTACTGTATTTTAACTTTACCATGGCTTATACCACCCAATACAAACCATAGATTCATCAAAACAAGCACACAATGCAACGAAAATAAAATCGTCTTAAACAGAACAGTCCTGGTGTTGATCATGGTTAGCCCTAGGAAGAGGTTTAGTCAATGGGTCCACGACATTCAGATCCGTGTGCACTTTGCAAATATTTATGTCCTCCTCCTTGATGTGATCGCGGATGGTATTGAAGCCTCGCTTTATGTGTCTGGTCCTCTTGGGAAACCTTGGTTCCTTGGCCAGAGCAATGGCACCAGTGTTGTCACATAACAGAGCCATTGGATTCAGTGCACTCGGCACTACTCCAAGATCTTTCATGAACTCCTTCAGCCAGACACCTTCCTTCGCTGGCTCCGATGCTGCGATGTACTCCGCTTCACATGTAGAATCGGCTACCACGCTCTACTTGGAACCGCACCAGCTTACCGCTCCCCCATTGAGAATAAATATGTATCCGGTTTGCGACTTAGAATCATTCGGATCAGTGTCAAATCTTGCATCGACATAACCCTTTACGACGATCTCTTGATCACGTCCATAAAAGAGAAACATTTCCTTAGTCCTTTTAAGGTACTTAAGGATATTTTTGACCGATGTCCAGTGCTCCATTCCTGGATCATTTTCAAACCTTTCGTCCATACTTATGGCAAGGCTGACAATGGGTCTTGTGCACAACATCACATACATGATAGAGCCTATGGCTGAAGCATAGGGGATGACACTCATCTTTTCTCTATCTTCTGCAGTCAATGGGCATTGATTCTTACTCAACCTCACACCTTCCAACACAGGCAAGAACCCCTTCTTGGACTGATCCATTTTGAACTTCTTCAAAACTTTGTCAAGGTATGTTCTCTGTGAAAGTCCTATTAAGCGTCTCGATCTATCTCTATAGATCTTAATGCGTAATATGAAAGCAGCTTCTCCTAGGTCCTTCATTGAAAACCTCTTGTTCAAATATTCCTTCATGCTTTCCAGCATTTCTATATTGTTTCCAATCACCAATATGTCATCCACATATAATACTAGAAACTCTACGGAGCTCCCACTCACTTCCTTGTAAATACAAGCCTCTCCATAAACTTGTATAAACCCGAACGCTTTGATGACCTCATCAAAGCGCAGATTCCAACTCCGAGATGCTTGCACCGGTCCATAAATAGATCACTGGAGTTTATAAACTTTGTGAGCATTCTCTGGATCGACAAAACCTTCTGGTCGTATCATATACAACTATTCCTTAAGGAAACCATTAAGGAATGCTGTTTTGACATCCATTTGTCAAATTTCATAATCCAAAAATGCAGCTATGACTAACATGATTCTGACGGATTTAAGCATTGCTACAGGTGAGAAGGTCTCGTCATAGTCAACTCCTTGAACTTGTGAAAAACCTTTTGCCACAAGTCGAGCTTTATAGGCGGTGACATTACCGTCCGCGTCCCTCTTCCTCTTAAAGATCCATTTGTTCTAAATGGCCTTTCACCCTTCTGGTAATACTTCCAAAGTACATACTTTGTTTTCATACATGGATCCCATCTCGGATTTCATGGCCTCAAACCATTTCTTGGAATTCGGGCCCATCATCGCTTCTCCATAGCTCGTAGGTTCATCGTTGTCTAACAATATGACCTCTAAGACAGGGTTGTCGTACCACTCAAGAGCAACACACACACACCCTTGTCGACCTATGAGGTTCAATAGTAAGTTGATCTGAAGCTTCATGATCATCATCATTAAGTTCCTCTTCAACCAATGCAGGATTTATAGAAACATCTTTCTATGCTACACTACTCTCTGGTTGAATTAAAGGTTCAATAACCTCATCAAGTTCTATTTTCCTCCGACTCAATTCTTTCAAGAGAAACTCTTTCTCAAGAAATGTTCCGTTTTTGGCGACAAACACTTTACCTTCAGATCTGAGATAGAAGGTATACCCAACTCTCTCTTTTGGGTATCCTATGAAGACGCATTTCTCCGCTTTGGGTTCTAGCTTTTTAGGCCGAAGCTTTTTGACATAAGCATCACATCCCCAAACTTTAAGAAACAACAACTTTGGCTTCTTGCCAAACCATAGTTCATATGGCGGCGTCTCAACGGATTTTGATGGTGCCCTATTTAAAGTGAATGCAACTGTCTCTAATGCATAACCCCAAAACGATAGTGGCAAATCGGCAAGAGACATCATAGAACGCTTCATATCTAATAAGGTTCGATTATGACGTTCGGACACACCATTACGCTGTGGTGTTCTAGGCGGCGTCAGTTGTGAAACAATTCCGCACTGTCTTAAGTGACTGCCAAACTCATAACTCAAAAATTCTCCTCCCCGATCAGATCGTAGGAAATTAATTTTCTTGTTATGATGATTCTCAACTTCACTCTGAAATTGCTTGAACTTTTCAAACGTTTCAGACTTGTGCTTCATTAAGTAAATATACCCATATCTACTTAAATCACCAGTGAAGGTGAGAAAATAACTATATCCACCGCGTGCGTCAATGCTCATTGGACCGCACACATCAGTATGTATGATTTCCAACAAGTCACTTGCCCGTTCCATTGTTCAAGAGAACGGGGTTTTAGTCATCTTGCCCATGAGGCATGGTTCATATGTGTTAAGTGTTTCAAAATCAAGTGACTCCAAAAGTCCATCAGCATGGAGCTTCTTCATGTGTTTTACACCAATATGACCTAAACGACAGTGCCACAAGAAAGTGGTACTATTATTATCAGATCTACATCTTTTGGCATCAATGTTATGAACATGTGTATCATCACTATCGAGATTCAATATGAATAAACCCCTCAAATTGGGTGTATGACCATAAAAGATATTACTCATATAAATAGAACAACCATTATTCTCTAATTTAAATGGGTAACCGTCTCACAATAAACAAGACCCAGATATAATGTTCATCCTTGACGCAGGCACCAAATAACAATTATTCAGGTTCATCACTAATCCCGATGGTAATCAAAGAGCAAGCGTGCCGACGACGATCACATCAACCTTGGAACCATTTCCCACGCGCATTGTCACTTCGTCCTTAGCTGGCCTTCATATATTCCGTAGCTCTTGTTTTGACTTGCAAATGTGAGCACCGAATCGGTATCAAATACCGAGGCACTACAATGAGAGTTGGTAAGGTACACATCAATAACATGTATATCAAATATACCTTGTTTGGTGTTGGCCGCCTTCTTGTCGGCTAGATAGTTAGGGCAGTTCCGCTTCAAGTGACCAATTCCCTTGCAATGAAAGCACTCAGTTTCTAGCTTTCTGGATTTTAGACTCAAGGACTTTCAACATCGCAAACAACTTTGCGACTGACTTGTTCATCCCTTGCATGTTATAGTTCATCACGAAGCTCTTGTAGCTAGGTGGCAATGATTGAAGAACTCTGTCAGTGATCACCTCCGACGGAAGGGGCATCCCTAACTCAACCAGACATTTCGAATACCCAGACATTCTGAGTATATGTTCAGTGACAGACCCGTTCTCCTCCATCTTGCAAGCATAGAACTTATCGAAGGTCTCATACCTATCAATTAGGGCATTCTTCTCAAAGATAAACTTCAACTCATGGAACATCTCATATGCTCCATGACGTTCAAAACATCTTTGAAGTCCCGGTTCTAAGTCATACAACATTGCACATTGAACTTGAGTAATCTCCAGAACGTGCCTCCGAGGCGTTTACAGCGTCTCCGGACGACACAGGAGCGGGTGGATCACCAAGCGGTGCATCAAGGACATAAGACTTTTGGGAAGCCGTGAGGATAATCCTCAGATTATGGGCCCAGTTTACACAGTTACTTGCATCATCTTTCAACTTGGCTTTCTCTAGGAATGCATTAAAATTCAGGGGAACTACCGCGCGAGCCATTGATCTATAACATAAAATTTGCAAAGGTTACTAAGACTATTGTTCAAGATAATGAGTTTAGTTAATCAAATTACTTTAAAACTCCCACTTAAATTGACATCCCTCTGGTCATCTGAGTGATACATGAACCAAATTCACCAACCCAAGTCCGATCATCACGGGAGATGAGGTGGTTTCAATGGTGACCATCTTCATGTTGATCATATCTACTATATGAATCATGTTTCACCTTTCGGTCTCTTGTGTTTCAAGGCCATGTCTGTACATGCTAGCCTCATCAAGTTTAACCCGAGTGTTCTGCAAGTGCAACAGTGGCTTGCACCCGTTGTATGTGAACGTAGAGTCTATCACACCCGATCATCAAGTGGTGTCTCGACACGACGAAATTTCGCAACGGTGCACACTTGGGGAGAACACATTCTTATCTTGAAATTATAGTGAGGGATCACCTTATAATGCTATCGTCATCCTAAGCATGCATAAAAGGATTAACATCACATGCAAATCATAACTAACATGATATGCTCATGAACTTGTGCTTTTGACCCCCATCTCCAAAGTACCAGCATGATCTCCATCGTCACCGGCATGACACCATGATCTCCATCATCTTGATCTCCATCAGCACGTCACCATGAGGTTGTCACGCCAACTATTGCTTCTACAACTATTGCTAACTCATAGCGATAAAGTAAAGCACAAACAACAAAAATAAATGAAAGACAACCCTATGGCTCCTGCCGTTCTCTTACTCATCAACATGCAAGTCGTGATAGTCGATACAAAACATGATCATCTCATACATCACATATATCTCATCATGTAATTGGCCATATCACATCACAACATACCCTGCAAAAACAAGTTAAACACCCTCTAATTGTTGTTCCATGTTTTATGTGGCTGCTACGGGTATCTTGCAAGAACGATTCTTACCTACGCAAAAACCACAACGGTGATACACAAATTGCTATTCAACCTTCTCAAGGACCGCCTTTGTCGAATCTAATCCAACTAGAGTAGGAGAGACAGACACCCACCAGCCATCTTTATGCAACAAAGTCACATGTCAGTCGATGGAACCGGTATCTCGTAAGCGTACGAGTAAGGTTGGTCCGGGCCGCTTCATCCCACAATGCCATCGAATCAAGAAAACACCAAGTGAGGAAGCAATCTGAGCATCAATGCTCACAAACTCCTTTGTGTTCTACTCGTGATCTCAACTACACATAGGCCTAGCTCATGATGCCACTGTTGGGGAACGTTGCACGGGAAACAAAAAAATTTCCTACACAGACACAAGATCTATCCATGATGATGAACATCTACGAGAGGGAGAGTGGATCTACATACCCTTGTAGATCGCTAAGCGGGAAGCGTTAAGAAACGCGGTTTATGTAGTCGAACGTCTTTGCTATCCAAATCGCTAGTCATCCGGCGATCCGATCATGATCCGTCCCGATCTAGCGCCAAACGAAAGACACCTCCACGTTCAGCACACATACAGCTCGATGACGATATCTGCCTTGTTGATCAAGCAAGAGGGAGCGGAGAGGTAGGCGGGTTCTTGGGAAGTGCGACGGCACGACGACGGTGGTGGTGGAACTATTCCGGAAGGGCTTCGCCTAAGCACCATCAGAATCTATTTGGTGGAGGAACTAGGGAATAGAGAACTAGCACGTGGACTTGTCTTTGGGGGCTCTACTCCTCTAGTATACATAGGAGGGAGGGGGAAGGAGGCAGCCCTAGGGTTTCCCCTAGGGGCTTTGGCCGAAGTGGGAGGAGGTGGAGGAGTCTGATACGTCTCCAACATATCTATAATTTATGAAGTATTCATGCTGTTATTTTTTCACTCTTGGATGTTTTACAATCATTTTATAGCAACTTTATATCATTTTTTGGGACTAACCTATTGACCTAGTGCCTAGTGCGAGTCGCTGTTTTTTGCTTGTTTTTTACATCATAGGAAATCAATATCAAACGGAGTCCAAACACCACGAAACTTTTTGGAGATTTTTTCGGGACCAGAAGGAACCCAATGGGTGAGAGCTGCACCTGTGGGGTGCTCTGAGGGGGGCACAACCCACCAGGGCGTGCCAGGGCCCCCTGGCGTGCCCAGGTGGGTTGTGCCCACCTCGGTGGCCTCCCGCACCCCCTCTTTGCACTATAAATTCCCAAATATTCCGAAACCCTTCGGGGTAGCCCTATATCAGAAGTTCCACCGCCAGAAGGCTCTGTAGCCACCGAAAAGCAATCTAGACCTTGTTCCGGCACCCTGCCGGAGGGGGAATCATCTCCAGTGGCCATCTTCATCATCCCGGCGGCCACCACAACGAGGAGGGAGTAGTCCACCCTCGGGGATGAGGGTTTGTACCAGTAGCTATGTGTTTAATCTCTCTCTCTCTCTCTCTCTCGTGATCTATATCATGGGTTTTGTTAATATAGATGGATCATATGATGTTTCTCCACTCTATACTCTTATTGTGATGAATTGAATCTTTACCCTTTGAAGTTTTGTTATTCCGGATTGAATGTTCAGATTTGGGAGCACATTATGTATGTATTGTGGTATGAATACTTGAGGTGACATTGGGGTATCTTATTGGTTCACTTGACATACATTATGGCACTCAACTTGCGGATTCCCGCGGTGATATTGGGGTAATCTATGCATAGGGGTTGATGCAAATTTTTATTATCTTTTCTCTGATAGAAACTTTGGGGACCCCTTGTAGTCCTTTGTGTGGATTGAGTATTATGAATATTAATTTGCTTTGGTGTTATTCTAGTACGAACTCTTGAATAGATCGATCGGAAAGAATAGCTTGCGTTATTTTAGTATGAACTCTAGGATAGATCGAATGGAAAGAATAATTTTCTGGTGGTTTCGTACCCAATAAACAATTTCTATCTTTTGTTCTCCGCTAATAGGAACTAGGGAGTGATTCTTTATCGCACTTTGAGGGGTGGTCATATGATCCAACTATGTTAGCACTGTTGAGAAATTGCACTAGCTAAAGTACGGACCCTAGGCCTTGTTTTCAAGCATTGCAATACCATTTTTGTGCCCGTTTACTATTTGCTACCTTTCTGTTTTTATTTATTCGGATTATAAAAATATATTTCTACCATCCATATTACACTTTTATCATCATCTCTTCACCGAACTAGTGCACCTATACAATTTGCCATTGTATTGGGTGTGTTGGGGACACAAGAGATTTCTCGTATTTGGTTGCAGGGTCGTTTGAGAGAGACCATCTTCATCCTACACCTCTCACGGATTGATAAACCTTAGGTCATCCACTTGAGGGAAAATTGCTACTGTCCTACAAAACTCCGCGCTTGGAGGCCCAACACGTGTCTACAAGAATAAAGTTGCATAGTAGACATCAAGCTCTTTTCTGGCGCCGTTATCAGGGAGGTGAGTGCATGAAGGTATATCTTTAGATCTTGCAATTGAATCTTTTAGTTTCTTTTTTTATCACTAGTTTGGTTTATTAAAGAAAACTACAAAAAAATGGAATTGAGGTTGCATCGTATTATTGATCATCTTTATAATATCTTTCTTGAAAATGATGGATTGGAAAATTGTTCTCAATTGATAGAAGAAGAATTCAATAAAATGATTGGAATGAATGATGAGCATGATTGCAATGTTGTTAGTATAAATTCTTTGAATATCCATGGTGCTAATGATATGCGAAGCCATAAGCTTGGGGATGCTATGTTTGATGAAGATGATATTTTTTGTCCCCCAAGTTTTGATGTGAAAATTTGTTATAATGAAAGCATGCCTCCTATTTATGATGATTATATTGATGAGAGTGGATTTGGACAGGTCATGACTTTATTTAATGACGAATCCACTATTTTGGAAGAGGTTGCTATTGATTATGACAACAAAGTTCCTATATATGATGATTATGGTGATGACATGTATGCTATAAATAATAATTATAACCATGAAACTTGTCATAATGATTTTAATTTTCAATCACATGATATTTATTTTGTTGAGTTTGCTCCCACTACCATTGATGAGAATAAATTTGCTTATGTGGAGAGTAACAAAATCTCTATGCTTATGCATCATGAAAAGAATGCTTTATGCGATATCTATATTGTTGAATTCATTCATGATGATACTGAAAATTATTATGAGAGAGGAACATATTCTTGTAGGTATTGCAATAATATCAAGCTTCCTCTCTATGTGTTAAAAATCTTGAAGCTATGCTTGTTTTGCCTTCCTATGTAGTTGATTCTTGCTCCCATAAATTGTTTGATCTAAAAATCCCTATGGATAGGAAGTGGGTTAGGCTTAAATGTGCTATTCATATGCTTCATGATGCTCTCTTTATGTTTCAATTCTTTACTTTTATGCGAGCATCATTGAAATCATCATGCCTAGCTTTAAAGGCATAAAAGAAAAGCGCTTGTTGGGAGACAACCCAACACTTTTACCTACTGTTTTTGTGTGTTCACATGATTAAGCTACTTTAGTAATCATGTTTTATTGATTTTTTTTCCAATAAATTACCAAGTAAATCCTTTGGGATCATGTGGGGAGATAATTGATTTGATCTTGCTGAAAAACAGAAACTTTTGTGCTCACGAAAATAATTCTAATTTTTAACAAAAGAGTGCCTTTTTACTTGATTATTTTTGCAGAATATTAATATACAAATTTCTCACGTGGTACTAAGTTTTTAGAATTTTTAGAGTAGCATAAGTATGGTTGGAGTACAGATTACTACAGACTGTTCTGTTTTTGACAGATTCTGTTTTCAATGCATAGTTTGCTTGTTTTCTAGTTTCTATGGCTTATATTGCTCAATATAAATTTTGGAAATGATATGATACAGTAGGAATTGTGTGAGAACAATTATGGATATTGTATCGATAGTACCAAAGTGATTGGTTTGCTCTTTATCATATTAACTCAGCTCACAAAGTTCCGTTAAGTTTTGTGTGATTGAAGTTTTCAAGTTTTGGGTGAGATATCGATATGAGTAGAATAAGGAGGGACAAGTCCCTAAGCTTGGGTATTCCCAAGGCAACCCCAAGGTAACATTCAAGGAATATCCAAGCAACTAATCTTGGGGATGCCTCGGAAGGCATCCCCTCTATCGTCTCCAACATTATCGGTAACCTCACTTGGAGCTATATTTTCATTCGTCACATGATGTGTGTTTTGCTTGGAGCGTCATTTTACTTAACTGGGATTTTATTTATGTTATTTAGAATAATATTTTGCATCTTATATTTCAATAAAAATGTCAAGGATAGCCCTCACCATGCTTATTTTGCAAGTATAGATGTTGCTGTTTCAAAATAGAAAGTTTACCGCTGTTGCAAAAATTCCCTAGAAAAGTCAGAATGTGATAAAATGTTGAAACTTTTTGCATAATAATATCTGATAATTTTCTACAGTGTGGTAAATTTTCATAACATTTGGATTTTAATAAGTATTGATACTCTTGCATTCTTTATAGACTGTACTGTTTTGGCAGATCGCTATTATGTTTGCATATGTTTGCTTGTTTAATGATTATATTTGGGGATAGGAGTATTAAATATGAAGAGGCATTTAGTATTCAATGTTGAATAATAATTTTAGTGATTTGCTACAGTAGATAATGATAAGGTTTTTGTATTAGTTTATACTAACTTATCTCACGAGTTCTTGTTGAGTTTTGTGTGGATGAAGTTTTCAGTATTAGGTAAACCGTGATATGAAAGGAATTACGGAGACACAAAAGCTCAAGATTGGGGATTCCCAAGGCATACCTAGATAATATTTCAAGAAGTATCAAGCATCTAAGCTTGGGGATACCCTAGTAGGCATCCCACCTTTCTTCATCAACAATTATCGGTTAGTATCGGTTGATCCTAAGTTTTTGCTTCTTCGCATGATGTGTGATATTCTTGAAATGTTATTTTGTTTTTTTTCTTGTTTTTTTAATAAAATCATTAGATCTTAAAGTTTTTAAATAAAATGGCGCCCTCAAGTAATTGCCAGGGAGGCTAAGTAAGCAGCATTCACATCCCGTCAACGAAGCTCTTTTCTATGTCATTTACTCTTGTGCTTAACTTATATCCTATGAGTAAATTGTTGAATAAATTGAATGCCATGAAGTTGAAACCATATCATGCCTAGTGGTAGCTTCACATTGGGTTTAGAAAGTGAAATCTTTTGAGGCTTGACAATCACAATATTGGTCATACAAGCAATTCACGAATAAATAGTATAAGGAAGAGAACTTTCACATGCAAATACACTATCCTGGAAATCTTTTGTGATTGTGAGCCCCCATCAAAATATTATATGCCAAAATTGTTGACTTTGGACAAGGAAGACAACGTAATGATTTATGTTTGTTCATATTCACATAGAAGTTATATTGTCATAGATCCTTCAACATGTGGTGCTTTCCCCCCATCTTTGCTAGCCAAAAATTCCGCACCAAGTAGAGATACTACTTGTGCATCCAAAAACCCTTAAACCCAAATCTTATTTTCAAGAGTCCACCATACCTACCTAAGGATTGAGCGAGATCCTTCAAGTAAGTTGTCATCGGTGCAATAAGGCAATAAAAATTGCTTCTAAAAGTGTTAGATCATTTAGTGTAAGAGAAAATTGAGCGTTGTACGAACTTGTGATGGCAAAGTAATAAAAGCGACGGACTGCATAATAAAGTTTTCTATCATAAGGGGCAATATAACATGATGTTCTTTTGCACTAAGGGGTTGAGCATACAAACAAATAAGCGCATGGCAACCTCTGCTTCCCTCTGCGAAGGGCCTATCTTTTACTTTTCAGTATTTACTTTTATGCAAGGAGTCAAAGTTTTCTCTCTATTCCTTTTTATTTTTATCCTTTGGCAAGCATAATGTGGTGAGGAATGATCTAAGCACATATGTCCAGTTGAATATGGGTATCATGAATTATTATTGTTAACATCACCCTTGAGGTGAATACATTGGGAGGCAAAGCAATAAGCCCCTACCTTTCTATGTGTCTGGTTGAAACATTTTGCCCATGTGTATGCGGTGAGTGTTAGCAATCATAGAAGACTATATGATGGTTGAGTATGTGGAGCTCTTACTTAAACTCTGTTGAATAAGTTGAATTGCAATTGCTTGGTGACTGAGAACATAGGTTGTTGGGTTCCAAGAGAATTCATTGTTTGAACCTTAACATGTGAATTGGTTGCTACTTTAACATGAGAAAAGTTTATGAGAAAAGAATTGTTGTAATGATGCTAGGAAAAGTGATTGAAATTATCATTGATCAAACTTATGCACTTTGCTAACATTCACACTTCATAAATTATTTCTTTTATCATTTACCTACTCGAGGACGAGTAGGAATTAAGCTTGGGGATGCTGATATGTCTCTAACGTATCTATAATTTATGAAGTAGTCATGCTATTATTTTATAATTCTTGGATGTTTCACAATCATTTTATAGCAACTTTATATCATTTTTTGGGACTTACCTATTGACCCAGTGCCTAGTGCCAGTTGCTATTTTTTGCTTGTTTTTTACATTGCAGGAAATCAATATCAAACGGAGTCCAAACACCACATGAAACTTTTTGGAGATTTTTCTGGACCAGAAGGAACCCAATGGGCCAGAGCTGTACCTGGGGGGGGGTGCCCCGAGGGGGGCACAACCCACCAGGGCGTGCCAGGGCCCCCTGGCATGCCCAGGTGGGTTGTGCCCACCTCGGTGGCCTCCCGCACCCCCTCTTTGCACTATAAATTCCCAAATATCCCGAAACCCTTCAGGGTAGCCCTAGATTAGAAGTTCCGCCACCGCAAGGCTCTGTAGCCACCGAAAACCAATCTAGACCCTGTTCTGGCACCCTGCCGGAGGGGGGAATCATCTTCGGTGGCCATCTTCATCATCCCGGCGGCCACCACGTTGAGGAGGGAGTAGTCCACCCTCGGGGATGAGGGTTTGTACTAGTAGCTATGTGTTTAATCTCTCTCTCTCTCATGATCTATATCATGGGTTTTGTTAATATAGATGGATCATATGATGTTTCTCCCCTCTATACTATTATTGTGATGAATTGAATCTTTACCCTTTCAAGTTTTGTTATGTCGGATTGAATGTTCAGATTTGGGAACACATGATGTATGTCTTGCGGTATGAATACTTGATGTGACATTGGGGTATCTTATTGGTTCACTTGACATACGTTATGGCACTCAACTTGCGGATTCCCACGGTGATATTGGGGTAATCTATGCATAGGGGTTGATGCACGTTTTTATTATCTTTTCTTCGATAAAAACTTTTGGGACCCCTTTTAGTTCTTTGTGTGGATTGAGTATTATGAATATGAATTTGCTTTGGTGTTATTCTAGGACTAACTCTTGGGTAGATCGATCGTAAAGAATAGCTTGCATTATTTTAGTACGAACTCTAGGATAGATCGAACGGAAAGAATAACTTTGAGGTGGTTTCGTACCCTACAAACAATTTCTATCTTTTGTTCTCCGCTAATAGGAACTCGAGAGTGATTCTGTATCGCAATTTGAGGGGTGGTCATATGATCCAACTATGTTAGCACTGTTGAGAAATTGCACTAGCGAAAGTACGGACCCTAAGCCTTGTTTTCAAGCATTGCAATACCGTTTTTGTGCCCGTTTACTATTTGCTACCTTACTGTTTTTATTTATTCATATTATAAAAATATATTTCTACCATCCATATTACACTTGTATCCCCATCTCTTTGCCGAACTAGTTCACCTATACAATTTGCCATTGTATTGGGTGTGTTGGGGACACAAGAGATTTCTTGTATTTGGTTGCATGGTCTTTTGAGAGAGACCATCTTCATCCTACACCTCTCACGGATTAATAAATCTTAGGTCATCCACTTGAGGGAAAATTGCTACCGTCCTACAAAACTCTGCGCTTGGAGGCCCAACACGTGTCTACAAGAATAAAGTTGCGTAGTAGACATCAGAGTCCACTTCCAATCCTACTCCAAGTAGGATTCCAATCCTATTTGGAACCCTTCAGTGTCTTTTGGTTTTTTTCCTTTCCCACCTTCCTAGCCACGTGGGCCTTGTGGGTCTGGCTTTCCCAGCCCACTAAGGGCTGGTGCACCACCCCTCAGGCCCATGTGGCCTCCCGGCGTGGGTGGCCCCTCCCGATGGCCTCCCGGCACCCCCGGTACACTACCGGAAATGCCCGAAACTTTTCCGGTGACCAAAACAGGACTTACTACATATCAATATTTTACCTACGGACCATTTCGGAGCTCCTCGTGACATGCAGGATCTCATCCAGGAATCCGAACAACCTTCGGTCACCACTATGCATAACTCAATACTACCGAAACGTTACCGAATGTTAAGTTTGTAGACCTTGCAGGTTCGAGAACTATGTAGACATGACCGAGACATCCATATGGTCAATAAACAATAGCGGGACCTAGATTCCCATCTTTATCGGTTGAACCTCTATGTCAAGGATTCAGTTAATCCCGTATACTGTTCCCTTTGTTCTTCGGTATGTTACTTGCCCGAGATTCTATCGTTGATATCTCTATACCTAGTTCAATATCATTACCGAAAAGTCTCTTTACTCGTTCCGTAATACAAGATCCCGTCGAGGGAGTCCTAGATTAAGGGGTCCTCGGATAGCCGACCTGTTTCTCATGGGACAAACTATGTGGGTCATTGGATGAGAATTGGATGACCCATGGCCCCGTCGCTAGGATGGAAGTTTCAAGGAGACGTGGAGTGACCTCCAAGTTGTCGACAATAGATAGGCATGTTTGTCCCTTCGACATGTAACCGACCATGTGTAAACCCTTGGTACCCTCGGCGTGTATATAAGCCGGAGGGTTTTAGGTTGTAGACAGAGGATAACTCATCTAGGGTTTAGCTATTCGATCTCGAAGTAGATCAACTCTGTAACCTACATATCATCAATACAATCAAGCAGGATGTAGGGTATTACCTCCATAGGAGGTCCTGAACCTAGGTAAACATCATCTCCTGTTACCATCGATTCTAGTCTCACGGCTCGGGACCCCCTACCTGAGATCTGCCGGTTTTGACACCGACATTGGTGCTTTCATTGAGAGTTCCGTTGTGATTGCCAAAGGAATCTATGGGTCACCTTGTCACAAGCAACGAGATCTGCAGCCAGGGTATTCTCATCCCTGATCAGATTCTCATGATTGGCGACATCTCGTCGCACACTGACCCGATCGGCCACCTTAACCAGATCGTAAACTTTTCTCCCGATCAAGGAATCAAGTTCAGAACCCTAGAGTTCATTGCTGATTCACGAGGATAGACCCCTCGACTCTTATGAAGGATCCCACAGGGCTCGACGCCTTGACACCGAAGACATTGGGCCCCGCTTCTGACGATGTCATCACCCCCGGGATGTCTAGAACACCAAATCTGTCCATTGTGACCGTATCCACCATGGCTAAACAGGACTCAAATCCGCTTTCATGCAGCTCCAGAACTGCGATGCTGCATATCAACTCCACTCGCTTCAGCAACACACATCCTAGCATCACCTTGTTATTAAACGAGCTTTTCGATCGGATTGAGACCATGCGTATGTCTGATGACCAGGTTTCGGTCTGTGACCGGCTTGGGCTTAGACCCGACGATAGGGAGATTCATGTCCCCACGGTCACCCACCTAGTCGCCACCATCGAGTTCGTACTGGGGTCTCATCCCCCTAGCCACTAGAATTAAAAATGGTTTATACCCCGGTCTCCGATCACCGAGACCTCTCCTGCAACCCAGACAACAGAGTTCGTTCTGGAGACAGACCGGTATCGGTCCTTGATCTAGCACATAATTCGGAGTCCGTGATTCCGAACTCACAATGTGGCATGGAGTCAAAAAAATCCCCACCCACCTCCCAAGACGATCACTCAAGCATCACAGCAGAACCCAAGTCTTCGGACTTACGGGACGTTAAGTAGTTACCAGGAGAGTCGGTTCATCATTATTGGGCTAGACTCCTCCTCGCTAGAAGTAAAATACGTGTGCCTCAGTGATCAGGAGATAATGGCAACCTTCAATCGCAACTGCCATGACGAAGGGATTCTCAACGCCCTGGCTCGTCGACACATTCATGACTTCGCCGAGCTGTCAGACTTGGTACAAAAATATTATGCCATGGAAAGCGCTTGGAAAGCCAAATGGTTATTTTTGGAATCAACCTTCACCGAACACCCTAGAGGAGATCGGAAAAAGAGGATACCTCCAAAGCAGGCAGCCAGATTTGAACCCTCTGAAAAGAGAAACAGGCCCCTTACAGGGGTCAGTACTGTCCTTGACGGACTATTGGACAAACCATGCTCTATACATTCCGTGCTGTTGAACACAAGCCCGACTCACAGCCTTAGAGCTTGCTGGGTCGTGAGGCAGGTTGCAAAAAGAAGTGAAGCCATTCTTGAGGCGCTACCACCGAATAGGCACTCCACATCGTCACCTGAATACAACACCGAAGTCCTGACGATTTACGAAACGTTCCCCTCAAGGAACAGGAGGAAAAGAGCTCTTAAAGAACTCGAACATGTCTACCATGTGGCAGCAACAAGTGCATGGGTTGACATACCCATTACCTTCGGAGATACTGCCCGACCAGCCATTCTTCCCGGTCATTCACCGGCCGCACTAGTACCGAAGCCCATCATCGATGGCTACAGGTTACACAAGGTGCTAATGGACGGTGGCAGTGGCTTAAACCTGATCTATGAAGATACCCTGGAAAAAATGTAGTTCGACCGAAAGAGGCTTTCCAGGGAATCATTCTAGGGAAAGAGGCACGTTGTTCAGGGCGCATCATCCTAGACGTAGTGTTCGACACGCCCGAAAATTACCGATCCGAAGAACTCCTCTTCCATATCGTGCCCTTCCCCAACAGCTACCACACCCTGTTGGGACGTGATGCCTTCACAAAATTCCAGGCTATACCACATTACGAGTATATGAAACTCAAGATGCCAGGACCACATGGAGTAATTACAATCGCCAGTGATCTGAATATAGCCCTTCGAGCCAAAAACAAAACAGCAACGCTCGCCCTCGAGGCACTAGCTGAGACCTTCGCTGCAGAAGAACTGGCCACGCTTTGGTCAATAGTTGACAAGGACGATGTGATCCTTAGCAAAAGGTCCACACCCACGTCCTTTAAACTTGTAGAGGAAATTGTTAAATTTCAGGTGCACCCGACGGACCCCAACAAGACAGCATCCATCGGAGCTCGGCTCGATCCCATAGTGGACGAGGCGCTATGGACATTTTTACGGGAAAACTGGGACATCTTCGCCTGACATCCTTCTGATATGCCCAGAATCCCGTGGTGGCTAGAAAAACATAGTCCGAACATCATTGCAGGCTTCAAGCCCATTAAGTAGACTCCGCGTCGCTTTTTCGAGCCCAAACGACAAGCTATGGGTGGATAATTAGCTAAACTACTAGAGGCCAGATTCATTCAGGAGATTAAGCACCCCGAATGGTTGGCACACCTGGTGATGGTACCAAAGAAAGACAAATCCTGGCGGTTGTGAGTCGACTTTAAAGACCTTAACAAGGCCTACCCTAAGGACCCTTTCCCCTTACCGCATGTAGACCAGATCATTGACGCCACAGCCGGACACGATTCGTTGTGTTTCCTCGATGCTTATTCTGGATACCATCAGATTAAAATGAAGGAATCCGACCAAGCTACTAGAGCATTCATCACCCCCTACGGGCCATTCTGCTTTGACACGATGCCCTTTTGGCTAAAAACACTAGGGCTACATACCAGCGCATGATCTAGACTTGTCACGCAACACAAGTCGGTAAAATAATCGAGGCATACGTGGACGACGTGGTACTCAAGACCAAACACATCAGCCAGTTGATCAACAACCTACAACAAACCTTTGCCAGCCTACGCGAGTATGACATATGACTCAATCTGAAGAAATGCGTATTCAGAGTTCCTGCTGGTAAACTGCTCAAATTCATCGTCTCCCATAGAGGAATAGAAGCAAATCCGGCTAAGATCCGCGCTCTATCAGAACTTGCAATCCCCATAGAGCTAAAGCATGTCCAGAGGTTGGCTGGCTGCATAGCGGCACTAAGCCGCTTTATCTCCCACCTCGGGGAAAATACTTACCGCTCTATAGACTACTGAAACGGACCAACAATTTTGAGTGGACCGACGAAGCAACAGCTGCGTTAGAAGAAATTAAAACACTGCTGGCAAGCAATCCCATACTCACAACACCAGGCGCTGGTGAACCCATGTTATTATACATATCGGCTACCAACCAAGTCGTTAGCGCAGTGCTTGTCGTCGAACGAGAGGAGGAGGGACACAAATTCCGGACACAAAAACCGGTCTATTACGTGTCAGAAGTACTAACGCAGTGCAAGTCTAGATACCCACACTACCAGAAGATAGCCCATACAGTATTTATGACAACACGGAAACTCAAACACTACTTCCAAGAGTGTTCGGTTACGGTGGCATCCGAAGTACCCCTGAATGATATAATCAACAACAGGGACGCCACCGACCGCATAGCCAATTGGGCTATCGAGTTCCTCCCCTTTGAAATTACCTACAAGCCACGAGGAGCCATAAAATCTCAGGTACCGGCAGATTTCCTGGCCGAGTGGATAGAGGCTGAGCTCCCCAGGGAATATAGTACATACTCCCATTGGACGATGTACTTCGATGGATCCAAAACTTTGTCTAGACTGGGGGCTAGAGTTATCCTCACATCCCCCACATGCAATAACGTTCGATACGTGTTGCGAATCATGTATGCCGATTCCAACAATGCTACCGAATACGAAGCACTCTTGCACAGTCTTTGGATGGCAGTATCAATGGGAATACGATGGCTGGAGGTACGGGGAGACTCCAACTTGGCCATCTCCCAAATCAATGGCGAATTCGACGCCAAAAACCCGAAGATGGCGGCATACAGAAACGCTGTCCTAAAGATATCCGCACGTTCGAGGCGCTGGAATTTCACCACATCACTCGTGACAACAACCAAGCTGCCGACGTACTAGCCCGCATGGGGGCTAAACGCGACCCTGTCCCAAAAAACACTTTCCTGGAATGGCTCTTTAAGACATCCGTGGTTTGGTAGGACGATCATAAGGGCGATGGTCTAAATACTGCGGAAGAGGTTGTTCCTGCTATACACGAACCAGACGACCAAATCATCGGCGGCTCCCTAATGGATGAAATGCCCTCGGCTCATGAGGTCATGGCAGTAATCACGCCATGGACCGAGCGCTTCCTCGCCTACCTTCTTTGCAAAGAACTCCCCACGATTAGACAGAGGCACGATACATAATTTGGCGATCCAAAGCCTACAAAGTACACGAGGGCGAGTTATACAAGAAAAGCACTATCGGAATATTACAGCGGTGCATATCTTTTGGCCCACTGCTCGGGCGGACGCCCATACACTTTTCAAACACTGCGTGGGGTGTCAACTTTTTGCAAATCAAAGTCACATCCCCCAACAGCTCTTCGGACTATTCTGATTACCTGGCCTTTTGCGATCTGGGGGCTTGATATGGTCGCACCAATTAAAGGGGGGGGGACCAAGAAGAATAAATACCTACTGGTCATGGTTGACAAGTTCACCAAATGGATAGAGGCAAAACCTGTCAAATCAGCCAAATTTGGACAAGTAATCGACTTTATATCCAGCGTGGTACACCATTACGATGTCTCGCACAGTATAATAACGGACAATGGATCCAACTTCACAGCCCAAGAGGTCAAAGACTGGTGCGCAAAAATGGGCATCAAGCTTGATTACACATCGGTGTATCATCCACATACCAATGGACAAGTCGAACGAGCAAACAGCCTCATCATGAGCAGCATTAAGCCACGTTCGGTCCGATCTCTTCATGAGTTCGGGTGTCATTGGGTGGAGGAGCTCGACTTCGTTCTATGGGGCATGTGCACCACCCCGAATAGATCAACGGGATACACACCGTTCTTCATGGTCTATGGGGCAGAAGCAGTCCTCCTCTGTGATATTATTCATGACACACCAAGGGTACGCATGTACGAGGAAAAGGAAGCCGAGTTAGATTGGCAGGACGACCTAGACGCCTTAAAAGGAGAGCGCGACATAGCTTGGGCTCAGTCTACTTTTTATCAAGAGCAGGCCCAACGTTACCAGAGTAGGGAGGTTAGGGAAAAAGCGTATAACGTGGGTGAACTCGTCTTACGGCTCCCAGAGAAGCAGAAGCATAAACTCAACCCTAAGTGGGAGGGCCCCTTCATCATCGACGAAGTACTCGCGGGAGGGGCTTACCGTCTTCGGAACCCGTCGGACAACCGCCTTGAACCAAACCCATGGAACGCAACTTGTCTTTGGTGCTTCTACGGATAAACCGGTGTTGTCACATTCTTTACCCTTTACCTCCTTTTTCTTTCCTTTTACTTTACTTTTCCTTCCCCTCCCACCTTGCTATTTGGTAGATTTGATTTTTTTCCTTTTCTTCCAAAATTTATGTTTGGTTCAACCGATCTTGTACTAAGATTTTCGGCTTACACCCTTAAGTGTTAAATCCGAACATAACACCTGGGGGCTTCTGTCCGAAGCCAATGCTCTTATATTATAAGCATTTATCCACAATTATTGTGTACACATGTTTCCCTAGTCATGTTTAAGCCATCATATGCATCAATTCGAACTAAGACTTTGCCAAGCTAGGTTGTCTTGCTCCTGTGCTTACCCTCTATGTTCCCTATTGTTCAGCTAGAGGGTAAAGGGAGCACCTCTACGATTGTTATGACCGGGTCATCCGGATACGTACCTCAGACGGTTGAAGCCAAAAGCTAGCTATCTTCAGTAGACAATTGATCGGCTGCGACGGAAGCAACTAATAAGACTATGGTTGTTATCACCATTACTCGGGATTCTTTTCTCACAAAAGCCATTAGCCACATACTAGCAGTATATGACCTTACTACCTACGATTTACGTACAACCCTGAAGAAAGGTATCGATAGAGGTACTATTTTCTTTGGAAGATGTTTCTTATGCTATGCAGTAATATAACATATCTCCGTGTGTGCTTTCTATCTCTTCGCACCAAATGGCCGGATTGCCTGGTTCCCCAATCATAATTCACTCTTCTAGGGTGATAATTTACGAGGAACACTCCCGAGCTCTTAGCGTGGGAGGTAGAAGCCTATGGCCGGTTAAGACAAAGTTTACAACACAGACAGAGTAATTCTTTGATTATTAGTACATAAGTACATATAATCATACATGTGGCTGCTAATCGAGATTGCCAATTATGGCGTCCAAGGAGCAATCTTATTATGAGAGACATGCGGCAGGCATCACTTGGTCGTATACCAGGTGGAGCGGCACTTCTTGTCCATCTGACTCTACTGGCCCAACCAGAGCCATACGCTCGGGGTTAAGTCTGGTATAACGGGTCTTGATCATCGCCCATGCCTCCTTGCGCTCCCTCTCGACAAGCCGATGTCTTCCATAGCTCGAACCTACTTCGGGCTCCCATGAATCGATCGACTAGTTCGTTCATCTCCTCTGGAGGTTGCTTGGCGGGCCATAGTGCCTTTACCATGCTCTTCATGGCCTTCCGAGCCTGCTCATGAAGGGCGGACAGCTCTTTCAGAAGGCTTCCCCGGTTGGATCCGATATCTTCTTCGGGTCGCCCACACAGGAGACCTGTACATTGGTCAAGGCATGACTATTATGCTTCATTTATAAGAAGTACTTTCTCATGCTAGAATCACACTCACCGAACATGCCCCTCTACAATTTCTGGTTATCTCCTTGGGCCTGGGCCAATTGATCCTTTAAGCTCTCAATTTCTTCGTCCTGCTGTTTGTTCTTCACCCGAAGGCGGTTCTTCTCTTCAAGTTGCCATTGTAAAACACGACAACCGGCCTCATGCTGGGACTCGGCGTATCACTGAGATTCTCGGGCTACATCCAAATCTCTTTGCATTTGCCCTATTGATTCAGCTTCTACAAAGTACCCCTATGTCAGCATGGGAATATGTGCTAAAGACCAGCAAATCAGATATACTCACAATGTGCTTCTCGGGTAAAGCTCTTCACTTGCTCCAATTCGGCCTTCACAATTTCCACCTGTATTCGGCTTGTCTCCAGCTCCTTGGCCAGTTGCTCGTTCTGCTACCTCGAGGCCTGCATTAGCAGTAAAACAATACGATGGCCCTTAATTCGGTTGTTCAGACCAATTTAAGGTTCAGGGGCTTAAATTTAAGGGTTTAGACGAGTGATCGGGCTCTTATAGCCGATTACTCACCTGCAGGCTGGACGATATCAGTTTCATTGCCTCCACGAACCCAGCTCGGGCAGCTCCGAGGTGTGCGTCCACCAAGCGTAGAGCATTGAACTCTTGTTTGGAGAGCGCTGGGTGGTGTATGACTTCTCATCGCTGTCGATGATTCATAGCGCTCTCTACCTCATACTTGGTAACTTACATTGCCTCCCCGGAGTCCTCGGGGGCTGGATTGACCGTAGGGACCTCTGTAGTGGATTCGGCATGAGCCTAAGCTCTGGAATTCTGAGCACCACCAGACACCCTAGCAACCTCTTCGGTGGGAGAAGGCTGATCTCTTTGCCTAAAGTGTTTCGACATAAGCTCTCCTGTGAGGCTCTATTAGTCGCAATAATAGAATAAAACAACCGAACATAGTACCTTTGAGTTGAGCGAATGGGTGGACTCGTCCCCATGGCTGGCTCGTTTGGCGGATACCTGTTATTTTCCGGTCCCAACATTGATGCCGTAGCCAATGCGTGTCGCGCAGACCGATGATGCTTGGGAGGAGGAGCTGGTGCGTTTGCATCATTGGAGGATACTTGCCTTTTGCGGGACGCGTGTTTCTTCTTCTTGCTTATCATAGGGAAGGGAACGATCCAGGATAATTAACTATAATAGCCACCTTGGAGCGATCGAGGCTCTCCTGGTACAAAACCCCATCTTCGAGCTCGATTGTCAGATCTGGGTCATCACGAAAGCCCGATCGTCATCATGGGAATAGTCCTCGGCCTGGGGGGGGGGCAGACAATTAACTGTCTCGATGAACCTCCTCCATTCCCGTTCACATAAATTTTGGCTTCAGTCAAAAATGGACAAATTGAGAACTTGAAGTATGGTAACGGAGTTGAAAGGCTCAACCATTTGATCGGATTGTGGCTTGAGTATTCCTCCTTGGTCGACCGTCGAATAAAATCTTCTTGCTCCCCTTTGTACAGGTCGGCAAGTGCGGCTGCAATGCTGTTTGATCGGCAGGGCCCAGTCTTCGGGTGCGAGTGGTGTCGTTTGTCCCATTGTAACGCCACAAGGGGAGTATGCTCTGCTGAAGAGGACAAACGCACCGAGTGATGGCGACTTCCATGACGTCAATCATGGTCAACTTGTGGTGGGATAGTACCCTCACATGGGCTGCCAAGCGTTGCACTTCAACGCTTCCTCTTGGTCGCCAGTTGTACCTTTTCTTTAAGAGGGCGTCGGAGTATTCGGGCAGACCCCTCCGAGCTGGATCAAATAGGGGGACGTCCTCGATGTAAAACCACTCCGAATACCATTCTTTGAACTCCTTCGGTGTTCCCACCGAATACACCGTCCCCGCTATGCGGCATATTTCGGCTCCTCCGACCTCCAAAATTGTCTGGTCCCGGGTACGAGGGACGAGGCAGAAGTACTTAATCCACAATTCGAAATGTGCCTCGCAGCCTAGGAACATCTCACGAAGGGCGATGAAGCCCGAGACATGCAGGATAGACCCTGGGGTGAGGTGGTGGAGCTGGATCCCATAAACTCCAATAACCCCATCAAGAATGAATGAATGGCGAACCCGAGACCTCGCAGGAGGAACGGCATGAAGCATGCACGCTCCCCCTTTTGAGGGTTGGGGAAATTCTCCGCAAAAGCTTCGTCATTGAATGAAGACAAACCAGTGCGGGTAACTGCCAGATCCGAGGAAGGAAGGTACCCCTGGATCTCGAGATTACGTAGTCGAAGGAGTGATACGGAGAAGCTTGTCCAATCCTCGGGACGGGAGCCATAGGGGGGCGAGGAAGAGCTGGGGGTGCTCGCCATGTTTTTTGTGGTGATATTCCGTTGAAAGTTTTTTCGATGGGGATAAAGAAAAGGATGTGTCCTAAACCATGATTTAGTTTGTTTAAATGGGTGGTGCCTCCTTTGAGGTTTTGGCTATCTTGTAAAAGTCCGTTGGACCGCTCGTCTCCCCACGACGCACGAAGATCGAGAAACACTAACGGTTGTTGTAATGGACCCTGCTAGCCCATGACGCTTGGGATTTCGGCGATGACAAGATGGTTGCCGAACAAGAAGGAGTAGAGGGACTCGCCTCGCAAGCCGAAGACTGTGACACACAAAGATTATCCAGATATACCTCGGCGTTGGAGGCTAGTCCGGGGGCTACTAAGGGAGTCCTGGATTAAGGGGTCCTCGGATAGCCGACCCATTTCTCATGGGCCGGACTATGTGGGCCGTTGGATGAGCATTGGATGATCTAGGGCCCCGTCGCCAGGATGGAAGTTTCAAGGGGCCATGGCGTGTCCTCCAAGTTGTCAACAGTAGATAGACATGTTTATCCCTTCGACGTGTAACCGTCCATGTGTAAACCCTAGGTACCCTCGACGTCTATATAAGCCAAAGGGTTTTAGGTTGTAGAGAGAGGACAAGTCATCTAGGGTTTAACTATTCAATCTCGAGGTAGATCAACTCTATAACCTACATATCATCAATACAATCAAGCAGGACATAGGGTATTACCTCCATAGGAGGGCCCGAACCTAGGTAAACATCGTCTCCTTCATCTCCTGTTACCATCAATTCTAGTCTCACAACTTGGGACCCCCTACCCCGAGATCCGCCGGTTTTGACACTGACACCCGTGGCTAACACTTTAGTCACTTTGCTGGCAAGGCTTGTTGTGATGTTGTATTATCGAGTGGGCCCTAAGATACCTCTCCGTCACACGGAGTAACAAATCCCAGCCTTGATCCATGTCCACTCAACAGACACCTTCGGAGATACCTGTAGAGCATCTTTATAGTCACCCAGTTACGTTGCGACGTTTGATACACAAAGGTATTTCTCTGGTGTCAGTGAGTTACATGATCTCATGATCATAGGAACAAATACTTAACATGCAGAAAACAATAGCAATAAACTGACATGATCATATGCTACATTCATAGTTTGGGCCTTGTCCATCACATGATTCTCCCAATGATGTGATCCCGTTATAAAATGACATCTCATGTCTATGGCTAGGAAACCTTGACCATCTTTGATCAATGAGCTAGTATACTAGAGGCATACTAGGGACACAACGTTGTCTATGTATCCACACATGCATTTGAGTTTCCAATCAATACAATTATAGCATGGATAATAAACGATTATCATGAACAAGGAAATATAATAATAACCACTTTATTATCGCCTCTAGGGCATATTTGCAACAGCAAAAATGTAGATCGGAAAGCAATATGATGGAAAAGTAGACCCGGGGGCCGTAGGGTTCACTAGTGGCTTCACTCAAGAGTATAGCGCACGGTGGGTGAACAAATTACTATTGGGCAATTGATAGAAAATCGAATAGTCACGACGATATCCAAGGCGACGATCATTATATAGGCATCACGCCCAAGATAAGTAGACCGACTCCTGCGTGCATCTACCACTATTACTCCACACATCAACCGCTATCCAGCATGCATCTAGTGTATTAAGTTCATGGAAAAACGGAGTAATGCAATAAGAATGATGACATAATGTAGACAAGATCTATTCATGTAGGAATAGACCCCATTTTGTTATCCTTAATAACAACTATACATGTGTGTCTTGCTACCCCTTCTGTCACTAGGAAAGAACACCGCAAGATCGAACCCATCACAAAGCACCTCTTTCCATGGCAAGAAAAATCGATCTAGTTGGCCTAACTAAACCAAAGATTCGAAGAAGAAATACGAGGCTATAAGCAATCAGGCATATAAGAGATAAAAGAAGATTCAAATAATATTCATAGATAGAAACTGACCATGAACTCAAAATTCATCGTATCCCAACAAACACACCGCAAAAGTTTACATCAAATAGATCTTCAAAACACCATTGTATTGAGAATATACCTGGCCATATCTCGGGCCGGGCTGGGCATCGGGCCGGGCCGAAAAAAGCCCGATGCTAAAAACTCAGGCCCAAGCCCGGCCCGGCCCGGCCGTCGGGCCTAGTTTTTGGGCCCAAGCCCGAAAAAAGTCCGGCTTGGACCGGCAGGCCTGACCCAACTAGGCGTTATTTCCAGTTTCATTGGGCCCGACGCCGACCCGACCCGACCACCGGGCTTAAAATCTAGGCCCGAGCACGGTCCGTGGACAAGGCCGGGCCGGGCCGGGTCAGGATTTTTCGGGCCGGGTCAGACCGGGCCGACCGGGCCGGGCTGCCCATGGCCAGGTCTAATTGAGAATCATAAAAGAGAGAGGGGAAACCATCCAGCAACTGCCTACGGACCCGTAGGTCTATGATGGACTACTCACGCATCATCGGAGAGGCACCTATGATGAAGATGAACCCCTCCGTGATGGTGTCTAGATTGGATCTCGAGGTTCTGGAACTTGCGGCGGCTGGAATTGTGTTTCGTCGACTCCCCTAGTGTTTTTGGAATATTTGGAAATTTATAGGCATCAGAGGCGGTAGAGAGTGGTCTCGAGGAGGGCACAACCCACCAGGGTGCGGGGAGGCCCCCTTGGTGTGGCCTGGTGGGTTGTGGTCTCCTCGGCTCACTCGCCCGACACTTCTTTGGTCCATTGGATGTCTTCTGGTCTAAAAAAATCTCCAAAAAGTTTTGTCGTGATTGGACTCCGTTTGATATTGATTTTCTGCGAAGTAAAAGACACGAAAAAACAGCAACCGGCACTTTGGCACAATGTCAATCAGTTAGTCCCAAAACATGATATAAAGTGGTAATAAAATAATGTTAAAAGATCCAAGAATGATAATATAACAGCATGGAACAAGCAAAAATTATAGATACGTTGGAGACGTATCATCTACTACAATACGTGTTGCCCGGCTCCGATGAGGGACGAACGATGATGGCGGCGCGCCTTCGTCCCGCTTCAGTGCTTGTAGTCATCGCTAGGTCGTCTATGAATCTGAATATAAGCAATTTTCATGTTCAACTGACTTTCATCGTGATTTAAAAAAAATTATGTAGAGAAAAAAATCATTTATTTTTTCTGATGTTCTTTGTACTGCCATGATTAAAGATGAATATGTGGCATGTTTTCCAGAAAAAACTTGCAAATCAAAGATGACATTACTTGAATTGAAAAAATTAACGTTTTGGACGTAATTGTTGATTTTTTTAACTTTGACTAGATGAATCTGAATTTATTTATTATTTTGTTCCCCAAAAGTACTTTATATTTGTGTTGGGTTATCTACTTATATTAGAATAAATTATGGGATTGTACGCAATTATTTTGTCAGAGCCCATGGGATTGTATGCTTTCCATGAAGGCAGCGTGGGCTCATAAAAGGGTGATGCAATCCACGATGCCTCTTCTAGGTCCAATAATATATTCTCTCCATGGCCTTTATGCCTACTTTGCGTAGAAGAAACGAGAATTAAGAGTCGTTTTCGACTTGCTGACGATCGGTGCAGAATTTCTTATGGGTTCTGGGAAGTTCGTGGAACAGGTACTCATCAAACATGTCGGCTATATGCTTTGGGCGCGCACACGAACGAAAGAGTAAAACAAGAGACGAGCAGAACCAGGGGAGACGCCGCCTGGGGCAGGCTGGGGCACGAGATCGCCCTACCCAAGTAAACCTACTGCCACTTGCTTCCAACAAAGCGGCAGGGCTTTTCTTACTCCATCAGCTAAGTGACACACTTAGTGATGAACACTATTAATGTATAGATGGATAGAGATGGCTAAGCTCGGGTGGATCGCTAGCTGTGCTACGTACCAGACGAGAGCTCGGCTAGACAAATGAAAAAGCAGTTGGGATTCGTTTCCTGAAATGGACGGTAGTCGTCCGGGGCGACGTCGCCATCGTCGCAAGACAGCGTGCGCCTGGCCGGTGAGGCCCAGACGGTTCACCGCGGTTGCTTCCGGGGGCGGCGACGACGACGAAGATGCTCGCCACCTTTTCTTGCCCTAGATTTCCTAGCGATCTTGTGAAAATGTTCGCGCGATTTCCTAGCTTTAATGCATCAATCTAGCTTTGTGGTACCACTTCAGTCGACCTAGGACAGGTGGTGAAAGGGGCAGATTTGATGGCTTTGAGTTTTCTTTTCCTTATGTTGATATGACTTTGCTATTGTCGATGTAATTGTTATTGGTGTTGGCTTGCTGGCTGCACGCATCCTAACTAATGCAGAGATTGAATGTATGTTTGTAACGTTCGTATCCATTTGATGCACGTTTATGTGTATACAAGAGTGGGCGACTAGGGAGGCAGCCCGAACCTGCCTCCCCCTAGCCGCCGCCACCACAAAACTTCGGTTCCCCTTCTTTGCCGCCGTGGGAGGACACCGTAGGCGAAGCCATGCGGTTGACGACGGGCGGCGGGGACCTTGGTCACGGCATGGATGGCTCTCGGCACGGCGGCGAGCTTCTCGTGGACATCGACGTCGGTACACGGCATTGGTGATCGGATCTGGCATAGACGATTCAGCATGGCGATGGGTGTTTGGGTACGATGCAACGAACATGTGTGGCCGTGGTTCTTTACGGCGGCGCTGGTCTGCTAGGCGTTGTGATGGCCTGTGCGGCAGGGGATGCCGACGGCGATCCAAGGAGTGCGACAGAAATTGTGCTGACTGGAACTACGCAGGTAGGCTGGACGGACATGGTGGTCTTGCTGGTTGTTCCGGTGGATACACTACTCTGGTAAACATCCACGTCCTGAACCTGACACCCAAATAAATTAGATCGCCGCGTGTTGCTCTTGGCGACTCGAGCGGTGCTTCCACGCTGATGCCACCAGTGGCCTCTCTTGGAAGGAGGAGACGATTATTGTGGGTCTGTGTAGCGCGTCGACATCCTTGCCGCAAATTGTAGTGGCCGTCGGCGGCGCAGGCTGTGGACAACATGGACCGGTGTCGTCCGTCATGGCGGCAATGTCATCGCCGTGCTGGAGGCAGCGGTGTGGTGGCGGTCTAGTTTTGGATCTGCATGATCGGTCCTACTTCATCTGGTCGTCAACGTGTTTTGGATCTGCTATCAGAGATTTTACCCAAGGATATCTGGATCGGATAGTTTCCGACCGTCCGTGTCTATATGAGCCTACACGGCTTCATGAAGATGCTGCGCGAAGCTTTGTTGTTTGTTGGAACCATGGGAGCATCTCGATTTCCATGACATAGACAACAGTGGAGAAAGTCATGATGGCTGAGATCGAAGGATCGGTAAGGCGAAGGGGGCCTTGGGGGCGATGGAGTCAGCCAGGTGTTTGATAATTTTCAGAAGCAGCAGTGATAGGTGAGGGCGACAGCACCAGAGGATTTTATTTTTGGCGGTGCTCCTAGGGTGCCGGGTCGTGACTTTCAGGATGAAAACTTAAGGTCTTGCCTTGATTGGTTGGGCTTGACAATTGCCTTACTGAAGGTATTGTTTTGAGAGCTCGGACATTTTTCAGGGTGAAAACCTAAGATATTGGATCGGGCGACGACGGCGCTAGTGCACAGTTTCCTTCTTAAAGGCATCGTTTTTGAAGACCTTTTATGTTTTTCGAATGTTGTCTTTGATGGTGGTTTATGTGTTGCCAATGAGAGGATTCAATCACTGTGGCTAGGCCTTTGTTTTATTTTTTTACTTCTTTTGTATATTGTTTTCGGGTTGTGTGCATCTTGAATGTCTTTATGAGATTTTGTTGATGTAGAGGCTAGATGTAATTGATATCTTTTTGATATTAATATATTTCATTTAAAAAAATGTCTGTATCCATTTGATACTTCATTTCAAGTCAGAAACTTTATGCCTTGTCAAAGAAAGATGGTGAGAGGTGCAGCAGCAGCGGTACAAACATTCTACCGTTGTGTCAAAAAATAACTTTCTACGGTTTTGAATTGAATCACACATAACTCCCACGCGCAGCTAACACGGCGATGCGGTGCACGTGCCCGGTGTCTATCAGGGACTGATCTGATGGCTACGACTGTTTGACTTTGACATCCGAGTGAGTGGCAGCAGTACGGAAGGACAAATGGAGTTGAAGGAGAGACCGGGAGAGGAACGAGAAGGACGTACGTGGCGTGAGGGTTCCTGCGGCTAGGCCGGGCTGCATCCGGAGAGTGCCAGCCAGTGCTTTTTGCACAACAGCAACCCGGCCCCTCCTTAATTTAGCACTTGGGCGGCCCAAGGGACGCTCACACATTTGGTGACCTTTCGAGTGGAATTCATGTGGCTGTCATGGATTCCTGAGAGATTGCTAGGTTGGTTAGAGCAACCAGAGTATGTCATATCCGCAGCCTACATAACGCATATGAAGCGCGCTTCATGGATTTTGAGCGTTGTGGATAAATGGATATGACCTTCATAATATTTTTTATTGCATCACCTCAATACTTAGTTTAGATAAAAAGACATGTGTCGGACTTTACAGATAAAGCCAACAGGCAGAATTCGTCAATACTCCATTTGTTTCGAACAAAGTGTAACCGCTGCAGCAGCAACCTTACATAAAATGCTGGCACACAGGCACACACTGCCTATGCGCACAAAAGGAATTGGAGTATAGGCCGTCGGAGCTTGACCCTGGTTTTGAGATAGGCATCGTTGTTTCCCGAGCACGCGATATCAGCAGCTCCGTTGTATCCCTGGCGCAGTTCTTAATCAATAACTTTCACTGCTGTAAAAAGAAAAGTAGTTTGAACAGATAGTCAATGACTTGTTATGAAAAAAGTGCTCAATCGTGAATTTGTTTCTAATCGTCTACAGTATCCAACACATAGCCGAGAAGTCAAACCAAAATATATAAGCATCTCTTTTGACCCGAAAGAGACCTAAGGAAAGTGTGCAACTCAACGAAGGAATTATGGACCCAAGTCACATACAGGCATGACCGGATGCAGCTCTAAAATAAGGCAAACAAGTTTCACTTGAAGATGATGTGGTCTGAGTCCTCTGAGCAGCACAAATAGCACATGATTCGGGAAGCCGGACCATCATGTTTCTGAAATTGGTCCCCAACGACAAATGACCACGAATAGCTTGTCATATGAAGATCTTTATGCTTATGGTAATGCTAAAGATCTGATGTCTGATTTTTAAGTATGACAAATCAAACATATTATGGCAAATTTAGTTGGCGTGAGGATGGAAAATTTGGTTTACAAGCACGACAACTTTTCTGGCAAAAAAATAAACTTTGTCAGATTTGCCATGGTACAACTAAAATTGTCTTCCTTGATAAATACAAATTGCCATAAAAACATTCGATTTGCCATGGTAAAAGAAATTGACGTTAGATTTGTAATAGATTCCTATCTTTAAGGGTACACGGGCCCACCAAAACCTCTTAAATCTATTGGTATTAGAGTCGTTAATAAGCCTACCATAGAGAGATCCGAGAAGCGACCAGAAGAAGTATGAGACCAAATAACCAAACCCGCTACCACTGAGAGCACAGGGAGGATGGTATTTGGATGATGCCACTCCTTCAACTCTGCAGGAGTAGTGCACGTCGAGACCCAAAGTCTCAATTATTTTGGGAAGGATCCAAGATCAAAATCTTAGAGAACATACAGTAGGAAAAAAGAGTGGGAAAATAAGAACATACCGGTGCATCAGCATGCAACCAGTCCAACCAAAATCTGTCAGAAGCACCATTACCAACAACAAATTTGACATGAGACCCAAAAACATCAGTAACCTTAACCGGGTCTCGCCAAAACTGAGAAACCCAAGACGCAGAGGCAAACAAAGGGGTTGTAGTTAGGGAAATATTTAGCTTTCAGAATGTCAAACCACAACACCCTAGGTGAGGTAGCTAGAACCCGTCACCACCACTTAGTAATAAGGCATTTTTTCATAAATGAGGTATTGATAATGCCTAACCCCCCAAGGTTTCTTTGGCCTACACATGATTTTTATTTGACAAGATGATATTTCTTCTTGTTGCCAACATAACTCTAGTAAAACCCACTAAGGTGCTTATCAAAACGAGCATATGAGCACTTTCAGAAACACGGTAAAAGCCCATCAGAAACATGAGCAAGGAAGAATGTCACATATTGATAGGGCAAAGTTTACAACCAACGAATGCAGCCACGCTAGGGCATAACCCTATTGCCAACTTTTAGCATAGACGGAGCAAAGCCGTTAGAGTACAACATAAACGAAGAAACAGAAAGTTCCAGGTACTTGAATGGGAAGGAGCCAAGCTTACAACTCAAGAGGTTAGCCAACCGCAAGGCCTCGTCGCACGAACAACAAGTAGAATGAATCCGCTTTTACACAAGTTAATTTTTAAGCCCAACAAGGCTTTGAAGCAAAAAAATGTAGGAATTTAAGACTAGCAATGCACATGTCATTGTTCTCAACTCGAATTATCGTGTTGCACGTATATTGCAGGTGAGAAATGCCTGAAGGAACCAAGTTAGAAACGACGGGAGAAATATGACCAGCCGAGGCGCCCTATTAAGAATGCACGATAACACATCAACAACAAAGTTAGAGAACATGGGTGAAATAGGATCCCCTTGACACAAGCCCCTCCCATTAGGAAAATAAGGGCCAGCCACCCAGCTGACAGAGACTGTGGTATGTCGTCCGCACACCAAATGCATTAGACGATGGACATAGGCCCCATCAAAGACTTTGGACATAAGACATCATGGAGAAAATCCCAACTTATAGAGTCATGTGATTTTTCAAAATCTAGTTCTAAAATAATGTCCTTACTCTCTCTAGAGCGAAGGTCCTGGACAAATTCATGCAAACTACGAATTCCTTCCAAGATAATACAACCCTTAGTAAAACTAGACCGATTAGGACCAATAACACACTGAGCGATAGGCGATGTAACATCCCAAAATTCCATTTTGGAATGTTATGAATATAGCTATGCATCTATCATCACCATTGCTTGATTGTATGTGTTAGTTGAAATGCCATTTCTGATTTTTTTGAAAGTCCCTTCTACTTTTCCCTATGTTGCTTCCCCTATTTGAAATTTTGGTTAAATGTTCAAAATAAGAGAGGAGGAACATGACACTCCACACCAGGGTCAAATTGGTGAATTATTTGAACAAAATAACCAGGGGTTATTTTGAAAATATTTGCAAAAAGGATTTAAAAACATTTAGGCAATTTCTGAAAATAATATTTTTTCAAAGTGTTCAAATGACAGAATAGAAATGTTCATTAAATAGCATTTATTATTCTGTTAATTTTGATATATAATACCCCTATATTTACAAACGATTTGAATGCTTTAAAAGCTTTTGAATGTCTCTGGAAATTATTAAAAAGAAACGGTAACCGTTTCCGGTATTAAACGGGCCGGCCCACCGGCTTTAAAAGCCGAGACCGTTACCGGTCGGCCGACCGAGTGCAGTAATGTCCCCCTCTCTCTCTGACGCTGGACCCCACCCCCGACCGACCGTTGCTTCGAACGGTCGTCTTCTCCCTCCCCCGCGCGCGCCGGACCCGACGCCGGTCACTTTCTCCCCCTCACCGGATCTCTCCCCTCTCTCCTCCCCGCACCCCCCCGAGCGCCTATATAAGAGCCCCACTGCCCCGCATCCATTTCCCCCCCCCCCCGAGTCCCCTTCTCTCTTTCGCCGAGGCGCCGTCGATTGCTCGTCGGAGTTCCACCACCACCGGAAGTCGCCGTCGACCGTAGCCACCACCCCCGACCACCATTCGCCTCGCCGTCGCCACCAATCGACTCCGGAAAACTGTCGCCGTTGCCCGGACCACTTCCCCGTCCTCCCCGACCACCGGAACGCCTCGCCGTCGCGTTCACCACTTCCGGACTCGCCGGAGTTTCCCCACGCCGGCGACTTTTACACCGTGAGCATCTCCCTCCCTCCGATCAAAACCCAACGGCTCAGATTAGAAGTCACTTATTCCCGAACCGTTTTCTGTTTAGGATCGGTTGACCGCCCGAAGCACCGCTCGGACACCCACCTCAGCCACTCACAGGTCGCCACGTCACCCTAGTCGACCGTTCGTTAGTTTTTCTTTTCAGTTTTGTTTTTCAGAAAACAGAATGTATTCCAAATTTGTTTTAGCTATATCTTTTAAACTATATAGAGTTTTGAGTTGATTCTTTTTGCAATAGCTCACATTTTTCATGTAGTTTCACCCTGTACTTTTAAATTTCAAATTTGACCTATAAAATTTGAATTGAATCAAATTTGCTTAAAATCTTCAAATCTGAATAACTAGAGTTTAAAAATAGATTTTGATATGATTCTTTTTGTCACTGTTAGATATTGGTTAGGACTATCTTCATGCATAGTTTGAGAGTTTTCATGATCTATTTAATTACTGTTTTAACCAAAAACAGAATCTGCTTATTATTATAATATAGTTTTATAAACTTAATTTTGATTAGTTTGATTTAGAATTTGGTTTTATTTGTTTATTAGATTCTGTTAGTAAACATTTAGTGTTTTTACTCACTGTTAATAAAAATATAAATTTGCCTAGTTTAATTTCATTTAACATAGGAATCACAACTTCTTTTCAAATAGGCATAATTTGATTAAAACAACTAACTAGTAATAGTTTTGTTTTCAAATAAAGTTTTGTATAATTAATTCTGTTTTCTAAGACAGATTTAATAGTAAATTCTTTTCTGTTAAGAACATGTTTTGCTAATAAATAACAAGTTTAGTTTTCATTCTTTTGTTAGTACAACTATAGTTGATTCATATAGTGTTTATCAAAACTTTTATAAACTTTACTAAAGTTTTCCCCAACAAACTTAAATTGATTTTCTTTGTTTAATAATTAAAAAATTCTATTGTTTCCCTTGCTGTCAACAATTGTTTTGCTATTTCAAAATAGTTTTATTATGTAGTAGTGTTTTCATCATCCCCTTTGGAAAAACAAAACTTTGTGTGTTTTACTTGCTAGAGACTTTTGAGCATTGTTTGCATAGTTTGTTTAGTACTTCTTTGCTGAATGTTATGAGTACTTATTATGGTTGTATGCTTATTTGAGTGCATTGTTTGTTTCGTTAGATTATCCGGAGTGCGAAGCTTGTTACTTAGAGTCACTCACGTACGAAGATCATCAATCAGGCAAGTCACTTTGATCATGTTTTACCCATGTTTTATATGCATTAGTTCTACCATCTCCCCAGTTGCATGCAAGATAGGTTAGTTGGAAACTTGGTTACATTGTAGCAGTATCATGTGGTAGATACCCCTCTCAACCCTCTTTGACAACATTGGCCCCGGGAAACGTTGTTTTACTTTTGCTATGCTAATAGTAGACGGGGTTGGTTGTGTGATTCATGGGAGTTGAGAGAGTTAATAATTTCAAGACCTACATAATGAGCAAGATTTCAAGACTCCAAGTTTTCAACATACCTCTGGGTGGATGATGGTTGAACGGCGCCCTGGAGAAACCAGTGGTTAGCCTAGGTGATGCTGGAGATGGCCAGTATTCACGCGGAAAGGTCCACCCAGGCACAAAGGGATGGATGGGTGTTTCAAGACCCAAGGCTTATCTGCACAGCCACAAGTCATTATGGGCTCTGGCTTGGTTGGATATCGTGGTGACTCTGGACAGGCGGTGCTACGAGAGGTAGAAGAACGGTAGGAAAGGATGGGCACCGTCAGAGTCGCAGGGAAACCCTTTGGAAGACCATGTTTTGGTCATCCGTTTCTCAAACACCCTGAAGTGCGAGAAATCAAACGGAGGCGACCAAATCTTGTGGGGAACGTGTGCAAAACTCTGCAGAGTACTTAAACCTAATCGATTAGCCGTGTCCACGGTCATGGACGACTTGAGCCAAAGGAATTGGAACTTCCGGAACTCTCAACACAAATAATATGATGATGTGGGTATTTAATAATTTTGGGTATGAGAATTGGTTGGTGGAACCATCTCATTAATCAACCAACTTAGTAATATTTTTGCTTAACCCCCTTCGATGTAGGAAAAAACTTGGCTTTACGCAAAACTTACACCACCACCTGCCATATAAGAATATAGACTAGCTGATTGTTTTCACCCCTCTCTTGTGACTTTGCCGGCATATTCCATATGCTGACCTACACGGCTGCAACGTATCATGTTGCAGAGTATTTTTTCCGACCAGGAGTGAGGACGCGTTCTATGCTCAGTGAGATGCCCTTGGAGTCAGATAGACTCATCTACCTTCGACGCTTCCGCAAGATTTAGATATTCTCATGAGTTGGCCTTTAGCCACTTTATTGTAATTTTTATTGTAATAAAGGACTCTATATGAGATTGCGATTAATATAATGCTGTGTGATTTCCCTTTGATATATACATTGATGTACCGTGTGTGTACCAGCATGATCTTGGGATGGTACGGAAAACACCGGAGACTTGGCCTTTCAGGTCGGGTCGCTACAGAAATGGTATCAGAGCACACGCTGACCGTAGGACGTAACCTCTAGGATTGGAAAGCCTTAGGATTGTTTCTCTTTGTCTTTAAATATCTTATACTCTCATCTATTCGTTTCTGACTCCTCTCCGATTATTTCAAAATTTATAGATGGCCACCTTCATCCCAGTGTTGATCACGGAGTTTTGCCAGCCTGACGCAACGATGCCCTTTGGTAAGGAGCTGATGAGAATCGTCAAGGACGTAAGGATTGCTTTGCCGAGCATCACCGGGATTCCTATCATGTCATTTCCCCAAGATGGACGCTACAGGATCGAGGTGCATATTCCAGGGAAGACCTTTGGGAATCGGAAGGAACCCATAGATCTCAAGTTCGTGGCACCCAGTTGGATACTTGGAAGAGACATGGCCATTCATCGTGCCCTTGGACGTATTCAGGAGGAATACAGAGGTGGAACCATTTCACCAGGACTCAGCATGGTTTGCCGCAGAGATGCCCATGGCAACATCATCACCAATCCCACTGCAGACACCACTATCTCCTATATCCAGACCTTGGAGACTCACATCAGGACTCTGGAGCTTCGAGTTCGTGCTGACACGAAGACTATCAAGAATCTGATGAATCGCGAGCTGGACCTTGAAGCTGATCTGCGAGAGGCCAACTATGAACACGAGCATGAAGTGAAGGACTTTCTAGAGAGGATTGATGAGCAGAATGCACGCATCGCAACTCTGGAGGAGCAGCTAGACATGGGGGAAAACCTTCACCCCGAAGGAGACATGGCACCCTTCATCAGCGACGATGAAGACTATGAGGAAAGCACCACCGGAGGACCTACGACTATGCACTTTTGAGGAGAACATTAGTTATGCCCTCCATGTATCTTTTATTCGTTAAAGCGTAGGTCGATGCTTAGTTGTCTGAGATTTGTATTTCCATTGTTTGTCATTGATTGAATAAATGAATGAGTGTTTGGTGTGATATGTTTGTTGCATTGCATATGGGTAGTGAATTTCTTCTAGACCCTTGTTCTATTCTAATTCTCATCCCTCTGAAAACAGCAAGATGCCTCCACGACGTGAGACCGACTTCACTTTCCCACCGGAGCTCACCCAACTCCTTCAGCAACAGAATGCACTGATGCAACTATTGATTCAGAATCAGACCAACAATCAGAACAACAATAATCATCACCATCCACCCCAGACTGACAATCTCACCCGTTTTCTGAGATTGAATCCTCCAACTTTCTCCAGCAGTACTGAGCCCATTGTGGCAGATGACTGGCTCCGTAAGATGGAGAGAGAACTTGTCACCGCTGGATGCACTGACGCTGAGAAAGTGCGATTTGCCGCACATCAACTGGAAGGACCAGCAGCATCATGGTGGGAGAATTACACCACCACATATCCTATTGCAGATGTGACTTGGGAGCAGTTCAAGCTTGCTTTCCGCACAGCTCATGTTTCAGCTGGAGCCATGAGTCTGAAGAAGCGTGAGTTTCGCAACTTGCGCCAGGGTAATCGCTCTGTGGCCCAATATGTGGACGACTTCAACACATTGTCACGTTATGCCCCAGGAGATGTGGCCGATGATGCGGCCAAGCAAGAAAAGTTTCTGGAAGGACTCAATGATGAGTTGAGCATACAGCTGGTAGTGGCTAATTTCAACAACTACCAAGAGCTGGTGGATAAGGCACTTATTCTGGAAGGTAAACAGCAGCAGATTGAGAACCGCAAGAGGAAGTACACTCAGGGGAAGTTCAACTCTGGAGCTCATCAGAAGCCTCGTTACTCCCCGTACTCCGGGAATACCGGATCAGGAAACTGTAAGTTTGGAAAGCACACTCATACTGTGCATAACCATGGAGGCCACCATCATGGAGGAAATGGGAACAACCGTCTCAACCATGGTAACTTCAAGACTGACAATGGGAATGGGAACAACAACCAGCACCGTCACGTTCCTGCTCAGAAGGATCTGAGTCACATTACCTGTTTCAAGTGCCAGAAGACAGGGCACTATGCTACTGAGTGTTCCCAGAGCAAGCAAGGCAATGGAAACAACGGCAACTCTGCAGCCAAGAAGCCCAATCCGTTTCCCCGTGCTCAAGTGAATCACATCAACGTGGAAGAAGTCT
Organism: Hordeum marinum; assembly: GCA_022496015.1. NCBI lineage: Eukaryota > Viridiplantae > Streptophyta > Magnoliopsida > Poales > Poaceae > Hordeum > Hordeum marinum. Next base: position 5,321,386 of record JAAAWK010001151.1, on the reverse strand, counting down.
ATGATCAACCCGAGACTGTGGTTGGTAAGTTTTTATTGCATTCACGTCCTGTTACAGTACTTTTTGATTCCGGTGCAACTCATTCATTCATATCAAGGGTAGTTGTGGATAAGTATGGTTTGCCCACCAAAACCCTTAGTCAGCCCATTAAGGTTAGTTCTCCAGGAGGTATGATGATGGCAGGGATAGGATGCCATGCCTTGAAACTCAATATAGGGAACCATGTTTTTCCCACCGACCTCATCGTCTTAGAGTCACAAGGATTGGATGTAATCCTAGGCATGGATTGGATGACCAAGTATGAAGGAAATCTTGATTGCCCTAGCAAGTCTGTTTCACTCACCACCCCGGAGAACAAAAGGATTAAGTATGTATCCCGACGCACACCTATGAGTGCTCGGTTAAATTCTCTCACAGGAGTTGTTCAGGAGGAAGTACCTGTGGTAAAAGAATTTCCAGATGTATTTCCGGAAGAATTACCAGGAATGCCACCAGATAGGGAAATTGAGTTCTTAATAGAGCTACAGCCAGGGACAGCTCCAATTTCCAAGAGACCCTATCGGATGCCCACAAATGATCTGTTGGAAATCAAGAAGCAAATCAAGGAGTTATTGGACAAGGGGTATATTCGCCCAAGTTCTTCACCTTGGGGAGCCCCAGTACTTTTGGTGGAGAAGAAGGATAAATCTTTGAGAATGGTAGTGGACTATCGTGCCTTGAACGAGGTGACTATCAAGAACAAGTACCCTCTACCGATGATTAATGATTTGTTTGATCAGCTCGTAGGAGCCAAAGTATTCTCCAAGATCGATCTTCGATCAGGGTATCACCAGTTGAAAATTCGTGAACAGGATATACCCAAAACAGCTTTCACCACGAGGTATGGCTTGTATGAGTATACGGTCATGTCTTTTGGATTGACTAATGCTCCTGCCTACTTCATGAATTTGATGAACAAAGTATTCATGGAATACCTAGACAAGTTTGTTGTGGTGTTCATCGATGACATTCTGATATTCTCCAAGAACGAGGAAGAGCATAAGGAACATTTGCGTTTAGTTCTGGAGAAGCTAAGAGAGCATCAGTTATATGCCAAGTTCAGCAAATGTGAATTTTGGTTGACGGAAGTCGGATTCCTTGGACATGTTATTTCCGGAGAAGGAATAGCCGTAGACCCCGCTAAGGTTGAAGCCGTCACCGAGTGGAAGTCACCCACCTCAGTTAAGGAGATCCGCAGTTTCCTTGGACTTGCCGGATATTACCGGAGATTCATTGAGAATTTCTCCAAGGTTGCCAAGCCCATGACAGAGTTGTTGAAGAAAGAATCCAAGTATGTTTGGACTGTGGAATGTGAAGCCAGTTTCCAGGAGTTAAAGGAACGTTTGGTCACAGCCCCAGTATTGATCTTGCCCGATAATCGGAAGGATTTCCAAGTTTACTGTGATGCCTCACGTCAAGGACTTGGAGGAGTACTTATGCAGGATGGAAAAGTTGTAGCCTATGCTTCCAGACAGCTACGACCTCATGAGTTGAATTATGCCACTCATGATTTGGAACTAGCAGCCGTAGTGCACGCACTCAAGACCTGGAGACATTTCCTTATCGGAAATAGTTGTGATGTTTACACCGACCATAAGAGCCTGAAGTATATCTTCACGCAGAAAGAGTTGAACCTCAGACAGAGGAGATGGTTAGAGTTAATCAAGGACTATGACATGAGATTACACTACCATCCAGGTAACGCTAATGTTGTAGCCGATGCCTTGAGTCGGAAAACTTATGTGAACACACTCACAGCTGGAGGATTACCTCAAGAGTTAGTCGATGATCTCAGAGAGCTCAAGCTAGAGATAGTTCCAAGAGGATATGTTGCTACACTGGAAATTCAGTCCACCTTGACCGAAAGAATTCGTGAAGCCCAGAAATCGGACAAGGAGATAGCTGAGATTAAACAGAGAATGAAAGATGGTAAAGCTAAAAGTTTTCGTAAGGATGAACACGGAACTTTGTGGTTTGAGAACCGAATCTATGTGCCCAATGACCCAGAGCTCAGGAAGTTGATACTTCAGGAAGCCCACGATTCACCTTACTCGATACACCCAGGAAATACCAAGATGTATCTGGATTTAAAGGAAAGTTATTGGTGGACAGGTATGAAGAAAGATATTGCAGAGCATGTTGCGATATGTGATGTTTGTCAGCGAGTAAAGGCAGAACATCAGAAACCAGCAGGGTTGCTCCAACCTCTGCCGATACCCGAGTGGAAATGGGAAAAAACTTGGTATGGATTTCATCACAGGATTGCCCAGGACCCGTTCAGGTTATGATTCCATCTGGGTAGTGGTTGATCGCTTGACCAAGGTAGCACATTTCATTCCAGTGAAAACCACCTATACCAGTGCTAAGCTAGCCAAGATATATATGACCAGGATCGTATGTCTGCATGGAGTTCCGAGGAGTATCGTGTCAGATAGAGGAACACAATTTACCTCAAAGTTTTGGCATCAGTTACATGAAACTTTGGGTACAAGGCTAGAGTTTAGTACAGCTTTTCATCCGCAGACAGATGGACAGACTGAGAGAGTCAACCAGATTCTGGAAGACATGTTGAGAGCCTGTGCGTTAGATTATGGATCTAGTTGGGACGATAACTTGCCTTACGCAGAATTCTCGTACAACAACAGTTATCAAACCAGTCTAAAGATGGCCCCTTTCGAAGCTTTATACGGAAGGAGGTGCAGAACACCACTGACGTGGGATGGTGTTGGAGACCGACAACTTTTTGGTACCGACCTTATTCAAGATTCGGAAGAGAAAGTCAGGTTGATTCGTGACAGACTCAAGATAGCTCAATCTCGACAGAAGAGTTATGCTGACAGCAAACGTAAAGAAGTGACATATGAAGTGGGAGACAGAGCATATCTTCGTGTATCCCCGCTTCGAGGAACCAAGAGATTTGGTGTTAAAGGAAAATTAGCACCCAGATTCATAGGGCCCTACAAAATTCTTGAACGTAGAGGTGAAGTTGCATACAAACTGGAATTGCCAGAAGGATTATCCGAAGTTCATAATGTGTTCCATGTGTCCCAGCTGAAGAAATGTCATGCTGAGATGGCCGACATCCCTTTGAGAGATACAGTGCCCCTAGAGGCCATACAGCTTGAAAGTGATCTGACTTATGAGGAGAAGCCTGTCAGAATCCTCGAGACATCCAACAGAGTTACCCGCAGCAAGATTATCAAGTTCTGCAAAGTTTTGTGGAGTCACCATACTGAGGAAGAAGCCACCTGGGAACGCGAAGAAGATCTTCGTAGAGACCATCCGCACCTATTTTCTAGCCAACCCGAATCTCGAGGGCGAGATTCATCTTAAGGTGGGTAGGTTTGTAACATCCCAAAATTCCATTTTGGAATGTTATGAATATAGCTATGCATCTATCATCACCATTGCTTGATTGTATGTGTTAGTTGAAATGCCATTTCTGATTTTTTTGAAAGTCCCTTCTACTTTTCCCTATGTTGCTTCCCCTATTTGAAATTTTGGTTAAATGTTCAAAATAAGAGAGGAGGAACATGACACTCCACACCAGGGTCAAATTGGTGAATTATTTGAACAAAATAACCAGGGGTTATTTTGAAAATATTTGCAAAAAGGATTTAAAAACATTTAGGCAATTTCTGAAAATAATATTTTTTCAAAGTGTTCAAATGACAGAATAGAAATGTTCATTAAATAGCATTTATTATTCTGTTAATTTTGATATATAATACCCCTATATTTACAAACGATTTGAATGCTTTAAAAGCTTTTGAATGTCTCTGGAAATTATTAAAAAGAAACGGTAACCGTTTCCGGTATTAAACGGGCCGGCCCACCGGCTTTAAAAGCCGAGACCGTTACCGGTCGGCCGACCGAGTGCAGTAATGTCCCCCTCTCTCTCTGACGCTGGACCCCACCCCCGACCGACCGTTGCTTCGAACGGTCGTCTTCTCCCTCCCCCGCGCGCGCCGGACCCGACGCCGGTCACTTTCTCCCCCTCACCGGATCTCTCCCCTCTCTCCTCCCCGCACCCCCCCGAGCGCCTATATAAGAGCCCCACTGCCCCGCATCCATTTCCCCCCCCCCCGAGTCCCCTTCTCTCTTTCGCCGAGGCGCCGTCGATTGCTCGTCGGAGTTCCACCACCACCGGAAGTCGCCGTCGACCGTAGCCACCACCCCCGACCACCATTCGCCTCGCCGTCGCCACCAATCGACTCCGGAAAACTGTCGCCGTCGCCCGGACCACTTCCCCGTCCTCCCCGACCACCGGAACGCCTCGCCGTCGCGTTCACCACTTCCGGACTCGCCGGAGTTTCCCCACGCCGGCGACTTTTACACCGTGAGCATCTCCCTCCCTCCGATCAAAACCCAACGGCTCAGATTAGAAGTCACTTATTCCCGAACCGTTTTCTGTTTAGGATCGGTTGACCGCCCGAAGCACCGCTCGGACACCCACCTCAGCCACTCACAGGTCGCCACGTCACCCTAGTCGACCGTTCGTTAGTTTTTCTTTTCAGTTTTGTTTTTCAGAAAACAGAATGTATTCCAAATTTGTTTTAGCTATATCTTTTAAACTATATAGAGTTTTGAGTTGATTCTTTTTGCAATAGCTCACATTTTTCATGTAGTTTCACCCTGTACTTTTAAATTTCAAATTTGACCTATAAAATTTGAATTGAATCAAATTTGCTTAAAATCTTCAAATCTGAATAACTAGAGTTTAAAAATAGATTTTGATATGATTCTTTTTGTCACTGTTAGATATTGGTTAGGACTATCTTCATGCATAGTTTGAGAGTTTTCATGATCTATTTAATTACTGTTTTAACCAAAAACAGAATCTGCTTATTATTATAATATAGTTTTATAAACTTAATTTTGATTAGTTTGATTTAGAATTTGGTTTTATTTGTTTATTAGATTCTGTTAGTAAACATTTAGTGTTTTTACTCACTGTTAATAAAAATATAAATTTGCCTAGTTTAATTTCATTTAACATAGGAATCACAACTTCTTTTCAAATAGGCATAATTTGATTAAAACAACTAACTAGTAATAGTTTTGTTTTCAAATAAAGTTTTGTATAATTAATTCTGTTTTCTAAGACAGATTTAATAGTAAATTCTTTTCTGTTAAGAACATGTTTTGCTAATAAATAACAAGTTTAGTTTTCATTCTTTTGTTAGTACAACTATAGTTGATTCATATAGTGTTTATCAAAACTTTTATAAACTTTACTAAAGTTTTCCCCAACAAACTTAAATTGATTTTCTTTGTTTAATAATTAAAAAATTCTATTGTTTCCCTTGCTGTCAACAATTGTTTTGCTATTTCAAAATAGTTTTATTATGTAGTAGTGTTTTCATCATCCCCTTTGGAAAAACAAAACTTTGTGTGTTTTACTTGCTAGAGACTTTTGAGCATTGTTTGCATAGTTTGTTTAGTACTTCTTTGCTGAATGTTATGAGTACTTATTATGGTTGTATGCTTATTTGAGTGCATTGTTTGTTTCGTTAGATTATCCGGAGTGCGAAGCTTGTTACTTAGAGTCACTCACGTACGAAGATCATCAATCAGGCAAGTCACTTTGATCATGTTTTACCCATGTTTTATATGCATTAGTTCTACCATCTCCCCAGTTGCATGCAAGATAGGTTAGTTGGAAACTTGGTTACATTGTAGCAGTATCATGTGGTAGATACCCCTCTCAACCCTCTTTGACAACATTGGCCCCGGGAAACGTTGTTTTACTTTTGCTATGCTAATAGTAGACGGGGTTGGTTGTGTGATTCATGGGAGTTGAGAGAGTTAATAATTTCAAGACCTACATAATGAGCAAGATTTCAAGACTCCAAGTTTTCAACATACCTCTGGGTGGATGATGGTTGAACGGCGCCCTGGAGAAACCAGTGGTTAGCCTAGGTGATGCTGGAGATGGCCAGTATTCACGCGGAAAGGTCCACCCAGGCACAAAGGGATGGATGGGTGTTTCAAGACCCAAGGCTTATCTGCACAGCCACAAGTCATTATGGGCTCTGGCTTGGTTGGATATCGTGGTGACTCTGGACAGGCGGTGCTACGAGAGGTAGAAGAACGGTAGGAAAGGATGGGCACCGTCAGAGTCGCAGGGAAACCCTTTGGAAGACCATGTTTTGGTCATCCGTTTCTCAAACACCCTGAAGTGCGAGAAATCAAACGGAGGCGACCAAATCTTGTGGGGAACGTGTGCAAAACTCTGCAGAGTACTTAAACCTAATCGATTAGCCGTGTCCACGGTCATGGACGACTTGAGCCAAAGGAATTGGAACTTCCGGAACTCTCAACACAAATAATATGATGATGTGGGTATTTAATAATTTTGGGTATGAGAATTGGTTGGTGGAACCATCTCATTAATCAACCAACTTAGTAATATTTTTGCTTAACCCCCTTCGATGTAGGAAAAAACTTGGCTTTACGCAAAACTTACACCACCACCTGCCATATAAGAATATAGACTAGCTGATTGTTTTCACCCCTCTCTTGTGACTTTGCCGGCATATTCCATATGCTGACCTACACGGCTGCAACGTATCATGTTGCAGAGTATTTTTTCCGACCAGGAGTGAGGACGCGTTCTATGCTCAGTGAGATGCCCTTGGAGTCAGATGGACTCATCTACCTTCGACGCTTCCGCAAGATTTAGATATTCTCATGAGTTGGCCTTTAGCCACTTTATTGTAATTTTTATTGTAATAAAGGACTCTATATGAGATTGCGATTAATATAATGCTGTGTGATTTCCCTTTGATATATACATTGATGTACCGTGTGTGTACCAGCATGATCTTGGGATGGTACGGAAAACACCGGAGACTTGGCCTTTCAGGTCGGGTCGCTACAGGCGACAAGCTGGCACTCTCTCCCTCCACATATATAGGGCCTAATGTGTTTTTCGAAACTGTCTTTGACTATTGATAAGATTAATTGTATATAAGATGTATAATGCGAAGATTATATCATTGGAAGCTTCTATCACGTACGAATTTGATGGTATGCTTTGTGTAACTTGCATTTCATATATTATTGCTCTAACATGTGGTCAAAGTTAGCCTCGAAAAATGCATTAGGCTCTATATATGTGGATAGAAGGAGTAGCAAAAGCGTTGGAGAAGAATTTTACAATATTATTAATCATGGCAATGGGTCGGAATTGAGAATAAAATCAACACCCTTAGCTTTAGGAATGAGGGATATGATAGGATAATTTGACCAAGAGATATCAATGGTGCCTAGGCAGAAACCTTGGATAATGGAGTAGGCAAGGTATTAAAAAAATATTTATTGGAAAACGCAACATAAAACTGACAGGACTAGGGGAAGAATTGGACATAAACGAGAATAGGACCGCATCAATCTCAGCCTCAGAGAGAGGAACCATAAGGTGACAATTTTCGTCTAGCAAAACCATGGCAACAAGAGCCCAAAGGTGAGAAGAGATGGAGAATCCAATGGTAGGTTGGGCCTTCAAAAGAGACGAAAAAGGAAACAAATGTGATCCATAATAACAACAAAAAACACATATTTGACCTTATTGCGAAACTAATTCAAGATATGAACTGCACTTCAAATTTTTTTACAAACTGACCGTTTTATGTGGCGCCTGACAGCCGGGCGCTGCACTGCACTATGCAGTGCCTTGGTCTAAGGCGCCGCACTCCCAGCCAGTGTGGCAGGCCGGGGCCAGGCGAGGCCCCACAGTATAATGTGCAGCGCCTAACGCTTAGGCGCCACATAGGAAATGTGCAGCGCCCAGCCCTTAGGCGCTGCACTATCTGTGTGTCACTTAGGCTACCCAACCCCCACCCCACACACCCTCACCCCACCCACACCTGAAGCTAAGCTCCCCCCTCTCCCCCCTCTCAAATCCTTCTCAAATCTTGCAAATCCGGAGTATTTGTCTGTGGATTTCGAAGCCAACCCCTCCCTTAAGGTAATCTCCTCCGATCCCCTCGTTTTCATCCATATGAATTGTCACATTTGCTCAAATCTTGCTACTTTGGGGAAACCCTAGGTTTGGCTTGGATTTCGAAATTTGTGTTCAAACATGTATCGTGAAATGAAAAAATTGTAAGAACATAAGTAGTTGACAGCAATTTCAAATCATTTCAACATCACAACAATTACAATAACATCAACTTCACAGCAATTTGAACAAATACAAGTAATATGCCGACAAGTTCATCATTTAAGACAATTCAAACAGAAGTAGCACACTACTAAGAGTTCACCAACATGTCACATAATCTCACAAGTTCATCAACCTAATGAAACGGCGACAAGTTTAGTTTCATAATAAAAACGACAACGACTAATGCCTTCTGCTCGTGTTCCTACCGCCACGCCTGGTGGCTATCTTCTTCCTCCTGACAGGAGGAGCCTCCTCTTCCCCCTCTTCCTCCTCCGCCTCATCATCCAAACTCGCCATCTGCGAGCTCCCTACGACCACCTTTGGGTTGCCTCTGTTGTCATGGTCATTGGGCGTGTACTAGTGTATGGGATTCCTAGGCTTCAACATGTATGCAGACCGAGCTTGAGCGTCCGCCAAAGTCATTTCATCATCAAGCTCATCAACCTACCACACAATCAAACAATATGGTCACGACCGACGTCATAATCAAGTGAGAATTACATCTAAAAGATTAGTCATACCTGTTGGATGACCACACCCTCATCATGCAAATAAGCATATGAGGAACTCGCATCGTCCCGTTGATGGTGAGATAAGGGGTTTGATGGTGTACGAGACCTAGAGGCAGATGGTTCATCATATTCTGGGTTACAACAACCGAGAAGGTTTGATAACCGCCTTAACTTCTTCGCTTGACGCTATAACATGAACAAGTGTATAAGAAACCAAACTCCGCAACATATGTATGTAACATGGACACCTGAGTGCGATATGTACCTTGAGGAATTTTCGTAGTGGATCTTCATCATTGCCTTCTCCAACCGGTGTCTTCTCCAGAATAGACTGGCTTTCATCAGCTGCTTTCTTGATCTGGTTGCGCTGCGGATGAGAACGATGTAACACGTTAGCCATTCAAACATGTGTAATACGACCAACGGGAAAATAAAGAAGGGAACACTTTACCACATAGTTAATCACCGGAACAGCAGGGACTCCTAGCCCTTCCCTGACATTTTTGTTGTACTGCTGCTTCGATAGATCCTCAAAGTTTGCGGTATCTTCAAGAATATCCTCATTGTATGCCGGCGGGCATAACTCAACTCTAGCATTTTGCAGAAACTATCGTAGGTAGTTATCCAAAGCAAGTGAGCTATGCTCACGAAGCTGGGCGCCTGCACTTTTACGAGCTTGCTCCACACTAAGATGGAAACGGGTAACATAGGATGAATGATCCTTGTCCCAGTCTTTTATCTTTTGTTGCCTTTTCCTGTCCAACCTGCATGGTAGAAAACCAAACATTTTCATAATCAAAAAGGAGTGGCGATGCTAAGTCAATACGGTTCATGCTCTCTTACCTATGAAGTGCTTTGTCCGTGTCCACCCATTCCGGCGGGTGAGGTTGGAACAGACCAAACTAACGATACACGCGGTGTGACAAATGAAGCTCAACCGCCCAGTTGCATATCTGTGGGCAGCGCATAAGCCAAAGATCCCTATCCCGCAAGCACATAGGGTTGAGGAAAAACTCGTGGGTGACCCCTAATGTGTCATTCGCGCCATATGGATGCCATTCCGCCTATGAAATAGGACAACAATGCAACATTGATGACAAGTTTTCAGACAGGCATGAGAAATGATTGATGTAATGTCCTCGTTACCTGCTCAGGCGTAATCATGTCCAACTCGGGGATGTACTTTGGGTACATGAGATTGACATCGTTCGTCATCTCGGATACCACATCCCACTTGTAAGCCCAAGTGGGGCGTCGTAAATCGTCTTCTTCATCCCAAGGATTAAACTTGACACTCTTCGAGCATCCAACATGCACACGCTCCTAGCTCCATACAAAAAGTAGAAGCAGATTACCACCAATGCATGCACTATGAGTGATCCTGTAACACACATCTGTTGGAAATATGTCCTAGAGGTAATAATAAAATGGTTATTATTGTATTCCCTTGTTCATGATAATTGTCTACTATTCATGCTATAATTGTATTAACTGGAAACCGTAATGCATGTGTGAATACATAGACCACAATATGTCCCTAGTGAACCTCTAGTTGGCTAGGTCGTTGATCAATAGATGGTCACGGTTTCATGAACATAGACATTGGATGTCGTTGATAACGGGATCACATCATTAGGTGAATGATGTGATGGGCAAGACCCAATCCTAAGCATAGCACAAGATCATGTAGTTCGTTTGCTAAAGCTTTTCTAATGTCAAGTATCGTTTCCTTAGACCATGAGATTGTGCAACTCCTGGATACCGTAGGAATGCTTTGGGTGTGCCAAACATCACAATGTAACTGGGTGGCTATAAAGGTGCACTATGGGTATCTCCGAGAGTGTCTGTTGGGTTGGCACGAATCGAGACTGGGATTTGTCACTCCGTATGTCGGAGAGGTATCTCTGGGCCCACTTGGTAAGACATCATCATAATGAGCTCAATGTGACTAAGGAGTTAGCCACAGGATGATGTATTATGGAATGAGTAAAGAGACTTGCCGGTAATGAGATTGAACAAGGTATAGGGATACCGATGATCGAATCTCGAGCTAGTATCATACCGGTAGACAAAGGGAATTGTATACGGGATTGATTGAATCCCCGACATCGTGGTTCATCCGATGAGATCGTTGTGGAGCATGTGGGAGCCAACATGGGTATCCAGATTCCGTTGTTAGTTATTGACCGGAGAGGTGTCTCGGTCATGTCTACGTGTCTCCCAAACCCGTAGGGTCTACACACTTAAGGTTCGATGATGCTAGGGTTATAGGGAAATAGTGTACGTGGTTACCGAAGGTTGTTCAGAGTCCCGGATGAGATCCCGGATATCACGAGGAGTTCCGGAATGGTCCGGAGACAAAGATTGATATATAGGAAGTGAGGTTTTGGTTATCGGAAATGTTTCGGGTGTCACCGGTAATGTACCGGGACAACCGAAAGGGTTCCGGGGGTCCACCGGGAGGGGCCACGGGCCCCGGAGGGTTGCATGGGCTGAAGGTGAAGGGAAGAAGCCCCTAGGTGGGCTGGTGCGGCCCTCCCACCTGGCACAAGGCGCAACAAGGAGAGAGGGTTGGGCAAACCCTAGCCCAGATGGGCCCTAGGCCGACCCTAGGGCGGCTAGAACTGCCGCACCACCTCTCCCCTCCCTTGGCCGCCGCACCAAGTCCCATCTAGGGCTGCCGCCGGCCCCTAGGGTGGAAACCCTAGGGCGCAGCCCTCCCTCCTCCTCCTCCTATATATAGTGGAGCCCTTGGGGCTGTTTGAGACACGACTCTCTCTCCCTCTCGGCGCAGCCCTACTTCTCCTACTCCTCGTTCTCCGCGGTGCTTGGCGAAGCCCTGTTGGAGAACACGCTGCTCCACCATCACCACGCTGTCGTGCTGCCGGAGCTCTCCCTCAACCTCTCCTTCCTCCTTGCTAGATCAAGGCATAGGAGACGTCACTGGGCTGCACGTGTGTTGAACGCGGAGGCGTCGTTGTTCGGTGCTAAGGTCGGAGTCCACCGCGATCTGAATCGCTATGAGTATGACTCCACCAACCACGTTCTTGTAATGCTTCCGCTTAGCGATCTTCAAAGGTATGAAGATGCACTCTCCCCATAGTCGTTGTTGGTTTCTCCATAGATAGATCTTGGTGAACACGTAGAATTTTTTTTAATTTACTACTACGTCTCCCAACAGTTATCAGAGCCAGGTTTATGTGTAGAATCTATGCACGAGTAGAACACATAGTTGTTGTGGGCGTCGATCTTGTTAATTTGCTTATCACTACTAGTATTATCTTGATTTGGCAGTATTGTGGGATGAAGCGGCCCGGACCAACTTTACACGTACGCTTACGTGAGACCGGTTCTACCGCCTGACATGCACTTGTTGCATAAGGTGGCTAGCGAGTGTCTGTCTCTCCCACCTTAGTGGGATTGGATTCGATGAAAAGGGTCCTTATGAAGGGTAAATAGCAATTGGCATATCACGTTGTGGTTTTGGCGTAGGTAAGAAACGTTCTTGCTAGAAACCTATAGCAGCCACGTAAAAACTTGCAACTACAAATTAGTGGACGTCTAACTTGTTTTTGCAACATATGCCTGGTGATGTGATATGGCCAAAGGATGTGATGTGATGTATTGTGATGTATGAGATTGATCATGTTCTTGTAATAGGATTCATGACTTGCATGTCGATGAGTATGACAACCGGCAGGAGCCATAGGAGTTGTCTTATTTTATTGTATGACCTGCGTGTCAATCATAAACGTCATGTAATTACTTTACTTTATTGCTAAACGTTAGCCATAGTAGTAGAAGTAATAGTTGGCGAGACAACTTCATGAAGACACGATGATGGAGATCATGATGATGGAGATCATGGTGTCATGCCGGTGATAGTGATGATCATGGTGACCCGAAGATGGAGATCAAAGGAGCAAGATGATATTGGCCATATAATGTCACTATATTGATTGCATGTGATGTTTATCATGTTTACATATTATTTTCTTGGAACGACAATAGTGAATAAGATGATCTGTCAATAAAATGCCAAGAAAGGTGTTCACCCTTACTTTGCACCGTTGTTAAGGATCGTTGTTCCGAAGAACCACGTGATGATCGGGTGTGATAGGTTCTAACGTTCGCATACAACAGGTGTAAGCCAGATTTACACACGCGAAACACTTAGGTTGACTTGACGAGCCTAGCATGTACAGACATGGCCTCGGAACACGGAAGACCGAAAGGTCGAACATGAGTCGTATAGAAGATACGATCAACATAGAGATGTTCACTATGGATGACTAGTCCGTCTCACGTGATGATCGGACACTGGCTAGTTGACATGGATCATGTATCACTTGGATGACTAGAGATATGTCTGTCTAAGTGGGAGTTCATTTAATAATTTGATTATGTGAACTTAATTATCAGGAACTTAGTCTAAAATTGTCTTTACAATCTATATTGTAGATCCAATGGCCAACGCTAATGTCACCCTCAACTACAATGCGTTCCTAGAGAAAACCAAGCTGAAAGATGATGGAAGCAACTATGCGGACTAGGTCCGTAGCTTGAGGATCATCCTCATAGCTTCCAAAAGATTGTATGTCCTTGATGCACCACTAGGTAACCCACCAATTTTCCCAGCGGACCAAGATGTTACGAACGATTGGCAGTCACGCTGCGATGATTACTCCCTTGTTCAGTGCAGCATGCTTTAAAGTTTAGAACCGGGGCTCCAAAAGCGTTTTGAGAAACACGGAGCATATGAGATGTTCCAAGAGCTGAAACTAGTTTTCCAAGCTCATGCCCGGGTCGAGAGATATGACGTCTCCGACAAGTTCTTCAGCTATAAGATGGAAGAGAATAGTTCTGTCAGTGACCATATACTCAAAATATCTGGGTTGCACGACCGCTTGACTCAGCTAGGAGTTAATCTCCTGGATGACTCGGTCATTGACAGAATCCTCCAGTCGCTTCCACCTAGCTACAAGAGCTTTGTGCTGAACTACAACATTCAAGGTATGGAGAAGTCCATTCCTGAGTTGTACTCGATGCTAAAATCAGCGGAAGTCAAGATCAAAAAGGAGCATCAAGTGTTGATGGTCAATAAGACCACTAGTTTCAAGAAAGGCAAGGGTAAGAAGAACTTCAAGAATGATGGCAAAGCTGTTGCGGTGCCCGGTAAGCAAGTTGCCGGGAAGAAGAACAAGAATGGATCCAAGCCTGAGACTGGGTGCTTTTATTGCAAGGGTACCGGTCACTGGAAGCGGAACTGCCCTAAGTACTTAGCGGATAAGAAGGCCGACAATGTTAATGGTATATGTGATATACTTTTTATTGATGTGTACCTAACCAGCGCTCGTAGTAGCTCCTGGGTATTTGATACCGGTGCAGTTGCTCACATTTGTAACTCCAAGCAGGAGATGCTGAATAAGCGGAGGCTGGCAAAGGACGAGGTGACGATGCACGTCGGGAATGGTTCCAAGGTCGATGTGATCGCCGATGGCACGCTACCTCTACATCTACCTTCGAGATTAGTTTTAAACCTTAATAATTGTTATTTAGTACCAGCTTTGAGCATGAACATTGTATCTGGATCTCACTTGATGCGAGATGACTACTCATTTAAATCTGAGAATAATGGTTGTTCTTTTTATATGAGAGAAATGTTTTATGGTCATGCCCCGCTGGTCAATGAATTATTTTTGATGAATCTCGAACGTGATGTTACACATGTCCATAGTGTGAGTACCAAAAAGTGTAAGGTTGATAACGATAGTCCCACTTACATGTGCCACTGCCGCCTTGGTTATATTGGTATCAAACGCATGAAGAAGCTCCATGCTGATGGACTTTTGGAGTCTCTTGACTTCGAATCATTTGACACGTGCGAACCATGCCTCATAGGCAAGATGACCAAGACTCCGTTCTCCAGAACAATGGAGCGAGCAACTGACTTGTTGGAAATAATACATACCGATGTATGCGGTCCAATGAGCGTCGAGACTCGTGGTGGCTACCGTTATGTTCTCACCCTCACTGATGACTTGAGCAGATATGGGTATGTCTACTTAATGAAACACAAGTCTGAAACCTTTGAAAGGTTCAAGGAATTTCAGAGTGAGGTAGAGAATCAACATGACAGGAAAATAAAGTGCCTACGATCTGATCGTGGCGGATAATATTTAAGTCACGAGTTTGGCACGTACCTAAGGAAATGTGGAATTGTTTCACAACTCACGCCGCCTGGCACACCTCAGCGAAATGGTGTGTCTGAACATCGTAATCGCACTCTATTGGATATGGTGCGATCTATGATGTCTCTTACCGACTTACCGCTATCATTTTGGGGATATGCATTAGAGACTATCGCATTCACTTTAAATAGGGCACCGTCAAAGTCCGTTGAGACGACACCGTATGGATTATGGTTTGGGAAGAAACCTAAGCCGTCGTTTCTAAAAGTTTGGGGATGCGATGCTTATGTGAATAAACTTCAACCTGAGAAGCTCGAACCCAAAGCGGAAAAGTGCGTCTTCATAGGATATCCCAAAGAGACTATTGGGTATACCTTCTACCTTAGATCTGAAGGCAAAGTCTTTGTTGCCAAGAATGGATCCTTTCTTGAGAAAGAGTTTCTCTCGAAAGAAGTAAGCGGGAGGAAAATAGAACTTGATGAGGTAATTGTACCTCCACTCGAACCGAAGACACTACTGGAATCAGAAGATTTGCCGTCTGCCACCTCTTTGTCGTCTACTAGCGGATGACAAAGAGTGGCTTTGCCATGAGCTAGCAGAAAGCAGACGGCAATGAGGTGGCAGACGACAAAGGGTGGCTTTGCCATCAGCCACTTCTTTGCCGTCTGCCAGCGGACGGCAAAGGAGGTTTGCCGTCCGCTAGCAGACGACAAAGAGGGAGGGGGCCCACTGAGGACCCAGCCCGCAACTTGACCTAATGCCTCCCTCCTTTGTCATTCGCTAGCGGACGGCAAAGAGGGGGGTTAACTAACGGCTAACGCCCCCGGCCCCGCCTCTCTCTCTCTCTCTTTCTCTCCCTCTCTCCTCCCCGTCGCCCCACGACCCTGCCGCCCGTGCCCATCGCCCCCGCCGCCCCCGCCGCCTCGTCGCCCCCGCCGCCGTGCGCCCGGGCCCGCCTGCGCCCCGCCGCGTCGCCACCACCGCCCATCGCCCTCTTCCACCACCCGCGCCCACCGCCCCCCACCCCCATCGCCGCGTCGCCCCCGCCGCCGCGCGCCCGGGCCCCCCTGCGCCCCCTCGCGTCGCCACCGCCGCCCACGCCCACCACCTCGCCGCCCGCGCCCACCGCCCCACCACCCCGCCCCTCTCTCCCTCCTTGGCGCTCTCGACACCCCACCGCCACCACCCCCTCCGCGCCACCCGCCGCCCCCGCCGCCCCACTGCCGGCGTCGGCCTCCTCCACCTCCACCAATGCCGACCTCCACCTCCCCCACTCCGTTGAGCCCCCTCCTCCTCTCTATTTTTTCATTATAGTTAGTAATTTTGTTAGAAATTAGTAATTTAGTTAGATTAGTAATTTAGTTAGTAATTAGTAATTTAGTTAGATTAAACTAGATTTTAGGAATTAGGTTAATTAGTTAAATTAGTTAGGTTTACTATTAGTTAAATTTAGTTAGGTTAGTTAGGTCTAGCATTAGTTAAATTTTAGGTTTACTATTAGTTAAATTTAGTTAGGTTAGTTAGGTGAAAGAAGTAGAAGATGCATAAAATTTAGTTAGGTTAAAGGACCTCTAATGCAAGAAGAAGAAGAAGAAGAAGAAGATGAGGAGAAGAGGAGAAGAAGAAGAAGAAGAAGGAGAAGGAGAAGGAGAAGAAGAAGAAGAAGAGAAGAGGCCCCGATCCCCGACACCATTAACCCCCAACCTCCGACGCCGCCGACCCTCGACCCCCCATGCCACCGACCCAAAACCCCGATGCCATCGACCCCCGACGCCCCGGACCCCCAACCCCCGACCACCGATGCCATCGCCCCCTGACCCCTGACCACCGACGGCATCGCCCCGACCACTGACACCATCGACCCCCAACCACCGACGCTATTGACCTCCCACCGACCCCCGACTCCCAACACCACCGGCCCCCAACCGCTAACGCCACTGACCCCTGATGCCACTGTCTCTAGATGCCACTGACCCCCGACCCCCGACACCTATTCTGCCTCCTATTGACCAAAAAGGTGCTCTTCGGCCTTCGTGAGGCCAAGGAGGTCATAGTTTTGTAAATAATGAGCTAGGTCACATATTTTCCTATTTTGTTATAAAAAACATCATATTTTGTGTTGATCAGGTGAATTTCACTATGCAGTTGTTCGACGACCTCCCCATGCATTTGACGAGCTCCCCTGCTGCGTTCGTTGGTGAGCACAAATGACATCTTCTCCCCCGGCACCCTTAATTTTTTTTGCTCTGTTCCGGTCTTCGTGCCGATGAAACTTGCTAGCTATAGGTGTCTTCAATCATCAGTATGCGTGACCACTATGCGTCTCCCGTTCGAAACGGTTACATCTATAAATATGCATTCATTAGCATATTTATAACCGTGATTCTTTCGAATTGTCCAACGTTATCCATGGACTGCCCGAGTATGTGTAGATTGGGTTCGTTTTCCCATATGCTCTGCTCCGAATCCGATACAGAATTTCGTTAGTGCCTCCCTGTTGTTCTCCGGGTACACATCCTCTCTGCTTATTGCGAGACGTGTATCAGGAGAACAGCAGGGAGGTGTTGCCGAAATTATGCGTCAGATCCGGAGCGGAGCATGGGAAACGAACCCAATCTACACATACCCAGGTGGGATTAGGACCTATCTTTACTTACTAGCGTCTAGGTTGCATTGACGTAATGAAACTCACAAACTCTATTAACTGATGAATATGGTTTGCTGAATTATGTATATATTTTGTGTGTGTCCAGTAGCTAGGCAAGATGAGTGATCGTGGGTGGATGTACGCCGGTCACACTAGTCAGAAAGACATGACCCGTGAATGGTTAACAAAAACCAAGGAGTTTGTGAGAGTCGCATTTGCAAATGGACAGAAAACAACCTGGTGACCTTGTGTCGATTGCGACAACTGTAAGAAGAAGTCAGAGTTTGAAATGATCAAACACCTGCAAAAGTGGGGTTTTACGCTTAATTATACGGTCTGGACATTTCATGGTGAGTCTGCCCAACGTGCCAGAGCTGAGGTGGTTCGTCGTCACACCGACGAGCATGGTACCGGGATCGAAGACATGGTGTAAGACTTTGATGATGCTTCGGATTCGGACAATGAGATGGAGGAATCTGCAAAGGCCTTTTATGAAATGTTAGAGTCTTCAAAACGTCCTCTTCATGAGCACACTGAGCTTTGTCAGATGGATGCCATCGCGCAAGTAATGGCTCTAAAGGCTCAGTTCAACCTGGGCAGAGAATGCTACGACGCGATGATGACGATATTTGGACGCTTTCTACCCAAAGGCCATGTATTGCCAGCAAACCTGTACCAGTCGGAAAAAATCCTACGTGCGCTTAAGATGCCCTATAAGATAGATGCCTGTGAGAATGGATGTGCCTTATTTAGGCTTGAGTATGCGGGCTTGAACTATTGCCCCATTTGCATGTTTCCAGGCATGTTTTGGTAGACAACGGTATGGGTGAGAAGAGTCTGACCAAAATCCCCATTAATGTTCTTCGGTATCTGCCAATCATACCAAGACTTCAACATCTTTTCATGGTCGAAGAGACGGCTAGACAGATGATGTGGCATAAATTGGGCAAAAGAACAGAACTAGATGCAGATGGGAATCCGATGTTAGGACACACTTCAGACGCTTTTGCGTGGAAGCACTTCGATGCATTACATAAGGATAAAGCGGCAGATCCAAGGCATCCTCGAGTTGCCATCAGGATGGATGGGTTCAATGTGTATGGTATGACGGTAGCACAATACAGTTGTTGGCATGTATTTGTCATTCCACTCAATCTCCCCCCGGAGAGATTATGAAAAGAAAGATCATTTTCCTGACGTTGATAATTCCAGGGCCCAAATATCCGGGGAAGAATATGAATGTGTACATGCAACCGCTTAAGGATGAATTGCAAGAAGCCTGGGATAATGGGATCAAGACATGTGACACCGCTACAAAAAAGAACTTCAAAATGCATGTGTGGTACATGTACTCGATGCATGACTTGCCGGCGTATGCACTATTCGTTGGCTGGTGTGTGCATGGAAGGTTTGCGTGCCCCACATGCAAGGCAGCTCTTCAGTTCCGTTGGCTGGAGGTGGGTCGCAAGTTTTCTTGCTTCGACATGCATAGACAGTTCCTGGATCCTGACCATAAGTTTAGAAAAGACAAGAAGAATTTCATCAAAGGTAGAGTTGTCAAAAACACTGCACCACCTGCGTTGACAGGCCAACAGATCCTGGATCAAATAAACGCTCTCGAGTCGGATCCAGATCGTCTAGGGTATTTCAAAGGGTATAATACGGAACATGCCTGGACTCACAAGATATGTTTGTGAGATCCGCCTTACTTTAAAGACCTCCTTTGCCCACACAACATCGACGTGATGGACACTGAAAAGAATATCTTGTGAGTACGAAGTGAGGTGCTAGAGGTTTGGAAGGCTACTGCGCCTTCCTCGCCGCCACCCCCAGCTGATTCTCCCGACCACAGGAGTGCTCCATCTCAGGTGGACCAGTCTCGAACTCCGGTCTACGAGCCTCGGGTCACCGAGCATTCGTCCCAGGAAACTCGGGTCCCAAAGTCTTCGTCCCAGGAGACTCGGGTCCCAGAGTCTTCGTCCCATGTGACTCCGGAGGCTAGTGGCCATGCTGATGGTGGCGAGGATAACCTGTCTGAGGACACCTATAGCGAGGGCGAGCTGGTTGAGGAGGGCAAGAAGGTCTACCAGTGTGGTTGTACAAAGCTGCCGCCCGTGCCGACGACCCGCGAGCACAGGTGGTTGATTGCGTCTAATGCAGAGAAGTAAGTGCATTTACTCTTTTTTAACCTTTTGCCATCATGTTTCTTCAAATTAATATCTAATGTGTTGGCCTTGTCCTACTGCAGGGGTTGGAAATACGAGTGTAGTGTCCGCAGGCCCAACCAGGTCCTTGGTGTGCTTCTCCGGCACCACTTCCCGTGGAAGGCCCAGTTTACCGATGAGGGTGAGTCTCCACAGGTAGCACTGACCTGGGAGTTGTACAAGCCTACCCTGGCCCCGCCGAAGGAGATGGTCGACGGTGTCTTGTGCGAGACGATGGCTGACATTGTGATCCGTCGCTTTTGGGTAATTTCTCCTTTATAGAATTAAAAATCAACAACACCTAGTGATTGTTCTAATCAGTGTTGTCTTGTTTGATTGCAGACCTTCTACGGGTGTCTTGAGGACGACGAGGCGAAAGCGGCTGTTGTTCTCGAAGCCGAGTGCAAGCGCCTACTTCAGAACTTATGGCACAAGGCTCGGTTACAGGCTATTCGAGACTACTACGCCTTGAGTAACATTAAGAGGGCCAAGAAGAAGTGCCACAAAAATTATCTGAGTAAGGAGAAGTTAATGAAGGTAATTATCTATTCTTAAGGCCTTATACTTAGTTTCTTTGATTTGATTCGTAGGCATAGCGCTGAAATTTCTCTTGTCTAACTTAGGTGTCCCCGAGAAGGTGTGCGGATAGGATGGACTGTTGGGAGGCATTGGTGGATGAGTGGTGCTCTCCCGAATGGCTAGCTGAACACAACAAGGCCAAGGATAAGCGTGCCCAAATGAGAGGTGTGCCACACCATCAAGGGAGCTCCAACCTATTTGAGTTTGGGGATAACTGGGTATGTGGTTTGCTTCATGATTCATGCAATTTCATTCTTCATGCTAGCTTGAGCCCTTAACTAATATTTTGTTCCTCTCTTTTAGGCGTGACACAACAAGAAGGAGGTGCCACCTCTGTTCGACCTCTATGCCATGGCCCATACTGCCTCGTACAAGAAGGCCAAGGCATTCTCTAAGGATGACCTCGATCATCCACAGAGCTTCAGCAACATCTCCTCTCACAACAAGCTCGTGAGGTATAGGGATGAGGGGAAGGCGAGGAAAGGGAAGGACTTCAACCTGAGCCAGAGTCCATTTGATCCAGAGCTCGTGATGATATCTGGTGGCGGGAGGCCCCATAGCTCGATAGACATTGGGGATGGACTGATACATTGTCCTAGAACTCTCCCGGAGATCAAGAAGCGCTAGACGAGCTTTGATCTTGAGATGAGGCCTCGTCCACGGCCAATGGAGCTCGCCATTGAGGCTAGGGCCTAGGAGCTTCTGGCGGAGGCAAATAGGCAGGCAGTGCAGAGGGAGAGGGACATGGAGGAGAGGACGGCTGGGCTGTTGGAGGAGGAGAGGAACCGGAACGACGCATCTCACCGGGCCCTATACGAGCTCCTCGTGGTAAGTTTCTCCTGCATATTAGCCAAATCATGCACGTAATGTTCATTTCATCACTAACTAATATGAATGACTCGTGAAAACAAAATGTGCAGACCGTGTGCGAGAACAATGGTCAGACCCCTCCGTCGATGCCCCATATTGCTATAACACCCACAGTGAGTTTCATTTAAATGGTCATTAGTTACTAGTATTCACATTTGAGTTGCATCATGCTAAGGAGACATTGCAAATGATCTTTGTGTTGGAAATATGCCCTAGAGGCAATATATAAAGTGTTTATTATTATATTTCCTTGTTCATGATAATCGTTTATTATCCATGCTATAATTGTAGTGATTGGAAACACATTGCATGTGTGGGTAAATAGACGACATTGTGTCCCTAGTATTGAACTAGCTCGTTGATCAAAGATGGTCAGGGTTTCCTAGCCATTGACATGTGATGTCATTTGATGGCGGGATCACATCATTAGGAGAATTATGTGATGGACAAGACCCAAACTACAAACGTAGCATATGATCGTGTCAGTTTATTGCTACAGTTTTCTGCATGTCAATGTATATGTTCCTATGACCATGAGATCATGCAACTCACGGATATTGGAGGAGTGCCTTGTGTGTATCAAACGTTGCAACGTAACTGGGTGACTATAAAGGTGCTCTACAGGTATCTCTGGTGTCTATTGAGTTGGCATGGATCGAGACTGGGATTTGTTACTCCGTGTGACGGAGAGGTATCTCGGGGACCACTCGGTAATGCAACATCACAACAAGCCTTGCAAGCAATGTGACTAATATGTTAGCCACGGGATCTAGCATTACGGAATGAGTAAAGAGACTTGCCGGTAACGAGGTTGAACTAGGTATGGAGATACCGACGATCGAATCTCGGGCAAGTAACATACCGAAGAACAAAGGGAACGTTATACGGGATTAACTGAATCCTTGGCATAGAGGTTCGACCGATAAGATCTTCGTAGAATATGTAGGAAGCAATGTGGACGTCTAGGTCCCACCATTGGTTATTGGCCGAAGAGGTGTCTCGGTCATGTCTACATAGTTCTCGAACCCGCAGGGTCTGCACACTTAAGGTTCGGTGACGTTTCGGTAGTGTAGAGTTATGTATGGTGGTGACCAAAGGTTGTTCGGAGTCCTGGATGAGATCCCGGATGTCCCGAGGAGCTCCATAATGTTCCGGAGGTAAAGATTCATATATAGGAAGTCCCAGTTTGGTCGTCGGAAAAGTTTCGGGCTCATCGGTAGTGTACCGGGAGTGCCGGTAGTGTACCGGGAGTGCCGGTAGTGTACCGGGGGACCTCCGGAAGGGGTATTTCGATCCCAAGAGGTCCATGGGCTGTGGGATAGTATTAACCAGCCCTTAGTGGGCTGGGAAAACAGCCACAAAGGCCCATGGCGCAGGGAGAGGGAGTCCTAAAGGAAAAAGGAAAAAATCAGCCAATAGGAAGCAATCCTACTCCAACTAGGATTGGAGTAGGAGTAGGATTGCTCCCCCCTTGGCCGGCCGAATCCCCTAGGGGGACTTGGTGCGCCAGACCCCCTCCTCTCCCTCCCTCCTATATATACTAGTGGATTGGGTGGCTTTTGGACACAACTTACGCCCACGTGCTACCCGTTTCACCGGTGCTCCTCTAGATCGGATTTCTACAGCGCTTAGGCGAAGCCCTGCCGAAATTGCTCCACCACCACCATCACCGGAGCGCCATCATGCTGCCGGTGAACTCTCTCTCCTCTCCACCTCCTCTTGATGGATCAAGACGGTGGAGATCGTCATCAAGCTGCACGTGTGCTGAACGCGGAGGTGCCGTCCGTTCGGTACTAGATCGGAAGGATAGTGATCAAGGCCACGAGACATTCGTGATTGGATTGCGGGACGGATCATGACGAGATCGTGGGACGGTTCATGATTGGATCGCGGGACGGTTCGTGATTAGTTCGCGGGACGATTCGTGATTGTATCGCGGGACGCTCGGCGATTTGAATCGCGAAGAAGTTTGACTACACCAACCGCGTTTCTTAATGCTTCCCGCTTAGCGATCTACAAGGGTACGTAGATCCACTCTCCCTCTCGTAGATGCTCATCACCATGGATAGGTTTGCGTGTGCGTAGGAATTTTTTTGTTTCCCATGCGACGTTCCCCAACAGTGGTATCATGAGCTAGGTTGATGGTTCGATGAGATCTCGAGTAGAACACAAAAGGTTTGTGGGCATTGATGCTTAGATTACTTCCTCCCTTGGTCAGATTTTGGTTCAGCAGGATTGTGAGATAAAATGGCTCAGACCAACATTACTCGTACGCTTACGAGAGACCGGTTCCCTCGACGCAACTTGTTGCTTAAATGGCTTGCAGGCGACAGTTTGTCTCACTTTAGTTGGATCGGATCCGACAAAGGCGGTCCTTGAGAAGGTTGAAAAGCAATCTATGTATCACCGTTGTGGTTTTTGCATAGGTGAGAATCGTTCTTGCTAGATACCCGTAGCAGCCACGTAAAACATGCAACAACAATTAGAGGACGTCTAACTTGTTTTTGCAGGGTATGTTATGATGTGATATGGCCAATTACATGATGTGATATATGTGATGTATGAGATGATCATGTGATGTATAGAATTTCATGACTTGCATGTCGATGAGTACGGCAACCGGCAGGAGCCATAGGGTTGTCTTTAATTATTGTATGGTCTGCGTGTCAATCATTAAGCGCTATGTAATGCTTTACTTTATCACTAAACGGTAGCAATAGTAGTAGAAGCATGCATGGAGTGACAACCTCGACGGCGACACGTTGATGGAGATCAAGATGATGGAGATCATGGTGTCGTGCCGGTGACGATGAAGATCATGCCGGTGCTTTCAAGATGGAGATCTAAAGCACAAGTTCATGGCCATATCATGTCACTTATGAATTGCATGTGATGTTAATCCTTTTATGCACCTTGTTTTGCTTAGTACGACGGTAGCATTATAAGGTGATCCCTCACTTAAATTTCAAGATAAAATTGTGTTCTCCCCGTGTGTGCACCGTTGCGAAAGTTCGTCCTGTTGAGACACCACGTGATGATCGGGTGCGATAGACTCTACGTTCACACACAACGGGTGCAAGCCAGATTTGCACGCGCAGAACACTCGGGTTAAACTTGACGAGCCTAGCATGTATAGACATGGCCTCGGAACATAAGAGACCGAAAGGTCGAGCATGAATCATATAGTAGATATGATCAACATAATGATGTTCACCAATGAAGCCACTTAACTCACGTGATGATCGTACTTGAGTTGGTGAATTTGGATCATGTGACACTCAGATGACCTGAGGGATGTCAATTTGAGTGAGAGCTTTAGTAATTTGATTAAACTCATTATCTTGAACAATAGTCTAAGTAACCTTTGCATATTTATGTTGTAGATCAATGGCTCACGAAGTAGCACCCCTGAATTTTAATGCGTTCCTAGAGAAAGCTAAATTGAAAGATGATGGAAGTAACTTTGTTGACTGGGCCCGCAATCTGAGGATTATCCTCACGGCTTCCCAGAAGTCATATGTCCTTGATGCACCGCTTGGTGACCAGCCAGAAGACATGACCTCCGAAGACGTTAAGAACGCTTGGGAGGCTCGTGCTGGAGACTACTCAATACTTCAGTGTGCAATATTGTATGGCTTAGAACCGGGACTTCAAAGACGTTTTGAACGTCATGGAGCATATGAGATGTTCCAGGAGTTGAAGTTTATCTTTCATAAGAATGCCCGGATCGAGAGGTATGAGACCTCCGATAAATTCTATGCTTGCAAGATGGAGGAGAACGGGTCTATTAGTGAGCACATACTCAGAATGTCTGGGTACTCAAACCGTCTAGCTGAGTTGGGAATTACCCTTCCGCCAGAGGCAATCACTGATAGAGTTCTTCAATCGCTGCCACCTAGTTACAAGAGCTTTGTGATGAACTATAACATGCACGGGATGAACAAGTCAGTCGCCGAGCTGTTTGCGATGCTGAAAGTCGCTGAGTCTGAAATCCAGAAAGAGCATCAAGTGTTGATGGTCAATAAAACCACTAATTTCAAGAAAAATGGCAAAAGCAAAGGCAAGAAGGGTAAAACAAAGAAGGGTGGAAAAGCAGTTGCTACTCCTACATAGAAGCCTAAGCATGGACCTAAGACAGAAACTGAGTGCTTTCATTACAAAGGAACTGGTCACTGGAAGCGGAACTGCCCCAAGTACCTGGCTGACAAGAAGGCGGCCAACGACAAACAAGGTATATATGATATACATGTTATTGATGTGTACCTTACTAGATCTCGTAGTAGTGCCTGGGTATTTGATATCGGTTCGGTTGCTCACATTTGCAACTCAAAGCAGGAACTACGGAATAAACGAAGGCTGGCAAAGGATGAAGTGACGATGCGCGTGGGAAATGGTTCCAAGGTTGATGTGATCGCCATCCGCACGCTCTCTCTTCTATTACCATCGGGATTTGTGATGAACCTGAATAATTGTTATTTAGTGCCCGCGTTAAGCATGAACATTATATCTGGATCTTGTTTATTGCGAGACGGTTACTCATTTAAGTCAGAGAATAAAGGTTGTTCTATTTATATGAGTAATATCTTTTATGGTCATGCACCCAATATTAGGGGTTTATTCATATTGAATCTTGATAGTGATGACACACATGTTCATAACATTGATGCCAAAAGATGTAGAGTTGTTAATGATAGTACCACTTTCTTGTGGCACAACCGTTTAGGTCATATTGGTGTAAAACGCATGAGGAAGCTCCATGCTGATGGACTTTTGGAGTCACTTGATTTTGAATCACTTAACACATGTGAACCATGCCTGATGGGCAAGATGACTAAAACGCCGTTCTCTGGAACAATGGAACGGGCAAGTGACTTGTCGGAAATCATACATACTGATGTGTGCGGTCCAATGAATGTTGCAACGCGCGGTGGATATCGTTACTTTATCACCTTCACTAATGACTTGAGTAGATATGGGTATATTTACTTGATGAAACACAAGTCTGAAACTTTTGAAAAGTTCAAGCAATTTCAGAGTGAGGTTGAGAATCATCGTAACAAGAAGATTAAATTTCTGCGATCTGATCGAGGAGGTGAATATGTGAGTTATGAGTTTGGCAGTCACTTAAGACAATGTGGAATTGTTTCACAGTTGACACCGCCCGGAACACCACAGCGTAATGGTGTGTCTGAACGTCGCAATCGAACCTTATTAGATATGGTGCGTTCTATGATGTCTCTTGCTGATTTGCCACTATCGTTTTGGGGTTATGCATTAGAGACATCTGCATTCACTTTAAATAGGGCATCATCGAAATCCGTTGAGACGACGCCATATGAACTGTGGTTTGGCCAAAAGCCGTAGTTGTCGTTTCTTAAAGTTTGGGGATGTGATGCTTATGTCAAAAAGCTTCAGCCTGAAAAGCTGGAACCCAAAGCGGAGAAATGCGTCTTCATAGGATACCCGAAAGAGACAGTCGGGTATACCTTCTATCTTAGATCCGAGGGCAAAGTGTTTGTCGCTAAGAACGGAACATTTCTTGAGAAAGAGTTTCTCTCGAAAGAATTGAGTGGGAGAAAAATAGAGCTTGATGAGGTTGTTGAACCTTTACTTTAACCAGAAAGTAGCGCAACGCAGAAAGATGTTTCTGTGGAACCTACGACGGTAGAAGAGGAAGTTGATGATGATGATCATGAAGCTTCGGATCAAGCTACTATTGAACCTCATAGGTCGACAAGGGCGCGTACTACTCCCGAGTGGTATGGCAACCCTGTCTTGGAGGTCAGGTTGTTAGACAACAATGAACCTACGAGCTATGGAGGAGCAGTGATGGGCCCGGATTCCGAGAAATGGTTAGAAGCCATGAAATCCGAGATGGGATCCATGTATGAAAACAAAGTATGGACTTTGGAAGTACTACCTGAGGGGCGAAAGGCCATTCAGAACAAATGGATTTTTAAGAAGAAGACGAACGCAGACGGTAATGTCACCGTCTATAAAGCTCGACTTGTGGCAAAGGGTTTTTCACAAGTTCAAGGAGTTGACTAAAATGAGACTTTCTCACCCGTAGCGATGCTTATGTCTGTCAGAATCATGTTGGCAATAGCTGCTTATTTCGACTATGAAATTTGGCAGATGGATGTAAAAATGGCGTTCCTCAACGGTTTCCTTGAGGAAGAGTTGTATATGATGCAACCCAAAGGTTTTGTCGATCCAGAGAATGCTGACAAAGTTTGCAAACTCCAGCGATCCATTTATGGACTGGTGCAAGCTTCTCGGAGTTGGAATAAGCGTTTTGATGAGGTGATCAAAGCGTTTGGGTTTATACAAGTTTATGGAGAAGCTTGTATTTACAAGAAAGTGAGTGGGAGCTCTATAGCGTTTCTAGTGTTATATGTGGATGACATATTGCTGATTGGAAACGATATAGAAATGCTGAAAAGTGTGAAGGAATATTTGAATAAGAGTTTTTCAATGAAGGACCTAGGAGAAGCTGCTTTCATATTAGGCATTAAGATCTATAGAGATAGATCGAGACGCTTAATAGCACTTTCACAGAGCACATACCTTGATAAAGTTTTGAAGAAGTTCAAAATGGAACAGGCCAAGAAGGGGTTCTTTCCTTCATAAAGAAAAGATGAGCGTCATCCCCTATGCTTCAGCCATAGGCTTTATCATGTATGCAATGTTGTGCACAAGACCCGATGTCAGCCTTGCCATAAGTATGGCTGGAAGGTTTTATAGTGATCCTGGAATGGAGCACTGGCAAGCGGTCAAGAATATCCTTAAGTACCTTAACAGGACTAAGGACATGTTTCTCGTTTATGGAGGTGATGAAGAGCTCGTCATAAAGGGTTACGTCAATGCAAGCTTTGACACTGATCCGGACGATTCTAAATCGCAAACCGGATACGTATTTATTCTTAACGGGGGAGCGGTAAGCTGGTGCAGTTCCAAGCAAAGCGTGGTAGTTGATTCTACGTGCGAAGCGGAGTACATCGCAGCCTCGGAGGTGGCGAAGGAAGGTGTATGGATGAAGCAGTTCATTACAGATCTTGGAGTAGTGCCTAGTGCGCTGAATCCAATAAATCTGTTCTGTGACAACACTAGTGCCATTGCTCTAGCCAAGGAACCAAGGTTTCACAAGAGGACCAGACTCATAAAGCGATCCTTCAACTCCATCCGGTTCTACATCGAGGAGAAGGACATAAATATTAGCAAAGTACACACGGATCTGAATGTGGCAGACCCGTTGACTAAACCTCTTCCAAGGGCTAAACATGATCAACACCAGAACTGTATGGGTGTTCGATTCATTACCATGTAAATCACATAGTGATGTGAACTAGATTATTGACTCTAGTGCAAGTGGGAGACTGTTGGAAATATTCCCTAAAGGCAATATATAAAGTGTTTATTATTATATTTCCTTGTTCATGATAATCGTTTATTATCCATGCTATAATTGTAGTGATTGGAAACACATTGCATGTGTGGGTAAATAGACGACACTGTGTCCCTAGTATGCCTCTAGTGAACTAGCTCGTTGATCAAAGATGGTCAGGGTTTCCTAGCCATTGACATGTGATGTCATTTGATGACGGGATCACATCATTAGGAGAATTATGTAATGGACAAGACCCAAACTACAAACGTAGCATATGATCGTGTCAGTTTATTGCTACTGTTTCCTGCATGTCAATGTATATGTTCCTATGACCATGAGATCATGCAACTCACGGATATTGGAGGAGTGCCTTGTGTGTATCAAACGTCACAACGTAACTGGGTGACTATAAAGGTGCTCTATAGGTATCTCTGATGGTGTCTGTTGAGTTGGCATGGATCGAGACTGGGATTTGTTACTCCATGTGATGGAGAGGTATCTCGGGGCCCACTCGGTAATGCAACATCACAACAAGCCTTGCAAGCAATGTGACTAATATGTTAGCCACAGGATCTTGCATTACGGAACGAGTAAAGAGACTTGCCGGTAACGAGATTGAACTAGGTATGGAGATACCGACGATCGAATCTCGGGCAAGTAACATACCGAAGAACAAAGGGAACGTTATACGGGATTAACTGAATCCTTGACATAGAGGTTCGACCGATAAGATCTTCACAGAATATGTAGGAACCAATGTGGACATCCAGGTCCCGCCATTGGTTATTGGCCGAAGAGCTGTCTTGGTCATGTCTACATAGTTCTCGAACCCGCAGGGTCTGCACACTTAAGGTTCGGTGACGTTTCGGTAGTGTAGAGTTATGTATGGTGGTGACCGAAGGTTGTTCGGAGTCCCGGATGAGATCCTGGACGTCACGAGGAGCTCTGGAATGGTCTGGAGGTAAAGATTCATATATAGGAAGTCCCAGTTTGGTCGCCGGAAAAGTTTCGGGCTCATCGGTAGTGTACCGGGAGTGCCGGTAGTGTACCGGGGGACCTCCGGGAGGGGTATTTCGACCCCAAGAGGTCCATGGGCTGTGGGAGAGTATTAACCAGCCCTTAGTGGGCTGGGAACACAGCCACAAAGGCCCATGGCGTAGGGAGAGGGAGTCCTAAAGGAAAAATGGAAAAATCAGCCAATAGGAAGCAATCCTACTCCAACTAGGATTGGAGTAGGAGTAGGATTGCTCCCCCCTTGGCCGGCCGAATCCCCTAGGGGGACTTGGTGCGCCATCCCCCCTCCTATCCCTCCCTCCTATATATACTAGTGGATTGGGTGGCTTTTGGACACAACTTACGCCCACGTGCTACCCGTTTCACCGGTGCTCCTCTAGATCGGATTTCTGCAGCGCTTAGGCGAAGCCCTGCCGGAATTGCTCCACCACCACCATCACCGGAGCACCGTAATGCTGCCGGTGAAATCTCTCTCCTCTCCACCTCCTCTTGCTGGATCAATACGGTGGACATCGTCATCAAGGTGCACGTGTGCTGAACGCGGAGGTGCCGTCCGTTCGGTACTAGATCGGAAGGATCGTGATCAAGGCCACGAGACATTCGTGATTGGATCGCGAGACGGATCGTGATGAGATCGCGGGACGGTTCGTGATTGGATCGCGGGACGGTTCGTGATTAGTTCGCGGGACGGTTCGTGATTGGATCGCGGGACGCTCGGCGATTTGAATCGCGAAGAAGTTCGACTACACCAACCGTGTTTCTTAACGCTTCCCGCTTAGCAATCTACAAGGGTACGTAGATCCACTCTCCCTCTCGTAGATGCTCATCACCGTGGATAGGTTTGCGTGTGCATAGGAATTTTTTTGTTTCCCATGCGACGTTCCCCAACACTTTGGTGTAGCGTGCCTCTCGATAAGCATCGACTGATCCTTCTGCGTCTGCCACAACCCCGACCGGTCCGTCTACGTCTCACCCTAGCGCAAACCCTACCGGTCCTTCACCTCCGTGTGTTGATGGTAAGTTTTCCCAAGTGTTTTCATTAAGAAATGCATACTTAGCTTAAGAAATGACCTACTTAGCTCCAAAATGACCTATACTTAGCTTATTTTCCTCAAAAATGACTTGATATGCTTAGTTAGCTAGAAAATGGTATATTCTACCTAGAATAGCTATAAAATGACCTATACTTAGCATTTTTTCCTCCTAAATGACTTGATATGTTTAGTTAGCTAGAAAATGGCATTACTAACTAGTATAGCTCTATAATGATCTATAGCTAGCTTAGCTAGTTCATTTATGACATAATTAGCTCACTTAGGTACAAAATGGCATAACTACCTAGGATAGCTCAATAATGATCTATAATTAGCTTAGCTAGTTCATTTATGACATAATTAGCTCACTTAGGTAATAAATGGCATAATAACCTTGGTTTAGCTCCAAAATGACCTATACTTAGCTTATTTTTCTCAAAAATGACATAATAACCTCTTACCTCCAAAATGATATATTCTACCTAGGATAGCTATAAAATGACATATACTTAGCATTTTTTCCGCCAAAATGACTTGATATGCTTAGTTAGCTAGAAAATGGCATTACTACCTTGGAGAAGAGGAGAGGAGAGGAGAAAAAGAAAGAGAAGATACATTCTTTTTCTTGTTTTTCTTCTAGCTAGTCTTCTTCTTCTAACTTTCATCTTTCCTACTTTGTAGATTTGCTATAGATGAGGAAGCTTGCATTGATGGAGTGTACTCTTCTACTTCTGCTTCCTTTTTGTTTATGGAAACTTGTTGGAAACTTGTTTTGGATATGTATGTTGGATATGTTGTTCGAAACTTGTATATGTTGGTTATGTTGTTGGAACTTATTGTTGGTATGCTTGTTGGAACTTATTGTTGGTATGCTTGTTGAAACTTATTGTTGGTATGCTTGCTGGAAACTTGTATTGTTGATATGTTGGATATATATGTGATATTCTATCAAATTGAATGATTTTAAGAAAAAAACAAAAAAACAGGGGCTATATAGCCACTTTGCCGTCTGTTGGCGGACGGCAAAGAGCTTTGCCGTCAGCCAACAGACGGCAAAGATGCCACGTGGCAGCTGCCTATGCAATCTAGGGCTGGCCTAGGTGGGTTCTCTGCCGTCAGCTGGCACACGACAAAGACCTTAGTTCTTTGCCGTTTGCCAGCGGACGACAAAGAACCCACCTAGGCCGGCAAAAAAACAGGTGCTTTGCCGTCCGCTGGTAGACGGCAAAGAACTAAGGTCTTTGTCGTCTGCCAGCGGACGGCAAAGCATGCCGTTAAGCCTTAACGGAGCTAAGTTGCCACGTTTGCCGTCCAGGCCCTTGGCCGTCCGCTGGCAGACGACAAAGATGCAAAGGTCTTTGCCGTCCGCCAGCAGACGACAAAGTGCCTTTTACCGTGACTTATTCAGTCGGACGGTTGGCTGTTTGCTGGCGGATGGCAAAGACCTTTGCCGTCCGGGATGCATGCCTTTGCCGTCCGGGATGGCTGACGGCAAAGTGCCTGATTCCTGTAGTGAGAGCAGCGTAACACAGGAAGTTGTTTCTGTGGAGCCTGCACCGGCTGGAGAGGAAGTTAATGATGATGATCATGAAACTTCAGATCAAGTTACTATTGAACGTCGAAGGTCCACTAGGACGCGTTCCGCACCAGAGTGGTATGGCAACCCTGTCCTGGAGATTATGTTGTTGGACAACGGTGAACCTTTGAACTATGAAGAAGCGATGGCGGTCCCGGGTTCCAACAAATGGCTTGAGGCCATGAAATCCGAGATAGGATCCATGTATGAGAACAAAGTGTCTACTTTGGTGGACTTGCCTGATGATAAGCGAGCCATTGAAAATAAATGGATCTTTAAGAAGAATACTGACGCGGATGGTAATGTGACCGTCTATAAGGCTCGGCTTGTCGCTAAGGGTTATCGACAAGTTCAAGGAGTTGACTACGATGAGACTTTCTCACCCGTAGTGATGCTGAAGTCTGTCCGAATCATGTTAGCAATTGTCGCATTTTATGATTACGAGATCTGGCAAATGGACGTCAAAACAACATTCCTTAATAGCTTCCTTAAGGAAGAACTGTATATAATGCAGCTCGAAGGTTTTGTCGATCCTAAAGATGCTAACAAAGTATGCAAGCTCCAGCGGTCCATCTATGGGCTGGTGCAAGCATCTTGGAGTTGGAACATTTAGCTTTAATGAGGTGATTAAAGCGTTTGGGTTTATACAGGTTTATGGAGAACCCTGTATTTACAAGAAAGTGAGTGGGAGCTCAATAGCATTTCTCATATTATATGTGGATGACATATTGTTGATGGGAAATGATATAGAACTTTTGGAAAGTGTAAAGGCCTCCTTGAATAAATGTTTTTCAATGAAGGACCTTGGAGAAGCTGCTTACATATTAGGCATCAAGATCTATCGAGATAGATCGAGATGCGTCATAGGTCTTTCACAAATCACATACCTTGAAAAGATATTGAAGAAGTTCAATATGGATCAGTCCAAGAAGGGATTCTTGCCTGTGTTACAGGGTGTGAGATTGAGTACGACTCAATGCCCGACCACGACAAAGGATAGAGAACAGATGAGTGTCATCCCCTATGCTTCAGCCATAGGCTCCATTATGTATGCCATGCTGTGTACCAGACCTGATGTGAACCTTGCCATAAGTTTGGTAGGGAGGTACAAAGTGATCCCGGAGCGGAACACTGGACAGCGGTCAAGAATATCCTGAAGTGCCTGAAAAGGACAAAGGACATGTTTCTCGTATATGGAGGTGCCGAAGAGCTCGTCGTAAAGTGTTACGTCGATGCTAGCTTTGACACAGATTCGGACGACTCCAAGTTGCAAACCGGATACGTGTATATTTTGAACGGAGGGGCAGTCAGCTGGTGCAGCAGCAAGCAAAGCGTCGTGGCGGCATCTACATGTGAAGCGGAGTACATAGCTGCTTCGGAAGCAGCGAAGGAAGGAGTCTGGATGAAGGAGTTCATCACCGACCTAGGAGTGATTCCCAATGCGTCAGACCCGATGACTCTGTTCTGTGACAACACTGGAGCTATTGCCCTTGCGAAGGAGCCCAGGTTTCACAAGAAGACAAGACACATCAAGCGCCGCTTCAACCCCATCCATGATTACATTCAGGAGGGAGATATAGATATTTGTAAAGTACATACAGATGTGAATGTCGCATATCTGTTGACTAAACCTCTCTCACG
Organism: Hordeum marinum; assembly: GCA_022496015.1. Classification (NCBI taxonomy): domain Eukaryota; kingdom Viridiplantae; phylum Streptophyta; class Magnoliopsida; order Poales; family Poaceae; genus Hordeum; species Hordeum marinum. Next base: position 5,287,522 of record JAAAWK010001151.1, on the reverse strand, counting down.
AGCAAAACATGATCAACACCAGAATGCTATGTGTGTTCCATTCATCACAATGTAACTAGATTATTGACTCTAGTGCAAGTGGGAGATTGTTGGAAATATGCCCTGGAGGCAATAATAAAATGGTTATTATTGTATTTCCTTGTTCATGATAATTGTCTATTGTCAATGGTATAATTGTATTAACCGGAAACTATAATGCATGTGTGAATACATAGACCACAACATGTCCCTAGTGAGCCTCTAGTTGGCTAGCTCGTTGATCAATAGATGGTCACGGTTTCATGACCATGGACATTGGATGTCGTTGATAACGGGATCACATCATTAGGAGAATGATGTGATGGACAAGACCCAATCCTAAGCATAGCACAAGATCGTGTAGTTCGTCTGCTAAAGCTTTTCCAATGTCAAGTATCGTTTCCTTAGACCACGAGATTGTGCAACTCCCAGATAGCGTAGGAATGCTTTGGGTGTGCCAAACATCATAACATAACTGGGTGGCTATAAAGGTGCACTACGGGTATCTCCGAAAGTGTCTGTTGGGTTGGCACGAATAGAGACTGGGATTTGTAACTCCGTATGGCGGAGAGGTATCTCTGGGCCCACTCGGTAAGACATAATCATAATGAGCTCAATGTGACTAAGGAGTTAGCCACGGGATGATGTATTACGGAACAAGTAAAGAGACTTGCCGGTAACGAGGTTGAACACGGTATATGGATACCGACGATCGAATCTCGGGCAAGTATCATACCGGTAGACAAAGGGAATTGTATACGGGATTGATTGAATCCCCGACATCGTGGTTCATCCGATGAGATCCTCGTGGAGCATGTGGGAGCCAACATGGGTATCCAGATCCCACTATTAGTTGTTGACCGGAGAGGTGTCTCGGTCATGTCTACGTGTCTCCCAAACCCGTAGGGTCTACACACTTAAGGTTCGATGACGCTAGGGTTATAGGGAAATAGTGTATGTGGTTACTGAAGATTGTTCAGAGTCCCGGATGAGATCCCGTACGTCACGTGAAGTTCCAGAATGGTCCGGAGACAAAGATTGATATATAGGAAGTGAGGTTTTGGTTACCGGAAATGTTTTCGGCGTCACCGGTAATGTACCGGGACCATCGAAAGGGTTCCGGGGGTCCATCGGGATGGGCCACGGGCCCCGGAGGGTTGCATGGGCCGAAGGTGGAGGGAACCAACCCCTAGGTGGGCTGGTGCGCCCCTCCCACCTGGCCCAAGGTGCAGCAAGGAGAGAGGGGGGCAAACCCTAGCCCGGATGGGCCCTAGGCCCACCCTAGGGCGGCTAGGGCTACCGCATCACCTCTCCCCTCCCTTGGCCGCCGCACCAAGTCCCATCTAGGGCTGTCGCCGACCCCTAGGGTGGAAACCCTAGGGCGCAGCCCTCCCTCCTCCTCGTCCTATATATAGTGGAGCCCTTGGGGCTGTTTGAGACACGACTCTCTCTCCCTCTCGGTGCAGCCCTACTTCTCCTACTCCTCGTTCTCCGTGGTGCTTGGCGAAGCCCTGCCGGAGACCACACTGCTCCACCATCACCATGTTTTCATGCTGCCGGAGCTCTCCCTCAACCTCTCCTTCCTCCTTGCTGGATCAAGGCATAGGAGACGTCACCTGGCTATACGTGTGTTGAACGCGGAGGCGTCGTTGTTTGGAGCTAAGATCGGAGTCCACCGTGATCTAAATCGCTATGAATACGACTCCACCAGCTGCGTTCTTGTAACGCTTCAGCTGAGCGATCTTCAAAGGTATGAAGATGCACTCTTCCCATACTCGTTGCTGGTTTCTCCATAGATAGATCTTGGTGAACACGTAGAAAAAATTGATTTACTACTACGTCTCCCAACAACATCGTCCAGCTGCATATGAAAGAAAACAATGTTAACTTGACAGCATGGTTGCATTGCTAATGAAGAAATGAATGGATAACAAAACAAACCAACTACCTGTCGGTATAAGTAGGCAAGTGTCGCTGAACCCCAGTTCCATTTGCTCTCAGAGATGGTCAACGCCTTTAGCCACATCCATGGAGTGTTCTTGCATGTGGCGTCCGTAGGGCAATGCACAAAGTTTGCTTGAATCCACGTGGGAGCTCCAGCTGCTTTCCTTTGCTTCTTCTTCTTTTCTTGTCCCTCGTCTACATCAGCCCCAGGCTCAGTAGGAACCATACCGATAAGAGCAATCATCTTCTCGCACCACCCATCAGAATCGGTGCTCATACAGAGAGGCCTCCCGTCGATAGGAAGACCGGTGAGAAAAGAGACATCCTGGAGCGTCACGGTCATCTCCTTCTCGCGCATCATGATTACTCATTATTACCATCCCCTTCTCGGCCATCATGTAGGGCTGATGTTGTGTGTCATAGGCATCATCGAGAAGGCAAACCTTCCTTACAAAGTTCAAACAATAAACATATATGAGTTCATCTCAAATATCGGTATACACTAAACATCTCATATGTGTTCATCTAAACATCTCATATGTATTCATCTACAAGAATCTCAACATCTCCTTCTCACACAATGAATAAATGATTTACAATACTCATTTGAAAAATTCTCATATATATCTCCTATGTCATATGTGTTCATCTCAACATCTCATATTTAAAATAAACTCAACATCTCATATATATCTAAAAAACTCAACATCTCATATATAGCTATAAAACTCAACATGTCATAATTATCTACAAAACTAGGCATCTCATATATATCTAAAAAACTAAACAATCTAGGGTTTCACTAACAAGAATCATATATTGTGAACTAATGAACAATACTACACATCCTAAATCACAACACCCAATCTTGGACAAATAAGGACCCAAACCTAGCAAATCAAGGGTTCCACCAAATCTTGGGCAAATCTCTAAAATGGCAACGATTTTATGGAGGAAAAGAAAGGGAACGGAGGAGTTTACCTAGTAGGAGGGATTAGAGATCGATTCCACGGCTGAAATCTTCAGATCTGAGAGGGGTTTGGGAGGGGGGTCGAAGGGGGCACCGTCGCTACGCTCTGGACAAAGAGGAACGACCTGGGAGCGAGAGGGAAGAACTGCCTGGGAAGGGCTGGCCCGATGCGGCTTAAGTCAATGTGAAGCGCTGCACATTATACCGTGCAGCGCCTAGCTCTCAGGCGCTGCACGGCTGGATGTGGGCCCCGCCTGTCCCCAGGCTGCCACGCTGGCCGGAAGTGCGGCGCCTAAGACCATGGCGCTGCTTAGTGCAGTGCAACGCCCGACTGTTAGGCGCCACACAAAACGGTCAGTTTGTAAATTTTTCGAATATATATATATATATATATATATATATATTTGATGTCTAATTTTCCCATAAACATTGTATATATTTTGTACACATCAGTAAAAAAATCATATACATGATTAACATCTTTTCACATATATGATTTGATGTGTGTATGTTTTCATACATATTGCACAATTTTCGTATATACATTAGAAACATATTTCTTCACATGTTTACAATTTTCAGATGTGGATTAGATATACTAAGAATATTTCGAAATACCAGCAAAAGAAAAAGAAAAAGAAAAAATAAGCAAAAAAGAATGGAAGAATGTGAACAAAATGAAAAACAAACTCACCTGCACGTACCTAAGCAAGGCCGAAAACTGGTGCACCTGTGCTTGTGATGCTACCGGTGAACCGGAGGCATTACCATATTTTTAATTGTTTCATAAAATCTGAACCAAATATAGCACATTGGCATAACATCAAGGTATATTGCCACAAAATTTCATAGCAAAATTCAAAATATTGCTCGAGATTCAAAACTGATAAATTTAACATCAATGTGATAATGAACCAAATGTAATGCCCAACTTATGTCATGTACAATTCGTTGTAGAATTTATCATTTTTTAATCTCAGGCTATGTTCGAATTTTGATTTGATTTTAAAAAAAACTTGCATTAATGTTATGTGAATGTGCTGATTTTTTCTAGATTTATTTGAGCATTTGAAAATATGATGAGGAAGTTTGGTGCAATGGTAGCACCACAAGCATCGGTGCACCGGATACTTCCTCAACCTGTGCTTGTGGTGCTACCAGTGCACCGGAGACTTTACCATATTTTTAATTGTTTCAAAAAATCTGAAACAAATATAGCACATTGGCATAACATCAAGGTATGTTGTTAGGAAATTTCGCATCTGAATCCAAAATATTTCCCGAGATACAAAAATAATAAATTTGACATCAATGTGATAATGGGCCAAATCTAAAGCCCAATTATGTCATAAATTCCCTCTGTCACATAATATAAAAGCGTTTTGACACTCCATTAGTGTAAAACGCTTTTATATTATGGAACGAAGGGAGTACTATTAGTGTAGAATTGTTAATTTTCAATCTCAAGTTATGTTCGAATTTTGATTTGAATTTTTTTAAACATACATTGATATTATGTCAATGTGTTAATTTTTCCATATTTATTTGAGCATTTGAGAAGTGATAAGGAAGTTTGGTGCACCGGTAGCATCACAAGCAGGTGAGTGCACGAGATAATTCCTCAACTGAGGCCTGCTACTAATCGCAGGAGGTAGGCCTCCTGGCCCGTGTACGAGCGCTTTGGGTGAGGGCGGGTTTCCAACTCGTTATAAGCAAGGTACGCCCGTTCGTGTTTGCTGCTCACAGCGAGGAATAGCCGAATATGCATGCTCCGTCTGAAGCAACGCCAGCGCATCAACACATTTATTTTTGTAAGTTTCGTAAAATATGTTTTAAATTTACTAAATTTAAAAGATGATGGAACTAATAATGGAATATATCAATATAAATATATGTCCCAAAAAATTGTGTACTTTGAAAAAAACTGTTTGAAATTAAATATTTATACCATATCTAAAAGTACACATGCATACGGGGAAAAACCAATTTATATTTTAAAAAATTCGGTTGTATGTGTTATCAGAATTTCTATTACTTAAAAAAAAATGTAGGTTTCATGTTTCATTTTTTTTCATCATCCCTTCGTCGAATATTCCCCATATGATAATCAAGCACCTTAATTTACTTATCTTCAGAACAAATTTCACTTTAGTTTACTGACCAAACTTTTCATCAAAATATAAGGTAAATCACAGACATAATTTGATAAACATTTATTTACAAAATCACATTAACATGAACAGAGAAATCACAAACTCGCATACTAGAATATTTATATCCCATTGTAATGCATGAGCATTTTCCTATCATATATAAAGATGTGTCTAGAACACATCTAGATGTGACAGAGTTATTGCACGTCTAAATGACTAATCAAGTTTAAAAAAGAAAAGAAAAAATAAAAAAAATACCCACACGAATTTCTATGTAAGATCAATGATATAGGGCTTAGATGTGCAATACTTATCTCACATCTCGATGTGTTTTATCAAAACCGTATATATAAAAACAGTAGTTCACAGAATATATGTTCATACGGATCCACTTCCATGTCCGGGCTAAGGTTCAGTTCCCGACACATTCAATCGCGTACGTATGTGTATGTATCTTGAGCACAAAGGTGGCTACATGATGCCTCTCGCCGTAGCCGTAAGATGGAGACCCTGGTCGATGTAGAGCGTGATCATGGTCCTGTAATTGACGCTGGCGTCCTTGTCGCGCAGCTCGAGCACGAAGAAGCGGAGCAGCACGGCCGCGAAGATCTTCATCTGCCTGTAGGCGAATTCCTTTCCCAAGCAGATCCTTGGACCAGCCTGGAAAGCTGTGAACTTGAAAGGGCTCTCCGGCAGGAACTCGCCGCGCTCGTCGAGCCATCTTTCCGGCCGGAAGGCGACGGCGTCCTCGCCCCACAGCCGCTCCATCCGGCCCATGGCGTAGGGGGCGTAGAACACGATGTCTCCCTTGCCGACCCTGAAGCCGTTGGGCAGAACGTCGTCTGAGAAGCACTCCTTGTTATCCTGAAACACCCCCCAAAAAAACAGATATCATCACTCAGATGTCAGGTCTGCTGTTATAATCTACATGGAAACAATTCGTCGTAGATGGATGGACTCGCCAGCGGGAGCGAAGGGTACAGCCGGAGTGTCTCCGTCAGGGCGGCGTGCAGGTAGGGCATCTTGTTGAGCGCCTCGTCGGTGAGGCTCCGGGAGAAGTCGTCGATGGACGACGTGGCCTCGCCGGCGTCGGCGGCCTCCTTGCTTATCTTCTCCTGGACCTCCGGGTGCTTGCACATCATGTAAAGGAACCAGGCAAGCGCTCCGGCCGTCGTGTCCTTGCCGGCCATGACTATGTTCAATATGATGTCTCTCAGGTACTTGTAATCCACCTTCCCGGTGGTGTCGCTGTTGGTTGCCAGTATGAATCTCGACAGCAGATCATCCTTCGACCCCTGTCAAGTCATCAACGTCAAGGAGAACCTGAGCTTCAGTTTCAAGCGTAACACGGTACTATATATGTACGTGCAACAAGTAACAACAAGTTGATGGATGCAAGTCAGATCACGTTAGATACTTAGATTACATACAGCGTCGTGTGCCTTGTCGCCGGCCGATATCTCCTCCGCCCTGGCACGGATGCGCTTGTAGACGAACTCGTCGACGACCTTGATCCTGTGCCTGAGCGCAGCCTCGGCGCCGACGTTGAGGAACCTCGACACCTTCCAGAACGCATCGACGTAACGGAGCAGGATGAACTCGCTGGCGTCGTCGAACGACGCGGCGAAGCGGCTCCCCTCGTCCGACCCCGACAGCGTGTTGAGGTCCACGCCGAAGGCGATGGTGAAGATGGAGTCCATCGTCGCTTTCATCAGCAAGGCCTGATCCAAGAAACATATGTGCACATATAGGCAGTGTTAGGTCACAGGATGATCTTGGAATTAATCAGAGCCCGCCAGGTTGACCTGGAAGTCCATGGGTTGCTTCGCGGCTGCGTTGCCGGAGACGATATGCGCGAGCTTGGCGGCGTTCCGGTTGAAGACGCCGCCGCTGAAGTCCCGGAGGGCCCTCGTCGAGAAATCGTAGCTGGCGATCTTCCTCTGCTGCTTCCACTTGTCGCCGTCCACCGCAAAGATGCCGTCTCCGAAGAGATCGCTCATCTTGTCGTAGTTAGACACGCCCTTTCATTGTGTTCGTTCATAAACATCACCCGCATATACTCCTGAGCTACTGATCACTCTCTTGATCAAAATCAGTTAAGAGCTTGTATACCTTGCCGTAGTTGGCGAAGTTGGTCCTGAGGATGTGTTCGACCACCGCCGTGTCGGACGTGTAAATCTGCCTCCGTCCTCCCGGCGCCAGCAGCCGGAACGTCGCGTGCTCGCGGAACAGGTCGGTGAAGTAGTCGTGCAGCCGCCGGAGGTGGTACACCTGGTGGAACACCGTTCCGACCAGAGGCGGGTACCGCTGCGCTCCGGCGGCGCCGCGGCCGACAACGTTGGTGGCGAGGTACGAGCAGATCGCTAGCACCGCGAGGCCGGCAGCCACCAGCAAGGCCGGAGAGCACTCTGCCATTCCAGTCGCCATAGGTACTCGATCACTTGCTCGCGTATGTGTTGTGAGCTGAGCTATGAGTGTGACTCGGCCGGCCGGCCGGGGCTTTAACTATTGGTGTCTGTGTGCTATGTTCCATGTCGTGTTAAGCGGCATCAGTTAGCACAGATACGTAAGGATCTTACTAGGTTTTGACCTAGTTAATTGGGCCAAGTCAACTTCACGTCCATTCAGCGGTTGTACAGTACTCCTTCAGTCCGAAAATACTCCCTCCGGTTCTTTTTAGTCTGCATATAAATTTTGTTCGGAGTCAAAGTATCTTTACTTTGACCAAACTTATAGAAAAAATTATTAACATTCACAATGTCAAATCATTGTTGTTAGATTCTTTATGAAATGTAGTTTCATTGTATATATATTTGATATTATAGATATTGATATTTCTTAATATAAATTTGGTCAAATTTTGTAAAGTTTGATTTGAGCGAAATCTAATACACGAAGTAAAAATGACCGGAGGAAGTACTTGTCTAAGTCTAGATACATCCATTTATAGCATAAGTATTTTCAGACGGAGGGAATAGTGGTTAAGTAATAAGTATGATTGTTCACAAAACATAATAAAGGAGTATGATGCAAATACAGACCGCTAAGAACAAGTACAATAGAGTTGAATCAACGCGCTATAAAAAATAAACTGATATATTTTTGATTAGTTGGAAGAAAAAGAAGAGGAAAGAGAAGGTAAGCGGACTCTTGGTTAAGAGTTAGTTCTAACACGTGCTCCTAGTTACTTTGTGAAAATAAAAGATGGGTCATATAATACAAAAGTAACACACTCTTTTAATCAACTATTGTATATGTTGGCTATAAAATGTGTTATAGATGACATGATAATGACTTATAGCCAACAGTTGACTAGACTATTAACCATGCTCTAATTAATTAAGTTGATAGTACTGTTTTTTCCTTCGTTAAATGCAGTCAAGTTGGTAGTACTGTTTTTTCCTTCGTTAAATGCAGTCTATGCGCAATTATGCTGACTCTATGATGAACGCATGGCAACGTCTACCATGATATGTATTCTCGTAGAGGAGTAAAATGCACAACCAGTACAATCTTATCATCATGGGCGAAAACCCAACACTTCACAAAACATGATAGAATGCAACGCACCGAAAAGTTGACATCGGCAAAAAAACGCCAACAGGAAATTCTAATGACTTTGATGACGTCGCTAAATACTGGACCCGCCTGCCTGAAACATGATAGAATGCAACGCATCGAAAAGTTGACATCGGCAAAAAAACGCCAACAGGAAATTCTAATGACTTTGATGACGTCGCTAAATACTGGACCCGCCTGCCTAAGTTGCAAAAATAAACTGCCACACAGATTCTTGGACTTGGTCTTCTTTTTCCATCAATGGCGCTTGGTTGCTCTCTCGTAAGAGTGGTTGGGTATCCCTCAAATGTTAGGATAATGCAATCTAGCAATAAGTAGTCCTCTCGATTATAGAGAATCAAGGTTTATCAAATCAGATGAAGTCCTCCAAGCAAAAAAAAAGGTTAATGGTACTTGCACACATAACACAAAACAAACTTGTTCCCAACACGTTAAAAAGGTTGTCAAGCTTTTTTGTCCTGCTAGTTACAAGATTAGCACGTGATAATGATAATTGATAGATATAAAACGGTACAACGGAGAATAGTAACTGTAAAGAAGATTTCAATAATGGGAATAAACCCAGCGTGTCGATGTTAAAACTGGCGGATCTCGGGTAGGGGGTCCTGAACTGTGAGACTAGGATCGACGGTAACAGGAGACGAACGGGACACGAGTTTACCCAGGTTCGGGCCCTTCAGTGGAGGTAATAACATATGTCCTACTTGATTGTATTGATGATGTAAGGGGTTACAGAGTTGATCTACCTCGAGATCGTATGTCTAACCCTAGATGAGTTGTTCTGTCCGTATACCCTAAAACCCTCCGGCTTATATAGACGCCGAGGAGGCCTAGGATTTACACATGGTCGGTTACATGCCAAAGAGATAAACATGCCTATTTACTACATCAAACATGGAGCGCAAGCCGTGCTCCTCGAAGCTTCCATCCTGGAAACTAGGCCTTCAGATCATCCAGTGTTCAGTAACTAGACCATACAGTCCGACCCATAAACAACAGGTCGGCTATCTGAGGACCCCCTAACCCGGGACTCCCTCAGTAGCCCCCGAACTTGCCTCCAACGCCAAGGGTCTTCAGCTCCAATTGCTTCGCGAACAGAGTCTTCGGCTTGCGAGGTGAGTTCCTTCCCGCCGAACCATAGTTCGGCCTCCGATGATAAGTAGGTTTTCCGCATAGTGCCACGTCCGAATTCTGTGAATTAAATTGGCTTGAAGACCAAGCGTCAGGAAAAAAGGTAATGTTTCCTCATGACCATTCTAACGAAAGGTCACAGCCCTCCACGATCGATAGGCCAGTTACAGGTGCTCGATGCGCGGTTCGAGTCCGTTCCATCCACACGATCTATCAACATGTTGATCGTGTCCCGTTTTATACGGGATATACTTAATCACCGCTCGCAATGGATCGCGCGTCTCGGGAAGTGGAGGGATTCACGGCACAGCAGGGGGAGCCCAAATCGGCAGACCTCATAAAAGGAGAAAGAAAACCCCAAAGGATTTTCACGCTCTCCATTCGACTTCTCCACCTCCTATTCCCTTGCGCCTCTAGAGCACAGATCTAGGTTTCTCCAACCTCGCTCCCGAGCTCAGCAATGGCGGGCTCCAATGGCCAGTGGGAAGCTTCCATGGTCACCAATCAAAACATAATTGACCTCAAGAAGGCCGGTTACCTCCCCACAACATCCCCCATCGCGCGGCGGAGGAGGGCCAAGTGATCCCCATCCCCAAGCCAAGTGGGCAGGTGGTGTTCATCCCCCACTTCATTAGGGGGTTGAGCTTTCCCCTCCACCCCTTCGTCAGGGGATTAATGTTCTTCTACGGCCTCGACTTCCACAACCTCCCGCTGAACTCCTTCATGCACCTCTTAGTCTTCATCCTCGTCTGCGAGGCTTTACTGCACGTCGAGCCGCATTTTGAGCTTTGGCTGTAGGTATTTAACATCAAGCCGAAGTGTGTTAGCGTCAAGCACGCCGACTGCGACGGGGCCGTTATCGGCAAACTCACCCGCGTCGGATGGCCGTCGGGCACCCTCATCAACACCATCAAGGGGTGGAAAAAAGAGTGGTTCTATGTCACCGAACCACAAGAAGGAGGTCACCACCCTGCCGCCGCATTCAGATCTGGTCCCCCGACCTGATTGGCTTCCTGGCTTAAAAAGGGCCTCGCTTGGGGATCGAGCAAGGAGGTGACCGATTAGCAGAAGCGCATCAGTTCCTTGGTTGACGACGACACCATGCTGCTCGATGTGGTCCAGGTGATGCTCCTAAGACGCATCCTCCACTGCCAGCGCCGGGACACTCCCCTATGGGCTTGGAAACTCGAAGCCGAGCCCACAATCTGAAACGTCTTCCGCACTACGCAGTAGAAGGTGTGGAAGGCATTCTTCAAATCAATGAAGAGCTGGCCAGCCAAGGAGGAGGACAAGGGCCTGCACGCCACCAAGCCAGATTCTGAGGTACGATATGTTGGAAATATGCCATAGAGGCAATAATAAAATAGTTATTATTGTATTTCCTTGTTCATGACAATTGTCTATTGTTCATGCTATAATTGTGTTAACCGGAAACCATAATACTGTTGGGGAACGTTGCATGGGAAACAAAAAAATTCCTACGCACACGCAAGATCTATCCATGGTGATGAGAATCTATGAGAGGGAGAGTGGATCTACATACCCTTGTAGATCGCTAAGCGGGAAGCGTTAAGAAACGCGGTTGGTGTATTCGAACGTCTTCGCGATCCAAATCGCCGAGCGTCCCGCGATCCAATCACGATCCGTCCCGTGAACTCATCACGATCCGTCCCGTGAATTCATCACGATCCGTCCCGCGAACTCATCACGATCCGTCCCGCGAACTCATCACGATCTGTCTCGCGATCTTGATCACGGTCCTTCCGATCTAGCACCGAACGGACGGCACCTCCGCGTTCAGCACACGTATGGCTTGATGACGATCTCCGCCGTCTTGATCCAGCAAGAGGGAGCGGAGAGGTAGAAGAGTTCTCCGGCAGTGTGACGGCGCTCCAGCGATGGTGGTGGAGCTATTCTGGTAGGGCTTTGCCTAAGCGCTGCAGAAAACCGATCTAGAGAAGAAACTATGCATTGGAGGAACGGGTAGGACGTGGCTGAAAAAACTAGTGCAAAACCCTAAAATCCACCAGTATATATAGGAGGAGAGGAGGAGAGCCTTGGCGCAAGGGCCAAGGCTCCTATGGTTCGGCCGAACCTACTAGGAGGGGAGGACTCCTCCAATCCTAGTAGGACTAGGATTGCTCCTCTTTTTTTGCCTTTTTCCACCTTTTCCTATTGGGTTTTCTTCTCCTGCCACATGGACCTTGTGTGGGAGTTTCCACCAGCCCACTAAGGGCTGATATTCACTCTCCCACCGCCCATGGAGCCTCTTGGGTCGAAATACCCCTCCCGGAGGCCTCCCGGTACACTCCCAGCACTCCCTGTACACTACCGATGAGCCCAAAACTTTTTCGGCGACCAAAACAGGACTTCCTATATATGAATCTTTACCTCCGAACCATTCCAGAGCTCCTCGTGATGTCCGGGATCTCATCCGAGAATCCGGACAAGGTATAGGGATACCGACGATCAAATCTCGGGCAAGTATCATACCGGTAGACAAAGGGAATTGTATACGGGATTGATTGAATCCCCGACATCGTGGTTCATCCGCTGAGATCATCGTGGATCATGTGGGAGACAACATGGGTATCTAGATCCCGCTGTTTGTTATTGACCGGAGAGGTGTCTCGGTCATGTCTACGTGTCTCCCGAACCCGTAGGGTCTACACACTTAAGGTTCGATGGCGCTAGGGTTATAGAGAAATGGTATATGTGATTACCAAAGGTTGTTTTGAGTCTCGGATAAGATAACGGATGTCACGAGGAGCTCCGGAATGGTCCAGAGGTAAAGATTGATATATAGGAAGTCCAGTTTTGGTCACCGAAAAGTTTTTGGGCTCATCGGTAGTGTGCCAGGAGTGCCGGGAGGGTGTCGGAGGACCCCCGGGAGGGGTGTGACGACCAAAGGACTTCGTGGGCTGTTAGAGGAGGTGTACCAGACCTTATTGGGCTGGCCAAGTCCTTCTGGAAAGGCCCATGCGTCTAGGGATAAAGAGATAAGGCTGACGGAGATTCAAAAGGAAGAGATCCACCTCCCTTGTGGGAGGTGGACTCCTCCCTATCTTCGGCCGAAACTCTCCTCCTTGGAGGAGGGGCCAAGGCAGCCCTCCCTCTCCCTCCTCCTATATATACTTGAGGTTTTGGCTGTTTTGGAACAAGATTTGATCTCTCTCTCCCATGGCGCAGCCCTACCTCTCTTCTTCCTCCTCCGTAGTGCTTAGGCGAAGCCCTGCCCGAATACCTTGCTGCTCCACCACCACCACGCCGTCGTGCTGCTGTTGGAGCTCTTCCCCAACCTCTCCTTCCTCCTTGCTGGATCAAGGCGTAGGAGACGTCACCGGGCTGCACGTGTGTTGAACGCAGAGGCGCCGTTGTTCGGCGCTAAGATCGGAGTCCACCGCGATCTGAATCGCTACGAGTACGACTCCACCAACCGCGTTCTTGTAACGCTTCCGCTTAGCAATCTTCAAAGGTATGAAGATGCAATCTCTCCTCACTCGTTGCTCGTTTCTCCATAGATAGATCTTGGTGACATATAGGAATTTTTTTGATTTACTACTACGTCTCCCAACACGATACACCCTAGCTTGGTCGACCTTATTAGGTAGAAGATGTATAACACTATGTCCAATTTGTTTATGCAGAGATGGCTAAAGAAAGCCATTAACATCAGCAGTCCGGCTCCTCAGCCCGAAGACGAGAGGACCGGTCTGCTAGCCAGGATGCTCGTGGAGAAGCCTTACGAGGCTCCCATGAAGAAGGAGAAGAAGAAGAAACCAGTTCAGGCTGGCCTTCGCATCAAGGACCAGCCCGGTGCTGCATTCGAAGACACCCTCGCATCCTCAAGGCAATTTTCCCCACGCCAAGAAGAGAGCGGCGTCTTCGGATGCCCTGGGGCAGGAAGCTGATACGTCTCCAACGTATCTACTTTTCCAAACTCTTTGCCCTTGTTTTCGACTTTAATTTGCATGATTTGAATGGAACTAACCCGGACTGATGCTGTTTTCAGCAGAATTGCCTTGGTGTTATTTTTGTGTAGAAATAAAAGTTCTCGGATCATCCTGAAAATTTATAGAGAATATTTTTGGAATTAATAAAAAATACTGGCGCAAGAATTAACCATAGGGGGGCAACCTACAGGCCACAAGCCTGCTAGGCGTGACCACCCCCCTGGCCGCGCCGAGCAGGCTTGTGGGGCCCTCGTGGCTCCTCCGACCTCCACTCCAACTCCATATAACCCTATTTGTCGAGAAAAAAACAGAGAGAAGAGTTCGTCGCGTTTTGATATGGAGCCGCCACCATTGCCTGTTCTTCCTCGGGAGACCAGATCTGGAGTCCGTTTTGGACTCCGGAGAGGGGAAATCGACGCCTTCGTCATTACCAACCACCCTTCATCACCAATTCCATGATGCTCCCCACCGTTCGTGAGTAATCTCATCGTAGGCTTGCTGGACGGTGATGGGTTGGATGAGATTTATCATGTAATCGAGTTAGTTTGGTTAGGGTTAGATCCCTAGTATCAACTATGTTCTGAGGTTGATGTTGCAATGACTTTGCTATGCTTAATGCTTGTAACTAGGGCCCGATTGCCATGATTTCAGATCTGAACCTATTATGTTTTCATGCATATATGTGTGTTCTTGATCATATCTTGCAAGTTGTAGACACCTATTACGAGTTATGATCCGCATCCCCCAGGGTGACAATAACTGAGATTCTTTCCGGTGATTGCCGTAGTTTGAGGAGTTCATGTATTCACTAAGTTCTAATGATTTGGTCCGGTTCTCTATTAAAAGGAGGCCTTAATATCCCTTAGTTTCCAATAGGACCCCGCCGCCACGGGAGGGTAGGACAAAAGATGTCATGCAAGTTCTTTTTTATAAGCACGTATGACTACATATGGAATACATGCCTACATTACATTGATGAATTGGAGCTAGTTCTGTGTCACCCTATGTTATAACTGTTGCATGATGAATGCCATTTGACATAATTATCCATCATTGATTCATTGCCTATGAGCTTTTCATATATTGATCTTCACTCAGTTACTTTTTCGTTGCTATTGTTTCAAACACTACAAATTGCTACTATCACTTTGTCACCGTTACTGTTACTACCATATTACTTTGCTACTAAACACTTTGCTGCAGATATTAAGTCTTTCAGGTGTGGTTGAATTGACAACTCAGCTGCAAATACTCGAGAATATTCCCTAGCTCCCCTTATGTCGAATCAATAACTTTGGGTTGAATACTCTACCCTCGAAAACTATTGCGATCCCCTATACTTGTAGGTTATCAGCAGCATCTCCTGCCACGAAGAGGGCGCAGCAAGCGCAGATGATCCTGTTCGCCGACAGCTCGGACTCGATCTCTACATCCGAAGATCTCGAGGAGGTTACATGAAGGAGCCTAAGGGTCAAGCCCCCTCCATCCGGGTTAGGATCCGAAGACCCTCCTTCCTATAACTAGTAAATTCAGAGTTTGCTAACACACAGGTTATTGGTCCTTCAGCCCCCCGCGCGTCATCCCCACCGAGGTGATATCGGATGGGGAGACCCCGCCCGCCGAACTAGCGGAGAGCGGGGATGCCTCGCACCCCACCACTTTAGGCGCTACAAAGGACGCCGTGGAGGTGTCGTCCCAGCCTAGTACAATGGAGGCGGACACAGGGGGCGAGGGAGATATCACCGTGGCCAAGGCTAACGCTTCGGCTACCGCAGACCAGGGTACAATCCTGTTGGGGAACGTTGCATGGGAAACAAAAAATTTCCTACGCACACACAGATCTATCCATGGTGATGAGCACCTACGAGAGGGAGAGTGGATCTACACACCCTTGTAGATCGCTAAGCGGGAAGTGTTAAGAAACGTGGTTCGTGTAGTGGAACGTCTCCGCGATCCAAGTCACTGTGCGTCCCATGATCCAATCACGATCCGTCCCGCGATCCAATCACGATCCGTCCTGCGATCCGATCACGATCCATCCCACGAACTTGATCATGATCCGTCTCACGAACTTGATCACGATCCTTCCGATCTAGCACCGAACGGACGGCACCTCCGCGTTCAGCACACGTACAGCTTGATGACGATCTCCACCGTCTTGATCCAGCAAGAAGGAGTGGAGGTAGGCGCTCCAGCGATGGTGGTGGAGCAATTCCGGCAGGGCTTCGCCTAAGCACTGCAGAAAATAGATTTAGATGAGAAACTATGCACTGGAGGAACGGGTAGCACATGGCTGAAATTCTAGTACGAAACCCTAGAAATCCACCAGTATATATAAGAGGGAAGGAGGAGGAGAGGCAGCCTTGTCCTCCAAGCCTTGGAGGCTTCGGCCGAAGTGGGAGGTGGAGGAGGACTCTCCTCCTCCAATCCTAGTAGGACTAGGATTGCTCCTTTTTGCCTTTTTTCCACCTTTTCCTCTTGGGTTTTTTCCTCCAGACACATGGGCCTTGTGTGGGAGTTTCCACCAGCCCACTAAGGGCTGATATTCACTCTCCCACAGCCCATGAAGCCTCTTGGGTCGAAATACCCCTCCCGGAGGCCTCCTGGTACACTACCGGCACTCCCGGTACACTACCGATGAGCCCAAAACTTTTCCGGTGACCAAAATGGGACTTCCTATATATGAATCTATACCTCCGGACCATTCCGGAGCTCCTCGTGACGTCCGGGATCCCATCCAGGACTCTGAACAAACTTCGGTCACCACCATACATAACTTTATATTATCGAAATGTCACCAAACCTTAAGTGTGCAGACCCTGCGGGTTCGAGAACTATGTAGACTTGACCGAGACACCTCTACGGTCAATAACCAATGGCGGGACCTGGATGTCCACATTGGTTCCTACATATTCTACGAAGATCTTTATCGGTCAAACATCTATGTCAAGGATTCAGTGAATCCCGTATGATGTTCCCTTTGTTCTTCGGTATGTTACTTGCCCGAGATTTGATCGTCGGTATCTCCATACCTAGTTCAACCTCGTTACTGGCAAGTCTCTTCACTCGTTCCGTAATACAAGATCCCGTAACTAACACTTAGTCACATTGCTTGCAAGGCTTATTGTGATGTTGTATTACCGAGTGGGCCCTGAGATACCTCTCCGTCAACTCAACAGACACCCTCGGAGACACCTGTAGAGCACCTTTATAATCACCCATTTACGTTGTGATGTTTGATACACACAAGGTACTCCTTCGATTTCTATGAGTTGCATGATCTCATGGTCATAGGAACATATACTTGACATGCAGAAAACAGTAGCAATAAACTGACACGATCATAAGCTACGTTTGTAGTTTGGGTCTTGTCCATCACATCATTCTCCTAATGATGTGATCCTGTTATCAAATGACATCTCATGTCCATTGCTAGGAAACCTTAACCATCTTTCGATCAACGAGCTAGTCCACTAGTGGTATACTAGGGACATTGTGTTTGTGTATGTATCCACACATGTATCCAAGTTTCCAATTAATACAATTATAGCATGGATAATAAACGATTATCATGAACAAGGAAATACAATAATAAACACTTTATTTATTGCCTCTAGGGCATATTTCCAACAATCTCCCACTTGCACTAGAGTCAATAATCTAGTTCACATCACTATGTGATTTACATTGTAACGAATCGAACACCCATGCAGTTCTGGTGTTGACCATGTTTAGCCCTTGGAAGCGGTTTAGTCAATGGTCTGCAACATTCAGATCCGTGTGCACTTTGCAAATATTTATGTCTTTCTCCATGATGTAATCGCGGATGGGGTTGAAGCGTCGCTTTATGTGTCTGGTCATCTTGTGAAACCTTGGTTCCTTGGCCAGAGCAATGGCACCAGTGTTGTCACAGAACAGGTTTATTGGATTCAGTGCACTAGGCACTACTCCAAGATCTGTCATGAACTGCTTCATCCAGACACCTTCCTTCGCCGCCTCCGAGGCTGCGATGTATTCCGCTTCGCACGTAGAATCAGCTACCACACTTTGCTTGGAACTGCACCAGCTTACCGCTCCCCCGTTAAGAATAAATACGTATCCAGTTTGCGACTTAGAGTCGTCCGGATCAGTGTCAAAGCTTGCATCGACGTAACCCTTTACAACGAGCTCTTCATCGTCTCCATAAACGAGAAACATTTCCTTAGTCCTTTTCAGGTACTTAAGGATATTCTTGACCGCTTGCCAGTGCTCCCTTCCAGGATCACTTTGAAACTCGATCTATCTCTATAGATCTTAATGCCTAATATGAAAGCAGCTTCTCCTAGGTCCTTCATTGAAAAACTCGTGTTCAAATATTCCTTCACACTTTCCAGCATTTTTATATTGTTTCCAATCAGCAATATGCCATCCACATATAATACTAGAAACGCTATAGAGATCCCACTCACTTTCTTGTAAATACAAGCTTCTCCGTAAACTTGTATAAACTCAAACGCTTTGATCACCTCATCAAAGCGCTTATTCCAACTCCGAGATGCTTGCACCAGTCCATAAATGGATCGCTGGAGTTTGCAAACTTTGTCAGCATTCTCTGGATGGACAAAACCTTCGGGTTGCATCATATTCAACTCTTCCTCAAGGAAACCGTTGAGGAACGCTGTTTTGATATCCATCTGCCAAATTTCATAGTCAAAATAAGCAGCTATTGCTAACATGATTCTGACAGACTTAAGCATCGCTACGGGTGAGAAAGTCTCATCATAGTCAACTCCTTGAACTTGTGAAAAACCCTTTGCCACAAGTCGAGCTTTATAGACGGTGACATTACCGTCCGCATCTGTCTTCTTCTTAAAGATCCATTTGTTCTGAATGGCCTTTTGCCCTTCAGGTAATACTTCCAAAGTCCATACTTTGTTTTCATACATGGATCCCATCTCTGATTTCATGGCCTCTAACCATTTCTCGGAATCCGGGCCCATCACTTCTCCTCCATAGCTCGTAGGTTCATTGTTGTCCAACAACATAACCTCCAAGACAAGGTTGCCATACCACTCAGGGGTAGTACGCGGCCTTGTCGACCTACGAGGTTCAATAGCAGCTTGATCTGAAGCTTCATGATCATCATCATTAACTTCCTCTTCTACCGTCGTAGGTTCCACAGAAACATCTTTCTGTGCTGCGCTACTTTCTGGTTGAAGTAAAGGTTCAATAACCTCATCAAGCTCTATTTTCCTCCCACTCAATTCTTTCGAGAGAAACTCTTTCTCAAGAAATGTTCCGTTCTTAGTGGCAAACACTTTGCCTTCGGATCTGAGATAGAAGGTATACCCGACTATCTCTTTCGGGTATCCTATGAAGACACATTTCTCCGCTTTGGGTTCCAGCTTTTCAGGCTGAAGCTTTTGGACATAAGCATCACATCCCCAAATTTAAGAAACGACAACTTTGGCTTCTTGCCAAACCATAGTTCATATGGCATCGTCTCAACGGATTTTGATGGTGCCCTATTTAAAGTGAATGCAGTTGTCTCTAATGCATAACCCCAAAACGATAGTGGCAAATCAGCAAGAGACATCATAGAACGCATCATATCTAATAAGGTTCGATTACGACGTTCGATACACCATTACGCTATGGTGTTCCAGGCGGTGTCAACTGTGAAACAATTCTACATTGTCTTAAGTGACTGCCAAACTCATAACTCAGATATTAACCTCCTCGATCAGATCGTAGGAACTTAATCTTCTTGTTACGATGATTCTCAACTTCACTCTGAAATTGCTTGAACTTTTCAAACGTTTTAGACTTGTGTTTCATCAAATAAATATACCCATATCTACTTAAGTCATCAGTGCAGGTGAGAAAATAACGATATCCACCACGCGCTGTAACATTCATTGGACCGCACACAACAGTATGTATGATTTCCAATAAGTCACTTGCCCGTTCCATTGTTCCAGAGAACGGCATTTTAGTCATCTTGCCTATGAGGCATGGTTCACATGTGTCAAGTGATTCAAAATCAAGTGACTCCAAAAGTCCATCAGCATGGAGCTTCCTCCTGCGTTTTACACCAATATGACCTAAACGGCAGTGCCACAAGAAAGTGGTACTATCATTATCAACTCTACATATTTTGGCATCAATGTTATGAACATGTGTATCATCACTATCAAGATTCAATATGAATAAACCCCTCACATTTGGTGCATAACCATAAAAGATATTACTCATATAAATAGAACAACCTTTATTTTCTGATTTAAATGAGAACCATCTCGCAATAAACAAGATCCAAATATAATGTTCATGCTTAACGCGGGAACTAAATAACAATTATTCAGGTTCATCACTAATCCCGATGGTAATTGGAGAGAGAGCGTTCTGACGGCGATCACATCAACCTTGGAACCATTTCCCATGTGCATCGTCACTTCGTCCTTTGCCAGCCTTCGTTTATTCCGTAGTTCCTGCTTTGAGTTGCAAATGTGAGCAACCGAACCGATATCAAATACCCAGGCACTACTACGAGAGCTAGTAAGGTACACATCAATAACATGTATATCATATATACCTTGTTTGTTGTTGGCCGCCTTCTTGTCAGCCAGGTACTTGGGGCAGTTCCGCTTTCAGTGACCACTTCCCTTGCAATGAAAGCACTCAGTTTCTAGCTTGGGTCCATGCTTGGGCTTCTTTGCAGGAGTAGCAACTGCTTTGCCATCCTTCTTGGTTTTACCCTTCTTGCCCTTGCCTTTGACTTTGCAATTTTTCTTGAAACTAGTGGTTTTATTGACCATCAACACTTGATGTTCTTTCTGGATTTCAGACACAGTGACATTTAGCATCGCAAATAGCTCGGCGACTGACTTGTTCATCCCGTGCATGTTATAGATCATCACAAAGCTCTTGTAACTAGGTGGCAGTGATTGAAGAACTCTGTCAGTGATCGCCTCTGGCGGAAGGGCAATTCCCAACTCCGCTAGAAGAGTTGAATACCCAGACATTCTAAGTATATGTTCACTGATAGACCCGTTCTCCTCCATCTTGCAAGCATAGAAATTATCGGAGGTTTCATACCTCTCGATTCGGGCGTTCTTCTCAAAGATAAACTTCAACTCCTAGAACATCTCATATGCTCCATGACGTTCAAAACGTCTTTGAAGTCACGGTTCTAAGCCATACAATATTGCACACTTAACTATTGAGTAATCACCAGTACGTGCCTCCCAAGCGTTCTTAACGTCTTCGGAGGTCATGTCTTCTGGTTGGTCACCAAGCGGTGCATCAAGGACATATGATTTCTGGGAAGCCGTGAGGATAATCCTCAGATTACGGGCCCAGTCAACAAAGTTACTTCCATAATCTTTTAGTTTAGCTTTCTCTAGGAACGCATTAAAATTCAGGGGTGCTACTACGCGAGCCATTGATCTACAACATAAATATGCAAAGTTCACTTAGACTATTGTTCAAGATAATGAGTTTAGTTTACTAAAGCTCCCACTCAAATTGACATCCCTCAGGTCATCTGAGTGTCACATGATCCAAATCCACCAACTCAAGTCCGATCATCACGTGATTTGAGGTGGCTTCAATTGTGAACATCATTATGTTGATCATATCTACTGTCTGACTCATGTTCGACCTTTCGATCTCTTGTGTTCCGAGGCCATGTCTGTACATGTTAGGCTCGTCAAGTTTGACCCGAGTGTTCTGCGCGTGCAACACTAGCTTGCACCCGTTGTATGTGAAAGTAGAGTCTATCACACCCGATCATCACGTGGTGTCTCAACACGACGAACTTTCGCAACAGTGCACACTCTGGGAGAACACAATTTTATCTTGAAATTTAAGTGAGGGATCACCTTATAATGCTACCGTCGTACTAAGCAAAACAACGTGCATACAAGGATTAACATCACATGCAATTCATAAGTGACATGATATGGCCATGAACTTGTGCTTTAGATCTCCATCTTGAAAGCACCGACATGATCTTCATCGTCACCGGCACGACACCATGATCTCCATCATCTTGATTTCCATCAACGTGTCGCCATCGAGGTTGTCACGCCCTGCATGCTTCTACTACTATTGCTACCGTTTAGCAATAAAGTAAAGCATTACATAGCTTAATGATTGACATGCAGGTCATACAATAATTAAAGACAACCTTATGGCTCCTGCCGGTTGCCGTACTCATTGACATGCAAGTCGTGAAATTCTATACTTCATATGATCATCTCATACATCACATATATCACATCATGTAATTGGCCATATCACATCACAACATACCCTGCAAAAACAAGTTAGACGTCCTCTAATTGTTGTTGCATGTTTTACGTGGCTGCTACGGGTTTCTAGCAAGAACGATTCTCAAGTACGCATAAACCACAACGGTGATACATAATTTGCTTTTCAACCTTCTAAAGGACCGCCTTTGTCGAATCCGATCCAACTAAAGTGAGAGAAACTGCCACCCGCAAACCATCTAGGCAACAAGTTGCATCGAGGGAACCGGTCTCTCGTAAGCGTACGAGTAATGTTGGTCCGGGCCGCTTCATCTCACAATACCACTGAACCAAAATCCGACCAAGGGACGAAGCAATCTAAGCATCAACGCCCACAAACCTTTTGTGCTCTACTCGAGATCTCATCAACACAAAGACCTAGCTCATGATGCCACTGTTGGGGAACGTTGCATGGGAAACAAAAAATTCCTACGCACACGCAGATCTATCCATGGTGATGAGCACCTACGAGAGGGAGAGTGGATCTACATACCCTTGTAGATCGCTAAGCGGAAAGCGTTAAGAAACGCGGTTGGTGTAGTCAAACGTCTTCGCGATAAAAATCGCCGTGCGTCCCGCGATCCAATCACGATCCGTCCCACGATCCAATCACGATCTGTCCCGCGATCCGATCACGATCCGTCCAACGAACTTGATCACGATCCGTCTCACGAACTTGATTACGATCCTTCCGATCTAGCACCGAACGGACGACACCTCCGCGTTCAGCACACGTACAGCTTGATGACGATCTCCACAGTCTTGATCCAGCAAGAAGGAGTGGAGAGGAATAAGAGTTCTCTGGCAGCCCGACGGCGCTCCGGCGATGGTGGTGGAGCAATTCCGGCAGGGCTTCGCCTAAGCACTGCAGAAAACCGATCTAGAGGAGAAACTATGCACTGGAGGAACGGGTAGCACGTGGCTGAAATTCTAGTGCAAAACCTAGAAATCCACCAGTATATATAGGAGGGAAGGAGGAGGAGAGGCAGCGTTAGCCTACAAGCCTTGGAGGCTTCGTCCGAAGTGGGAGGTGGAGGAGGACTCTCCTCCTCCAATCCTAGTAGGACTAGGATTGCTCCTTGCCTTTTTTTTCCACATTTTCCTATTGAGTGTTTTCCTCCAGCCACATGGGCCTTGTGTGGGAGTTTCCACCAGCCCACTAAGGGCTGATATGCACTCTCCCACAGCCCATGAAGCCTCTTGGGTCGAAATAACCCTCCCGGGGGCCTCCCGGTACACTACCGGCACTCCCGGTACACTACCGATGAACCCGAAAATTTTCCGGCGACCAAAACAGGACTTCCTATATATGAATCTTTACCTCCGGACCATTTCGGAGCTCCTCTTGACGTCCGGGATCTCATCCGGGACTCCGAAACGTCAAGGATTCAATGTGCAGACCCTGTAGTGTGCAGACCCTGTAGGTTCGAGAACTATTTAGACATGACCAAGACACCTCTACGGTCAATAACCAATGGCGGGACCTAGATGTCCACATTGGTTCCTACATATTCTACGAAGATCGTTATCGGTCGAACCTCTATGTCAAGGATTCAGTTAATCCCGTATGATGTTTTCTTTGTTCTTCGGTATGTTACTTGCCCAAGATTCGATCGTCGGTATCTCCATACCTAGTTCAACCTCGTTACTGGCAAGTCTCTTTACTCGTTCCGTAATACAAGATCCCGTAACTAACACTTAGTCACATTGCTTGCAAGGCTTATTGTGATGTTGTATTACCGAGTGGGCCCTGAGATACCTCTCTGTCACACGGAGTAACAAATCCCAGTCTTGATCCATGCCAACTCAACAGACACCCTCGGAGACACCTGTAGAGCACCTTTATAGTCACCCAGTTATGTTGCGACATTTGATACACACAAGGTACTCCTCCGATATCTGTGAGTTGCATGATCTCATGGTCATAGGAACATATACTTGACATGCAGAAAACAGTAGCAATAAACAGACACGATCATAAGCTACGTTTGTAGTTTGGGTCTTGTCCATCACATCATTCTCCTAATGATGTGATCCCGTTATCAAATGACATCTCATGTCCATGGCTAGGAAACCTTAACCATCTTTCGATCAACGAGCTAGTTCACTAGAGGTATACTAGGGAAATTGTGTTTGTCTATGTATCCACACACGTATCCATGTTTCCAATTAATACAATTATAGCATGGATAATAAACGATTATCATGAACAAGGAAATACAATAATAAACACTTTATTTATTGCCTCTAGGGCATATTTCCAACAGTGACGTCTCCTACGCCTTGATCCAGCAAGGAGGAAGGAGAGGTTGAGGGAGAGCTCCGGCAGCACGACGTCGTGGTGACGGTGGAGCTGCGTGCTACTCCGGCACAGCTTCGCTAAGCACTACGGAGGACGAGGAGAGGGAGGAGTAGGGCTGGGCCGTGGGAGAGAGAACTCATGTGTCTGGCAGCCCTAAAATCCTCCACTATATATAGGAGGAGGAGGAGGGGGGCGCATCCCGAGGGTTCCCACCCTAGGAGCTGCGGCCGGCCCTAGATGCCATCTGGCCGGCGGCCAGAGAGAGGGAGAGGGGGAGGGCGCAGCCCTAGTCGACCTTAGGCCCATCGGGGTCTAGGGTTTCCCCTCCCTCCCACCTTCCTGCGCCTTGGGCCAGGGTGGAGGGCGCACCAGCCCACTATGGGGCTAGTCCCTTCCACTCTCGGCTCACGCAGCCCTCTGGGACTGGTGGCCCCACTTGGTGGACCCCCGAAGCCCTTCCGGTGGTCCCGGTACGTTACCGGTAATTCCCGAAACAGTTTCGGTGGCCAAATCCTCACTTCCTATATATCATTCTTTACCTTCGGACCATTCCAGAACTCTTCATGATGTCCGGGATCTCATCCGGGACTCTAAACTACCTTCGGTAACCATGCACACTATTTCCCTATAACCCTAGCGTCATCGAACCTTAAGTGTGTAGACCCTACGGGTTCGGGAGACACGTAGACATGACCGAGACACCTCTCTGGTCAATAACCAACAGTGGGATCTGGATACCCATGTTGGCTCCCACATGCTCCACGATGATCTCATCGGATGAACCACGATGTCGGGGGTTCAATCAATCCCGTATACAATTCCCTTTGTCTATCGGTATGATACTTGCCCAAGATTCGATCGTCGGTATCCCTATACCTTGTTCAATCTCTTTACTGGCAAGTCTCTTTACTCATTCCGTAATACATCATCCCGTGGCTAACTCCTTAGCCACATTGAGCTCATTATGATGATGTCTTACCGAGTGGGCCCAGAGATACCTCTCCGTTATACAAAGTGACAAATCCTAGTCTCGATTCGTGCCAACCCAACAGACACTTTCGGAGATACCCGTAGTGCACCTTTATAGCCAACCAGTTATGTTGTGACGTTTGGCACACCCAAAGCATTCCTACGGTATCCGGGAGTTGCACAATCTCATGGTCTAAGTAAACGATACTTGACATTGGAAAAGCTTTAGCAGACGAACTACACGATCTTGTGCTATGCTTAGGATTGGGTCTTGTCCATCACATCATTCTCCTAATGATGTGATCCTGTTATCAATGACATCCAATGTCCGTGATCATGAAACCGTGACCATCTATTGATCAACAAGCTAGCCAACTAGTGGCTCACTAGGGACATGTTGTGGTCTATGTATTCAATCATGTATTACGGTTTCCGGTTAACACAATTATAGCATGAACAATAGACAATTATCATGAACAAGGAAATACAATAATAACCATTTTATTATTGCCTCTAGGGCATATTTCAGACAGTCTCCCACTTGCACTAGAGTCAGTAATCTAGTTACATTGTGATGAATCGACCAACCATAGCATTCTGGTGTCGATCATGTTTTGCTCGTGAGAGAGGTTTAGTCAACGGATCTGCGACATTCAGATCCGTATGTACTTTACAAATATCTATATCTCCCTCCTGAATGTACTCACGGATGGAGTTGAAGCAGCGCTTGATGTGTCTTGTCTTCTTGTGAAACCTGGGCTCCTTCACAAGGGCAATAGCTCCAGTATTATCACAAAATAGAGTCATCAGGCCCGATGCATTGGGAATCACTCCTAGGTCGGTGATGAACTCCTTCATCTAGACTCCTTCCTTTGTTGCTTCCAAAGCAGCTATGTACTCCGCTTCACATGTAGATGCCGCCACGACGCTTTGTTTGCTGCTGCACCTGCTGACTACCCCTCCGTTCAAAATATACACGTATCCGGTTTGCGACTTGGAGTCATCCAGAACTGTGTCGAAGCTAGCATCGATATAACCCTTTACGACGAGCTCTTCGGCACCTCCATATACGAGAAACATGTCCTTTGTCCTTTTTAGGTACTTTAGGAAATTCTTGACCGCTGTCCAATGTTCCCCTCCGAGATCACTTTGGTACCTCCCTACCAAACTTATGGCAAGGTTCACATCAGGTCTGGTACACAGCATGTCATACATAATAGAGCCTATGGCTAAAGCATAGGGGAAGAACCTCATCTCTTCTCTATCCTTTGCCGTGGTCGGGCATTGAGTCGTACTCAATCTCACACCCTGTAACACACGCAAGAACCCCTTCTTAGACTGATCCATATTGAACTTCTTCAATATCTTTTCAAGGTATGTGCATTGTGAAAGACCTATGAGGCATCTCGATCTATCTCTATAGATCTTGATGCTTAATATGTAAGCAGCTTCTCCAAGGTCCTTCATTGAAAAACATTTATTCAATTAGGCCTTTATACTTTCCAAAAGTTCTATATCATTTCCCATTATCAGTATGCCATCCACATATAATATGAGAAATGCTACAGAGCTCCCACTCACTTTCTTGTAAATACAGGGTTCTCCATAAACCTGTACAAATCCAAACGCTTTAATCACCTCATTAAAGCGAATGTTCCAACTCTGAGATGCTTGCACTAGCCCATAGATGGAGCGTTGGAGCTTGCATACTTTGTTAGCATCTTTAGGATCGACAAAACCTTCCGGCTGCATCATATACAATTCTTCCTTAAGGAAGCCATTAAGGAATGCCGTTTTGACGTCCATCTGCCAGATCTCATAATCATAAAATACGGCAATTGCTAACATGATTCGGACAGACTTCAGCATCACTACGGGTGAGAAAGTCTCATCGTAGTCAACTCCTTGAACTTATCGATAACCCTTAGCGACAAGCCGAGCCTTATTGACGGTCACATTACCATCAGCGTCAGTCTTTTTCTTAAAGATCCATTTATTTTCAATGGCTCGCTTATCATCAGGCAAGTCCACCAAAGTCCACACTTTGTTCTCATACATGGATCCTATCTCGGATTTCATGGCTTCAAGCCATTTGTTGGAATCCGGGCCCGCCATCGCATCGCTTCTTCATAGTTCAAAGGTCACCATTGTCCAACAACATGATCTCCAGGACAGGGTTGCCATACCACTCTGGTGCGGAACGTGTCCTTGTGGACCTCTGACGTTCAATAGTAACTTGATCTAAAGTTTCATGATCATCATCATTAACTTCCTCTCCAGCCGGTGCAGGCTCCACAGAAACAACTTCCTGTGCTGCGCTACTCTTCGGTTCGAGTGGAGGTACAATTATCTCATCAAGTTCTATTTTCCTCCCACTTACTTCTGTCAAGAGAAGCTCTTTCTCGAGAAAGGATCCATTTTTGGCAACAAAGACTTTGCCTTCGGATATGAGGTAGAAGGTATACCCAATAGTCTCTTTAGGATATCCTATGAAGACGCACTTTTCCGCTTTGGGTTCGAGCTTCTTAGGTTGAAGTTTCTTCACATAAGCATCGCATCCCCAAACTTTTAGAAACGATAGCTTAGGTTTCTTCCAAACCATAATTCATATGGTGTCGTCTCAACGGACTTTGACGGTGCCCTATTTAAAGTGAATGCACTAGTCTCTAATGCATATCCCCAAAATGATAGTCGTAAGTCAGTAACAGACATCATAGATCGCACCATATCCAATAGAGTGCGATTACGACATTCAGACACACCATTTCGCTGAGGTGTGCCAAGCGGCGTGAGTTGTGAAACGATTCCACATTTCCTTAGGTGCGTGCCAAACTTGTGACTTAAATATTCTCCGCCACGATCAGATCGTAGGCACTTTATTTTCCTGTGATGTTGATTCTCTACCTCACTCTGAAATTCCTTGAACCTTTCAAAGGTTTCAGGCTTGTGTTTCATTAAGTAGACATACCCATATCTGCTCAAGTCATCGGTGAGGCTGAGAACATAATTGTATCTACTGCGAGCCTTGACGCTCATTGGACCGCATAAATCGGTATGTTTTATTTCCAACAAGTTAGTTGCTCGCTCCATTGTTCCGGAGAATGGAGTCTTGGTCATCTTGCAGATGAGGCATGGTTCGCATGTGTCAAATGATTCAAAATCAAGAGACTCCAAAAGTCCATCAGCATGGAGCTTCTTCATGCGTTTGACACTAATATGACCAAGGCGGCAGTGCCACATGTAAGTGGGACTATCGTTATCAACCTTACACTTTTTGGTACTCATACTATGGACATGTGTAACATCACGTTCGAGATTCATCAAAAATAAACCATTGACCAGTGAGGCATGACCATAAAACATTTCTCTCATAT
Organism: Hordeum marinum; assembly: GCA_022496015.1. Lineage (NCBI taxonomy): Eukaryota > Viridiplantae > Streptophyta > Magnoliopsida > Poales > Poaceae > Hordeum > Hordeum marinum. Next base: position 5,258,838 of record JAAAWK010001151.1, on the reverse strand, counting down.
AAATAGAACAACCATTATTCTTAGATTTAAATGAGTAGCCATCTCGCATCAAGCGAGATCCAGATACAATGTTCATGCTCAAAGCTGGTACTAAATAACAATTATTAAGGTTTAAAACTAAACCCGAAGGTAGATGTAGAGGTAGCGTGCCGACGGCGATCACATCGACCTTGGAACCATTCTCGACGTGCATCGTCACCTCGTCCTTTGCCAGCCTCCGCTTATTCCGCAGCTCGTGCTTGGAGTTACAAATGTGAGCAACTGCACCGATATCAAATACCCCGGAGCTACTACGAGCACTAGTTAGGTACACATCAATAACAAGTATATGACATATACCTTTAACGTTGTCGGCCTTCTTATCCGCTAAGTACTTGGGGCAGTTCCGCTTCCAGTGACCGGTACCCTTTTAATAAAAGCACCCAGTCTCAGGCTTGGGTCCATTCTTATTCTTCTTCCTGGCAACTTGCTTACCGGGCACGGCAACAGCTTTTCCGTCCTTCTTCAAGTTCTTCTTACCCTTGCCTTTCTTGAAACTAGTGGTCTTATTCACCATCAACACTTGATGCTCCTTTTTGATCTCGACCTGCGCTGATTTCAGCATTAAGTACAATTCAGGAATGAACTTCTCCATATCTTGCATGTTGTAGTTCATCACAATGCTCTTGTAGCTAGGTGGGAGCGACTGGAGGATTCTGTCAATGACCGAGTCATCTGGGAGATTAACTCCCAGCTGAGTCAAGCGGTTGTGCAATCCAGACATTTTGAGTATGTGCTCACTCACAGAACTATTCTCCTCCATCTTACAACTAAAGAACTTGTCGGAGACTTCATATCTCTCGACCTGGGCATGAGCTTGGAAAATCAGTTTCAGCTCTTGGAACATATCATATGCTCTGTGTTGCTCAAAACGCTTTTGGAGCCCCGGTTCTAAACTGTAAAGCATGCCGCACTGAACAAGGGAGTAATCATCGCAGCGTGACTGCCAAGCATTCATAACGTCTTGGTCCGTTGGGAAAATGGGTGGGTCACCTAGCAGTGCATCCAAGACATACAATCTTTTGGAAGCTATGAGGATGATCCTCAATCCACAGACCTCGTCCGCATAGTTGCTTCCATCATCTTTCAGCTTGGTTTTCTCTAGGAACGCGTTGAAGTTGAGGGTGACATTAGCGTTGGCCATTGGATCTACAATATAGATTGTAAAGACAATTTTAGACTAAGTTGATGATAATTAAGTTCACATAATCAAATTATTTAATGAACTCCCACTTAGATAGACATCTCCCTAATCATCCAAGTGATACATGATCCATGTCAACTAGCCCGTGTCCGATCATCACGTGAGATGGACTAGTCATCCATGGTGAACATCTCCATGTTGATCGTATCTTCTATACGACTCATGTTCGACCTTTTGGTCTTTCGTGTTCTCAGGCCATGTCTGTACATGCTAGGCTCGTCAAGTCAACCTAAGTGTTTCGCGTGTGTAAATCTGGCTTACACCCGTTGTATGCGAATGTTGGAACCTATCACACCCCATCATCACGTGGTGCTTCGAAACAACGATCTTTAGAAATGGTGCACAGTTAGGGTGAACACCTTACTTGAAATTTTATTGAGAGATCATCTTATTTACTACCGTCGTTCTAAGAAAATAAGATGTAAACATGATAAACATCACATGCAATCAATATAGTGACATGATACGGCCAATATCATCTTGCTCCTTTGATCTCCATCTTTGGGGCACCATGATCATCACTATCACCGGCACGACACCATGATCTCCATCATCGTGTCTTCATGATGTTGTCTCACCAACTATTACTTCTACTACTATGGCTAACATTTAGCAATAAAGTAAAGTAAGTACATGGCGTTTATAATTGACACGCAGGTCATACAATAAAATAAGACAACTCCTATGGCTCCTGCCGGTTGTCATACTCATCGACATGCAAGTTGTGAATCCTATTACAAGAACATCATCAATCTCATACATCACAATGCATCACATCACATCCTTTGGCCATATCACATCACAAGTCACATGCTGCAAAAACAAGTTAGACGTCCTCTAATTTGTAGTTGCAAGTTTTTACGTGGGTGCTATAGGTTTCTAGCAATAACGTTTCTTACCTACGCCAAAACCACAAGTGATATGCCAATTGATGTTTACCCTTCATAAGGACCCTTTTCATCGAATCCAATCCGACTAAGGTGGGGTAGACAGACACCCGCTAGCCACCTTATGCAACAAATGCATGTCAGGCGGTGGAACCGGTCTCACGTAAGCGTACGTGTAAAGTTGGTCCGGTCCGCTTCATCCCACAATACCGCCGGATCAAGATAAGACTAGTAGTTGTAAGCAAATTAACAAGATCGACGCCCACAACTACTTTGTGTTCTACTCGTGCATAGATTCTACGAATAGACCTAGCTTTGATACCACTGTTGGGACACGTAGTAGTAAATCAAAAAATTCCTACGTGTTCACCAAGATCTATCTCTGGAGAAACCAGCAATGAGTGGGAAGAGATTGCATCTTCCTACCTTTGAAGATAGCTAAGCAGAAGCATTACAAGAACGCGGTTGGTGGAGTCGTACTCGTAGCGATTTAGATCGCGGTGGACTCCGATCTCAGCGCCGAACAACGGCGCCTCCGCGTTCAACACACGTGCATCCCGGTGACGTCTCCTATGCCTTGATCCATCAAGGAGGAAGGAGTGGTTGAGGGAGAGCTCCGGCAGCACAACGGCATGGTGACGGTGGAGCTGCGTGGTACTCCAGCAGAGCTTCGCTAAGCACTACGGAGGATGAGGATAGGGAGGAGTAGGGCTGCGCCGTGGGAGAGAGAACTCGTGTGTCTGGCAGCCCTAAAACCCTCCACTATATATAGGAGGAGGAGGGAGGGCGCGGCCCTAGGGTTCCCACCCTAGGAGCTGCGGCCGGCCCTAGATGCCATCTGGTCGGCGGCCAGAGAGAAGGAGAGGGGGAGGGCGTAGCCCTAGTGGGCCTTAGGCCCATCTGGGTCTAGGGTTTCCCCTCCCTCCCACCTTCCTGCGCCATGGGCCAGGGTGGAGGGCACACCAGCCCACTCTGGGGCTGGTCCCTTCCACTCCCGGCCCACGCAGCCCTCTAGGGCCGGTGGCCCCACTTGGTGGACCCCCGAAACCCTTCCGGTGGTCCCGGTACGTTATCGGTAATTCCCGAAACACTTCCGGTGGCCAAATCCTCACTTCCTATGTATCATTATTTACCCCCGGACCATTCCGAAACTCCTCGTGACGTCCAGGATCTCATCCGGGACTCTAAACTACCTTCGGTAACCACGTACACTATTTCCCTATAACCCTAGCGTCATCGAACCTTAAGTGTGTAGACCCTACAGGTTTGGGAGACACATAGACATGATCGAGACAACTCTCGGGTCAATAACCAACAGCGGGATCTGGATACCCATGTTGTATCCCACACGCTCCACGATGATCTCAGCGGGTGAACCACGATGTCGGGGATTCAATCAATCCCGTATACAATTCCTTTTGTCTGTCGGTATGATACTTGCCCGAGATTTGATCGTCGGTATCCCTATACCTTGTTCAATCTCGTTACCGGAAAGTCTCTTTATTCATTTTGTAATACATCATCCCGTGTCTAACTCCTTAGCCACATTGAGCTCATTATTATGATGTCTTACCGAGTGGGCCCAGAGATACCTCTCCGTCATACGGAGTGACAAATCCTAGTCTCGATTCGTGCCAACCCAACAGACATTTTTGGAGATACCCATAGTGCACCTTTATAGCCACCCAGTTACGTTGTGACGTTTGGCACACCCAAAGCATTCCTACGGTATCCGGGAGTTGCACAATCTCGTGGTCTAAGGAAACGATACTTGACATTGGAAAAGCTTTAGCAGACGAACTACACGATCTTGCGCTATGCTTAGGATTGGGTCTTGTCCATCACATCATTCTCCTAATGATGTGGTCCTGTTATCAATGACATCCAATGTCCATGATCATGAAACCGTGACCATCTATTGTTCAACGAGCTAGCCAACTAGAGGCTCACTAGGGACGTGTTGTGGTCTATGTATTCACACATGTATTACGGTTTCCGGTTAACACAATTATAGCATGAACAATAGACAATTATCATGAACAAGGAAATACAATAATAACCATTTTATTATTGCCTCTAGGGCATATTTCCAACACCACCTCCATGGGGTCGGCTCCCTCTACACCAACAATGGTCCACGCGACCGTCACCAAAGAACCTTTGGGTCGATGAAGGGACCCTGATTCCACACCAAGTTGGGCGCCCCGGAAGGTAGCACCTCCCAGTGCCAACCCCGGGGGGGCCAGTCCTAGACATGGCGCCTCTCAAGCAGCTGGTTGCCGCCGAGTCGACGACGAGGATGCTGGCCAGGCGTCGTCGACTCAACGGCTACGCTATGCAACTAAACATTTAAACATCTAAAACAACTAAAACATTAAAAAAACTACACAACTAAAACATAAAACAACTAAATTAACTAAAACAATATGAACACTTCATTAATTAAAACAACTAAAACATAAAAAAACTAAAACAACAAAACATAAAAAACTAAACAATTAAAACATAAGACAACTAAAACAACTCAATTAATTAACTAAAAACATAGAAAAAACTAATTAACTAAACAACTAAAACAACTAAATTAACTAAAACATAAAAAACTAAATTAACTAAAACGCTGATGGGAGCTCAACAGCCGGCCGGGAGGGCTGACGAGGAGAGCGGTGCGATGAAGACGGCGACGGCGTCGGGTCGGGGCGGCGACGGCGACGAGCGGTGACGATGTCGGATCGGGGCGGCGACGGCGCAGGGCAGGGGCGGCGGCGGCTGTAGCACAGGCCAGGGGCGGCGTTGGGCCAGGGGCGATGTCGAGGTGGAGCAGCCTGACGGCATCGACGAGGCAGAGGGCGTCGACGACGAGCTCAGGCAGCCTGGCGGTGTCGATGTGCTCGGCGTCGTCGGGGCAACTGCAGGTGAAATCTACAATTTTTCCTAACTCCCCCTTATATACAGACACCTTTAATCCCGGTTGGTGGCTACAACTGGGAATAAAGGGGGGCATTAGTCCGGGTTAATGCCACCAACTAGGACCAAAAGGCCAATTTCCACATCCTAAAGGGCGGGAAGTAGAGGCCTTTGGTCCCGGTTGGTGGTTCCAACCGGGACTAAAGGGGGGTATTTAGTCCTGGTTGGTGCTATCAATCGGGACTAAAGGCGTGGCATAGCGGTGTCGATTGTTTAGACCCACCTTGCTAGTTGAGGGGCGCCCACACTAGTTTATAAGCCCCGATGCACGTGAGCTGTCAAGCTCCTCTCTAATGCAGGCTATACATGCCTAAACTTTGCCTCTGCCATGTTAGTTCTGTTGGGCCCGCAGGCCTGCGTCCTGGTCCATGTTGAGATGAGTTTCTAGTCGTATGCAGGCCGTGGTTTTCTAGTAGGCAGCATTTTTTTATTTTTATGTTATTTTAGTTTGCTATTAAAGCTTTTTAGTTCTGGTTGGTGCCACCAACCGGGACTAAACGGTTGGCGCAACGGTGTGGTGGGAGTTTAGTCCCACCTCGCCAAGCGAGAGGCACTCACACATATTTATAAGCCCGCCCCTCACTGCGTTGTTAGTTCCTCTCAAAGTGAAAATAGATGCCCTTATACAGGAAATTCGACCTAAATTTAAAATGCTAGTTAGGCACCTAACTAGCACTTTGAATTTAGGTCGAATTTTCCCTATAAGCGCATCTATTTTCACTTTTGCTATTTTTATGTTATTTTTTTGCATATTAAAAGTTCTTAACAAAAAATACTTTATGAATATTCTTTTTGCTATTAAAGTTTTTAACAAAAATAACTTTGATAATTTTAGTTGCATAAATTTTATATGATATTAAGTTAAATAACTTTTATCGGACGAAAAGATGTCTATTACAAAAGGATTTCAATTTTTTAAACATATTTGAACTCAAGAAATTTTCTGCATTCAATATGCACCATTCAAAGCCACATCATCACTTTTCAATCCTTTTCTGATTTCATTTGCTATTTTTCATGCATTTCGTGATTTATTTTGAGCTAAAATGACCCTGAATTGAAAAGCACTGCAAATGAATTCTCAAATGGTTGAAAGTTGGCATGGTATCATCATTTCACCCACATGGCATGTGCTACAAATTTGAGAGGGTTATGACAACAACTCGATGCACTTCGTGTACAAAATGGAAAATCTCTTTCGAAGTATCAGGGTTTCGGACGAAAACACGTGTGTTACAAAAGGATTTCAATTTTTTAAATATATTTCAACTCAATACTTTTTCTACATTCAATATGCACCATTCAAAGCCACATGATCCCTTTTCAACCCTTTTCTAACTTCATTTGCTATTTTTCATGCATTTCATCATTTATTTTGAGCTAAAATGACCCTTAATTGAAAAGCACTGCAAATGAACTCTGAAATGGTTGAGAGTTGGCATGGTACCATCATTTCACCCGCATAGCATGTGCTAGGGTTACGACAAAACCGGATGCACTTCGTGTACAAAATGGACAATCTCTTTCGAAGTATGAGGGTTTCGGATGAGAACACATCTGTTACAAAAGGATAACAATTTTTAAACATATTTGAACTCAAGACTTTTTTTGCATTCAATATGCACCATTCAAAGCCACATCATCCCTTTTCAACCCTTTTCCGACTTCATTTGCTATTTTTTTCATGCATTTAATCGCTTATTTTGAGCTAAAATGACCCTGAAAAAGCACTACAAATGTACTCTGAAATGGTTGAAAGTTGGCATGGTACCATCATTTCACCAACATAGCATGTGCTAAAAAGTTCAGAGGGTTACGGCAAAAACTGGATGTACCAATCTCTTTCGAAGTACCAGGGTTTCGGACGAAAATACATTTGTTACAAAAGGATTTCCTTTTTTAAAACATATTTGAACTCAAGACTGTTTCTGCATTCAATATGCACCATTCAAATCCAGATCATCCCTTTTCAACACTTTTCTGACTTCATTTGCTATTTTTCACGCATTTCATCATTTATTTTGAGCTAAAATGACCCTAAATTGAAAAGCACTGCAAATGAACTCTGAAATGGTTGAAAGTTGGTATGGTACCATCATTTCACCCACACAGCATGTGCTAAAAAGTTGAGAGCGTTACGGGAAAAACTGGATGCACTTCGTGTACAAAATGGACAATCTCTATCGAAGTATCATGGTTTCAGATGAAAACACGTGTGTTACAAAAGGCATTTTATTTCTTGACATGTAACTGCACTGATATTCTAGATCAAAGCCATCATCAGAATATTTTTCTTCACGTCGTCCCTTCCTTATTGCGCCGTAACCATGGATAATCTTAATCGTTCAACAAGGTGCTTGGGTCAGCCTTCACTTTGAAGGGAGGAATTCCATGAAACTTTTCATAATCTGTAGACATGTCTGTCTTGCCTTCCACTCCCACGATGTCTCTTTTCCTTGAAATAACTATGTGGCGCTTTGGCTCATCATATGATGTATTCGCTTCCTTATCGTTTCTTTTTCTCGATTTGGTAGACATGTCCTTCACATAGAGAACTTGCGCCACATCATTGGCTAGGACGAATGGTTCATCTGTGTACCCAAGATTGTTCAGATCCACTGTTGTCATTCTGTACTATGGGTCTACCTGTACCCCGCCTCCTGATAGATTGACCCATTTTCACCGAAACAAAGGGACCTTAAAATCATGTCCATAGTCAAGTTCCCATATGTCCACTATCTAACCATAATATGTGTCATTTCCCTTGTTGGTTGCTCCATCAAAGTGGACACCACTGATTTGGTTGGTGCTCTTTTGATCTTGGGCGATCGTGTTAAATGTATTCCCATTTATCTCGTACCCTTTGTAAGTCAATACAGTCGAAGATGGTCCCCTAGCCAACGAGTACAACTCATCTAAAATAGTGGTGTTACCCATGAGATGTGTTTGCAACCAACTGCCGAAAGTCCTGATGTGTTCGCATGTAATCCAGTCGTCACATAGCTCCTGGTGTTTGAAGCGCAAAACATTCTTGTGTTCATTGACATACGGGGTCACCAAGGCAGAATTCTATAGAACTGTGTAGTGTGCTTGAGACCAAGAATGTTTGTCCCTACATATTATTGAGTCCGGTCCTAGCGTGCCTTTTTCCAGTCAGTCTCCCCTCATACCACGATTGAGGGAAACCAATCGGCTTAAGTTCAGGAAAGAAGTCAACACAAAACCCAATGACCTCCTCTGTTTGAGGGACCGTGGAGATGCTTCCTTCTGGCCTAGCACGGTTACGAACATATTTATTTAAGACTCCCATGAACCTCTCAAAGGGGAACATATTGTGTAGAAATACAAGGCCCAGAATGCCAATCTTGTCGACTAGATGAACTAGGACGTGTGTCATGATATTGAAGAAGGATGGTGGGAACACCAGCTCGAAACTAACAATACATTGCACCAAATCACTCTTTAACCTTGGTAGGATTTCTGGATCGATTACCTTCTGAGAGATTGCATTGAGGAATGCACATAGCTTCACAAATGGCTAATCGAACGTTTTTCAGTAGAAGCCCCCTCAATGCAACCGGAAGCACTTGCATCATAATCACGTGGCAGTCATGGGACTTTAGGTTCTAGAACTTTTTCTCTGCCATATTTATTGTTCCCTTTATATTTGATGAGAAGCCATACGGGACCTTCATACTGAGCAGGCATTCAAAGAATATTTCCTGCTCTTCTTTGGTAAGAGCGTAGCTGGCAGGACCTTCATACTGCTTTGGATGCATGCCGTCTTTTTCGTGCACACATTGCTGGTTCTCCCGTGTCTTCGGTGTATCTTTTGTCTTCCCATACACTCCCAAGAAGCCTAGTAGGTTCACGCAAAGATTCTTCGTCACGTGCATCATGTCGATTGCAGAGCGTACATCTAGGTCTTTCGAATAGGGTAGGTCCCAAAATATAGATTTCTTCTTCCACATGGGTGCGCATCCCTCATCGTCAGTCGGAACAGATAGTCCGCCACAACCCTTTCCAAAGGTTACTTGTAAATCATTGACCATATAAAGTATGTGATCACTAGTACGGAGGGCGGGCTTCTTCCGGTTATCTGCCACATCTTTGAAATGCTTTCCTTTCTTTCGACATTGATGGTTGGTCGGAAGAAATCGACGATGCCCCAGGTACACATTCTTCTTGCATTTGTCCAAATATATACTTTCGGTATCATCTAAACAGTGCGTGCATGCTTGCTATCCCTTGTTTATCTGTCCTGAAAGGTTAATGAGAGCAGGCCAATCGTTGATGGTTACAAACAGCAACACATGCAGGTCAAATTCCTCCTGTTCGTTCTCACCCCACACACGTACACCTTTTCCATTCCATAGCTGTAAAAGTTCATCAACTAATGGCCTTAGGTACACATCAATGTCATTGCCGGGTTGCTTAGGGCCTTGGATGAGCACCTGCATCATAATGAACTTCCGCTTCATGCACAACCAAGGAGGAATGTTATACACACATAGAGTCACATGCCATGTGCTATGCTTGCTGCTCTGCTCCCCAAAAGGATTAACGCCATCTGCACTTAAACCAAACCATACGTTCCTTGGGTCACCTGTAAAGTCCCTCCACTTTCTCTTGATCTTTCTCCACTGCAACCCGTTGGCGGGTGCTCTCAACTTCCCGTCTTTCTTACAGTCTTTTATGTGCCATCACATCAACTCTGCATGCTTTTTGTTTCTGAACAGACATTTCAACCGTGGTATTATAGGAGCATACCACATCACCTTGGCAGGAACCCTCTTCCCAGTGCTCTGGCCATCAACATCACTAGGGTCATCTCGTCTGATCTTATACCGCAATGCACCGCATACCGGGCATGCGTTCAAATCCTCGTATGTACCACGGTAGAGGATGCAGTCATTTGGGCATGCATGTATCTTATGCGCCTCCAATCCTAGAGGGCATAGAACCTTCTTTGCTTCGTACGTACTGCCGAGCAATTCGTTATCCTTTGGAAGCTTCTTCTTCATTATTTTCAGCAGCGAACCAAATCCCTTGTCAGATACACCATTGTCTGCCTTCCATTGCAGCAATTCCAGTGTGGTACCCAGCTTTGTGTTGTCATCTTCGCAATTTGGGTACAAGCCTTTTTTGTGATCCTCTAACATGCGATCGAACTTCAACTTCTCCCTTTCACTTTTGCATTCTCTCTATGCATCAATAATGACCCGGCGAAGATCATCATCGGCCACATAGTTTGGTTCCTCTTGATCTCCAGCTTCCCCCATTGTAGCATCACCGTATTCAGGGGGCGGATAGTTGTCATCATCCTCTTCTTCTTTGTTGTCTTCCATCATAACCCCTCTTTCTCCGTGCTTGTTCCAAACATTATAGCGTGGCATGAAACCCTTCTCAAGAAGGTGGAAGTGAAGGGTTTTAGAGTTGGAGTAATCCTTCGTATTCCCACAGACTGTACATGGACAATGCATAAAACCACTCTGCTTGTTTGCCTAAGCCACTTCAAGAAAACTATGCAGGCCCTTAATGTACTCGAAGGTGCGTCGGTCACCATACATCCATTGCCGGTTCATCTATGTGCATTATATAATTAAGTGTATCAAAAACCATTATAGAACATTATGAATAGAGAAGTGAACAAATTAATAGAAATTCATCATCACATTAAAGCCAAAGTACAGAAGTGACCAAATAAATAAATAAAGTTCATACATAGTTCTCCTTGAACAACATATAGCTCTCTAGAGCATCTAATTAAAACATAAACTGAAACTATGTAAAAAATTAAATGCAACAACAAATGTGATCATAACCGCAACTAAGGTACCGATTGATCCAACGACACAATGATACCAAGCCTCGGTATGAATGGCATATTTTCTAATTTTTCTAATCTTCAAGAACATTGCATCCATCTTGATCTTGTGATCGATGACCACATCGGCAACATGCAACTCCAATTTCATCTTCTCCTCTTCAACTCATTTGAATTTTTATTTGAAGTAATTGTTTTCTTTTCCAACTAAATTTAACTTCTCGACAAGAATTTCTATGTCGGTTGGAATTTACGGTTCACATAACTCCTAGATAAAAAGATCTATGTCATGTTGGTCGGCATAATTGTCATAAACACTAAATGAAACAAATAGTAATAAAATAAATATACCACATCCGAATCATAGGCAGGACGAGGGCCGACGGGGCGGATACCAGAACCATGGCACTATATAATAGCAAACGATAATAAAAGTAAGAAAATTATACAAGTATCTATCTAAATCATACAAGTAAGAATTTTCTTATTATAAAAAGAAGATAAGAACAAGAGGCTCACCATGGCGGTGCCGGCGACGAGATCGGCACGGGCGATCGACAACGGTGAGGAGGGGATGGGATAGGACGGACCGCCAAACCTAGACAAATCTTGAGGAAAATGGAGCTTGGAGGTCGAGCTTGGAGAGGAGAAATCTTACGTGTGTCCTGGCATTTCATCAAACACCTCATGTGCATAGGAGGTGAGAGATAGAGAAACACACACCTCATGTGCACACGTCGACCGACCAAAAACAGAGTGTGAGTAGGCAGGGGCGGGGATATATATAGGCTAATATATTTAGTCCCGGTTGGTGGCTAGAACCAGGATAGAAGGCTGATCTTTGGTCCCGGCTCCAGCCAAGAATAGGGACTAAAGGTGTTGGGCCAGGAGCAAGGCCCATTGGTCCCAGTTCGTGTTTGGAACCGGGATTAAAAGTGTCAGACGAACTGGGGCCAATGGCCCTCGAGGCCCGGCTGGCGCCCTGGCCTCACGAATCGGGACAGATGCACCCTTTGGTCCCAGTTCTTAATTGAACCGGGATTAATGCCCTTATCCTGGCCTCAACCAAAGCCCTGTTTTGTACTAGTGTTAGATCATTCTTAAATTTCTCATGAGTTGTTCGACGAAGAATATGTTGTGCATTTGCACAAACTCCTCAAATAGGTGAATTCTGAGGTAAAGGTTGGATAGGATCACCATGTTCTCAAATCCCAGACCTCCCGCCTCTTCATCACCCCCATCCTTCAAAATCATGTCGTGCACACAAGTTTACTGAGCTAAATTCGAAGATCTCAGGGTAAGGATTCTAAACTAGGTGCCTTGGAACAACGATAACAAAGACATAATGTTTTATGCAGGTTGAGACTCTCCGAAGAGATAATACCCTATATCTTGCTCTCATTGTATTATTATGTTGGGGTGTACACCGTACAAGATGTCTACCACGAGATTTTAATGTGTATTCTACGAGCCTGACCCCTTCGTTTATATAGAACCCAGGGGTCCTAGTCGTCCAAACATGGTTCTCCACGAGTCCGGTGTCTTGTAGTATACTCAAGTCTTCTCGATATTTCTTATAATCATTAAAGGCCGCCCATAGTGGCTGATATGTCCCAGACGTATCTATAATTTATTATTATTTCATGATAATATATTATAAATTTCATACATTTTTATGCCAAATGTTATTTTTCTGGAGTAACCTATTAATCTAGTGTCCAATGTTAGCTGATGTTTTCAGCATATTTTTGACCTTTTAGAAAATTGATACGTACCGAGGTAAAAAAACTGAGGAGTTAATATGATTTTGTTCGCACAACGAAGATTCCAGAAAGCACCAGAGGAGACGAGGGGACTGACAGGGCCTGGAAGTGCCCTGGTCGCGCGCCCATGCCCTAGAGTGCGCCCGATGGTCATGTGGGCCCCACAAACACCTCTTTATGCCCATCCCCTCGCCTATAAATTCCATAATTTCTAGAATCCTCGGTACCAATTTTCTCTGAATTCTTTCCTCCACCGCAATCTTCTATTCCAGGCGATACCAATTTGTTGGCATGTTCTATTAATTTTTCGGAGGGCAAATCCATCATCACAACCTTCTTTATCAACCTTCGTGCCCCCATGACCATGTGTGAGTAGTTCCCTTAGGACTTTAGGGTCCATAACAATCACTAGATGGCTCTCTCTCTCCTTGATCTTCAATATCAAATTCTCATGAGCTTTCTCATATGATCGGGATCAGTTCGATGTAATTAGTGAATGTGTTTGTTGAGATATGATGAATTGTCAGTTTATTATCAAATTATTCATTGAATTCAATTAAATCTTTTGAGATTTTCTTCCTGTATAATTAAATAGATTTATATTCTCTTCTATCTATCTATGTTATTTGCCAAGTTCAATGGGTCTTCTTCAGCGAGAGTGGTGCATTGTAGTGAGTTCTAATCTGGCGGTGTTTTATATCCCAGTGACACAAAGAGACATGAATGTATTGTATTGTATTGTATTGTATTGTATTGTGTTGTGTTGTGTTGTGTTGTATTGGATTGGATTGTTGTCACTAAGTATAAAACGATGGTTTCTCATCAAATTGATTGGTATTTCTTGTAAACTCAATATTTTGAGATGAATGTTAGATCGGTCTTAGAATGAAGTATTATTAGTTGGATAATGGTCTAATTATCATGCATGTAATGTCTATATGATATTAGACCTTGAATGATCATAGTCATAAATATAGATATTATAATTTAATCGCTGCCCAACTATAATCTGTTCATTGCACCATATTAGTATGCTTGAGCAGATGTCACTAGTGAGCTTATGACACCCTGTGAGGGAGTTCCGAATTAGGGTCCCTCGAATAGCCGACCTGTTGTTTATGGGCCGGACTGTATGGGCTACTTACCGAACACTGGATGATCTGAAGCCTAGTTTCCGGGATGGAAGCTTCGAGGAGCACGGCTTGTGCTCCATGTTTTATGTAGTAAGTAGGCATGTTTATCTCTTTGGCATGTAACCAACCATGTGTAAACCCTAGGCCTCCTCGGCGTTTATATAAGCTGGAGGGTTTTAGGGTATAGAGACAGAACAACTATCGAGGTAGATCAACTCTGTAACCCCTTACACCATCAATACAATCAAGCAAGACGTAGGGTATTACCTCCACTGGAGGGCCCGAACCTGGGTAAACTTGTGTCCCCTTCGTCTCCTGTTACCGTTGATCCTAGTCTCACAGTTCGGGACCCCCTACCCGAGATCCGCCAGTTTTGACACCAAAATTGGTGCTTTCATTGAGAGTTCCTCTGTGAGCGAGATGGGATCGACACCTCACCTTGTCATCAACGAAGAGGTCCGCAACATGGATGTTTTCTTCCCTGGGCAGATCTTCGCCTTTGGCAGTGTTGTGCTGCATGCTGATTCCGCCGGTTATCTAGGCCGCATGGAGAACTTTGCCCTCGATCAAGAGGTCAGATTCGGAAACCTAGTGTTTTCTGTCGCTCTCGGGGCGACTTGTTACTAACCAGGCTCACGGCTTCACCTGTAGCCCCCGAGGACCCTGAGGCTTTAACCTCGGGCCTCTTCTTCGGGCATGTCGATGGGGTCACCCATAGCGACAGTCCGATCTCTCATCCCGGTCTGGCTATCAACCAATATGACCGGATATACGTTACTTTCGAACAATCTCCATAGGTGGAATTCATGGGGGTGAACCCCACGGGTTCCGAACAGCTGGATTAGACCGGGCCCTCAACGGTTGACGAGGCTTTGGAGCAACTCTCGTCCATGAGGATCACTGATGATCCAGCCCCGATCTACGTCCCGCCCGATAACAGTTCGGGCAGGGACGGATTTTTTGACCCACCCACTTGATAGCCACCGTCGAAGATTTAACCGACATGCTGGACTATGCCTCTGAAGAGGCAGAATACATGGATGAAGAGGACCGTGCTCTCACTCCCGCTAACACCGGGAATTGGACCGCCACTTCTATGTATGACGTCTACATGGTGGATACTCCTACCACCAACAGTGACAATACACCTCACAACGACGGTGACAAATCAGGCGATGCGCCATCAAGGCGCCAAAAATCGCATAAGCAATCCAAAAGCAAAAAGAGAAGAAGAGATATTATCAGCAGTGGGGATGGTAACGCCCCCGCCGATCATGACAATCCCGATATCCCCGAGCACCCGTTTGAGGGTCCAAACGAACCTGAGGACCAAAATGACCCCAATACCGTCAATAACCCCGAAGGCGATGATTACCTTCCCCCGTTGAGGAGGAAGACATACCAGGAGCCGATGACTTGTACATCCCTGATAACCTCGAGGATCAGGAAGAAATCAGGCAGCGGCTCATAACAACAGCTCGCAGCTTAAAGGCCAAAGAGTGGCAACTCAAAGCCGAACAGGCCGACCTCACTGATCGATGGACAAAAGTCCTCTCGGCTGAGGAAGTATATGACACTGGTTTGTCAAACCGACCCAAAAGCTACCCTCGGAGAAGGCTAATGCCACAATTCCACGATGAGCTCACTAACATTCCGTCTCTACATCATACCCCATATGACAAGTCAGTCCTCCCTCCTCGTGGGCGTGACAAAGCGGCCAATGACACCGGTTATGTACCAGCGATGCCCAGAAGACGGGGTAAGGAGCCATTCGAACCCAACGATAGATTTGACCTGCGCGATGACCTAGACCGTAGAGCGGGCCGTAGAAAATCCATATACGGATCCAGAGATTACTCATCGGATAGTCGGGGAGAGTATAGACCATGGTTTGACCAAAACCACAGAGTCCGGGAATGCAACCGGCCCCATACAGATGCCGAGTACAGGCAGGATATAGCTCGGGTCAGAGGCGCCGCTCACCCACTGTGCTTCACAGATGAAGTAATGCGGCATCAGCTCCCCGAAGGGTTTAAACCCGTGAATATAGAACAGTATGACGGGACTACTGACCCAACTATATGGATCGAGGACTTCCTCCTCCATATCCACATGGCATGAGGAGATGACCTCCATGCCATCAAATACCTACCCCTTAAGCTTAAGGGGCCACCTCGGCACTGGCTAAACAACCTCCTTGAAAACTCCATAGGATGCTGGGAGGACCTAGAGGATGTGTTCCGCTCTAACTTCCAAGGGACCTATGTCCGCCCGCTAGACTCTTCCGATCTTAGCAACATCGTCCAGAAGCCTCGCGAGTCTTCCCGACAGTTCTGGAATCGGTTCTTGACTAAGAAGAGCCAAATCATCGACTGTCCGGATGCTGAGGCCATAGCCTCCTTCCGGCACAATATTCAGGATGAATGGCTGGCCCGCCAGCTAGGCCAGGACAAGCCTCGAACTATGTCTGCCCTTACCTTCCTCGTGACCTGTTTTTGTGCGGGCGAAGATAACTGGCTGGCAGGACGCAGCCACAATTCTGAAGGTCCAGTGGCACCTGAAGCCCGGGATAGCAACTCAAAGCCAAAGCACAATAATGACAAGCACCGACACAATAGCAACGATGCCAATGACACGGCGATTAATGCCGGATTCTGCAACTCTAGACCTGGGCAGCGGAAGAAGCCTCCTAAAGGCAATCGTGATGGACCCACTCAGCTCGAGAAGATCATGGACATGACTTGCCAAATCCATGGAACTTCGAAAAAGCCTGCCAATCACACACACCACAACTGTTGGGTGTTTAAACAGGCTGACAAGATACAACCTGAAGACCAGGGAAAAATCTCACGCAGCGAGGACGAAGATGAGCCTCGGGGTCCATTGGGTGGCGGGCAGAAGAAATTCCCTCCCGAAGTCAAAACGGTGTGATATATGCCACCCACATACCTAAGAAGGAGAGAAAGTGGTCCCTTTGGGAGGTCTATGCTATGGAGCCTGTAGCTCCAAAGTATAACCCATGGTCAGCATACCCGATCACCTTTGACCGGCGCAACCACCCGACCAGTATCCGTCATGGGGGCTCGGCTACCTTCGTCCTAGATCCCATTACACCTCACTAAAGTCATAATGGATGGAGGAAGTATCCTCAATCTGATTTGCTCAGACACGGTGAAAAAGACGGATATAGATCCATCAAGGATCAAACCTAGCATCACTACCTTTAAGGGAGTAATCCCAGGTGTTAAGGCCCGATGTACGGGCTCTATAACCCTGGAGGTTGTGTTCGACTTGCCCGACAACTTCCACAGTGAGGACTTTATCTTCAACATTGTGCCCTTCTGCAGCGGCTATCACAGGCTGCTCGGTCGGACGGTGTTTGCTCAGTTCAACGTAGTCCCCCATTACGCATACCTCAAGCTCAAGATGCTGGACCCCAATGGGGTCATTACTGTTAATGGAAATACAGAGCAGTCCCTTAGAACAGAGGAACATGCACTGGCCCTGGCGGCCGAATTCAGCTACAAAGACGACCGGCAAGCTTCGGCATTCGCCGTAAACGCACGAAAGGCTAGGAAGCGAGTTCAGATTCAGACCGAAAGCTCTAACCCTCCCTCCTCCCCTCAATAGGGACTCTCCCCCACCACACAACGTCAGGACCAGCAAAGTACGTGCCGAGAAGGCACAACTTCGCACTTAAGATTCCATGGGTAGCGGTGATGAACTCACGATGGGCGTTCGGTTGCCCCGAACTGTTACCATCAACACGTCTTCAGACAAGACGCGGACGCTCCTAAAAGAACATTTCCACGGTGTAAATCTCACCTTTAACACTACAACCCCTCAAGATTTTGTTCACAAGATCCGCCCGCACTAACACTCATCAAGGTGCATCTAAATGCAGGAGTCAACTAGCAACAGGGATATCGAAGACACCTGGTCACCAATTGAAGACCCCTGGTACAATAGCTCATGTAGAACTTTATTTCTTATTTCCTTTTGCATACCTGTAAATAGTCGCTTCAGCAATTCGAGTTATAAGAGTTGTTGGGGAAATGCAAAATTGCATGGCGCAAGTACGCCTCATTTATCCTGTTTTTGGAACATACCTCTTTCTTTCCTCCCTCTTCTCGTGAACCTGTTCGGTATGACTTGAAGTCACCGGCTAATAGACCGGGGGCTCGCTTTCAAACAAAAATAGCTTTAACCATTTTGTGTTTAGCGTCTTGGCATTCGCTTTATATGCATCGGTTCCGAACTATGTCTTTGGTCATTAAGTTGGGTTGCCTGGCTCCTATGCTTGCCCCTTTATGTTCCGCTCGTTCGGCTAAAAGAGCAAAGGGAACACCCCTGCGATTGTGCTTCTAGATAGTCCGGTCACGCACCTCAGAGGGACAAAGCCGAAAACGGGCTGTCATAGTATGCGCGATCCGATCTGTGAACCCAGAGTTAGAAGTATAATACTTCAACCCTCGTAAGCATATATTCCGTGTTATACGAGGAATTCACCCTTTGTGCAAATACTATGATGTCGGCTTCGGCCTCGGTTCGTCCGAACATCGCAAATACTCTGGTGGATAACCGTACACTTCCCGCAGTCCTTTTCGCGCCCCTTCGGTTAAGTGAAAGAAATAAAGCACAATAGTTCGATTGCCTAGTCTGCCGCACTAAACCGCCTTCGGGTTCCTGTAATTCGACTAAGGGATACAGTGCATTGGCATATACACCCCATGTAATATCTACGTGGGGGCTGAAGCCGACGACTCGCATCTTTCAGTATCAAACAACCATATAGGAGTTATAAAGGAATGCAAAACCATATAAGAGAGGATACTAATATCATTGAAAGTTATCACAAGTCTTCGGACACATTACAAGCTCATTCAAATAATTTTTCTCCCGAACACTACGACGTTATCACCCGTTCACTCTCCATCACTCCATCGAAGTAAAGCTCGGGGCTCGGGGCTCTTTTCCGGGCGGCGGTGGGTCGGTGGCGACCTTCATCGGATTGAGCCTCGGCAAGTGCACTTTGGCCTGGGCAAGGGCCATCCAGAATCCTTCGATGCAGGAGGAGCGCTTGACGGCATCGAGGCGGGGCGTGGCAGCAATCAGTCGTTGCACCAGGCCGAAGTAGCTTCCTGGGAGTGGCTCGCCGGGCCATAAGTGGATGCATAGGTCCTTGATGGCCGGCTCCGCCATCTGGTGCATCTCCATCAGCTGTTTCAGCTGCTCCATCAGAAGAGGAGGACGCCCGGGGGCTCCGAGCTGTGCCCAGAATGTCCGAGCTTCATCTTCCTCTCCCTGCGAGGCGAGCAACTGATTGGCGTCCGCCATGCTCTTTTCGATATCGGCGGCCGCGCTTGAGGATCACCAGACCTGGGTCAGCAATTCGAATTTGCTATCTCCGAACACGCACTTTAGGGAGTACGGCTTACCATCGGCTATCTCCTTGGTTTGGCAAACTTGTTCCTCAAAGAACCGTATGCACACTCATTCCTTATGGAGATCGGACTTCATGGTGGACAGTTCGGCCGAGATTGCCTTATTCTTTTGCTCTAAGGACTCGCACTTGTTGCTAGCATCCTTGAGCTCATCCTGTATCTCCGCCACACGATCCTATTGTTTATCACTGGTGGCTCGTAGGGCGGAGAGCGCGGTGGCCGCTTCTTTGGCCGCCGCCTTTTCCATGGCTGCTTCATCTTTCGCACGTTGAAGCTCGGCCTTGAGCTTCTCGATCTCTTTCGACGAAGCTACAACACGATGCGACTTTATTTAGAAGGAATCTACATTGACAGTCTTCGGGAAAAAGTATCCAAATTTAGTTCGGAATTACCCTGCGCCTCATCGAACCTCTTGTTAAGGGCTTCCACCTCATCCTCAGAGCACTTGAGCTTCTGATGTAGCTCGTCCAGCTCGGCACCATTTTTGGGCGCCGCTGATGATGAAGCCTACATTACACAAATAATACATACATCGCATCGGCACTCACTTCCTGAAATAATAGATATGACCCCTAGGTGAGCTTGTCCATCTCACCTAGGGCTTGAGGGATGCCATGTATACAATACGAATAAATAAAAATCTTAGCCAAAACATCGGGCAGCTTACTTGAAAGCCCGCAAGGAGACCTTTGAAGGCCACCTTCAGTCTGTTGTCAATAGACTGGACGCTTTGTAGAGCCTCCTCCACGGCCGACCACCTGTTGGTCGGCGGAGCCGGGGACAATCAGATTTCCCGATCATCCATCGGGGATTGGACCGGTGCCTCTGGAGGCACAATGCTCTCCGTAGATGTCCTCGAAGGGGACTGATTGCCCGTTTGTTCGACCTCCTCAGTGTCCAGGCGGGGGATTTGTTGGAAATATGCCCTAGAGGCAATAAATAAAGTGTTTATTATTGTATTTCCTTGTTCATGATAATCGTTTATTATCCATGCTATAATTGTATTAATTGGAAACTTGGATACATGTGTGGATACATAGACAAACACAATGTCCCTAGTATACCTCTAGTGAACTAGCTCGTTGATCGAAAGATGGTTAAGGTTTCCTAGCCATGGACATGAGATGTCATTTGATAACGGGATCACATCATTAGGAGAATGATGTGATGGACAAGACCCAAACTACAAACGTAGCTTATGATCGTGTCAGTTTATTGCTACTGTTTTCTACATGTCAAGTATATGTTCCTATGACCATGAGATCATGCAACTCACAGATATCGGAGGAGTACCTTGTGTGTATCAAAAGTCGCAACGTAACTAGGTGACTATAAAGGTGCTCTACAGGTATCTCCGAGGGTTTCTGTTGAGTTGGCATGGATCAAGACTGGGATTTGTTACTCCGTGTGACGGATAGGTATCTCAGGGCCAACTCGGTAATACAACATCACAATAAGCCTTGCAAGCAACGTGACTAAGTTTTAGTTATGGAATCTTGTATTACGGAACGAGTAAAGAGACTTGCCAGTATTGAGGTTGAACTAGGTATGGAGATACCGACGATCGAATCTCGGGCAAGTAACATACCGAAGAACAAAGGGAACATCATACGGGATTAACAGAATCCTTGACATAGAGGTTCGACCGATAAAGATCTTCGTAGAATATGTAGGAACCAATGTGGACATCCAGGTCCCGCCATTGTTTATTTACCGTAGAGGTGTCTCGGTTATGTCTACATAGTTCTCGAACCCGCAGGGTCTGGACACTTAAGATTTTGTGACGTTTCCGTAATATAGAGTTGTGTATAGTGGTGACCGAAGTTTGTTCGGAGTCCCGGATGATATCCCGGACGTCACGAGGAGCTCCGGAATGGTCCGGAGGTAAAGATTCATATATAGGAAGTCCCGTTTTGGTCGCCGAAAAAGTTTCGGGCTCATCGGTAGTGTACCGGGAGTGTCGATAGTGTACCGGGAGGGGTATTTCGACCCAAGAGGCTTGATGGGCTGTGGGAGAGTGAATATCATCTCTTAGTGGGCTGGTGGAAACTCCCACACAAGGCCCATGTGGCTGGAGGAAAAAAACCAATAGGAAAAGGTGGAAAAAAAGGCAAAAAGGAGCAATCCTAGTCCTACTAGGATTGGACGAGGAGAGTCCTCCTCCACCTCCCACTTCGGCCGAAGCCTCCAAGGCTTGGAGGCCAAGGCTTCCTCTCCTCCTCCTTCCCTCCTATATATACTGGTGGATTTCTAGGGTTTTGCACTAGAATTTCAGCCACGTGCTACCCATTCCTCCAGTGCATAGTTTCTCCTCTAAATCGGTTTTCTGCGGTGCTTAGGCGAAGCCATGCCGGAATTACTCCACCACCATCGCCAGAGCGCCATCAGGCTGCCAGAGAACTCTTATTCCTCTCCACTCCTTCTTGCTGGATCAAGATGGTGGAGATCGTCATCAAGTTGTACGTGTGCTGAATGCGGAGGTGTCGTCCGTTCGGTGCTAGATCGGAAGGATCATGATCAAGTTTGTGAGACGGATCGTGATCAAGTTCGTGGGACGGATCGTGATCGGATCTCGGGACGGATCGTGATTGGATCACGGGACGCACGGCGATTTGGATCGCGAAGACGTTCGACTACACCAACCGCGTTTCTTAACGCTTCCCGCTTAGCGATCTACAAGGGTATGTAGACCCACTCTCCCTCTCGTAGGTGCTCATCACCATGGATAGATCTGCGTGTGCATAGGAATTTTTTTGTTTCCATACAATGTTCCCCAACAGTGGTATTAGAGCTAGGTCTATGTGTTGATGAGATCTCGAGTAGAACACAAAAGGTTTGTGGGCGTTGATGCTCAGATTGCTTCCTCCCTTGGTCGGATTTTGGTTCAGCGGTATTGTGAGATGAAGTGGCCTGGACCAACATTACTCGTACGCTTACGAGAGACCGGTTCCCTCGACGCAACTTGTTGCCTAGATGGCTTGCGGGTGGTAGTTTCTCTCACTTTAGTTGGATCGGGTTCAACAAAGGCGGTCCTTGAGAAGGTTGAAAAGCAAATTATGTATCACCTTTGTGGTTTATGCGTAGGTGAGAATCGTTCTTGCTAGAAACCCATAGCAGCCACGTTAAACATGCAACAACAATTAGAGGACGTCTAACTTGTTTTTGTAGGGTATGTTGTGATGTGATATGGCCAATTACATGATGTGATATATGTGATGTATGAGATGATCATGTGATGTATAGAATTTCACGACTTGCATGTCGTTGAGTACGGCAACCGGCAGGAGCCATAGGGTTGTCTTTAATTATTGTATGACCTGCGTGTCAATCATTAAGCTATGTAATGCTTTACTTTATCGCTAAACGGTAGCAATAGTAGTAGAAGCATGCATGGCGTGACAACCTCGATGGCAACACGTTGATGGAGATCAAGATGATGGAGATTATGGTGTCGTGCCGGTGACGATGAAGATCATGCCGGTGCTTTCAAGATGGAGATCTAAAGCACAAGCTCATGGCCATATCATGTCACTTATGAATTGCATGTGATGTTAATCCTTTTATGCACCTTGTTTTGCTTAGTACGACGGTAGCATTATAAGGTGATACCTCACTTAAATTTCAAGATAAAATTGTGTTCTCCCCGAGTGTGCATTATTGCGAAAGTTCGTCGTGTTGAGACACCACGTGATGATCGGGTGTGATAGACTCTACATTAACATACAACGGGTGCAAGCCAGTGTTGCACGCGCAGAACACTTGGGTTAAACTTGTCGAGCCTAGCATGTACAAACATGGCCTCGGAACACAAGATATCGAAAGGTCGAACATGAGTCATGTAGTAGATAGGATCAACATAATGATGTTCACCATTGAAGCCACCTCAACTCACGTGATGATCACACTTGAGTTGGTGGATTTGGATCATGTGACACTCAGATGACCTAAGGGATGTCAATTTGAGTGGGAGCTTTAGTAATTTGATTAAGTAAACTCATTATCTTGAACAATAGTCTAAGTGAACTTTGCATATTTATGTTGTAGATCAATGGCTCGCGCAGTAGCACCCCTGAATTTTAATGCGTTCCTAGAGAAAGCTAAACTGAAATATGATGGAAGTAACTTTGTTGACTAGGCCCGTAATCTGAGGATTATCCTCACGGCTTCCCGGAAATCATATGTCCTTGATGCATCGCTTGGTGACCAACCAGAAGACATGACCTTCGAAGACGTTAAGAACGCTTGGGAGGCACGTACTGGAGATTACTCAATAGTTCAATGTGCAATATTGTATGGCTTAGAACTGTGACTTCAAAGACGTTTTGAACTTCATGGAGCATATGAGATGTTCCACGAGTTGAAGTTTATCTTTCAGAAGAACGCCCGAATAAAGAGGTATGAAACCTCCGATAAGTTCTATGCTTGCAAGATGGAGGAGAACGGGTCTATCAGTGAACATATACTCAGAATGTCTGGGTATTCAACTCGTCTAGCGGAGTTGGGAATTGCCCTTCTGCCAAAGGCGATCACTGACAGAGTTCTTCAATCACTGCCACCTAGTTACAAGAGCTTTGTGATGAACTATAACATGCACGGGATGAACAAGTCAGTCGCCGAGATGTTTGCGGATCTAAAAGTCGCTGAGTCTGAAATACAGAAAGAACATCAAGTGTTGATGGTCAATAAAACCACTAGTTTCAAGAAAAATGGCAAAGTCAAAGGCAAGGGCAAGAAGGGTAAAACCAAGAAGGATGGCAAAGCAGTTGCTACTCCTGCAAAGAAGCCCAAGCATGGACCCTTGCCAGAAACTAAGTGCTTTTATTGCAAGGGAACTGGTCACTAGAAGCGGAACTGCCCCAAGTACCTGGCTGACAAGAAGGCAGCCAACGACAAACAAGGTATATATGATATACATGTTATTGATGTGTACCTTACTAGCTCTCGTAGTAGTGCCTGGGTATTTGATACCGGTTCTGTGGCTCACATTTGCAACTCAAAGCAGGAACTACGGAATAAACGAAGGCTGGCAAAGGACGAAGTGACGATGCGCGTGGGAAATGGTTCCGAGGTTGATGTGATCGCCGTTGGCACGCACTCTCTTCTATTACCATTGGGATTAGTAATGAACATGAATAATTGTTATTTAGTGCCTGTGTTAAGCATGAACATTATATCTGGATCTTGTTTATTGCGAGACGGTTACTCATTTAAATCAGAGAATAAAGGTTGTTCTATTTATATGAGTAATATCTTTTATGGCCATGCACCCAATGTGAGGGGTTTATTCATATTGAATCTTGATAGTGATGATACACATGTTCATAACATTGATGCCAAAAGATGTAGAGTTGATAATGATAGTACCACTTTCTTGTGGCACTGCCGTTTAGGTCATATTGGTGTAAAACGCATGAGGAAGCTCCATGTTGATGGACTTTTGGAGTCGCTTGATTTTGAATCACTTGACACATGTGAACCATGCCTCATGGGCAAGATGACTAAAACGCCGTTCTCTGGAACAATGGAACGGGCAAGTGACTTATTGGAAATCATACATACTGATGTGTGCGGTCCAATGAATGTTACAGCGCGTGGTGGATATCATTATTTTCTCACCTGCACTGATGACTTAAGTAGATATGGGTATATTTACTTGATGAAACATAAGTCTGAAACGTTTGAAAAGTTCAAGCAATTTTAGAGTGAAATTGAGAATCATCGTAACAAGAAGATTAAGTTCCTGCGATCTGATCGAGGAGGTGAATATCTGACTTATGAGTTTGGCAGTCACTTAAGACAATGTAGAATTGTTTCACAGTTAACACTGCCCGGAACACCACAGCGTAATGGTGTATCCGAACGTCGTAATCGAACCTTATTAGATATGGTGCGTTCTATGATGTCTCTTGCTGATTTGCCACTATCGTTTTGGGGTTATGCATTAGAGACAGCTGCATTCACTTTAAATAGGGCACCATCAAACTCCGTTGAGACGATGCCATATGAACTATGGTTTGGCAAGAAGCCAAAGTTGTCGTTTCTTAAAGTTTGGGGATGTGATGCTTATGTCAAAAAGCTTCAGCCTGAAAAGCTTGAACCCAAAGCGGAGAAATGCGTCTTCATAAGATACCCGAAAGAGATAGTCGGGTATACCTTCTATCTCATATCCGAAGGCAAAGTGTTTGTCGCTAAGAACGGAACATTTCTTGAGAAAGAGTTTCTCTCGAAAGAATTGAGTGGGAGGAAAATAGAGCTTGATGAGGTTATTGAACCTTTACTTCAACCAAAAAGTAGCGCAGCATAGAAAGATGTTTTTGTGGAACCTACGACGGTAGAAGAGGAAGTTGATGATGATGATCATGAAGCTTCGGATCAAGCTGCTATTGAACCTCATAGGCCGCGTACTACCCCTGAGTGGTATGGCAACCCTGTCTTGGAGGTTATGTTGTTGGACAACAATGAACCTACGAGCTATGGAGGAGCAGTGATGGGACCGGATTCCGAGAAATGGTTAGAGGCCAAGAAATCAGAGATGGGATCCATGTATGAAAACAAAGTATGGAATTTGGAAGTATTACCTGAAGGGCGAAAGGCCATTCAGAACAAATGGATCTTTAAGAAGAAGACAGACGCAGACGGTAATGTCACCGTCTATAAAGCTTGACTTGTGGCAAAGGGTTTTTCACAAGTTCAAGGAGTTAACTACGATGAGACTTTCTCACCCGTAGCGATGCTTAAGTCTCTCATAATCATGTTAGCAATAGTTGCTTATTTCGACTATGAAATATGGCAAATGGATGTCAAAATAGCGTTCCTCAATGGTTTCCTTGAGGAAGAGTTGTATATGATGCAACCCGAAGGTTTTGTCAATCCAGAGAATGCTGACAAAGTTTGCAAACTCCAGTGATCCATTTATGGACTGGTGCAAGCATCTCGGAGTTGGAATAAGCGCTTTGATGAGGTGATCAAAGCATTTGAGTTTATACAAGTTTATGGAGAAGCTTGTATTTACAAGAAAGTGAGTGGGAGCTCTATAGCGTTTCTAGTATTATATGTGGATGACATATAGCTGATTGGAAACAATATAGAAATGCTGGAAAGTGTGAAGGAATATTTGAACAAGAGTTTATCAATGAAGGACCTAGGAGAAGCTGCTTTCATATTAGGCATTAAGATCTATAGAGATAGATCGAGACGCTTAATAGCACTTTCACAAAGCACATACCTTGATAAAGTTTTAAAGAAGTTCAAAATGGAACTATCCAAGAAGGGGTTCTTGCCTGTGTTACAAGGTGTGAAGTTGAGTAAGACTCAATGCCCAGTAACTTCAGAAGATAGAGAAAACATGAGTGTCATCCCCTATGCTTTATCCATAGGCTCCATCATGTATGCAATGTTGTGCACAAGACCCGATGTCAGCCTTGCCATAAGTATGGCCGAAAGGTTTCAAAGTGATCATGGAATAGAGCACTGGCAAGCGGTCAAGAATATCCTTAAGTACCTGAAAAGGACTAAGGAAATGTTTCTCGTTATGGAGGTGATGAAGAGCTCGTCGTAAAGGGTTACGTCGATGCAAGCTTTGACACTGATCCGGATGACTCTAAGTCGCAAACCGGATATGTATTTACTCTTAACGGGGGAGCGGTAAGCTGGTGCAGTTCCAAGCAAAGCGTGGTAGCTGATTCTACGTGCGAAGCGGAATACATCGCAGCCTCGGAGGCGGCGAAGGAAGGTGTATGGATGAAGCAGTTCATGACAGATCTCGGAGTAGTGCCCAGGGCACTGAATCCAATGAACTTGTTTTGTGATAACACTGGTGCCATTTCTCTGGCCAAGGAACCAAGGTTTCACAAGAGGACCGGACACATAAAGCGACGCTTCAACTCCATCCGCGATTACATCATGGAGAAAGACATAAATATTTGCAAAGTGCACACGGATGTGAATGTTGCAGACCCATTGACTAAACCTCTTCCAAGGGCTAAACATGATCAACAACAAAACTGCATGGGTGTTCGATTCATTACAGTGTAAATCACATAGTGATGTGAACTAGATTATTGACTCTAGTGCAAGTGGGAGTCTGTCGGAAATATGCCCTAGAGGCAATAAATAAAGTGTTTATTATTGTATTTCCTTGTTCATGATAATCGTTTATTATCCATGCTATAATTGTATTAATTGGAAACATGGATACATGTGTGGATACATAGACAAACACAATGTCCCTAGTATACCTCTAGTGAACTAGCTCGTTGATCGAAAGATGGTTAAGGTTTCCTAGCCATGGACATGAGATGTCATTTGATAACGGGATCACATCATTAGGAGAATGATGTGATGGACAAGACCCAAACTACAAACGTAGCTTATGATCGTGTTAGTTTATTGCTATTGTTTTCTGCATGTCAAGTATATGTTCCTATGACCATGAGATCATGCAACTCACAGATATCGAAGGAGTACCTTGTGTGTATCAAACGTTGAAATGTAACTGGGTGACTATAAAGGTGCTCTACGGGTGTCTCTGAGGGTGTCTGTTGAGTTGGCATGGATCAAGACTGGGATTTGTTACTCCGTGTGACGGAGAGGTATCTCAGGGCCCACTCGGTAATACAACATCACAATAAGTCTTGCAAGCAATGTGACTAAGTGTTAGTTACGGGATCTTGTATTATGGAACAAGTAAATAGACTTGCCAGTAACGAGGTTGAACTAGGTATGGAGATACTGACGATCGAATCTCGGGCAAGTAACATAGCGAAGAACAAAGGGAGTATCATACGGGATTAACTGAATCCTTGACATAGAGGTTTGAACGATAAAGATCTTCGTAGAATATGTAGGAACCAATGTGGACATCCAGGTCCCGCCATTGGTTATTGACCGTAGAGGTGTCTCGGTCATGTCTACATAGTTCTCGAACACGTAGGGTCTGCACACTTAAGGTTTGGTGACGTTTCGGTAATATAGAGTTATGTGTGGTGGTGACCGAAGTTTGTTCGGAGTCCCGGATGAGATCCCGGATGTCACAAGGAGCTCCGGAATGGTCCAGAGGTAAAGATTCATATATAGGAAGTCCCGTTTTGGTCGCCGAAAAAGTTTCGGGCTCATCGGTAGTGTACCGGGAGTGCCGGTAGTGTACCGGGAGGCCTCCGGGAGGAGTATTTCGACCCAAGAGGCTTCATGGGCTGTGGGAGAGTGAATATCAGCCCTTAGTGGGCTGGTGGAAACTCCCACACAAGGCCCATGTGGCTGGAGGAAAAAACCCAATAGGAAAAGGTGGGAAAAAAGGCAAAAAGGAGCAATCCTAGTCCTACTAGGATTGGAGGAGGAGAGTTCTCCTCCACCTCCCACATCGGCCGAAGCCTCCAAGGCTTGGAGGCCAAGGCTGCCTCTCCTCCTCCTTCCCTCCTATATATACTGGTGGATTTCTAGGGTTTTGCACTAGAATTTCAGCCACGTGCTACTCGTTCCTCCAGTGCATAGTTTCTCCTCTAGATCGGTTTTCTGCAGTGCTTAGGCGAAGCCCGGACGGAATTGCTCCACCACCATCGCCGGAGCACCGTCAGGCTACCGGAGAACTCTTATTCCTCTCCAATCCTTCTTGCTGGATCAAGACTGTGGAGATCATCATCAAGTTGTACGTGTGCTGAACGCGGAGATGTCGTCCGTTCGGTGCTAGATCGGAAGGATCGTAATCAAGTTCGTGAGACGGATCGTGATCAAGTTCGTGGGACGGATCGTGATCGGATCACGGGACGGATCGTGATTGGATCACGGGACAGATTGTGATTGGATCGTGGGATGCACGGCGATTTGGATCATGAAGACGTTCGACTACACCAACCGCGTTTCTAAACACTTCCCGCTTAGAGATCTACAAGGGTATGTAAATCCACTCCCCCTCTCATAGGTGCTCATTGTTGGGAGACGTAGTAGTAAATCAAAAATTTCCTACGCGTCACCAAGATCTATCTATGGAGAAACCATCGACGAGTGGGGAGAGATTGCATCTTCATACCTTTGAAGATTGCTAAGCGGAAGCGTTACAAGAACGCGATTGATGGAGTCGTACTCGCAGCGATTCAGATCGCGGTGGATTCCGATCTAAGCACCGAACAATGGTGCCTCCTCGTTAAACACACGTGCAGCCTGGTGACATCTCCTACACCTCGATCCATCAAGGAGGAAGGAGAGGTTAGGGAAGGGCTCCAACAGCAGCATGCCGGCGTGGTGATGGTGGAGTAGCAAGGTGTTCCGGCAGGGCTTCGCCTAAGCGCTGCGGAGGAGGAAGAAGAGAGGTAGGGCTTTGCCGTGAGAGAGAGAGTTCAGATCTGTTCTCGAAAGGCCAAAACCTCAAGTATATATATGAGGAGGGAGAGGGAGGGCTGGCTTTGACTCTCCTCCAAGGAGGAGAGCTTCGGCCGAATCAAAGGGAAAGTCCACCTCCCACAAGGGAGGTGGATCTCCTCCTTTTCAAACTCCTTTGCCCTTATGTCTACTCCTCCAGCTACATGGGCCTTTCTAGAAGGTCTTGGCCAGCCCAATAAGGGCTGGAACACATCCTCTAAGGGCCCACAAAGTCCTATGGTCGTCACACCCCTCCCGGGGGGTCCTCCGGCACCCTCCCGGCACTCCCGGTACAATACCGATGAGCCCGAAAATTTTCCGGTGACCAAAACTGGACTTCCTATATATCAATCTTTACCTCCGGACCATTTCGGAGCTCCTCGTGACGTCCAGGATCTCATCGGGGACTCCGAAAAACTTTCAGTAATCATGTATACCATTTCCCTATAACCCTAGCGTCATCGAACCAAAAGTGTGTAGACCCTACGGGTTCGGGAGACATGTAGACATGACTGAGACACCTCTCCGGTAAATAACCAATAGAGGGATCTCGATAGCCATGTTGGCTCCCACATGCTCCACGATGATCTCATCAGATGAACCACGATGTCGTGGATTCAATCAATCCCGTATACAATTCCCTTTGTCTATCTGTATGATACTTGCCCGAGATTCGATCGTCGGTATCTCTATACCTTGTTCAATCTCGTTACTGGCAAGTCTCTTTACTCGTTCCGTAATACATCATCCCATGACTAACTCCTCACTCACATTGAGCTCATTATGATGATGTCTTACCGAGTGGGCCCAGAGATACCTCTCCGTCACACGGAGTGACAAATCCCAGTCTCGATTCGTGCCAACCCAACAAACACTTTCGGAGATACCCGTAGTGCACCTTTATAGCCACCCAGTTACATTGTGACGTTTGGCACACCCAAAGCATTCCTACGGTATCCGGGAGTTGCACAATCTCATGGTTTAAGGAAAGATACTTGACATTGAAAAGCTTTAGCAAACGAACTACACGATCTTGTGCTATGATTAGGATTGGGTCTTGTCCATCACATCATTCTCCTAATGATGTGATCCCGTTATCAACGACATCCAATGTCCATGGCCATGAAACCGTGACCATCCATTGATCAACGAGCTAGCCAACTAGAGGCCTACTAGGGACATGTTATGGTCTATGTATTCACACATGTATTACGGTTTCCGGTTAACACAATTATAGCATGAACAATAGACAATTATCATGAACAAGGAAATACAATAATAACCATTTTATTATTGCCTCTAGGGCATATTTCCAACAGTCTCCCACTTGCACTAGAGTCAATAATCTAGTTACATTGTGATGAATCGCACACCCAAAGCATTCTGGTGTTGATCATGTTTTGCTCGTGAGAAAGGTTTAGTCAACGGATCTGTGACATTAAGATCCGTATGCACTTTACAAATATCTATATCTCCCTCTTGAATGTAATCACGGATGGAGTTGAAGCGGTGCTTGATGTGTCTTGTCTTCTTGTGAAACCTGGGCTGCTTTGCAAGGGCAATAGCTCCAGTGTTGTCACAGAATAGAGTCATTGGGCCCGACGCACTTGGAATTACTCCTAGGTCGGTGATGAACTCCTTCATCCAGACTCCTTCCTTTGCTGCTTCCGAAGCAGCTATGTACTCCGCTTCACGTGTAGATGTTGCCACGATGCTTTGCTTGCTGCTGCACCAGCTGACTGCCCCTCCATTCAAAATATACACGTATCTGGTTTGTGACTTGGAGTCATCCGGATCTGTGTCGAAGCTAGCATCGACGTAACCCTTTAGGACGAGCTCTTCGGCACCTCCATATACGAGAAACATGTCCTTTGTCCTTTTCAGGTACTTCAGGATATTCTTGACCGATGTCCAGTGTTCCGCTTCGGGATCACTTTGGTACCTCCCTACCAAACTTATGGCAAGGTTCACATCAGGTCTGGTACACAGCATGGCATACATAATAGAGCCTATGGCTGAAGCATAGGGGATGACACTCATCTCTTCTCTATCCTTTGCCGTGGTCGGGCATTGAGTCGTACTCAATCTCACACCTTGTAACACAGGCAAGAACCCCTTCTTGGACTGATCCATATTGAACTTCTTCAATATCTTATCAAGGTATGTGATTTGTGAAAGACCTATGAGGCGTCTCGATCTATCTCTATAGATCTTAATACCTAATATGTAAGCAGCTTCTCCAAGGTCCTTCATTGAAAAACACTTACTCAAGTAGGCCTTTACACTTTCCAAGAGTTCTATATCATTTCCCATTATCAGTATGTCATCCACATATAATACGAGAAATGCTACAGAGCTCCCACTCACTTTCATGTAAATACAGGGTTCTCCATAAACCTATACAAACCCAAACGCTTTAATCACTTCATTAAAGCGAATGTTCCAACTCCGAGATGCTTGCACCAGCCCATAGATGGAGCGCCAAAGCTTGCATACGTTGTTAGCATCTTTAGGATTGACAAAACCTTCCGGCTGCATCATATATAGTTCTTCCTTGAGGAAGCCATTAAGGAATGTCGTTTTGACGTCCATTTGCCAGATCTCATAATCATAAAATGTGGCAATTGCTAACATGATTCGGACAGACTTCAGCATTGCTATGGGTGAGAAAGTCTCATCGTAGTCAACTCCTTGAACTTGTTGATAACCCTTAGCGACAAGCCGAGCCTTATAGACAGTAATATTACCATCCGCGTCAGTCTTCTTCTTAAAGATCCATTTATTTTCAATGGCTCTCTTATCATCAGGCAAGTCCACCAAAGTCCATACTTTGTTCTCATGCATGGATCCTATCTCGGATTTCATGGCTTCAAGCCATTCGTTGGAATCCGGGCCCGACATCGCTTCTTCATAGTTCGAAGGTTCACCGTTGTCTAACAGCATGATCTCTAGGACAGGGTTGTCGTACCACTCTGGTGCGGAACGTGTCCTAGTGGACCTTCGACATTCAATAATAACTTGATCTGAAGTTTCATGATCATCATCATTAACTACCTCTCCAGCCGGTGTAGGATCCACAGAACAACTTCTTGTGCTGCGCTACTCTCTGGTTGGAGTGGAGGTACAATTACCTCATCAAGTTCTATTTTCCTCCCACTTACTTCTTTCGAGAGAAACTCTTTCTCGAGAAAGGATCCATTCTTGGCAACAAAGACTTTGCCCTCGGATCGTAGGTAGAAGGTATACCCAATAGTCTCTTTGGGATATCCTATGAAGACGCACTTTTCCTCTTTGGGTTCGACCTTCTTAGGTTGAAGTTTCTTCACATAAGCATCGCATCCCCAAACTTTTAGAAAGGACAGCTTAGGTTTCTTTCCAAACCATAATTCATACGGTGTCGTCTCAACAGATTTTGACGGTGCCCAATTAAAGTGAATGCGGCAGTCTCTAATGCATATCCCCAAAATGATAGCGGTAAGTCGGTAAGAGACATCATAGATAGTACCATATCTAATAGAGTGCGATTATGACGTTCAGACACACCATTTCGCTGAGGTGTGCTAGGCGGCGTGAGTTGTGAAACAATTCCACATTTCCTTAGGTGCGTGCCAAACTAGTGACTTAAATATTCTCTGCCACGATCAGATCGTAGGCAATTTATTTTCCTGTCACGTTGATTCTCTACCTCACTCTAAAATTCCTTGAACCTTTCAAAAGTTTCAGACTTATGTTTCATTAAGTAGACATACCCATACCTACTCAAGTCATCAGTGAGGGTGAGAACATAACGGTAGCCACCACGAGCCTCGACAATCATTGGACCGCATACATCGGTATGTATTATTTCCAACAAGTCAGTTGCTCGCTCCATTGTTCCGGAGAACGGAGTCTTGGTCATCTTGCCCATGAGGCATGGTTCGCACGTGTCAAATGATTCGAAATCAAGAGACTCCAAAAGTCCATCAGTATGTAGCTTCTTCATATGTTTGACACCAATATGACCAAGGCGGCAGTGCCACATGTAAGTGGAACTATCGTTATCAACCTTACACTTTTTGGTACTCACACTATGGACATGTGTAACATCACGTTCGAGATTCATCAAAAATAAACCATTGACCAGCGGGGCATGACCATAAAACATTTCTCTCATATAAATAGAACAACCATTATTCTCAGATTTAAATGAGTAGCCATCTCGCATCAAGCGAGATCCAGATACAATGTTCATGCTCAAAGCTGGTACTAAATAACAATTATTAAGGTTTAACACTAATCCCGAAGGTAGATGTAGAGGTAGCATGCCGACGGCGATCACATCGACCTTGGAACCATTCCCGACGCGCATCGTCACCTCGTCCTTTGCCAGCCTCCACTTATTTCGCAGCTCCTGCTTGGAGTTACAAATGTGAGCAACTGCACCGGTATCAAATACCCAGGAGCTACTACGAGCGCTGGTTAGGTACACATCAATAACAAGTATATCACATATACCTTTAATGTTGTCGTCCTTCTTATCCGCTAAGTACTTGGGGCAGTTCCGCTTCCAGTGACCGGTACCCTTGCAATAAAAACACTCAATCTCAGGCTTGGGTCCATTCTTGTTCTTCTTCTTCCTGGCATCTTGCTTACCGAGCGCAGCAACAGCTTTGCCGTCCTTCTTGAAGTTCTTCTTACCCTTGCCTTTCTTAAAAATAGTGGTCTTATTTACCATCAACACTTGATGCTCCTTTATGATCTTAACCTCTGCTGATTTCAGCATCGAGTACAACTCAGGAATGGACTTCTCCATCCCTTGCATGTTGTAGTCCATCACAAAGCTCTTGTAGCTAGGTGGAAGCGACTGGAGGATTCTGTCAATGAACGAGTCATCCGGAAGATTAACTCCCAGCTGAGTCAAGCGGTTGTGTAGCCTAGACATCTTGAGGATGTGCTCACTGACAGAACTATTCTCCTCCATCTTACAGCTGAAGAACTTGTTGGAGACGTCATATCTCTCGACCCGGGCATGAGCTTGGAAAACCAGTTTCAGCTCTTGGAACATCTCATATGCTCCGTGTTGCTCAAAACTCTTTTGGAGCCCCGGTTCTAAACTATAAAGCATGCCACACTGAACAATGGAGTAATCATCGCAGCGAGAATGCCAAGCGTTCGCAACATTGAAATTGAGGGTGACATTCGCGTTGGCCATTGGATCTACAATATAGATTGTAAAGATAATTTTAGACTAAGTTCATGATAATTAAGTTCACATAATCAAATTATTTAATGAACTCCCACTTAGATAGACATCTCTCTAGTCATCCAATTGACACATGATCCATGTCAACTAGCCCGTGTCTGATCATCACATGATACGGACTAGTCATCCATGGTGAACATCTCCATGTTGATCGTATCTTCCATACGACTCATGTTTGACCTTTTGGTCTTCCGTGTTCCGAGGCCACGTCTGTACATGCTAGGCTCGTCAAGTGAACCTAAGTGTTTCGCGTGTGTAAATCTGGCTTACACCCGTTGTATGCGAACGTTAGAACCTATCACACGCGATCATCATGTGGTGCTTCGGAACAACGATCCTTAGCAACGGTGCACAGTTAGGGTGAACACTTTTCTTGAAATTTTAGTGAGAGATCATCTTATTTACTACCGTCATTCTAGGCAAATAAGATGTAAACATGATAAACATCACATGCAATCAATATAGTGACATGATATGGCCATTATCATCTCGCTCCTTTGATCTCCATCTTCGGGGCACCATGATCATCACTGTCACTAGCATGACACCATGATCTCCATCATCATGATCTCCATCACTATGTCTTCATGAAGTTGTCTCGCCAACTATTACTTCTACTACTAAGGCTAACGTTTAGCAATAAAGTAAAGTAATTACATGGCGTTTATGATTGACACGCAGGTCATACAATAAAATAAGACACTCCTATGGCTCCTGTCGGTTGTCATACTCATCGACATGCAAGTCGTGAATCCTATTACAAGAACATGATCAATCTCATACATCACAGTGCATCACATCACATCCTTTGGCCATATCACATCACAAGGCATATGCTGCAAAAACAAGTTAGACGTCCTCTAATTTGTAGTTGCAAGTTTTTACGTGGCTGCTATAGGTTACTAGCAAGAACGTTTCTTACCTACATCAAAACCAGAACATGATATGCCAATTGCTATTTACCCTTCATAAGGACCCTTTTCATCTAATCCAATCCGACTAAGGTGGGAGAGACAGACACCCGCTAGCCACCTTATACAACAAGTGCATGTCAGGCGGTGGAACCAGTCTCACGTAAGCGTACGTGTAAAGTCGGTCCGGGCCGCTTCATCCCACAATACCGCCGAATAAATATAAGACTAGTAGTGGTAAGCAAATTAAGAAAATCGACGCCCACAACTGCTTTGTGTTCTACTCGTGCATAGATTCTACGCATAGACCTAGCTCATGATGCCACTGTTGGGAGACGTAGTAGTAAATCAAAATTTTCCTACGTGTCACCAAGATCTATCTATGGAGAAAGCAGCAACGAGTGGGGAGAGATTGAATCTTCATACCTTTGAAGATCGCTAAGCGGAAGCGTTACAAGAACGCGGTTGATGGAGTCGTACTCGCAGCGATTCAGATCGCGATGGATTCCGATCTAAGCACCGAACAACGGTGCCTCCGCGTTCAACACACGTGCAGCTCGGTGACGTCTCCTACGCCTTGATCCAGCAAGGAGGAAGGAGAGGTTAGGGAAGGGCTCCAACATCAGCACGACGGCATGGTGGTGGTGGAGTAGCAAGGTATTCCGGCAGGGCTTCGCCTAAGCATTGCGGAGGAGGAAGAAGAGAGGTAGGGCTTTGCCGTGAGAGAGAGAGTTCAAATCTGTTCTCAAAAGGCCAAAACCTCAAGTATATATAGGAGGAGGGAGAGGGAGGGCTGGCTTGGACTCTCCTCCAAGGAGGAGAGCTTCGGCCAAATCAAAGGGAAAGTCCACCTCCCACAAGGGAGGTGGATCTCCTCCTTTTCGAACTCCTTTGCCCTTATCTCTACTCCTCCAGCCACATGGGCCTTTCTAGAAGGTATTGGACAGCCCAATAAGGGCTGGAACACCTCCTCTAAGGGCCCACAAAGTCCTATGGTCGTCACACCCCTCCCGGGGGGTCCTCCGGCACCCTCTCGGCACTCCCGGTACAATACCAATGAGCCCGAAAACTTTCCGGTGACCAAAAATGGACTTCCTATATATCAATCTTTACCTCCAGACCATTTCGAAGCTCCTCCTGATGTCCGGGATCTCATCCAGGACTCCGAACAACTTTCGGTAATCACGTATACCATTTCCCTATAACCCTAGCGTCACCAAACCTTAAGTGTGTAGACCCTACGGGTTCGGGAGACATGTAGACATGACCGAGACACCTCTCCGGTCAATAACCAACAACGGGATCTGGATACCCATGTTGGCTCCCACATGCTCCATGATGATCTCATCGGATGAACCATGATGTCAGGGATTCAATCAATCCCGTATACAATTCCCTTTGTCTGTCGGTATGATACTTGCCCGAGATTCGATCGTCGGTATCTCTATACCTTGTTCAATCTCGTTACCGGCAAGTCTCTTTACTCGTTCTGTAATACATCATCCCGTGACTAACTCCTTAGTCACATTGAGCTCATTATGATGATGTCTTACTGAGTGGGCCCAGAGATACCTCTCCGTCACACGGAGTGACAAATCCTAGTCTCGATTCGTGACAACCCAACAGACACTTTCGGAGATACCCGTAGTGCACCTTTATAGCCACCCAGTTACGTTGTGATGTTTGGCACAGCCAAAGCATTCCTACGGTATCCAGGAGTTGCACAATCTCATGGTCTAAGGAAACGATACTTGACATTGAAAAGCTTTAGCAAACGAACTACACGATCTTGTGCTATGCTTAGGATTGGGTCTTGTCCATCACATCATTCACCTAATGATGTGATCCCGTTATCAACGACATCCAATGTCCATGGCCATGAAACCGTGACCATCTATTGATCAACAAGCTAGCCAACTAGAGGCTTACTAGGGACATGTTATGGTCTATGTATTCACACATGTATTACGGTTTCCGGTTAACACAATTATAGCATGAATAATAGACAATTATCATGAACAAGGAAATACAATAATAACCATTTTATTATTGCCTCTAGGGCATATTTCCAACACTCATCACCATGGATAGATCTGCGTGTGCATAGGAATTTTTTTGTTTCCCATGCAACGTTCCCCAACAGTCACCGGGCTGCACGTGTGTTGAACGCGGAGGCGCCGTTGTTCGGCGTGAGATCGGAGTCCACCGCGATCTGAATCGCTACGAGGACGACTTCACCAACCGTGTTCTTGTAACGCTTCCGCTTAGCGATCTTCAAAGGTATGAAGATGCAATCTCTTCCCACTAGTTGGTTGTTTCTCCATAAATAGATCTTGGTGAACATGTAGGAAATTTTCTGATTTACTACTACATCTCCCAACAGGTGGTACGTCGCCATGTCAGGGAGGAGGACGAGCACGTCCGACGCTACATGGCTGCGTTGGACGCCAAGTTCTCCAATACCTGGCAGGTTCTTCAGGGATCTCATCCGAGCTATGATCATTCCATAGTTTCTTCTCTTTGGGTGTCCACCGCCTACGCCGCTAGACGTCAACTACACCTGCATTAGTGATATTATATAATAATATTCAAGATGTATTAGTGGTAATATTCGATGATGTATTAGTGATACTATTCGATGATTTATTAGTGATATTATATGATCGTATTGTTGCATTAATGTCTTCTATTGATTTCCATATCTCATGTTTGTATATTGCCATGTCGTAATATTTGCAGAGACTATGGATCACAGAGACATAGAACAAGAAGACTTGTTGTAGCGACCCGACCAGAAAGGTTGAATCTCCGGTGTTTCCGTACCATCCCAAGAACATGCTGGTACACACACGGTACATGAATGTATATATCAAAGGGAAATCACACAGCATTATATTAATCGAAATCTCATATCGAGTCCTTTATTACAATAAATATTACAATAAAGTGGCTGAAGGCCAACTCATGAGAATATCTAAATCTTGCGGAAGCGTCGAAGGTAGATCAGTCCATCTAACTCCAAGGGCATCTCACTGAGCGTAGAGCGTATCCTCACTCCTGGTCAGAAAAGTACTCTGCAACATGATACATTGTAGCCGTGGTGGTCAACATATGGAATATGCTGGCAAAGTCACAAGAGAGGGGTGAAAAGATAATCATCTAGTCTACATGCATATATGACAGGTGGGGTGGTAGTTTTTTGCGTAAAGCCAAGTTTTTCCTACATCAAGAGGAGGGCTAAGAAAAAATTATTACTAAGTTGGTTGATTAATGAGATGGTTCCACCAACCAATTCTCATACCCAAGTTATAAATACCCACATCATCATATTAATTGTGTTGACAGTTCCGAATGTTTCAGTTCCTTTGGCTCAAGTCGTCCATGACCGTGGACACGGCTAATCGATTAGGTTGAGTACTCTGCAGAGTTTTGCACACGTTCCCCACTAGATTTGGTCGCCTCCGTTTGATTTCTCGCACTTCAGGGTGTTTGAGAAACGGATGACCAAAACATGATCTTCCAAAGGGTTTCCCTGTGACTCTGTCGGTGCCCATCCTTTCCTACCGTTCTTCTACATCTCGTAGCACCGCCTGTCCAGGGTCACCATGATATCCAACCAAGCCAGAGCCCATAATGACTTGTGGCTGTGCAGGTAAGCCTTGGGCCTTGAAGCATCCATACATCTCTTTGTGCCTGGGTGGTCCTTTCCGCGTGAATACTGGCCATCTCCAGCAACACCTAGGCAAATCCACTGGTTTCTCCGGGGTGCCGTTCAACCATCATCCACCCAGAGGTAAGTTGAAAACTCGGAGTCTTGAAGTCTTGATCATTATGTAGGTCTTGTAATTAATCTCACAACTCTCATGAATCACACAACCAACCCCGTCTACTAGTAGCATAGCAAAACGTAAAACAACGTTTCCCGGGGCCAATGTGTCAAGGGTTGAGGGGGTACCTACCACATGATACTACAACAGTAACCAAGTTTCCAATTACCTACTTTGCATGCAATTGGGGAGAATGGTAGAACTAATGCAATAAAAACATGGGTAAAGATGATCAAAGTGACTTGCCTGATTGATGATCTTCGTACGTGAGTGACTCTAGGTAACAAGCCTCGCACTCCGGATAATCTAACGAAGCAAACAAGAGCACTCAATAACCATACAACAAAATAAAGTAACTCACAAACTCAGTAATGAACTAGTAAACAATCCAGACAAAAACAATACACAACTCACAAGCAAGAAAAACACACAAAGTTTTGTTTTCAAAAAGGCGATGGGTAAATCACTACTAACATAACAAAACTATTTTGTAATAACAAAAAAATAGTTGACAGCAAGAAAACAATAAAATATTTTATTAATAAACAGAATAAAATCAATTTAAAGTTTTGTTAAGAAAATCTTTAGTAAAGTTTTTAAAAGTTTTGATAACCACTACATGAAGCAACTATAGTTTTACTAACAAAAGAGCAACACAAAACTTATTATTTATTAATAAAACATTATCTTAACAGAGAAGAAAATTTCTAAAAACACTTCTTAGAAAACAGAATTAAATTATATAAAACTCTGTTAAAAAGAATCTATTACTAAACTAGTTTGTTTTATAACAAATTATACCTAGTTGAAAATGAATTGAGATTCCTATGATATTAAGTATAAAACTAAGCAATTTTCTATTTTTATTAACAGTAAGTAAAACACCTAAAGTTTAACTAACAGAACCTACTAAATCAAATTAAAACTAAATCTGATTTAAACTAACGAAAAACTAAATAAATAAAACTATACTATAATACTAGACAGATTCTGTTTATAGTTAGAACACTAATCAAAATCATCCTAAAAATCCTCAAACTAAGCAATATGATAGTCCTAACTAATACCAAGTAGTAGCAAAAAGATTCATATCAAAATCTATTTTTAAACTCTAGTTATTCAGATTTGAGTGATTTGAGAAAATTTGATTAAATTCAAATTTTAGAGTTCAAATTTAAAATGTAAGACTACAGGGTGAAACTACATGAAATATGTGAGCTAATGCAAAAATAATCAACTCAAAACACTAAACAGATTAAAATATATAAACAAAACAAATTTTGAAATCACTCTGTTTTCTAAACAAAATCAGAAAAAGAAAAACTAAAAACTCATCG
Organism: Hordeum marinum; assembly: GCA_022496015.1. Classification (NCBI taxonomy): domain Eukaryota; kingdom Viridiplantae; phylum Streptophyta; class Magnoliopsida; order Poales; family Poaceae; genus Hordeum; species Hordeum marinum. The sequence continues at coordinate 5,217,904 of JAAAWK010001151.1, read as the reverse complement.
GCCAAGGGCTACGTGGCAACCGCTAAGTGGCTAAGAGGATGTGCGAGCGGGCGCTACAGGCGGTCGACCGAACTAATGAGGATACCGGTTTGGGTTTTAAACTGTTCTAATCCTATGCGTTGATTATAGATCCGACGGTCCAGGGAGGGGATGTGCTTAGAGTGTTAAGAGGTCACCGGCGAGGGATCTCCGGCGAGTCCGAAGCGGCGAGGACGTCGGGGCGGCGCTCCGGTGGTCGAGGGAGGCGACGGAGGGGCTTAGGTGACGGCGGCGGACGTCCGGAGTCGAGTGGCGTCGTCGGAGAGGCGAGGGGAGGTCCGAGGCGACGGGCACGGTGGTGGGGAGTTTCGGTCGGGGCAGAGCTCCGGCGAGGGGTTTGCGGCGTCTCGGGTGAGGAGAGAGGGGGCTCGGGGGGGAAATGGAGTGCGGGGGTGGCTGATACTTATATAGGGCCGTGGGTGGGGTCGGGGAAGAGAGGAGAGAGAGATCCGGCGACGAGATTCCCGCCGATGGCGGCGCGCGCGCAAGGTGGGTGATAACCGCGCGTGGTCATCGGGCGGTCGGGGTGGGGCCCATTGTCAGCGAGAGAGAGAGCGGCGGTTGCGCGTCGGTCGGCCGGCTCGTAATGAATTCGCGAGTAACTGCCCGTGGGCCGGCCCATTTAAATACAAATCTGTTACTCTTTTTAATATCTAGAGCAGTAAAACCTATTTAAAAGCATTCAAAACATTTCCAATATAGGAGTATTATATATCAAAATTAACAGAATAATATATGCCATTTATTGAACATTTTTATTCTGTCATTTGAACACTTTGAAAAAAATAATATTTTCAGAAATTGCCTATTTGGTTTTAAAAACTTTTGCAAATATTTTTTCAAAAGACCCCCTGGTTCTTATTGTTCAAATAAAGCACCAATTAGGTCTTGGTGTGGAGTGTCATGTTCCTCCTCTCTTATTTGAACTTTTTACCAAGAATTTCAATTAGGTGAAAGAAGCACATTGAAAGTAGAAAGGGCTTTCAGAATTTCAGAAAGAGCATCTCAACTATTGCATGTATTCAAGCAATGATGATTATGATGCATAACTATATTTCATAACATTCCAAAATGGAATTTTGGGATGTTACACTTGTTGGGGGATATAATCCGCGCCATGTATAATCCCTTGGCGTATCTCAACGACCCCGATGGTCAGGAAGGAGAGGACGGCTCCGGTGATCCAACAATGGAGGAGGCAAGAGATAATGACGGCTCCGGTGACCGAATGGCGGAGGAAGGAGATCATGATTACTGCTCCGGTGATCGAATGGCGGAGGAAAGAGATCATGATCACGGCTCCGGTGACCGAACGGAAGAGGGATCCTCAACTGTTGCAAAGTCGAGCGAGGTAAGGAGACGAGGCCCGAAGAAAAGGTTGCGCCAGGGTGAAAGGTTCATGATTATATCTGGCCATGGGGCGGGTTGGGCCAGGCTTGGGCTGGGCCCTAAAAAGCGCACAGTAGAAAACTAAGGCCCAGGCCCTGTCATCATGCGTACTTTGAAGCCCAAGCCCGGCCCAGGCCCTGAAATCCCGTCAGGCTTGGGTCCATGGGCTGGGCTTCTAACTTAAAATCCCAATATTTCAAGCCCAAGCCCGGCCTGGCCCTGTGGGTGGGCTCAAAACTCAAGCCCAAGCCCGACCCACGGGCAAGCCCATCAGGCCTAGGCCCTGGATTTTGGGGCCGGCCTGGGTGGGCCGACCGGGCCGGGCCGGAGATGCCCAAGTATATTCACGATCACAGAAGTCGCGAACGATGGCCAACCGATTTCTCCCAAGTGGACCAAGGACGTATTTGTACATCAGTGTGGAGTTGTTGTTAGGGACTACGTCTCAATCAGCACCCATCAATGGAATAAGAATAATAAGGACCCCGAAGTTTCTTATCTCCAGGATAGACTGAAAGATGATCTTTGGATCGAGCTAATGAGAAATTTCATCCTACCGAGAGAGGAGGATCCGAATAACCCAGTTATAGAGCGAAAGGTCAAGGTGTGGGCTCTTAAGAAGATGGCGAAACTATTCAGGAACTGGAAGAAAGAGTTGAACACAAAGTTTGTCGAGAAAGATGACACTCCAGAGTTCAAAGGTCGATATGAGAAGATAAGAGATCAATGGCCCGAATTTGTGGCCTACAAGAACTCGGAGAAGAGTAAGAAAATGTCACTGACAAACAAGAAAAATGTTGCAGCGAAGCAGTATCGCCATCACACGGGGTCAGGTGGCTACTGTCGTGGGAATGAGTCTGACAGTAGAAGATAGGGGTACGAAAGGAGAGGGCACAGTCCTTGCTACGTCGAGGGTGTACACACGGATATATGAGTTCAGGCCCATCTCGTGGAGGTAATAGCCCTATGTCTCAGTGCTTGGGAGATCTTGTCATGTGGAATATGAGTGTTACAGGGGGTGCGAACCCTTGTGCTAGAGGGGAGGGGCGGCTTATATAGAGTATGCCGCCCCTCATGAATTTTAGGCAACCAAGGGTTCGATCGTGGGAATAAAGATGTACGTTACTGGTAACGTATACAATGAATGCTACTAATGGAGTCTGGTCAAACGCCCGCCTGTTGGCCTCCCTGGGGTGCCTTCTGGTCTTCTGGTGTTAACTGGTCATTGGTCCTTCCGAGTGACATGAGACTGTCGAGTGGAGGGGGAATCATACGAGTGACTTAATTGTCGAGTGACTATCGCACCATGATGACATCAGTCAGAAACTCTCATGCCATCATCAAGTCCTCCAATATAGTGTCCCTAGGTAGGGTATGTAGGTCAGGCCTAGGACCCTACCCTAGGTACATATCCTCGTCAGCTACTACAAAGCTTGGCTGTTATGGGACAAAGCTGAGCAAGACCTGCTTGCTAAGAATGTCCACCCAGAGACATTGCACTAGCCAGATCGTTCAAGGACTTGGTTCTTCGGGGTTGGGGGAACTTTGGACCCATAAACAGGGAAGTGTGTCTGGACGAAAGCTCAACATGCAATACCCATCACAAAGCTTCAGGCAGCAATCAAGGCAGCACAAGAAGGGATGTTCATTCCCGACAAAGATCAGGACGAGCTGACAGAGGCCCTCAGGAATCCTGAACACCCTAGACGAACACGAGGTACATCAGGCTCCGTTCCGCAGAAGCATGGATTTCCCAACAGCGGTGATTATAGAAGCCGAGAGAGAAAGAGGAGACTGGAAGCAAGCGAAATGCAGAAGCTTAGTGCAAGATTAGAAAAACTAGAGGAACTTGAGAGCCAGCGAGCTACCGGCCAACCATTTGAGCGGCACAAAGATCCTTCCTTTGATGCCGCCCCAGAAGCTACCCCGCCATCTCAGCGGAGAAGCAACATGGCTTCCACGGAGCTCGTTCAGCTTGATTTCACGGCTCCTCGCTACCCCGTGGATAGTATCACAGAGTCTCAACATTGCGAGTACAAGATGCCAAAACCTGACCTTCAAGGCGGCGGTCGGCTTTGTTCTACCTCCTCGAGTTGAGGGAACTTTCCATTGCTATCCGATTCCACATGGCTATGCTATTGTGATGGTGGATGAAATAATGGATGGATATGAGGGGCTGGAGCTTGACAACCCTACACATGAAGAGGATATTATTCTTTTGGAAAATGCTGAGAGGAGTACATGTCTAGGGAGAAAGGACCACATCAAGCTTCCAAACTGGAAGCCTAAGCAGACTCAGCCTCCTTTGGCGCGTCAGGGCACTCCGCCTCCTCCTTCGCCTCCTCCAGCGCGTAAGGCCACTCCGCCTCCTCCTCTGCCTCCTCCTTCGCCTCCTCCAGCGCGTGAGGCCACTCCACCTCCTCCTCCGCCTCCTTCGGCACGTCAGGCCACTCAGCCTCCTCCGGCGCGTCAGGCCACTCCGCCTCCTCCTCCTCCTCCACTGGTGCGTCAGGCCACTCCGCCTCCTCCCGCGCTTCAGCCACGACAGAAGAGAGACGCCGCTGCTCTAGCGGCTAGCAGTACAATAGGCGGGAAGAAATACAAATTTGGTCCAAGCCTCAAGCCTCTTCCAAAGTTACCATACGAGAGGACTGACAAAGAAAGCGATGACATCAGTAAAGCCGAAGTGAAGGCCCATTTTGCACGAAAACATCCACCTCCGAAGGAAACGGTAGATCCGGTGAAAGCGAAGCGCACTGTGGATGCCCTGAAGCGACCATCACCGCCTCCGTTGCCATCAAACTATGACCGTTGTATTGTGGTCGGGAAGTACTTCTAGTGCTGCAAGAGTCAAAGAATGAAGAAGTGGGAAAATAATTCCCCAGCTTGGCAAACAGGAGAAGCAATCGTGCCCCCCTCTCAAGGTGTCTAGTGATATCGCTAATCATCCAGTGCTACTGCCCGGTACCAATCTTGGTGATTACTTGGGTGATGATGTACATTTTGAAATGACTGAGGTAGCAGTACAAGACTTTAGAGACGAGCACGGGAAGCCTCTCATCAAACTTGATCATCCTCGTCTAACAACGATGATGTACAAATTGCATGAGTGGTACATGAAAACCTACAGGGAGTCTAGGAAAGACAGTATGATGATCAGAATTAAAAAAAGAAGCATGACTTCATTGGGCTCGACCTGATGCCTATTGAATTTGTGGAGTTATTTCAGTTATACAATCAACAGGCCCTCGACAAACAACTCATGACTTGCTATTGTCTGTAAGTATTACTTCTATAGTTAAGTCTCTAGCTCAGCTCATTCATTGCATGTATATATAATTATCCTCACTATATTATGCAGATTGAAGATCGTCGAATGCAAAAAAGCAGGAATCTTCGATGTTGGGTTCATTAGCCCAGATATCGTAAATGAATGGTCGGTACGAGACAAAGTCAAAGATACCAAGGAGAACTTGCTAAATTCATTCCTTAGACATCAAAATAAAAGGGAAATACTCTTTACTTACAACTTCAAGTGAGTGTTACTATCTTCTGCATATTCGGTTTCGCTCACTCGAGGTTAAGTAATGTAATTGATGAGTTATATATCTGTGCGCAGTTACCACTTTATTATGCTATCCATTAAGCTTGACGGGGCATTAGTAATTGTCTTAGACTCGAGACGCAAAGATCCCGAGGATTATGCGGACATGACTGCAATGCTCCAGAAGTAAGTTCAATCAATATCGGGACCATATCGGCAACTTTCGTTTATTTCTTGATATCAAGTAATCATTTTCTTTGCCTGGCAGGCTTTGGAAAAAGTTCACCCAAAAGGTTCCTGGTCTAAACAAAGAGCTGATATTTACACACCCCAAAGTAAGTAGTACTAGCTAGTTCCGCGCATCTCTAATTGATTCTAATTTTCATCAATAACAGTATCATGCTTTCTTATCAGTTTGATTGAACTCTATTCTCGTAAAGTGCTTGTACCAAGCACCCGGGACTATTTTATGTGGATACTATGTATGTGAGTTCATTCGCCACTCGACCTCTGAGCGGGGCTTCTCTGACAAACAATTTGAAGTACATAAATAATATTCACAACTTTATTTTATATATTACCATCAATTGTGTTGAGTTTCATTCATATATATGTATTTACCCTCTTCTTTAAATTAGATCTAGAAGATGCGGGATGAACTCCTACCACATGATCGCATATGAGCAATTCAAGAGGAATTGGCAGGATTCTTTCTTGAGCACGTCATACCTGAAGACGGAGAATACCATGTGGAATTGCGATTGGATCTTGGATATATGATGTTAGGGATTGTAAGAGATGTTATATTGTATATATGTAGTAGCATTGGGTAGATATACGAAAACTTGTTGTTCGATCAAGCACGGAGAAAGAGATGTCACTTCTCTCTATATATGTTCATGATGATCTTGTGTAATTAATGGTTTCCTTCATTTGCTATCTAGCGTCGAGTTCTCTCTATATGTATAGTAGCTAGCGTCGACCAAGCATGAAGAAAGAGAGGTCACTTCTCTCTATTAGATAGCTAACACAATATGAAACCCTAAATTAACCCTCAAAAACCCCTAAACCCCTTTCAAAAAAAACAGTGCCCGCGAGCTGCTGATGCGTGGCTGCCTTTTGGTCTCGGTTGGTGTTACCAACCGGGACTAAAGGTCCTCGTGTCTGGATGCCCTGCAGCGGCCACGTGGAGCCCCTTTGGTCCCGGTTCGTAAGCGAACCGGGAATAAAGGTTTTGGTTATTAGTCCCGCTTGTTTTGTCCTGGTTCCAGAACCGAGATAAAAGGCCCTCTCGGACCGGGAGTAGTTCCCTGTTTTCTACTAGTGTAACTGAGCTTGTGTGAGCAGTTAAAAGAGAAACATAAAAATTTAAGTTGGACTATTTTATTTGAAGACTTAATGGTTGAATTGTAATATTTAATTTTGGATTAGTATTTTAATCCCTACGTTTTAAAATACTTGTTCAGTTTTAGTTCAAGAGCGAGTATTTGAATATATTTTCCCTCGAAGAATTATGCTCATCTATCTTATTTGAATGTATTGCGGACTAAAAAACAAAGGAAAATGTTTGATGGATAATATTAGAGTATAGGTCGGTTACTATGGCCGGCCGGTTTCGGTTGTAATTATATCTCTATTAGTCTTGAAGTCCAAGTTTTGTAATCTATATAAACAGCCCTTTGAGGCCCCAATCAATACAGTTATTATTCTCCAACTATCCAATTATCATGGTATCAGAGGCCTAGGTTTTCCGCACCTGGCATGGCACCGCCAGCCGTGTCGTCGCCACGGCCAACTCGGCCTCTCTTCTCCATGGCCGAGTTCTGCGCCACCGGTGCCCCTCCTTCTTCTTCCTCCTCCACAACCACCCAACCAAACTATCCTCAACTCCCAATGACCTCCCTAGCCGACACCATCACCGACATCTCCCCCTTCATCCCGATCACCTTAGATCTCGGTGCCCACAACTACTACCATTGGCGCCACCTCTTCAACATCCACCTCGGCCGCTGCGGCCTCCGCCACCACATTGACCCATCCCACCCTCCGCAGCACGCCGATCCATGCTGGGTGAAAGATGATATCACCATCATCCAATGGATTTCCACCCGCATCTCCACGGATCTCTTCAATTTGGTCTCCTCCGATGACGCCACCGTTGCCGAGCTTTGGGCCTCCCTCCGGCAGTTGTTCCAGGACAACTCCAATGTGCACATCAACGCCCTCAACACTAAGCTCCATACAACCTTCCAGGGAGATGCCCCGCTCACCGTATTCTGTCAGCGGATCAAGGCCATCGGCGACGACTCCATGAACGCGGTGATCACGTCAACGACCGCGCCCTCATCAACGCCCTCCTCGTCGGCCTCGGTGAGCAGTTCAAAAAGCAGGAGTCCTTCATCCCATGCTTAAGCCCTACCCCACCTTCAAGGAGGTCTGATCCCTCCTCCAGCAAGAAGACAAGAACCAAGCTTACAACGCGCAACGGCCACCGCAGGTGTTTCACACCGCTCCTGCCACGGTCGTGGCTCCCGCACCTGGCTACCATGCCAATTTGCCGCAGGCCCGGCAGGCCCGACAGCTGCTCCTTCACCACCCCCAGGCTGGTGCCCGAGCCCTAACTATCAGGGCAAGAATCCGATCTACCAGCCTACTGCACCTCGCACTGCCGGCACTGCACCAGCTCCGCCATCGGCCGCTCCATCGCCACCAGCTCCTCGGCATGATCCTTGGACTGGCCTTGTCCAAGCTTGGCCGACGCCCTGGTCGGCTCCTTTGCCGTACGGCGCCCCGCTTGTGTACACGAGCATGTGGAGCCTCAGTCTCCGACCGGCCATCGGATCTCCTGGACTCCTTGGGCCCAAGCCGCCGGCGCACGTCTACACTGCCACTCCTACGCCACCTCCCACCTCGCCAAGCCTGCCGCCATACTACTACCCCTTCTCGACTCCCTACGGCACCATGCAGGCCCCGGCAGCATACTACCAGCCGTCGACCCTGCCCTACGCTCCCATGCAAGCTCCTAGTCCTTCTGCTCCTCCACAGTAGCCGCCCTGGGATCAAGCCGCCTTCATCAACGCCTTGAACAACTTTACTCTCAATAACGAAGGTACAGATTGGATTTTCGATTCTGGTGCATCCTCGCATATGTCTTCAAATATGAATTTGCTGTGAGCTTGTTTCCCTTCTATTTTTTCTACAATCGCCATTGGTGATGGTTCCACCATACATGTTTCATGCACTGGTCATTCCTACATCTCTTCCACTTACGCCAACTTTCTTCTCCGCAATATTCTTGTTGTCCCTTCCCTCATCAAAAATCTTGTTTTTGTTCGCCATTTTTGCATTGACAATAAAGTTATTTTGGCTTTTGACCCTTTTGGTTTGTTTGTGAAGGATATGACAATGGGGGAGGTCCTCGCTCGGTACAATAGCACATGCGATCTTTATCCTCTTCATGGCGTCCCTACATCCACTCCTCGAGCCATGCTTGCATCAGTTGATTTGTGGCATCGTCGTCTAGGATACCCCAACAAAACCATGTTGTCATCTTTGCTTAAAGAATTTTGTATTCCTAGTTCTAGTGTTCCTCATAATCCTTCTCTTTGCAATGCCTATCAATGTGGCAAACATGTTAGATTACCTTTTGGAACCTCTACTACTCTTAGCACTTTTCCATTTGAGTTACTTCACTGTGATTTATGGACCTCTCTCGTCCCTAGTGTCTCTGGTTACAAATATTATCTTGTGATTTTGGATGACTATTCTCATTTTATTTGGACTTTTCATATTCGTGCAAAAACTGAAGTTCATGCCATCTTTCTCAATTTTCGGCAATATGTTCTCACACACTTTGGCTTGCCAATTTGCTTTATTCAATATGATAATGGTCGTGCATTTGACAACACACAAAACCGCACTTTTTTCTCTCTCAAGGCATTCTTCTTCGCTTTTCATATCCTTATACATCTCCTCAAAATGGTAAAGTTGAACGCTCTCTTCGCTCCATTAATGACATTGTTCGCAAATTGCTATTACAAGCTTCTCTTCCCTCTCGTTTTTGGGCCGAAGCTCTTCGCACTGCCACACTACTTATAAATATTCGACCAACTAAGGCATGTCCTCTTTATTCGCCTATTCAATCTCTTTTTCTCTCCCATCCTAACTATTCTTTTTTGCGTGTTTTTGGCTGTCTTTGTTTTCCGAACACCGCCTCTACCGCCTCCAATAAACTCGAACCACGTTCACTACCTTGCATTCATCTTGGTCTTTCTAACGATCACAAAGGATATCGCTGTTTCGATCCATCTTCTGGTCGTGTGCTTGTTTCTCGCCATGTCACATTCAATGAAAACACTTTTCCTTATTCTGTCACTAACACCACATTACCCAATCACCAGCAAACCACCACCACCACCACCTCTGTTGCGATCTCTCCCTCTCCCACAGCGAGGCCAGCAAGCCTGAGGCAGCCGGCAGGCCCGACAAGCCTGGCAGGCCGGCAAGCCTGGCAAGACCGGCAAACCCGGCAAGTCCGACCGGCCCGGCAAGTCTGGCAGGCCCGGCAAGCCCGGCAACCGGCAATCCCGACAAGCCCGGCAACCGGCAGGACCGGCAAGAGCAACCGACAAGCCCGATAACTTCACCATCCCAACCACCACTCCCACCCAACGCCGTACCCATTCCACCACCCACTAATGATCACGTCATGTGCACCCGTGGCAAATGCGGATTCCTTCTACCCACAAAACGCCTCAACCTCACGGACACCCCAACTCTCTCTCCTATTCCCACTTCTTACAAATGATCTCTTCTTTATCCTCTTTGGCTCTCAGCTATGCGCGATGAATTTAATGCTCTTCAGCAAAGTAATACATGGAATCTTGTTCCCAAACCTCCTGGTGTTAATGTTGTTTCTATAAAATGGGTTTTTCATCATAAATTTCACTCTGATGGCACTCTTTCTCATTACAAATCCAGATGGGTGTGTTGTGGTTTTTCTCAACAACATGGCATTGATTTTGATGAAACTTTCTCTCCCGTGGTTAAACCAAGTAATATTCGTGTTGTTCTTAGTCTTGTTGTTTCCTCCTCTTGGCCCATTCATCAGCTAGACGTTAAAAATGCTTTTCTTCATGGCACTCTTAATGAAACAGTTTATTGTCAGCAACCATTTGGTTTTGAGGATCCCTCTTCTCCAAATTCTGTTTGCCTTCTTAACAAATCTCTTTATGGTATTAAACAAGCTCCTCGTGCATGGTTTCTACATTTTGCTGCCTTTATTCAAACAGTAGGCTTCATTCCATCCAAATTTGATTCTTCATTATTTATTTTTCGCTCTTCTTCCCACACTGCCTATCTCTTGCTGTATATTGATGATATAGTTCTCACGGCTAGCTCTGACTCTTTTCTCCAACATATCATCTCTTCTCTTAGTCATGAATTTTCCATGACTGATCTTGGTCCCCTTCATCATTTTCTTGGCGTCACTATTTCTCTCACAAAGTCTACCCTTTTTCTCTCTCAACAATCCTATCTTTTAGTCTTACTTTCTCATTCTGGTATGTCTGATTGTCAACCCTCTCGTACACCGGCCGACATTGGTGCTAAATTGTTGGCTAATGGTGATCCTGTTTCTGACCCCACTTTGTATCGTAGCATCACCGGTGCCCTTCAATATGCCACTCTTACTAGGCCCGACATTTCATACTCCGTTCAGCAAGCCTGTCTTTTTATGCATGATCCTCGTGCTCCTCATCTTGCTCACGTCCACCGCATTCTTTGCTATTTAAAAGGAACTCTTGATCATGGTCTTCTCATTAATTCTTCTTCTCCAACAAGATTGACAGTTTATTCTGATGCAAACTAGGCAGGTTGTCCAGATACTCGACGGTCCACATTCGGATTTTGTGTTTATTTGGGTGATAATCTTGTTTCTTGGTGTTCTACAAGGCAGGCAATAGTTTCCAGGTCTTCTACTGAGGCTGAGTATAGGTCGGTTTCTCATGCTGTGGCTGAAGCAGTCTGGCTGCGTCAGCTTCTAGTGGAACCTCATCGCCCACTTGATCGTGCAACCATCGTTTATTGTGATAACATCTCTGCAGTATATGTTGGAAGACGTAGTAGTAAATCAAAAAAACTCCTACGTGTCATCAAGATCTATCTATGGATAAACCAGCAACGAGCAAAGGGGGAGTGCATCTTCATACCTTTGAAGATCGCAAAGCGGAAGCATTACAAGAACGCGGTTCGTGGAGTCATACTCGCAGCGATTCAGATCGTGGTGGATTCCGATCTAAGCATCAAACAACGGCGCCTCTACGTTCAACACACGTGCAGCCCGGTGACGTCTCCTACGCCTTGATCCAGCAAGGAGGAAGGAGAGGTTGAGGGAGAGCTTGGGCAGCACGACGGCATGGTGACGGTGGAGCTGCGTGGTACTCCGGCAGAGCTTCGCTAAGCACTACGGAGAACGAGGAGTAGGAGGAGTAGGGTTGCGCCGAGGGAGGAAGAAACTTGTGTTCTTGGCAGCCCCAAAACCCCCACTATTTATAGGAGGAGGAGGGAGGGCACAGCCCTAGGGTTCCCACCCTAGGAGCCAGCGGCAGCCCAGATGGCATATGGTGCAGCGGCCAGGAGAGGGAGTGGGAGGGGCGGCGCCCTAGGTGGGCCTAGGGCCCATCTGCCCCTAGGGTTTGCCCCTCCCACCTATGTCACACCTTGGGACCTTGTGGGGGGCGCACCAGCCCACCTAGGGGCTGGTTCCCTCCCACTTGCGGCCCATGCAGCCCTCCGGTGCCTGTGGCCCCACTTGGTGGACCCCCGGAACCCTTCTGGTGGTCCCGGTACGTTACCGGTGATGCCCGGAACACTTCCGGTGACCAAAACCTCACTTCCTATATATGAATCTTTACCTCCAGACCATTTCAGAACTCCTCGTGACGTCCGGGGTCTCATCTGGGACTCGGAACAACCTTCTGTAACCACGTAACCTATTTCCATATAACCCTAGCGTCATCGAACCTTAAGTGTGTAGACCCTACGGGTTCGGGAGGCACGTAGACATGATTGAGACACCTCTCTGGTAAATAACCAATAGCGGGATCTGGATACCCATGTTGGCTCCCACATGCTCCATGATGATCTCATCGGATGAACCATGATGTTGGGGATTCAATCAATCCCGTATACAATCTCCTTTGTCTACCGGTATGATACTTGCCCGAGATTCGATCGTTGGTATCCCTATACCGTGTTCAATCTCGTTAGCTGCAAGTCTCTTTACTCGTTTCGTAACACATAATCATGTGGCTAACTCCTTAGTCACATTGATCTCATTATGATGATGTCTTACCGAGTGGGCCCAGAGATAACTCTCCGTCACACGGAGTGACAAATCCCAGTCTCGATTCGTGCCAACCCAAAAGACACTTTCGGAGATACTCGTAGTGTACCTTTATAGCCACCCAGTTACGTTGTGACGTTTGACACACCCAAAGTATTCCTATGCTATCCGGGAGTTGCACAATCTCATGGTCTAAGGAAACGATACTTGACATTAGAAAAACTTTAGCAGACGAACTACACGATCTTGTGCTATGCTTAGGATTGAGTCTTGTCCATCACATCATTCTCCTAATGATGTGATCCCATTATCAACGACATCCAATGTCCATGGTCATGAAACCGTGACCATCTATTGATCAATGAGTTAGCCAACTAGAGGCTCACTAGGGACATGTTGTGGTCTATGTATTCACACATACATTACGGTTTTCGGTTAATACAATTATAGCATGAACAATAGACAATTATCATGAACAAGGAAATACAATAATAATCATTTTATTATTGCCTCTAGGGCATATTTCCAATAGTATACATGCCTTCTAATCCAGTTCAGCATCATCGCACCAAGCACATTGAGATTGACATACACTTCGTTCGAGAGAAGATGGATCTTGGTGAGGTCCGAGTTCTTCATGTACCTACCAGTGCTCAATTTGCTGACATTTTCACCAAAGGACTTCTGACTGCGTCCTTCACCGGCATACGCTCCAGTCTCAACATCGTTACTCCTGATGCTGAGACTGTGAGGGGATACTAGAGTATAGGTCAGCTACTATGGCCAGTCGGTTTCGGTTGTAATTCTATCTCTATTAGTCTTGAAGTCCAAGTTTTGTAATCTATACAAACATCCCTTTGAGACCCCAATCAATACAGTTATTATTCTCCAATTATTCAATTATCAGATAAGATTAGATGGTCGGCTTTCATGTCCGTATCAGTAGACACGTTAGGACATCTAATTTAAGGGACTGCATGGGAGATGCCTCTAGGTACTTGAACATGTACATGGATGAATCTCGTCCATGACCACCTATACATTGTATCGACTTCTTCTTTGGCCCTTGCGGAGTGTTAAGATTTAATTAAGTATGTGGTATTTAACAGATGATCCACGCTTGTATCATATGCGTATTTTTTTCATTTGAATACACACGCACCCCTATTCCATAGGCAACCGATGCATTGCTCCCTTGCGTCCCTTTAAAATGTCATGCATGTGCGACACATGTCCTCAAGAGATATATAATGTCAATATGTGCAATCCATCATTATCAATATCAGGCAATCAATCGTGGTTCATTTGTCATTCACATTGATTCATTATCATGCCCGTCTCTCTGCAAGGAGCGGAAAAATCTGGTACGTCTAGGTCGCATGAGGCCAAACCGAAGACCACCTCGCGCGCATGACACCTGGCAATACGAATCTCAGTGCAACATTCGCCTGACTTCCATCCCATCCCATTTCCCACGTCAGGTTCATTGGCGGCCCAGGTCGCGGCACCGTCTTAGCTGCTCGTTGGCCTGCTCCTCAACAAGGCCTTAGCGGCAACGCGAATCGTGCCACGACAGTGTCTGTCGGCTATGGGATGGGCCGAGAAAAGCGTCAAGCAGTTGGCTAGCGCAACAACGGGGGTAAATTCTTCTACTTTAGAGGGGGAGAACTACACGCCGGGGCCCTTTGTCCCTTGTTGTTGGGGTGAGAATGGCGGATGGCCGGGAGGCGACTAAGGCCAATGTTTGGATCGGGATTGGAAGCGATTGGTCGATAGGGACATAAGTCGTTTGCTTACTCCCAGTACGAGTTGTTGGGATTCCTACAGAGGAAGAATGAAGCAAAACAACGGTAAAGTATTTTTCTCAGTCAAGAACTAAGGATGTGTTTGGTTTCAGTAACCGAATGGAACCTCACGGGTCCGACCCGTCCCTAGCCGTGTTCTCGTGTTTGGATCAAAAACGAACAGGAACCCACTCGTTCCCACAAAGAGAATATTCGCCCCAGATCCGTCACACGATCGTTCCTCTAAATTGGTGGAACGACACGGAACGCCTCGTCGCTCTCCTATCGCATCTCCCTCTCCCGTACGAGACGCTAGCCTCACCCTCACTCGATCTGCGCCGCGGTTGCTCCTGTCGCTCGATCCGCGCCGCCGTTGCTCCTCTCGCTCGATCTGCGCCACCGGCTTCTCTGCTCGCTCGATCTACGCAGCCGCTGCTCCTCTCGCTCGATCTGCGCCACCGGCTTCTCTGCTCGCTCGATCTACGCAGCCGCTGCTCCTCTCGCTCGATCTGCGCCACCGGCTGTGCTTCTCCCTCGTCTCCTCCTCTCCGGCGAGTGATGGCGGCCGGTGCAACGAGCGACTGGGAACCTGCTTGGTCTGGGCTTGCGATGACAATGACGCGCTGCACCATCAACTTTGGTGTGTGTTCTTGACCGCGTTGCCACCAACAACAAGTATGCGTATCAAGATCTGTCCAACCAAGATGGTGATTTAGCGGATATTCCCGCGGCGTATCTCTGACTCGTTCTTCAAATTTCTTGCTTTCTTGTAGCGCTGGCATCCGCTCGCTAGACCGAGAGATCGTGACCGGCTTCAGCTCTATCTGGACGCACTATTGGCTTCCGCGCGCCGGCTTTCCGACCGGTGGTCTGCTTCGTAGCTTGCCCCTGGTGGCCTTTTATGTTTCTTCTTCATTCTTTTGGGCGTGCTTGTGCTATGGCCCCAGCAGTTTTTTTCTTTCACTATGGTTGAAACACGATTGTATGGATGTTTGCTTTATCTATAAAGCGGGGTGAAAGCCTGTTTCATCAAGATGTGTCTAGCCACAAGTACTTGCGGAAGGTGAAAAGGTTGATTTGTTTGTGTGCTGGATGGTGTTGTGCTATGCATATCATCCACACAATTCCCTTTTCTGGTTATTTACTGGATGAATTTTGATTTTGATTTAGTATTTCAATCTGTAAGTTTGTTATGGGTTTGTTTGTTACATGACCAAATATTAGTTTAATTTCTAAAAAGCATTGGAGGTTCAACCAATAGATTTTGGCATATATTTTTATGACCTAGTGTATTACAATTATAAATGTAAAAGGATATATGTATGTAATCTCATCATTCATGTGTTAAAAGGTGAGCTGAATCAAATTCATCATATTTGGTCTCTCTAACCAAACATCGAAATGGAACATTCCATGCTACTAAATTGCTCTACTAAACACATGAACGGAACCGATCCATTCTAGTGGAATGGAATGTCATGGAACCATGCCATTTCATTCCCCTTTGTTCTCGAACCAAACACACCTTAAGTTTATCAATCCAGTAGGAGTCCCCTAAGCTTGCAATGTGTGCAACACCTGCACACGAACAGATATAAACTTACACCCAACGTGTCAAGGGGGTTATCAAGCTCCTTGTCTTGCTAATTACTTCCTCTGTCCCGTAATATAATATAAGGATACTCGTAGGGGAGCGGTGATTCGGTGCTCGGGCTCAGCTGAGCCTGAAATTTTAGTCGTGGGTTTGTGCATTGGGATGGTAGAAAGTCAGTCTGACATGTCAGGGCTTGACCAGGGAAAAATTAGGATACAGGATATATACGGCGTGCTACAACGCACAACAGTGAGCCATATCCGTACCTTGCGACATTGTTCCGTGAGCCTATGATCATGGGTCATGGATCAGATCGTAGAAAAACCTGAGCGGTGGTCCAGGACGGTGGAAAATGGCCCACTGTTTGGACGACAGTGTACATATGTGTGGGGCGGCTGCTGCTTCTCCGGCGGCGCGGCGATGGAAGCTGACAGGCTGGAGTTCCTGCTGGATCTAGTAGACCGGTGAGTTTCCTAACACCTTTTTATGCAGCAATTTGTGGCCACAATTTATGTTGGTTCCAAGGTTTCCATTGAGGGAGGAGTTCCCGACTTCTCGGACAGATTGGAGGGTCTGGCTGTGCACAGCGATTAGGCGACTGCAGCCGTCGGATGTCTGGGGTGAGCTCCGGCAAAGGAAGAATGCTTCGCCGACCCGGTCTGCACAATCCATAGGAAAGGTGAATCCGGAAGTGCCTGGGTGAATGAAGAGGTAATGCAGTTTTTTTTCCAGATCAACGTGTTCATCATGTGCTAGACAATTAAAAAAAATCCTCCCATACTGATGGGATAGTTGATTTAGACTTCATCCATTGTATTGTTATGGTATGGTGTGTGTTTAGTGTAATCTAAATCCTACATTAGGTGATTCCTTAGAATCTAAACGTTCATGCAGTGTCAAAATTAAAATTTGGAGAAGATCCTACAAAGAGTGCTTTCAAACCAGAGCTAGGATGGAGTTTTGACTCCTTAGATGAGGCGTATGACTATTACAACTTGTATGGTCCTCTGCGGCTGCTCGTTGAGATCTTCTTTCCTCATCTGAATTTTGGTTTGCTGACAGTGCTTAGTGGCAGTAGAAGTAACCAGTATTGCGTATTCTGAAACTTGATGTGCAAGGGGAGCTGGAGGTGGAGAACAACCGTTCTTGCAGATGCGACTGTTCCTCGTTGATTCGGCTGTCGCAGGCATCCGACAATAGTTGGTACAAAACTGAGCACCGTGAGAATCGTAAACCACTGTATGTCAGTGACAATGGGGTAGAATGTCTTACATGCAGGTCTCATGAGGCGGGTAAATCTGGCAGTGGAGCATCATGCAAGATTGTCCGTATCTAAGCTGGAAACAGTGTATCTGCATAATTCTATCATATTGTATGGAAGTTGTTTGGGGTGAGCTCCGTATATAGTTGCAGCTTGTGCTGGACTACGTACAAGAAGATTCTTTTTTGTTAAAAGCCACATTGTTGTTCAAGCCCTGACATCATTTTCCTGAGCAAACTTCTAAATGCTCCATTATAGTATCAATTTATAAAGAATTCACTTCATCTAGTACTTTTTCAGAACCATCTGGTCAACTTTGGTCATCATTTAATTTGTCATAATTCAGCTCAGTGATCTATTGCCAATCAGTGTTCATTCCTCAGACTATGGATTATGGTAATACAATTGTACAAAAAAAATGTCAAGTTCTTATGTCAGTTGTTCCGGTGATGATAAACTCATGACAGGTTGGTTTTTTTTGTGAAGTTCCCTTGTCAATGTGGACCACATGCAACACACATGAGGCTTTAGCTGTTTCGATGTTAACCGGTTGTGAAAAGTTTGTAAGGGAGTAAAAGGCGCTGGCGGTTTGAGAACTTGTGTTGCGCGTGCACTTAAGTCATACTACTTGCAAACCGGAAAAACCAGTCACAGAACTTGCGTTGCGGGCGCATCTAGGTCACAATGGCCATTTGGACCGGCCCGCCGCTCGGTTTTCTCTCTTCGGGGGTCACGCGAGCCGCACATGGTTGTGTGGGGGGGCTGTTTTTTTACACATAAGACCCTAGTGATTAGCTATGAGGGCAGTATTGCAAAAAATACATTGGATAAAATAACTCCCTCTGTTCCTCTCTTTTCTTCCAGATCATAAATCCATAGTTCCCAAATCGATAGTATTTGTCGTCGGCGAGATGGGAGGCGGCGTGCATGGCAGTGAGACCTCGAGCTGTGGTGGCGTTCCCTCCCTTTGGAGCACCGCTAGCTCTCCCGTCGGGAGTAGCCGTGCCGCCATCGTTGTGGCGGGCAGTTTGGCGAGCGGCGGCGTCAGTGAGGGGGGCGTGCAAGTCCCCGGCGTTGTTGGAGGGGAAGGCGCCGTTGCCGCTCCAGGGAGTTCGTCCGCGTCTCGCATCCCGGACTCTTGGATCTTCCCCCAAGAGGTGTGGCAGCACGGTGAGCCGGAGATGCGGCCGGAGCGCGACCGCGTTCTCATTGCTCGCACTGCTGGCATGGCAGCGCTCGAGCGGTCGTTCCTCGGGTGCGCATTGTACGCCATCATCATTGGGAAGCCACGGAGCAAGGTGACGCCGGAGGCACTCGCCGCGCCGCTGGAGTTTCATTGTGGTGTCTTGCCGTCGGCGATGAAAGTGGAGGTGACCGGCCCACCATTTCATTTTTTTGTGCGGTTCGACTCACTGCAGGATTGCACTCGTGTGGTGCACGCATCGGAACAGCTGCGTTACGGCGGCAGTAGAATTGGTTTTCAGAGGTGGTCGAGGTGGTCGCGTGGCTCGCCGTCGAAGCTGGCGTACAAGATGACGCTTAGTTTGGAGGGGCTACCAGAAGAGGCGTGGGATTCGGACACCGTGAACCTAGTGCTCGCCGGTGTCGATGGCGAGCTCATCAACATGCTCCCAGCTACATACAAGTGGGTGCTTCCGTTCACGGCGTGGCTACGCGATCCTTGCGTAGTGCCGAAGTTGCTTACTATCTCTATACCGACACCTCCTCAGCAACCTTGGATGCCAGACTCCGATGACGAGAATGTCCATTCACCGTCGCGTCCGATCTCTCCAACTGATCGTGGATGCATTGATTTTTCGGTGACCATGCGTGTGAAGGAAGTCATTGACCGTGGGCCATTGTTAACCGAAGGATTGGCTGATGAATTCCTCCCCGACGAAGACGCCGATCTAACCCGCAAGCACACATTTACAACCTGGCGAGGCAAAATAGATGGCACTGGCCCTGGGCCAAATGGAAAAGCTTAAGAGAAGAGCAACGAAATGCTGGAGCTAGAGTGCCTAGTTGTCATATTAGCAGTAGTTTTAATATGTTGTGATGTTATTGTAAGAGTTGGCACTGTAATAGCTATCTTATGTGTTTGTGGGCAGACCTTGTTAGTGTTTGTTGGCAGACCTTATTAGTGATGTTATTGTAATAAAGATGAGTACTCAAAGAAGATCTCAACAACATCATTCTAAAGATGAGCAAACTTAAGATGAGTACTCTGAGAGTTCCACATCATGACAACTTAGTTCCACATCATGACAACTTAGTACATACAATAACAACAGATAACTACTCATGATCAATCTTCACCTCCTGGAGCTCCTTGTGTGGACTAGAATTCTGTTTGGTCTTCCTGATATTGTTGTGTGCTTGTTCCTTCACCAAATAGTAGCCACTGCAACCCCCTTGTCTTTGTTGATTTCTTTGGTCTTTCCAGCCCCCTTGTTCTAGCAGTAGTTCTGCCTGACCTTCTTCCTCTTGTTCCTCTAACTCCTCTTCCTCTTATTGAAGCACCTCTTCTACCTCTGCCTCTGCCACTGCCTCTTCCTGCTTGTGTAGCTCCTCTTACTCCTCTAGCTGTTGATGTTGTTGCTGGATGTGCACCACCAGTTTCAGCAGAAATGTTGGCTCTGTTCTCAACTACAAATGCATTTTCTTCTGGTATTGGGTGAGACCTGTTAATAGGAACTCCATTTGCAGGTCCCTCATGTGACAATATGTGCACCATGCTTTCTTGCAGTTGTGTTGGGTCCATTTGGGGACTCATAGGTTTATTTTTGATGTGCTAGTAAACAAACAAACAACAATGTTGTCAGCATCAATATATTTTGAAACATCCAAAAAAACAATATGTACTTACTGTTAGGATAACTGGGAAGTCCACATCTCCAAATTCATCAAGAACACTCTTGGACTTTTTTTTCTTTGCCTTCTCCATCATTTCTTCCATCTGTTGCATCATCTTATCAGTAGGCTTTCTCTTCCTAACCCTTCTAGTTTGTGTTGTAGGTTGCTTTGTTTCTTGCTCCTCTTCCACATTTTGTTGCTGCAAGACTGCCAGGACCACATTTTCCTCTTGTGTTCATAATAATTAGATCTTGCTTTAATGTAGACAAGAACCAGGACCATGATGCATGGCACTCTGTCTCCACCACTGCCATTGCAATTGGATATATGGAATCATTCCCATCTATACCTACTGCAGTCAATAGTTGCCCACCATATTTTGTCTTTATGAAAGTACCATCAAGACATATAATGGGCCTGCAACCCTTTAACCACCCTATCTTGCATGCTGCAAGACTGAAGTAACATGTGCTAAACAGTCCATTTTCTAGGTTTAGATAGAAAGAAGACCCTGGGTTGCTTGTTCTCAATTCCATTGCATACTTCCAAAGAAGTGTGTATTGCTTCACCTCATCCCCATGCACCACAGCCAATGCTGCTTTCCTAGCTCTCCCAAGTTTATGCCTCCTTACTTCCATGTTGTATTTCTTCCTCACTTTCCTTGCAAATGTAGACAATGACATCTTGTCATTGTCCCTGAACATCTCCACATATTTCTTGGCCAGAAAAGGGGCTGTAAGCTCTTTCACATCCCATACTTTCTCACAATTATGCTCTCCAATAAATGTTTTCATAAGAAAAGATTGGGTTCTGTTATCTGCCACAACCACAAGTTTCCAAGGGCAACCCTCTACACATACTGCCTCAAACCTTTGTTTGTTATTTCTTTTTTTCTTGATCTGGACCCTATTCTTAACTACATAATGTGCTACTACCTTTCTCAACAACTCCACTGAACCAAAAACCATACCTAGTTTGAATTGAGGATTATCCATGTCAACTAGTGGGTTAAATGTTTTGAACCTGTATATGGGTTTCTGCTTCTTTTTCTTCTTCTTGTACTCCTCATCATCAGAGTCACTCTTGTGAATCTTCTCACAGTCATCTTCTTCTGGTAGTTGTAGTTCCTCTTCAGTGACATCATCTGTGCCTGGAACATGTCTGTACTCAGCTCCTACTTTCTTCCCCTTGTCAACCAAAGCATCATGCACAACAACATCTACATTTTTATCATACCCATCATCATCTTCATCCACTGCATAATCACTGTCATACCATGTTGGATCAATCTCTGAATCACATTCCCAATCCTCTTCTGAATCTGATGACTTGTCTGAACTTTCTACATCCTGGGCAGAAGTTTTAGCACTGTCTATACTAGCTTTGTTGCTCTCTGGTTTCACATGCCTCATTTTATCATTGCTTATAGGGCTAAGTATTACTGGAGGCAATTCAGGCCCAACCCTATAAGCAATGTCATCTTCCTCCTCCTTTAGTTTTTTCATCTCTATTTTTTTCACATGCTTCACAAACAAAACAAGCACCTTTGAATTAACAGAAGCTGCTGCCATCTTCCTACAGTCCACTTCAAAATCAATAGGCACCATTTCTAAAAGTGTTTTACCAACTGGGCACCAGAAAACAAGATCCAACTGTGGATATTTCAACGCAGACAACATATAGTCAATCATATCATTGCAGAAAGTGTTCCTATCAAAGTTATCAAACACTGATACTTTCTCAGCCAAATATGCCAAATTAATTCCTATTCCCAAAAAGAACCCACCATGATGCATCTCTATACTGAATTTTACTGAATCGGAACCTACATTGCAAATTTAAAGTTTGGAATTAGAAACTATGTTGCAGAGAACTCATCCAACCTAATCTGTCGGCACAGGCTAACCCTAGTTATTAGGGGAGGGGAGGGGAGGGAGGGTAGGAGAGGAGAGGGGGAGGACAGAGAACTCACCGTACATCGGTTGGCTACCCTCTTTTGTCCTCAACTGCGGCTTCTTCTCCGTCGCCTCCGCTAGTACAGTTGCCGCCGACGGGCTGGACGCACCCGCATCGCCGCCGCCAGTCGCCTCCTGTTGGAAATATGCCCTAGAGGCAATAATAAAATGGTTATTATTGTATTTCCTAGTTCATGATAATTGTCTATTATTCATGCTATAATTGTGTTAACCGGAAACCGTAATACATGTGTGAATACATAGACCACAACGTGTCCCTAGTGAGCCTCTAGTTGGCTAGCTCGTTGATCAATAGATGGTCTCGGTTTCATGACCATGGACATTGGATGTCGTTGATAACGGGATCACATCATTAGGAGAATGATGTGATGGACAAGACCCAATCCTAAGCATAGCACAAGATCGTGTAGTTCGTTTGCTAAAGCTTTTCAATGTCAAGTATCATTTCCTTAGACCATGAGATTGTGTAACTCCCGGATACCGTAGGAATGCTTTGGGTGTGCCAAACGTCACAACGTAACTGGGTGGCTATAAAGGTACGCTACGGGTATCTCCGAAAGTGTCTGTCGGGTTGACACGAATCGAGACTGGGATTTGTCACTCCGTGTGACGGAGAGGTATCTCTGGGCCCACTCGGTAAGACATCATCATTATGAGCTCAATGTGACTAAGGAGTTAGTCACGGGATGATGTATTACGGAACGAGTAAAGAGACTTGCCAGTAACGAGATTGAACAAGGTATGCGGATACCGACGATCGAATGTCGGGCAAGTACCATACCGATAGACAAAGGGAATTGTATACGGGATTGATTGAATCCCTGACATCGTGGTTCATCCGATGAGATCATCGTGGAGTACGTGGGAGCCAACATGGGTATCCAGATCCCGCTGTTGGTTATTGGCCGGAGAGGTGTCTCGGTCATGTCTACGTGTCTCCCGAACCCGTAGGGTCTACACACTTAAGGTTCGATGACGCTAGGGTTATAGGGAAAAGGTATACGTGATTACCGAAGGTTGTTCGGAGTCCCGGATGAGATCCCGGACGTCACGAGGAGCTCCGGAATGGTCCGGAGGTAAAGATTGATATATAGGAAGTCCAGTTTTGGTCACCGGAAAGTTTTCGGGCTCATCGGTATTGTACCGGGAGTGCCGGGAGGGTGCCGGAGGACCCCCGGGAGGGGGTGACGACCAAAGGACCTCATGGGCCCTTAGAGGAGGTGTGCCAGCCCATATTGGGACAGCCAATACCTTCTAGAAAGGGCCCATGCGCCAGGGATCTGGAGATAAGGGCTAAGGGAATTTAAAAGGAGGAGATCCACCTCCCGTGTGGGAGGTGGACTCTCCCCCTAGTTCGGCCGAAGCTCCCTCCTTGGAGGAGGGGCTAGGTCAGCCCTCCCTCTCCCTTCCTCCTATATATACTCAAGGTTTGGGGCTGGTTTGAGATGACGAACTCTTTCTCTCTCGCTGCAGCCCTATTCTGCTTCTTCCTCCTCCGCAGTGCTTAGGCGAAGCCCTGCCGGGATACCTTGCTACTCCACCACCACCACGCCGTCGTGCTGCTGCTGGAGCTCTTCCCCAACCTCTCCTTCCTCCTTGCTGGATCAAGGCGTAGGAGACGTCACCGGGCTGCACGTGTGTTGAACGCGGAGGTGCCGTCCGTTCGGCACTTGATCGGATCTACCGCGATCTGAATCGCTGCGAGTACGACTCCATCAACCGCGTTCTTGTAACGCTTCCGCTTAGAGATCTTCAAAGGTATGAAGATCCAATCTCTCCCCACTCGTTTGCTGGTTTCTCCATAGATAGATCTTGGTGACACGTAGGAAAATTTTGATTTACTACTACGTCTCCCAACAGTGGCATCATGAGCTAGGTCTATGCGTAGAATCTATGCACGAGTAGAACACAAAGCAGTTGTGGGCGTCGATTTTGTTAATATGCTTGCCGTTACTAGTCTTATCTTGATTCGACGGTATTGTGGGATGAAGCGGCCCGGACCAACCTTACACGTACGCTTACGTGAGACCGGTTCCACCGCCTGACATGCACCAGTTGCATAAGGTGGCTAGCGGGTGTCTGTCTCTCCCACCTTAGTCAGATTGGATTCGATGAAAAGGGTCCTTATGAAGGGTAAATAGCAATTGGCATATCACGTTGTGGTTATGGCGTAGGTAAGAAACGTTCTTGCTAGAAACCTATAGCAACCACGTAAAAACTTGCAACTACAAATTAGAGAACGTCTAACTTGTTTTTGCAGCATATGCCTTGTGATGTGATATGGCCAGAAGGATGTGATGTGATGCATTGTGATGTATGAGATTGATCATGTTCTTGTAATAGGGTTCACGACTTGCATGTCGATGACTATGACAACCGGCAGGAGCCATAGGAGTTGTCTTATTTATTGTATGACCTGCGAGTCAATCACAAACGCCATGTAATTACTTTACTTTATTGCTAAGCGTTAGCCATAGCAGTAGAAGTAATAGTTGGCGAGACAACCTCATGAAGACACAATGATGGAGATCATGATGATGGAGATCATGGTGTCATGCCGGTGACAATGATGATCATGGTGCCCCGAAGATGGAGATCATAGGAGCAAGATGATATTGGCCATATCATGTCACTATATTGATTTCATGTGATGTTTATCATGTTTACATCTTATTTGCTTAAAACGACGGTAGTAAATAAGATGATCTCTCAATAAAATTTCAAGAGAAGTGTTCACCCTAACTGTGCACCGTTGCTAAGGATCGTTGTTCCGAAGCACCACGTGATGATCGGGTGTGATAGGTTCTAACGTTCGCATACAACGGGTGTAAGCCAGATTTACACACGCGAAACACTTAGGTTGACTTGACGAGCCTAGCATGTACAGACATGGCCTCGGAACACGGAAGACCGAAAGGTCGAACATGAGTCGTATAGAAGATACGATCAACATGGAGATGTTCACCATGGATGACTAGTCCGTCTCACGTGATGATCGGACACGGGCTAGTTGACATGGATCATGTGTCACTTAGATGACTAGAGAGATGTCTATCTGAGTGGGAGTTCATTGAATAATTTGATTATGTGAACTCGATTATCATGAACTTAGTCTAAAATTGCCTTTAATATCTATATTGTAGATCCAATGGCCAACGCAAATGTCAACCTCAATTTCAACGCGTTCCTAGAGAAAACCAAACTGAAAGATGATGGAAGCAACTATACGGACTGGGTCCGTGGCTTGAGGATCATCCTCATAGCTTCCAAGAGATTGTATGTCCTTGATGCACCGCTAGGTGACCCACCCATTCTCCCAGCGGACCAAGACGTTACGAACGCTTGGCAGTCGCGTTGCGATGATTACTCCCTTGTTCAGTGCGGCATGCTTTACAGTTTAGAATCGGGGCTCCAAAAGCGTTTTGAGCAACACGGAGCATATGAGATGTTCCAAGAGCTGAAACTAGTTTTCCAAGCTCATGCCCGAGTCGAGAGATATGACATCTCTGACAAGTTCTTCAGCTGTAAGATGGAGGAGAACAGTTCTGTTAGTGAGCACATCCTCAAGATGTCTGGGCTTCACAACCGCTTGACTCAGCTGGGAGTTAATCTCCCGGATGACTCAGTCATTGACAGAATCCTCCAGTCGCTTCCACCTAGCTACAAAAGCTTTGTGATGAACTACAACATGCAGGGGATGGAGAAGTCCATTCCTGAGTTGTACTCGATGCTGAAATCAGCAGAGGTCGAGATCAGAAAGGAGCATCAAGTGTTGATGGTAAACAAGACCACTAGTTTCAAGAAAGGCAAGGGTAAGAAGAACTTCAAGAAGGACGGCAAAGCTGTTGCCGCGCCCGGTAAGCAAGTTGCCGGGAAGAAGAAGAACAAGAATGGACCCAAGCCTGAGACTGAGTGTTTCTATTGTAAGGGTACCGGTCACTGGAAGCGGAACTGCCCCAAGTACTTAGCGGATAAGAAGGTCGGCAACGTTAAAGGTATATGTGATATACTTGTTATTGATGTGTACCTAACCAGCGCTCGTAGTAGCTCCTGGGTATTTGATACCGGTGCAGTTGCTCACATTTGTAACTCCAAGCAGGAGCTGCGGAATAAGCGAAGGTTGGCAAAGGACGAGGTGACGATGCGCGTCGGGAATGGTTCCAAGGTCGATGTGATCGCCGTCGGCACGCTACCTCTACATCTACCTTCGGGATTAGTTTTAAACCTTAATAATTGTTATTTAGTACCAGCTTTGAGCATGAACATTGTATCTGGATCTCGCTTGATACGAGATGGCTACTCTTTTAAATCCGAGAATAATGGTTGTTCTATTTATATGAGAGAAATGTTCTATGCTCATGCCCCGCTGGTCAATGGTTTATTTTTGATGAATCTCGAACGTGATGTTACACATGTTCATAGTGTGAGTACCAAAAAGTGTAAAGTTGATAACGATAGTCCCACTTACATGTGGCACTGCCGTCTTGGCCATATTGGTGTCAAACGCATGAAGAAGCTCCATGCTGATGGACTTTTGGAGTCACTTGATTTCGAATCATTTGACACATGCGAACCATGCCTCATGGGCAAGATGACCAAAACTCCGTTCTCCGGAACAATGGAGCGAGCAACTGACTTGTTGGAGATAATACATACCGATGTATGCGGTCCAATGAGTGTCGAGGCTCGCGGTGGCTACCGTTATGTTCTCACCCTCACTGATGACTTGAGCAGATATGGGTATGTCTACTTAATGAAACACAAGTCTGAAACCTTTGAAAGGTTCAAGGAATTTCAGAGTGAGGTCGAGAATCAACGTGACAGGAAAATAAAATGCCTACGATCTGATCGTGGCGGAGAATATTTAAGTCACGAGTTTGACACGCACCTTAGGAAATGTGGAATTGTTTCACAGCTCACGCCGCCAGGCACACCTCAGCGAAATGGTGTGTCTGAACGTCGTAATCGCACTCTATTGGATATGGTGCGATCTGTGATGTCTCTTACCGACTTACCGCTATCATTTTGGGGATATGCATTAGAGACTGCCGCATTCACTTTAAATAGGGCACCGTCTAAATCCGTTGAGACGACACCGTATGAATTATGGTTTGGAAAGAAACCTAAGCTGTCGTTTCTAAAAGTTTGGGGTTGCGATGCTTATGTGAAGAAACTTCAACCTGAGAAGCTCGAACCCAAAGCGGAAAAGTGCGTCTTCATAGGATATCCCAAAGAGACTATTGGGTATACCTTCTACCTACGATCCGAAGGCAAAGTCTTTGTTGCCAAGAATGGATCCTTTCTCGAGAAAGAGTTTCTCTCGAAAGAAGTAAGTGGGAGGAAAATGGAACTTGATGAGGTAATTGTACCTTCACTCGAACCGGAGAGTAGCTCAGCACAGGAAGTTGTTTCTGTGGAGCCTACACCGGCTAGAGAGGAAGTTAATGATGATGATCATGAAACTTCAGATCAAGTTGCTACTCGAAGGTCCACTAGGACACGTTCCGCACCAGAGTGGTACGGCAATCCTGTCCTAGAGATCATGTTGTTGGACAACGGTGAACCTTCGAACTATGAAGAAGCGATGGTGGGCCCGAATTCCGACAAATGGCTTGAGGCCATGAAATCCGAGATAGGATCCATGTATGAGAACAAAGTATGGACTTTGGTGGACTTGCCTGATGATAAGCGAGCCATTGAAAATAAATGGATCTTTAAGAAGAAGACTAATGCAGACGGTAATGTGACCGCCTATAAAGCTCGGCTTGTCGCTAAGGGTTATCGACAAGTTCAAGGAGTTGACTACGATGAGACATTCTCACCCGTAGCGATGCTAAAGTCTGTCCGAATCATGTTAGCAGTTGCCGCATTTTATGATTATGAGATCTGGCAAATGGACGTCAAAACGGCATTCCTTAATGGCTTCCTCAAGGAAGAACTGTATATGATGCAGCCGGAAGGTTTTGTCGATCCTAAAGATGCTAACAAGGTATGCAAGCTCCAGCGCTCCATCTATGGGCTGGTGCAAGCATCTCGGAGTTGGAACATTCGCTTTAATGAGGTGATTAAAGCATTTGGGTTTGTACAGGTTTATGGAGAACCCTGTATATACAAGAAAGTGAGTGGGAGCTCTATAGCATTTCTTATACTGTATGTGGATGACATGCTGATAATGGGAAATAATATAGAACTCTTGGAAAGTATCAAGGCCTACTTGAATAAGTGTTTTTCAATGAAGGACCTTGGAGAAGCTGCTTACATATTAGGTATTAAGATCTATAGAGATAGATCAAAGCGCCTCATTGGTCTTTCACAAAGCACATACCTTGAAAAGATATTGAAGAAGTTCAATATGGATCAGTCCAAGAAGGGGTTCTTGCCCGTGTTGCAAGGTGTGAGATTGAGTACGACTCAATGCCCGACCACGACAAAGGATAGAGAAGAGATGAGTGCCATCCCCTATGCTTCAGCCATAGGCTCTATCATGTATGCCATGCTGTGTACCAGACCTGATGTGAACCTTGCCATAAGTTTGGTAGGGAGGTACCAAAGTGATCCCGGAGCGGAACACTGGACAGCGGTCAAGAATATCCTGAAGTACCTGAAAAGGACAAAGGACATGTTTCTCGTTTATGGAGGTGCCGAAGAGCTGGTCGTAAAGGGTTACGTCGATGCTAGCTTCGACACAGATCCGGACGACTCCAAGTCGCAAACCGGATACGTGTATATTTTGAATGGAGGGGCAGTGAGCTGGAGCAGCAGCAAGCAAAGCGTCGTGGCAGCATCTACATGTGAAGCGGAGTACATAGCTGCTTCGGAAGCAGCAAAGGAGGGAGTCTGGATGAAGGAGTTCATCACCGACCTAGGAGTGATTCCGAATGCGTCGGGCCCGATGACTCTACTCTGTGACAACACTGGAGCTATTGCCCTTGCGAAGGAGCCCAGGTTTCACAAGAAGACAAGACACATCAAGCGCCGCTTCAACTCCATCCGTGATTACATTCAGGAGGGAGACATAGATATTTGTAAAGTGCATACGGATCTGAATGTCGCAGATCCGTTGACTAAACCTCTCTCACGAGCAAAACATGATCAACACCAGAATGCTATGGGTGTTCGATTCATCACAATGTAACTAGATTATTGACTCTAGTGCAAGTGGGAGACTGTTGGAAATATGCCCTAGAGGCAATAATAAAATGGTTATTATTGTATTTCCTAGTTCATGATAATTGTCTATTATTCATGCTATAATTGTGTTAACCGGAAACCGTAATACATGTGTGAATACATAGACCACAACGTGTCCCTAGTGAGCCTCTAGTTGGCTAGCTCGTTGATCAATAGATGGTCTCGGTTTCATGACCATGGACATTGGATGTCGTTGATAACGGGATCACATCATTAGGAGAATGATGTGATGGACAAGACCCAATCCTAAGCATAGCACAAGATCGTGTAGTTCGTTTGCTAAAGCTTTTCAATGTCAAGTATCATTTCCTTAGACCATGAGATTGTGTAACTCCCGGATACCGTAGGAATGCTTTGGGTGTGCCAAACGTCACAACGTAACTGGGTGGCTATAAAGGTACGCTACGGGTATCTCCGAAAGTGTCTGTCGGGTTGACACGAATCGAGACTGGGATTTGTCACTCCGTGTGACGGAGAGGTATCTCTGGGCCCACTCGGTAAGACATCATCATTATGAGCTCAATGTGACTAAGGAGTTAGTCACGGGATGATGTATTACGGAACGAGTAAAGAGACTTGCCAGTAACGAGATTGAACAAGGTATGCGGATACCGATGATCGAATCTCGGGCAAGTACCATACCGATAGACAAAGGGAATTGTATACGGGATTGATTGAATCCCTGACATCGTGGTTCATCCGATGAGATCATCGTGGAGTACGTGGGAGCCAACATGGGTATCCAGATCCCGCTGTTGGTTATTGGCCGGAGAGGTGTCTCGGTCATGTCTACGTGTCTCCCGAACCCGTAGGGTCTACACACTTAAGGTTCGATGACGCTAGGGTTATAGGGAAAAGGTATACGTGATTACCGAAGGTTGTTCAGAGTCCCGGATGAGATCCCGGACGTCACGAGGAGCTCCGGAATGGTCCGGAGGTAAAGATTGATATATAGGAAGTCCAGTTTTGGTCACCGGAAAGTTTTCGGGCTCATCGGTATTGTACCGGGAGTGCCGGGAGGGTGCCGGAGGACCCCCGGGAGGGGGTGACGACCAAAGGACCTCATGGGCCCTTAGAGGAGGTGTGCCAGCCCATATTGGGACAGCCAATACCTTCTAGAAAGGGCCCATGCGCCAGGGATCTGGAGATAAGGGCTAAGGGAATTTAAAAGGAGGAGATCCACCTCCCGTGTGGGAGGTGGACTCTCCCCCTAGTTCGGCCGAAGCTCCCTCCTTGGAGGAGGGGCTAGGTCAGCCCTCCCTCTCCCTTCCTCCTATATATACTCAAGGTTTGGGGCTGGTTTGAGATGACGAACTCTTTCTCTCTCGCTGCAGCCCTATTCTGCTTCTTCCTCCTCCGCAGTGCTTAGGCGAAGCCCTGCCGGGATACCTTGCTACTCCACCACCACCACGCCGTCGTGCTGCTGCTGGAGCTCTTCCCCAACCTCTCCTTCCTCCTTGCTGGATCAAGGCGTAGGAGACGTCACCGGGCTGCACGTGTGTTGAACGCGGAGGTGCCGTCCGTTCGGCACTTGATCGGATCTACCGCGATCTGAATCGCTGCGAGTACGACTCCATCAACCGCGTTCTTGTAACGCTTCCGCTTAGCGATCTTCAAAGGTATGAAGATCCAATCTCTCCCCACTCGTTTGCTGGTTTCTCCATAGATAGATCTTGGTGACACGTAGGAAAATTTTGATTTACTACTACGTCTCCCAACACCTCCCCCATCGGGAAAGAAGAGCAATGACAGGAAACTGTGGGATTAACGTTACCAAGTGATTACCAAATTCGTCGGGGTCTTCTGTGTAAAAAACAGCTTGCCACGTGTGGCTCGCGTGACCCCCGAAGAGAGAAAACCGGGCGGCGGGCCGGTCCAAATGGCCATTGTGACCTAGACGAGCCCGCAACGCAAGTTCTGTGACGGGTTTTTCCGGTTTGCAAGTAGTGTGACTTAAGTGCATGCGCAACACAAGTTCTTTGACCGCCGGCGCCTTTTACTCTTTGTAAGGGGTGTAAAGAGTTCTTCGTTGCTTGTTCTGTACTTGTAGTTTCTTATCATCTGCTAGGAGTTTTGGTGTTCTTGTACTTGTGAGCCTTGCATGATGAAATTATTCTTTTATATATTTTCTTTCTACTAGTAAACTTGGTCCGAAAAATCACAATCTGATAGCTGATCTTGGTCCGAATTTTTTGGTGTAATTTAGGGACAAATTGAATATGTGCTTGTAGGCACAGTTCATGTTGCAATAATGAAATTCCACTCCGATGATCAGAGGTGGTGAAGAGTTTCTCGCTTAAATTCATATGAAAATCTATATACGAAATGCATCGCAACAAAATCGTTTGGTTGTAAAACACAAACGAGCTTGAAGAACCCATTTTATTTTGTACTCCCTCTATTCACTTATACAAGGCCACTATAAAAAATATATTTTGCATTTATATAAGGCCATAAACACTAATCGAGGTAACATGAATGATGTTTTCTCATAGTAGCAACGTGTTTAATATTTGCATGCATGTACGCATAATGGCACTTCGCTACTTTCTTCTCACTCATTCGTTGCATGCATACAGCGTGTTAATGATTCCGGTTAACGAAAAGAAAACTTGACTTTCCAAACGGTCATTAAGTTTTGCCTTGGTATCTATAATATGAGTTTGTGGTCTTGTAAAAGGGAATGGAGGAAGTAATATTACTTTAGTTGTACTGCTCAAGTCATCCCAAATTGCATCAACTTGTTGCTTGAGTACTTTGACTAACTAGAATAGTGATCCTTTTAACTAGTCTCATCACCATCTCTTTGTGCGACCCTATTTATGCTTGAAAACAATGTTCCAAAACTGTTGTGGTATGAAACCGTTTACTAAATTGTTGTATTCTGAAATGGTCGTTGACTTCTTAATTGTTTCTTGTAATTTAGGCAACATGGAGTTGTATTTCCCAACCGATGTGCAGTAGAGAAATGCCAGGAGTGACCGTTGCCTTTCAGCTTGCCTCTTAAAAAGTGTTGCCACCCTGGACATGATGGTTTCAGATTTTAGAACAACCCAGCAATTCTTGCATTTCTGGTAGGCAAAATCGATTCGTTGCAACTTGTATTCACCTTGCAGTTCTAAAATTCAGAACTTGTTGAGCAGTGATGCTCTTATTTATAATGGCTGCTCTTGTTCTGGCTCATGAAAATGGTCCAGCTTCACGGGCTCTTGGTCATGGTGGTCACTGTGACGTATGTTTTCTATAGCCGGATATGTGCATGGTCGCATGGCATTCTCAGATTTAGATGCCCTCGTATATGTGTAACTCTAACTGATGACGAAGCAGACACAGTGGCAGATAATAAGGGAACATATAAAGACAGATAAGGCGGCTCAGGCTTGCTCCAGAAAATTGCTGGGCCGCGCATCCACAGCCTGTTCCACGTGCAGGCTAACGCCTCCCGTCGCAATAAATGCGTACAAGCCTGTGTATTGTTTAAAGCCAATATGGCTAAAATACGTTTGGGAATACACTTGAGGGCACGCATCTGCATACAAGCAGGTAGGGATGATTTCAGCAGCAGTTGAGCCTGAGCTCAGAATCGAATATCCCTACTCGTAGTGGTTTCTATGTTATAACTCATGAAGTGAGTGAAGTTGATACCTACTCATAACACAACAAAATGATTTTGAAAGAAATCCTAGAGTAAATGCCTTCTCCATCTCCTAGATTGTATTATATACATACATCAAATGTGATGTCCATATGTCAAGGTTGTGTGGGTCATGTTGGTATTGGGTGATGAGAACTTATTGATGGTTCGACTAGACACAATTTAATGGTGTGAATGTTTCAAGTTCATTGGATTATGTATGCACAATATGTGTAAACTGGGAAATTGATCAGAAGGTCATCTTATATGTAGATAAGGGATGAGCCTCTAGATTTTTCCTTGGACATGAGATATATGTGATCCACTTTAACTGTTATATGGACTATTCATATATATCATAGTGTTATCTATGCACCAATGATATGGTCTAGTGCGTGTCTTACTTCTATAATGAAGCATGCATTTACAAAGTTGATTGCTCATATCATTTATTTGTGAGGAAATCATCCCAGGAAAATCCATCAAAATGGATAATGCCCGGACTTTAGTTCGTGAGCATTTGACGATTACTACCTAGATTGAGGCATAACTGTCGATCATTTTGGTACTTTGTGTACATACCCAGATAGGTCTTGCAGAAGCACTTGTTAAGAGGATAAGTTGATAGCAAGATTGCTCCTAAAAATTGCAATTTCCCGACATCTAGTTGGGGACATGCAATTTTACATACTTCATAGATGAATACAAATTTGATGAACTACATACTATACGGTCTCCCTATTGCAGTTAGTACGTGAAAATCATCAAGTATTTCCCGTCTGCGATAATTCAGTTGCATTGGATACGTACCGATTTCACTGTCACATCGTACATTTATGGACCTTCACACAAACATGGGGTAGAATTCTCTGTCAAACCTAAAGTACCTAAAGTCTTTGGAAGAGGACTTGTTTATGGCCTGATACGATGGTTGTACTTTGATGTGGACGTTTTTCCGACATTAGGGGGAGATAAGAATCACATTGAATGCCTGGAAATAGAATGATATATGAATATACATCTAGTCCTTCAATCCACGTATGAGTGAATCTTAATTGGAGATTTGGAAGATTAAAATTTGCAAAGCATCGCAAATAATCTGCTAGATGCATTTACTGAGTATAGGAGTCATGAAGTAAAATGTTCCCATAGTGAATGTGATAGAGAGAGTGGATGTGATCCATATATAGGTCCACTCAACCACCGAAAAGGGGGGAGGAATTTGGACACAAGAGCACATGGCTTCAGGAATGCATCAGAAGGGAATGACGAATCCCCGGACAGTAAATGTAGGTCAACTTCATGTTGACATTCAACCTAGGGTCGAAGGATACCCGAAGAATGTTGGACATCCATGGACCAGCACGAGTGTGCTCACAGATTTTAGTCCCGGGGCATCGAAAGACCTTGACCCTATTGTTGTGGGAAATCACAAAGAGTCAAAAGGTGGTGATGAAATCTCCACTATGTAATATGGAGTCGGGGGAATCATATAGTAAAAACTACATCATGTGACATTTATTTCTCCTTTAGAATTGCAAAAGACTTTGGATTGGATCTAGAACCTAAGTCCATGCATAGCTGAGTGTCTTAAACACTCAAGTTGATTCAAAGGAAGGCTACAATTAAGAAGGTACTCCCTCTTGGGAATAGGGGGTATTGACCTTCTCAATAATACCCACTCCTCTCGATTTGTTCGGGGGGGGGTGTTCATGAGAGGAATGAAAACAATTGAGGTGACAAGACATGAAGCGAGGCTTGTAGCATATGAGTTCACGCAGAGACTTGCCATCATTTAATATGAAACATATTCTCTTGTTGTGAGTGGAATAACATTCTAGTATTCAATATCACTGGCAGTGAATAATGAATTTGTATCCAACTGATGGATGTTGTGACTTCATAATTGTATGAGTCACCTGATTCGGATATCTCTATGATAGTTCAAAGGGAATGAAGATTACGAATTTAATCGCAATATGTATTGTGTAAAGCTTCATAAGTTATTTATGACTTGAAGTAGTCAACAAAGATGTGGTATAACCGACCGAGTGAGTTCCTTTGCTAGAAGGATTACTAAAACATTATTGATTGCTCATGTATGTTCATCACGAAATCCAAAGAAGTATTGTCTCATTTTCTACGTATGTTGATGATCAGTATATCATTTGAACTACACAAGAAATACATGATATAAGCAAATCATCTTAAGACCGAGTGTGAGATGAAAGATTTGGTTGAGACCAAACTTTGCTTGAGTTTAGAGCTTGAGAGTTTTCCTTCAGGAATAATAGTTCATCAATTTGCATTTATCCAAAAAAATGTTGAAAAGTTCAATATGGATAAATCATATCCATCAAAGAACTATGTTTGTGATATCTCTTGGTTGATAGATATTAAGTCCTATTTAGACTTAAGGGTCGTGATGAAAATATATTGGAATATGAGTTTCATATCTTGGTGTAATCGCATCACTAATGTATCTAGAAAATTGCACCATGCCTCATATATTATTTGAAGTGGATTTTTTTGTGGGAAAATTTAGATCTTTATTCAACTAATGCATTCCTGTTACAGTCCACCAAAAGGGTACTGAGTAGGAAGCTTGGAGTCTCATCGATCCAACTTTCAGACACACTTAGCGTGCAAGCTCGCTTAGCACACAAGTGCGCCAGTACATTGGCCGATCTATAAATGTGTTGAATTACAAAGGAATTAAACTGAAAAGAAAGCTCCCTGATTTCATCTAAAAGCGGTGCCACCACAGAACGCGTTGGCAACCGGGTATTCCATAGCTCGACTAGTTGAAGGCAGTCGGTCTCCATAAGCACCTTTGTGAATCCTCAAATAGTAGCAAGTTTGGTAGCATCTTGCAGTGCTAGTGCCTCCATCACCAACGGATCTGACACGCCGGGATACGACTTACTCCATTCTCCAAGAAAGGAAGTCGCCGATCTTTCCACACCACCAACGCTGCCAACCCCAAGTTCTGAGTTTACAGCACCATCAGATGTAAGTGTAACATACCCAACCTCAGGGGGTCGCCATCCGTGTCTAGGAAGAACCTTTGCGTCTTTATGTGATAAATCCAACAGTGCCAACGCCTCCTTGATCCTTTGCATGGCTTCTCATGGATTGATGTCTACCTCCTCATCTATCCACCGGTTCCTCGAATACCAAATGGACCACATAAAAGTTATGATTTTTGCCCTCTCATGATCTGAAAAACGATCATCACATAAAATATCCCCGCACCACGTATCCGGATGTAAGCGAGGGAGACGAAAATCAAACAACATATGTGCCTCATCCCAGAATCTCTGAGTGTGTGAGCACTGCAGCAAAGCATGCATGAGGTCTTCATCTTCAGCAAGACAAAGTTTGCACTTGCTGATTTCAGCAATATGCCGATGTTTCAAGGTTGTGAAGTCAGGGAGGATACCTCGCAATACCCACCACAAAAAAACACGCACCTTCGGCATGACATTGAGCTTCCAGAGCCTGTCCCACATTTTTCCGCCAATCGCTGAAGTTTCTGTTACCGTCCCTTCTCGTAGAGCTTCATGCTCTTCCGTGATCACTAGAGATGTGTACGCCCTTTTTGTAGGAGATATGCCCTAGAGGCAGTAATAACAGTTATTTTGTATCTCCAAAGTTTGTAATGAATGTTTATGTTCCATGCTATAACTGCAATGATTCTCGAGTCTACAAATTAAACGAGGCTTGGAGGGAAACTCATGTGCACGTGTGGTATAATAAACAGTGAATTGTATTCCTAGTCTTGCCTCTAAGACTGGCTCAAGTGTTGCATGATGGTCCTGTTTTCCTGATCATGGGCATGGCTGTGCCAGCAATTTTGAGGATGCGATGTTTGTAGAACACTCGTGTTGAATCGATCTGAATTGATGTTATGCTATGAGATACATTTGTCACAAGTTAATGGTTAATAACACAGAGATGGTTAACGTTTGCATAATTCCTTAGACCATGAGAGTATCGAGTTTCTTCATGCTTGCTTCATGAACTTTGGGGTTTGTTAAACGTCATCCGTAAATGGGTGGCTATTACGGCGGCTTACGGGTTCATGGAAAAGTATGTCAAGTAACTTGATAGCTCAAGATTGGGATTTGCTCCTCCGACGATGGAGAGATATCTCTGGGCCCTCTCGGTGTTACGGTATCCATCATCGTCTGGCCAGACACTTTGTGATTTGATCACGGGGATGCCGGAACACGGGAACGAGAAAAGAGAACAATACCGGCAACGAGGTAACCGGCATAGTGGACAAGTTGTTGATCCACGAGGATGCCTACATGTCTCACCTCGGGTAATTGTTAACATATCGCGAAGCAACAGGAATAGCTCACGGCAACTAGAGGTTCACTCGAATATTCATTCGTGTGGGTATAGGGGTCAATATGGGTGTCCACGGCTCCGATGTTGATCATTGATCGGAAGGGGTTCCGGGTCATGTCTATGCTTCACCGAACCTATAGGGTCACACGCTTAAGGTTCATCTATCTGTTGAATACTAGACAGGGAGTCTGAGAGAAAATCACCGAAAAGTTTCGGACACCGGAAAAGTTTCGGACACCGAAAAAGTTCCGCAGACAGGTCACCGGAACAGTTTCGGTGAAACTGAAAAGTTGTTTCAGGGGATACCAAAAAGTCAAAGTGGTTTTGGCACATGCCTGATAATTCTTGAAGGGTGCCAGAATCGTTCTGGAAACTTTCTGGAATTTTTCGGGATGAAAACCGGAAATGTTCCGGAGCTGCCGGAACCACTTCAGATGCTTTTCGCAGATGAAAATCACTATTCCGGAATTGTTCCGGATCGCATTGAAAATTATTTTAGCGGGGTACTAGAATTGTTCTAAGCCCACATAAATATTTTTAGTTCGAGCGGACGCTGAAAAATGTCGCCGTGAATAGTGAAAGTGCTTTTTGGACTACTTTATGGAAAGCCACCTTTTGGGGCTTTGCTCCAAAAGATCTTGGGGATGACATGGATGGATTGGGGCCATTTTTGGGGCCCCACATGAGGTTGTGGCCGGCCACATGGTGGACTCCTTCATGGAGTCCCTCTTGTTCCTTGGTTTCACTTTTATGCCCTTGTGGAAGGACTTCATTCATGTGCATTTTGGGTTTTATTGTAAAACCACCCTACCCCTTGGTTTTCCTATAAATAGGAGGTGAGTGGGCTGCCATTTCTTCATCCTTGTGCTCTCATACACATGCTTTTCTTTGCAAGCTCTCTCTCTCCCTCCCACGAAAAGAGTCTTTCGTAGAGCCGGAAGGCTGTCTGGGTTCCGGCAGGAACTAGTTCTGGACGGCGAAGCCCTGCCGGATAGATGACACTGTATGTGTGCAACCCCATAGAGAGGTCGTAGTTTCGATCTTTTGCCCGAGGGGCTGTTCGTGTGTCCTCCCGTAGGGCTGTCCGAGTCTTCGTTCGAGTTTCGAGGGTCCTCCCGAAGGGCTGCCCGCGACATCGTCCGGGGGACTGTCCGACCGCCTCCCGAAGGGCTGTCCGACGAGGGAGTACATCCTCGCGGTTGGGAGGTTGTAAAATCCTAGCTGCGGGGATCTGCACCAACGATCTCCACCGACTCTTCTTCCGCTGCGCTTCGAGTCGGTACGGATCAAATCAAACCTTGTATGTGTTGGAAATATGCCCTAGAGGCAATAATAAAATGGTTATTATTGTATTTCCTTGTTCATGATAATTGTCTATTGTTCATGCTATAATTGTGTTAACCGGAAACCATAATACATGTGTGAATACATAGACCACAACATGTCCCTAGTGAGCCTCTAGTTGACTAGCTCGTTGATCAATAGATGGTCACGGTTTCATGGCCATGGACATTGGATGTCATTGATAACGGGATCACATCATTAGGAGAATGATGTGATGGACAAGACCCAATTCTAAGCATAGCACAAGATCGTGTAGTTCGTTTGCTAAAGCTTTTCAATGTCAAGTATCGTTTCCTTAGACCATGAGATTGTGCAACTCCCGGATACCGTAGGAATGCTTTGGGTGTGCCAAACGTCACAACGTAACTGGGTGGCTATAAAGGTGCACTACGGGTATCTCCGAAAGTATCTGTTGGGTTGGCATGAATCGAGACTGGGATTTGTCACTCCGTGTGACGGAGAGGTATCTCTGGGCCCACTCGGTAAGACATCATCATTATGAGCTCAATGTGACTAAGGAGTTAGTCACGGGATGATGTATTACGGAACGAGTAAAGAGACTTGCCGGTAACGAGATTGAACAAGGTATGGGGATACCGACGATCGAATCTCGGGCAAGTATCATACCGATAGACAAAGGGAATTGTATACGGGATTGATTGAATCCTTGACATCGTGGTTCATCCGATGAGATCATCGTGGAGTACGTGGGAGCCAACATGGGTATCCAGATCCCGCTGTTGGTTATTGACCGGAGAGGTGTCTCGGTCATGTCTACGTGTCTCCCGAACCCGTAGGGTCTACACACTTAAGGTTCGATGACGCTAGGGTTATAG
Organism: Hordeum marinum; assembly: GCA_022496015.1. NCBI lineage: Eukaryota > Viridiplantae > Streptophyta > Magnoliopsida > Poales > Poaceae > Hordeum > Hordeum marinum. Next base: position 5,178,755 of record JAAAWK010001151.1, on the reverse strand, counting down.
GGAAAAGGTATACGTGATTACCGAAGGTTGTTCGGAGTCCCGGATGAGATCCCGGACATCACGAGGAGCTCCGGAATGGTCCGGAGGTAAAGATTGATATATAGGAAGTCCAGTTTTGGTCACCGGAAAGTTTTCGGGCTCATCGGTAGTGTACCGGGAGTGCCGGGAGGGTGCCGGATAACCCCCGGGAGGGGTGTGACGACCAAAGGACCACATGGGCTGTTAGATAAAGTGTGCCAGCCCTTATTGGGCTGGGCAAGACTTTTGCTAAAGGCCCATGCGGCTGGAGATAAGGAGATAAGGCAAAAAGGATTTAAAAGGAGGAGATCCACCTCCCTTGTGGGAGGTGGACTCTCCCTTTAATTCGGCCGGCCATCTCCTCTTTGGAGTAGAGGCCAAGCCAGCCCTCCACGTCCCTCCTCCTATATATACTTGAGGTTTTGGATGTTTTGAGACAAGATTTGATCTCTCTCTCTAACGGCGAAGCCCTACCTCTCTTCTTCCTCCTCCGCAGCGCTTAGGCGAAGCCCTGTCGGAATACCTTGCTACTCCACCACCACCACGCCGTCGTGCTGCTGTTGGAGCCCTTCCCCAACCTCTCCTTCCTCCTTGCTGGATCAAGGTGTTGGAGACGTCACCGGGCTGCACGTGTGTTGAACGCGGAGGTGCCGTCCGTTCGGCACTTGATCGGATCTACCGCGATCTGAATCGCTGCGAGTACGACTCCATCAACCGCGTTCTTATAACGCTTCCGCTTAGCGATCTTCAAAGGTATGAAGATGCAATCTCTCCCCTCTCGTTGCTGGTTTCTCCATAGATAGATCTTGGTGAACGTAGGAAATTTTTGATTTACTACTACGTCTCCCAACAGTGGCATCATGAGCTAGGTCTATGCGTAGAATCTATGCACGAGTAGAACACAAAGCAGTTGTGGGCGTCGAGTTTGTTAATTTGCTTGCCGCTACTAGTCTTATCTTGATTCGGCGGTATTGTGGGATGAAGCGGCCCGGACCAACTTTACACGTACGCTTACGTGAGACCGGTTCCACCGCCTGACATGCACTAGATGCATAAGGTGGCTAGCGGGTGTCTGTCTCTCCTACCTTAGTCGGATTGGATTCGATGAAAAGGGTCCTTATGAAGGGTAAATAGCAATTGGCAAATCACGTTGTGGTGTTGATGTAGGTAAGAAACGTTCTTGCTAGTAACCTATAGCAGCCACGTAAAAACTTGCAACTACAAATTAGAGGACGTCTAACTTGTTTTTGCAGCATGTGCCTTGTGATGTGATATGGCCAAAGGATGTGATGTGATGCATTGTGATGTATGAATTGATCATGTTCTTGTAATAGGATTCACGACTTGCATGTCGATGATTATGACAACCGGCAGGAGCCATAGGAGTTGTCTTATTTATTGTATGACCTGCGTGTCAATCATAAACGCCATGTAATTACTTTACTTTATTGCTAAGCGTTAGCCATAGTAGTAGAAGTAATAGTTGGCGAGACAACTTCATGAAGACACAATGATGGAGATCATGATGATGGAGATCATGGTGTCGTGCCGGTGACAGTGATGATCATGGTGCCCCGAAGATGGAGATCATAGGAGCAAAATGATATTGGCCATATCATGTCACTATATTGATTGCATGTGATGTTTATCATGTTTACATCTTATTTGCATAGAACGACGGTAGTAAATAAGATGATCTCTCAATAAAATTTCAAGAAAGGTGTTCACCCTAACTGTGCACCGTTGCTAAGGATCGTCGTTCCGAAGCACCACGTGATGATCGGGTGTGATAGGTTCTAACGTTCGCATACAACGGGTGTAAGCCAGATTTACACATGCGAAACACTTAGGTTGACTTGACGAGCCTAGCATGTACAGACATGGCCTCGGAACACGGAAGACCGAAAGGTCGAACATGAGTCGTATAGAAGATACGATCAACATAGAGATGTTCACCATGGATGACTAGTCCGTCTCACGTGATGATCGGACACGGGCTAGTTGACATGGATCATGTATCACTTGGAAGACTAGAGAGATGTCTATCTAAGTGGGAGTTCATTAATAATTTGATTAAATGAACTTAATTATCATGAACTTAGTCTAAAAATGTCCTTGCAAATTATGTCGTAGATAGCTCGCGCTGTAGCTCCCCAGTTTTATTGATACAATCCTAGAGAAAAGTAAGTTGAAAGTTGATGGTAGCAATAATGCGGACTGGGTCCGTGATCTGAGGATTGTCCTCATTGCTGCACAGAAAACTTATGTTTTTGATGTACCGCTAACTGCATCACTCCCTCAAGCGTTGTCTGTAGATGTTGTGAACATATGACAGGCACTTTTTGATGACTACGTGATAGTTCAGTGCGTCATGCATTACGGCTTAGAATTGAGGCTTCAAAATGTTTTGAACGTCACAGAACATATGAGATGTTCTAGGAGCTGAGATTGTGATCTCAAGCTCGTGCCTATGTTGAGAGGTATGAGACCTCCAACAAGATTCTTTGCCTGCAAGATAAAGGAGAATAGCTTAATCGGTGAGCGTGTTCTCAGATTGTCTGGGTGCTACAATCACTTGAATCAAGTGGGAGTTAATCTTCCAGATGAGATAGTGATTAATGCAGTTCTCCAAGTCACTGCCACCAAGCTACTAGAGCTTCGTGATGAACTATAACATGCCAGGGATGGATAAGATGATCCCTGAGTTGTTCGTGATGTTTGACACCACGAAGGTAGAAATCAATAAGGAGCATCAAGTGTTGATGGTTAAGTGAAAACCACTAGTTTCAAAAGGGGCAAGGGCAAGAAGGGAAAAACTTCAGGAATGGCAAGCCAGTTGTTGCTCTAGTGAAGAAACCCAAGGTTGAGCCCGAACCCGAGACTAAGTGCTTCTGTTATGAGGAGAATGTTCGCTGAAGCGGAAAAACCCTAGATGATTGGTAGATAAGAAGGCTGGTAATGTCAATGGAAGTATATTTGATATACGTGTTAGTGATGTGTACCTTGCTGGTACTCCTAGTAGCACCTGGGTATTAGATACCGGTTCGGTTGCTAAGTGTTAGCAACTCGAAATAAAAGCTACGGAGTAAATGGAGACTAGCTAGGTGAAAGGTGACGATGTGTGTTGGAAGTATTTCCAAGATTGATGTGATCACCATCGCACGCTCTCTCTACCTTCAGGATTTGTGATAAACCTAAATAAATGTTATTTGGTGTTTGCGTTGAGCATAAACGTGATTAGATCATGATTAGTGCGATACGGTTATTCATATAAGTTAGAGAATAATGGTTATTCTGTTTACATGGATAATGCCTTCAATGGTCATGCACCCACTCGAAATGGTTTATCGAATCATGATCGTAGTAGTACACATATTCATAACATTGGTACCAAAAGATACAAAGTTAATAATGATAGTACCACATGCTTGTGTCACTGCCACGTAATGTCATATTGGTATAAATCGCATGAAGAAACTCCATGATGATGGATGTTTTTTGACTCACTCGATTTCGAATCGGTTGAGACATGCGAGCCATGCCTCTTGGGCAAGATGACTGAGACCCCGTCATCCAATATGATGGAGCGGGCAAGTGGCTTATTGGAATTAATACATGTTGATGTATGTGGTCCAATGAGTGTTGAAACACACAGTGGATATCGTTGTTTTTCTTTACCTTCACTGATGATTTGAGTAAAAATGGGGATATTTACTTAATGAAACACTAATCTGAAATGTTTGAAAGGTTCAAGGAGTTTCAGAGTGAAGTTAAAGATCATCGTGACAAGAAGATAAATGTCTATGATATGATCATGGAGGTGAATATCTAAGTTACGAGTTTGGTATGCAATTTTAGACAATGTGGAAATTGTTTCACAGCTCACGCCTCCTGGAACACCATAGTGTGATGGTGTGTTCGAACGTCGTAGTCGTGCTCTATTGGATATAGTGAGTACTATGATGTCTCTTATCGTTATACCACTATCGTTATGGGGTTATGCATTAAAGACAAATCCATTCACTTTAACAGGGCACCATCTAAGTCCGTTGAGATGACACCGTGAGAATTATGGTTTGACAGAAGCCTAAGCTGTCATTTCTTAATGTTTGGGGCTGCGACGCTTATGTGAAAATGGGTTTTTCACCTAGCGAGCTCGAACTCAAAGCAGACAAATGCATCTTCATAGAATACCCTAATGAGACATTGGGTATACCTTCTATCTCAGATCCAAGCGCAAAAGGTGTTTGTTGCTAATAACGGGTCCTTTTTGAGAAAGAGTTTCTCTCGAAAGAATTGAGTGGGAGGAAGATAGAACTTGATAAGGTTGTTGAACCTTTGTTTCAACCAGAGAATAGCGCAACACAGAAAGATGTTTCTGTAGAGCCTACTTAGTTGAAAAGGAAGTTAATGATGATGATCATGAAGCTTCGGATCAAGTCACTATCGAACCTCGTAGGTCGACAAGGACGCGTACTGCTCCTGAGTAGTACGACAACCCTGTCTTGGAAATCATGTTGTTGGACAACGATGAACCTACGAACTATGGAGAAGCGATGGTGGGCCCGTATTCCAACAAATGGCTAGGAGCCATGAAATCCGAGAAAGGATCCATGTATGAAAACCAAGTATGGACTTTGGTAGACTTGCCTGTTGAATGGCGGGTCATTGAGTACAAATGGACCTTTGAGATAAACATAGACGCTAATGGTGAAATGTCACCGTTTATAAAGCTCGACTTGTCGCAAAGAAGTTTCCGCCAAGTTCAAGGAGTTGACTGCAATGAGATTGTCTCATCTGTAGCGATGCTAAAAGTCTATTAAAATTTTGTTAGCAGTTGCTGCATTTTTCGATTATGAAATCTGGCAGATGGATGACAAAACAAGGTTTCCGTAATGGTTTCTGTGAGGAAGAGTTGTATGTGATACAACCAGAAGGTTTTGTCAATCCTAAGGATGCTAATAATATGCAAACTCCAGCGATCCTTCTATGGACTGGAGCAAGCATCTCGGAGTTGGAATATATGCTTTGATGAGGTGATCAAAGTGTTTAAGTTTATACAAAGTTTATGAGAAACTTGTATTTGCAAGAAAGTGAGTGGGAGCACTATGGAATTTCTTATAAGAATATGTAGTTGACATATTATTGATCGGAAATGATGTAGAATTTCTGGAAGAGCATGAAGGGTTGTTTGAAAAGTTTTGTTTTTCAAAGGAAGACCCAGATAAAGCTACTATTTTATTGAGCATCAAGATCTATAGGGATAGATCTATTCGCTTGATAAGTTTTTTCGACGAAGACATACCTTGACAAGTTTTTGAAGGAGTTCAAAATAGATGGGTCAAAGAAGGAGTTCTTGACTGTATTGTAAGGTGTGAAATTGAGTAAGACTCAATACCCGACCACGGCAGAAGATAAAGAAGAGATGAGTGTCATCTCCTATGCTTTAGCCATAGGCTCTATATAGTATGCCATGCTGTGTACCGCACCTGTGTGTGCCTTGCCATGAGTCTGTCAAGGGGTACAAGAGTAATCCAAGAGTGGATCACTAGACAGCGGTCAAAGTTAGCCTTAGTAACTTGAGAACTAAGGAAATATTTCTTGATTATGGAGGTGATAAAGAGTTCATCGTAAAGTGTTACGATGATGCAAGCTTTAAAACCAATCCGGATGACTCTTAGTAGAAATCCAGCTACGTATAGTGGAGCAGCCATTTGGAATAGCTCCAAGTGGAGCATGGGAGTAGTATCTACAAATATGACATGGAAAGTTTGTAAGGTACACACGGATCTGAATGTCGCAGACCCGTTGACTAAAACCTCTTTCACGAGCAGGACATGAACAAACCCCAGAACTTATTGGGTGTTAATCACATGATGATATGATCACATGGTAATGTAAGTGTTAATCACATGGTGATGTGAACTAGATTATTGACTCTAGTGCAAGTGGGAGACTGTTGGAAATATGCCCTAGAGGAAATAATAAAATGGTTATTATTGTATTTCCTTGTTCATGATAATTGTCTATTGTTCATGCTATAATTGTGTTAACCGGAAACCATAATACATGTGTGAATACATAGACCACAACATGTCCCTAGTGAGCCTCTAGTTGACTAGCTCGTTGATCAATAGATGGTCACGGTTTCATGGCCATGGACATTGGATGTCATTGATAACGGGATCACATCATTAGGAGAATGATGTGATGGACAAGACCCAATTCTAAGCATAGCACAAGATCGTGTAGTTCGTTTGCTAAAGCTTTTCAATGTCAAGTATCGTTTCCTTAGACCATGAGATTGTGCAACTCCCGGATACCGTAGGAATGCTTTGGGTGTGCCAAACGTCACAACGTAACTGGGTGGCTATAAAGGTGCACTACGGGTATCTCCGAAAGTATCTGTTGGGTTGGCATGAATCGAGACTGGGATTTGTCACTCCGTGTGACGGAGAGGTATCTCTGGGCCCACTCGGTAAGACATCATCATTATGAGCTCAATGTGACTAAGGAGTTAGTCACGGGATGATGTATTACGGAACGAGTAAAGAGACTTGCCGGTAACGAGATTGAACAAGGTATGGGGATACCGACGATCGAATCTCGGGCAAGTATCATACCGATAGACAAAGGGAATTGTATACGGGATTGATTGAATCCTTGACATCGTGGTTCATCCGATGAGATCATCGTGGAGTACGTGGGAGCCAACATGGGTATCCAGATCCCGCTGTTGGTTATTGACCGGAGAGGTGTCTCGGTCATGTCTACGTGTCTCCCGAACCCGTAGGGTCTACACACTTAAGGTTCGATGACGCTAGGGTTATAGGGAAAAGGTATACGTGATTACCGAAGGTTGTTCGGAGTCCCGGATGAGATCCCGGACGTCACGAGGAGCTCCGGAATGGTCCGGAGGTAAAGATTGATATATAGGAAGTCCAGTTTTGGTCACCGGAAAGTTTTCGGGCTCATCGGTAGTGTACCGGGAGTGCCGGGAGGGTGCCGGATAACCCCCGGGAGGGGTGTGACGACCAAAGGACCACATGGGCTGTTAGATAAAGTGTGCCAGCCCTTATTGGGCTGGGCAAGACTTTTGCTAAAGGCCCATGCGGCTGGAGATAAGGAGATAAGGCAAAAAGGATTTAAAAGGAGGAGATCCACCTCCCTTGTGGGAGGTGGACTCTCCCTTTAATTCGGCCGGCCATCTCCTCTTTGGAGTAGAGGCCAAGCCAGCCCTCCACGTCCCTCCTCCTATATATACTCGAGGTTTTGGATGTTTTGAGACAAGATTTGATCTCTCTCTCTCACGGCGAAGCCCTACCTCTCTTCTTCCTCCTCCGCAGCGCTTAGGCGAAGCCCTGTCGGAATACCTTGCTACTCCACCACCACCACGCCGTCGTGCTGCTGTTGGAGCCCTTCCCCAACCTCTCCTTCCTCCTTGCTGGATCAAGGTGTTGGAGACGTCACCGGGCTGCACGTGTGTTGAACGCGGAGGTGCCGTCCGTTCGGCACTTGATCGGATCTACCGCGATCTGAATCGCTGCGAGTACGACTCCATCAACCGCGTTCTTGTAACGCTTCCGCTTAGCGATCTTCAAAGGTATGAAGATGCAATCTCTCCCCTCTCGTTGCTGGTTTCTCCATAGATAGATCTTGGTGAACGTAGGAAAATTTTGATTTACTACTACGTCTCCCAACAGTATGCAGTCTCCATAGTGGTCCTGGGCGTGCTCGCTATACCGGAAATTTTTGTTTTCTGTCGCGTTCCCCAACAGTGGCATCAAGAGCCAGGCTATGAGTAGATCCATGTTATGATCTAGAATACATGAGATGTATGGGTATTGCATAGTATAATTTTGTAGTAGATGAGATCTATTGCTGAAAATTATTTGTGCGGGTAGCAGATGAAATCTGTTACCCGATGTTCCTGTTGCTTCCCGTGAATTTGCGTAGTCCATATCTTGACGGAATGGTGTAATCTTACAAAGTTCTGACAATCCGCGATCCTTTCATGCTGCTCCTGAGTATGCTGATTGACAGATCAACGAAGTGCTAACAGTTCTTTGGGTTCCACCATAGTCAAAAGAAATATGGATGTTTCGTAGATGAAAGGGCAATGCAGATATGATCTGCACGGGGGTCACGCGTATGACGAAGTTTAGTATGGGGCTCGAGATTTTATCATATCGTGTTTCATACACCCTGGAAAGTTAATCTAGCAACTTGAATTATCATACTTGATGATAAACGTTGGTAGCTACGGTTTGAGTCAAAACCTTAGAAGCCACGAAAAATAAAAAAATTTATAAACCGATTAGAGGCGTCTAACTTGGTTTTGCAGGATGGTTTGCATGTGATGTGGTATAGCAAAGCTCATATTCAATTTGATTATGTATGAGATGGCTATATGATGTAATTAACATGACCTGCGTGTCATGATTTGGCATGATGGCTGGAGCCATATGATTGCACTTTAATGACCTGCGTGTCAACCTTATGTAATGCACTTATTTTATTAGCTATAGAGATAGCAATATTATCTGGTGCATCGACAAGGTGGTGGCAATCTTCGCAAAGGTGAACACCGAAGCGAATGCCGAAGACGAAGAAATACTTGACTTCTCCGTCAGAAGGGGCTACACCATATCATGCTATTATGAATTGCCTGAGATGTTTATCCCTCTTGATGCACCCTTCTTAATTGTGCGGTAGTCGCTTTTTATTAGGGTGATCTCTCACTTAGAATATCAAGTAGTTAGTGTTCTCCCAAGTGTAGCACCGTCACGGCACCTATCTCTTCGGGGTATCACATGGTTACATGGGTACGAACGATTAGAGAAGTGTGAGGCGGGTGAGTTGAGACCTCGCAGCGAGATCACTTGGTTGTCTTGACGTTCAGGCATGAAAGTCATGAGCTCGAAACACATGCATCGAAAGATGAACAAGAGTCACATAGAGATGTGATTGGCAAGTTGGCCTACCAATTGAAATTCTCGTCACTTGAGATGGTTACATCCTTGACGCTGAATTGAAAGTTGGGTCTTGCATCACTCACAATCAATTATGAGAGATATTGATTTGAGTGGGAGTGCACCTTAGAATAAAAATTATTTATTCACTAGTGCCAAAAATCATTATGAACAAAGTCTAAATGAACTTGTGTTTTCCGTTGTAGATCAAATGGCTCGCAACACCGCGTTCAACTTAGGCCCTATGTTAGAGAAAGAGAAGTTAGCTGCGAATGGAAACAACTATGCGGACTGGGTCCGTACCCTGAGGATTGTCCTCCGGGGTGCTAAGAAAGTGTATGTGCTTGACGGACCTCTTCCTCCTAAACCGGCGGCAACAGCCGCGGCAGACATACAAAATGTCTGGGCCACTAAGGATGATGATTACAACTTAGTGCAGTACCTTATGCTGTCTTGCATGAGTTCAGAGCTTCAAAAACGTTTTGAATTCCATAACTCCTTTGATATGATCAAGGATCTGGATGCTCTTTACAAGTTTAATGCACGGTCTGAACGTTTTGACATCATGAAAATGATGGCGGAGACCAAGATGGTTGAGGGCAGTTCAGTTGGCGAGCACGTAGTCAATATGATTGGCTACGCTGAAAGGCTTAAAATCCTGGGATTCCCACTTCCAGAAGAGCATGTTATGGACTTGTTGCTAGGTTCACTCCCCCCGTCTTATGGCGGTTTTATCATGAACTACAACATGAATGGGATGGACAAAACAGCAAATGAGGTGCTTGCCATGCTAAAAACTGCTGAAGGAGGACTGCAGAAAAATCGCAAGCAAGTGTTGCTTGTGAATAAAACTGCCAGTTTCAAAAAGAAAGGCAAGCCAAAGAAGGGCAAGGGCGCCGGTAAGACTGATTTCCAACGCAAATCTAAGGGCGGAGCCAAGAATGAAACTGAGTGCTTCTACTGCAAGGGCACAGGACACTGGAAGAGAAACTGCAAGAAGTATCTGGAAGATAAGAAGTCCGGAAAAACCGGAAAAGGTATAATTGTTATACAAGTTAATGTCATTGACGTTTTGCTTGCTAGCGAAAATTCTAAGTCTTGGGTATTTGATACCGGATCGGTTGCTCACATTTGCGACTCGATACAGGGGCTTCAGAAGGTGCGCAAGCTGGCAAAGAATGAAGTCGTGATGCGTGTCGGGAACGGCGCTGGGATCGCCGCTCAAGCCGTCGGCATTATGCCTCTACGTCTCCCTTCAGGATTTATTTTGGAACTTAGTAACTGTTATTTTGTTCCGTTATTGTGTAGAAACATTATCTCTGGATCATGTTTAGTACACGATGGGTACTCCTACAAGTCCGAGAACAATGGTTGTTCACTTTATTGTAAGGATATGTTTTATGGATTTGCACCCATTGTTGGGGGCCTTTTCATACTGAATCTTGATTGCGGAAATGATGTCTTTAACGTGAATGCTAAACGCCTTAAGAAGGCTGATACCACCACCACTTACTTGTGGCACTGTCGGCTTGGCCACATCGGAAAGAAATGCATGCAAAGACTCCATAAAGATGGAGTTTTACCGTCCCTTGATTTTGAATCATTTGACACATGTGAAGCTTGCTTGATGGGAAAAATGACCAAGACGCCGTTCACGGGTCATCTTGAACGGGCGGGTGAATTATTGGAAATAATACATAGTGATGTATGTGGTCCAATGAACACGGCCGCACGGGGTGGGTATTTTTACTTCGTGACTTTTACTGATGATTTAGGTCGGTATGGCTATATCTACTTGATGAAGCATAAGTTGGAAACCTTTGAAAAGTTCAAAGATTTTCAGAATGAGGTAGAAAATCATCGTGACAAAAAGATTAAGTTTCTGCGGTCTGATCGCGGAGGCGAATATCTTAGTCATGAGTTTGGCCAACATCTGAGTGACCGTGGAATCGTTTCACAGCTTACGCCTCCCGGAACTCCACAGCGAAACGGAGTGTCGGAACGACGTAACCGAACCCTGTTAGACATGGTAAGGTCGATGATGTCTCTTACAGATCTACCGATATCTTTTTGGGGTCACGCACTACTCATTGCCGCTTATACATTAAACAGAGCGTCGTCTAAGTCTGTTGAGACGACACCACATGAGATGTGGTGTGGGAAGATACCTAGTGTGTCGCATCTCAAGGTTTGGGGTTGTGAGGCATACGTAAAACGTTTACAGCCAACCAAACTAGAACCTAGATCAGACAAATGTTACTTTGTAGGTTATCCAAATAACACCATTGGATATTCCTTCTACCACCAGTCCGAAGGCAAAATGTTTGTCGCAAAGGTTGCACACTTTCTCGAGAAAGAATTTCTCGCTAAAGAATTGAGTGGGAGGACAGTACAACTTAATGAGATTAGTGAATCTTTGGCAACCGTTGATATGGCTAAGGAACTGGAAGTAATTCCACAAATTATCCCTACAACCGAGCCGGAAGTTGTCGCATGTGATGCGGAAACTTCAGACAATGTTGTTACTGAACCGCGCAGATCAGGTAGGGCTATCCAGCCACCTGAGTGGTTTCATAACGAAATCTTCATTCTTGAAGACGATGAACCTGCGCACTACAAGGAAGCGATGGCGGGGCCTAGCTCAAGGGAATGGCACAAGGCCATGAGATCCGAAATGGAATCCATGTACGAAAACCAAGTTTGGAACTTGGAAGAACTTCCAGATGGCGTAAAACCCATTGGTTGCAAATGGATTTTCAAAAGAAAGACGGACGCGGATGGTAACATTACTATCCACAAAGCTAGACTTGTCGCGAAAGGGTTCACGCAAGTTCCAGGAGTGGACTACGACAAGACTTTCTCGCCCGTAGCTATGCTTAGGTCTGTTCGGATATTACTAGCAATTGCTGCTTATTTCGATTATGAAATATGGTAGATGGATGTCAAAACGGCTTTCCTAAATGGAAACCTTGAACAGGATGTATACATGATACAGCCAGAAGGTTTTGTCGATCCTAAGAATGCTAGAAAGGTATGTAAGCTTCAGAAAGCCATTTATGGTCTGAAGCAAGCATCAAGGAGCTGGAACATTCGTTTTGATGAAGTGGTCAAAGAGTTTGGCTTCATCAGGAACGATGAAGAATCTTGTGTTTACAAGAAGTTTAGTGGGAGCGCAAAAGCATTTCTAATCTTGTATGTGGATGACATATTGTTGATTGGAAATGATGTGAATTTTCTTAGCGAAATAAAAGACTCATTGAAAAGGAGTTTTTCAATGAAAGACTTAGGTGAAGCGGCATATGTATTGGGCATCAGGATCTATAGAGATAGATCAAGACGCCTAATAGCTCTTAGCCAAAGCACGTACATTGACAAGGTGTTGAAAAGGTTCAACATGGAGAACTCCAAGAAAGGCCTACTCCCCATGTCACCTGGCACAGTGCTTTGCAAGAATCAGAGTCCTCGGACCCTCGATGAGCGAGTACAAATGAATGATATTCCATATGCTTCGGCAGTTGGTTCTATTATGTATGCCATGCTATGTACAAGACCGGATGTTTCCTATGCGCTAAGTGTTAGCATCCAGTACCAAGGTGATCCAGGATTGGAACACTGGGCTGCAGTCAAGGGTATTCTTAAGTACCTCAGAAGGACCAAGGATTTACTCCTTGTGTACGGAGGTGATGAAGAGCTCATTGTAAGTTGTTACACTGATGCAGGCTTCATGACAGACCCAGATGACTTCAAATCTCAATCTGGCTATGTTTTCATATTGAACGGCAGTGCAGTTGATTGGAAAAGTTCCAAACAAAAGACTGTGGCGGATTCTACGACGGAGGCGGAATATGTTGCTGCTTCTGAAGCCTCCAAGCAAGCTGTCGGTATCAAGCAATTTCTTGAAGACCTTGGTGTGGTTCCAAGTGCTCTGGACCCGGTGGAGATCTATTGTGATAATAGTGGCGCCGTGGCTCAGGCAAGGGAGCCATGTTCGCACCATAAGACAATGCATATTCAACGCAAATATAAACTCATTCGACATCATGTCGAAGAAGGTTTAGTGAAAGTACGCAAAGTTCACACGGATCTGAATGTGTCAGACCCGATGACAAAGCCTCTACCACGAGCAAAGCATGAGCAACACCGGATAGCCATTGGTGTTAGGGAAGCCATGTAACTGGATTATGACTCTAGTGCAAGTGGGAGTCTGTAGGAGATATGCCCTAGAGGCAGTAATAACAGTTATTTTGTATCTCCAAAGTTTGTAATGAATGTTTATGTTCCATGCTATAACTGCAATGATTCTCGAGTCTACAAATTAAACGAGGCTTGGAGGGAAACTCATGTGCACGTGTGGTATAATAAACGGTGAATTGTATTCCTAGTCTTGCCTCTAAGACTGGCTCAAGTGTTGCATGATGGTCCTGTTTTCCTGATCATGGGCATGGCTATGCCAGCAATTTTGAGGATGCGATGTTGGTAGAACACTCGTGTTGAATCGATTCGAATTGATGTTATGCTATGAGATACATTTGTCACAAGTTAATGGTTAATAACACAGAGATGGTTAACGTTTGCATAATTCCTTAGACCATGAGAGTATCGAGTTTCTTCATGCTTGCTTCATGAACTTTGGGGTTTGTTAAACGTCATCCGTAAATGGGTGGCTATTACGGCGGCTTACGGGTTCATGGAAAAGTATGTCAAGTAACTTGATAGCTCAAGATTGGGATTTGCTCCTCCGACGATGGAGAGATATCTCTGGGCCCTCTCGGTGTTACGGTATCCATCATCGTCTGGCCAGACACTTTGTGATTTGATCACGGGGATGCCGGAACACGGGAACGAGAAAAGAGAACAATACCGGCAACGAGGTAACTAGCATAGTGGACAAGTTGTTGATCCACGAGGATGCCTACATGTCTCACCTCGGGTAATTGTTAACATATCGCGAAGCAACAGGAATAGCTCACGGCAACTAGAGGTTCACTCGAATATTCATTCGTGTGGGTATAGGGGTCAATATGGGTGTCCACGGCTCCGATGTTGATCATTGATCGGAAGGGGTTCCGGGTCATGTCTATGCTTCACCGAACCTATAGGGTCACACGCTTAAGGTTCATCTATCTGTTGAATACTAGACAGGGAGTCTGAGAGAAAATCACCGAAAAGTTTCGGACACCGGAAATGTTTCGGACAGCGGAAAAGTTCCGCAGACAGGTCACCGGAACAGTTTCGGTGAAACTGAAAAGTTGTTTCAGGGGATACCAAAAATTCAAATTGGTTTTGGCACATGCCTGATAATTCTTGAAGGGTGCCAGAATCGTTCTGGAAACTTTCTGGAATTTTCCGGGATGAAAACCGGAAATGTTCCGGAGCTGCCGGAACCACTTCAGATGCTTTTCGCAGATGAAAATCACTATTCCGGAATTGTTCCGGATCGCATTGAAAATTATTTTAGCGGGGTACTAGAATTGTTCTAAGCCCACATAAATATTTTTAGTTCGAGCGGACGCTGAAAAATGTCGCCGTGAATAGTGAAAGTGCTTTTTGGACTACTTTATGGAAAGCCACCTTTTGGGGCTTTGCTCCAAAAGATCTTGGGGATGACATGGATGGATTGGGGCCATTTTTGGGGCCCCACATGAGGTTGTGGCCGGCCACATGGTGGACTCCTTCATGGAGTCCCTCTTGTTCCTTGGTTTCACTTTTATGCCCTTGTGGAAGGACTTCATTCATGTGCATTTTGGGTTTTATTGTAAAACCACCCTACCCCTTGGTTTTCCTATAAATAGGAGGTGAGTGGGCTGCCATTTCTTCATCCTTGTGCTCTCATACACATGCTTTGCTTTGCAAGCTCTCTCTCTCCCTCCCACGAAAAGAGTCTTTCGTAGAGCCGGAAGGCTGTCTGGGTTCCGGCAGGAACTAGTTCTGGACGGCGAAGCCCTGCCGGATAGATGACACTGTATGTGTGCAACCCCATAGAGAGGTCGTAGTTTCGATCTTTTGCCCGAGGGGCTGTTCGTGTGTCCTCCCGTAGGGCTGTCCGAGTCTTCGTTCGAGTTTCGAGGGTCCTCCCGAAGGGCTGCCCGCGACATCGTCCGGGGGACTGTCCGACCGCCTCCCGAAGGGCTGTCCGACGAGGGAGTACATCCTCGCGGTTGGGAGGTTGTAAAATCCTAGCTGCGGGGATCTACACCAACGATCTCCACCGACTCTTCTTCCGCTGCGCTTCGAGTCGGTACGGATCAAATCAAACCTTGTATGCAGTCTCCATAGTGGTCCTGGGCGTGCTCACTATACCGGAAATTTTTGTTTTCTGTCGCGTTCCCCAACACTTTTGACAGAATAAACGCCAGAACGCTCATGGTCCAAAGCCAGAAAGTCTTCCCCTCCGCCATAGCACAGCGGAATATTAACTATGGCATCTGCGTCCGGAGCTATGAAAGTGTTCCGAATGAGATCCGTCCACCATGTCCAATTATAAGGATCAATAAGCTCATTCACATACTGGAGTTGTGTTCCCTCTGGTTTGAACATGGGCTTCCTAGTGAGTGTTCCTGCTATCCAACTATCAATCCAGATAGATATTGAAGATCCATCACCCACACATTTTATTAACCCAACATTTAGCGCCTCCCGGCCGGCAACAATAGCTCTCCAGGTTTTTGAAGCTGACCTGGGAATAGAAGCATTCATGAAATTAGTTTCTGGGTAATACCTCGCTTTCAACACTCTTGCACATAGAGAATTAGGATTTTTCATTAGCCTCCATCCATGTTTCCCGAGCAATGCAAGGTTGAACAAGTGTGGGTCTCGGAAACCCATTCCATCTTTTTATTTTTGGGGTAGCTAGGGCGTCCCATGAAATCCAATGCAAAGTGCGACGATCAAGTGAACTACCCCACCAATATTTAGTCATGCTTGACGTAAAACTTTTGCACACTTTCTTTGTCAAAAGGAAACACGTCATGTTGTATGTAGGGATGGCCTGCGTCACTGCTTTTAACAATGTTTCTCTTCCCACGCACGCAAGGTTTTTCTCAGACCATCCTTGGATTTTACTCCTAATGCTCTCACTTAAGTAGTCAAATGTACCACTAGTAATGCGGCCCACAGCAGTAGGTAATCCAAGATAGCGCTCAGTAAAAGTTTCAACTCCAATTCCCAGAATATGTTTCACCATCAATCGACAACTTTGACTTGTATTAGGAGTGAAAAAAAGCAGGACATTTACCTTTATTAACACACTGCCCAGATACTTGCGCATATATACGTTGTATTTCATTGAGTCTAGCAGCACTTTGAGCATTTGCCTTGATGAAGATCAGACTATCATTCGCAAATAATAAGTGAGTGATCCACAGAGCCCGATAGTTCACTCTGATCCCTCTATCCACCACACCTCCATTGAAGTGATTCAGCAAGGAGGAGAAGCCTTCTGCACATAGCAAAAACAGATACGGGGATACAAGGTCGCCCTGCCTCAATCTTTTGGTTGGGGTGAAAAAAGGTAGGAGTTCACCATTCACCCTTACTGTAAACCGGACAGACGAAACACACTTCATGATTAAGCGAACAAAAATATTGCAAAAACCCAACTTGACTAAAATAGCCTCTAGGTAATGCCATTCAACACAGTCATAAGCTTTCATCATATTGACTTGACCGCACAGGAAAAATTCTTTCCTTTCTTCCTTATTTTTATTGTATGAACACTCTCATAAGCAATCAAAATTTTATATATGATCAGACGTCTAGGGACAAAAGCACTCTGCTCCTCGCTAATAATAACATCCATCATATATCTCATTTTGTTTGTCACTGCTTTAACAACCATTTTGTATAGAACCGGACATAAGGATATAGGACGGTATTGCGAAATCTGTTGTGGGTTACATACCTTTGGGATCAACGTAATATAAGTATCATTCAGACCCTGTGGCAGGTCACCACCATTTAAGAAATCAGGGACAACCGGCACTATATCATCTTTGATTAGTTCCCAGTGTCGTTGAAAGAAACCAGCCGTGAACCCATCCACATCGGGGGCCTTCGACGACGCCATTTGAAATAAAGCAGTACGTATCTCATCTGGTTCATACGGTTTTATCAAGTCTGCATTCATCTCCGGAGTGACCCTTGCTTGAACATAATTTAGCAGCTCGATCATATCATTGTACCCTTGACCCAGGAACAAATTCTAATAGAAGGCCTCCACCTCCTGTTGGTCTTCCTCAACATTCTGACAAGTAGATCCATCACTACGCACTAGCTTCTCAATACGATTCACTCATTTCCGGAGCGCCGCTTGAGCATGAAAATAGCCAGTATTACGATCGCCTTCTCTAAGCCATGAAACTCGGGATCTCTGTCCCATCCATATTTCCTCTTGCTTAAGTGTTGCGCGCAATTTTTCAACAATGTGTTTCTCTTCGTCGGATGGACCTCTCCCAACAGACTGCCTCCGGAGTCGTTCGAGATTTTTCTTTAGCTTACAAACCTTCCTCGCGAGGCATCCGAACTCATGAGCGCCCCAAGGTTCCAACTCTCATCATACTGAACCAAGTGCCTCGACAACTCCTTGCAGCCCTTGAATACCCTGGATACCTCAGTTGCGTTTCCACGTATCACGAACCAGCCGGTCGTAATCACGGTGGGTCTGCCATACATGTTCAAAACGAAAATGCCTCTTAGCTTGTTGCATTGAGGTGTTCATTGAGTTTCTCAAATCAATTACAATAAAAGAGTGATATGACTCGGTAGCACTAATATGTCGTACTCTCGGGTCATCAAAAACCTGCAGCAATTCCTCTGTTGCGAATGCACGGTCTAGCCTTGCTTTAACATTGGACTCACCACTTTGCATGTTGTCCCATGTGTACGAAACACCAGACCAACCGAGGTCCTGGAATGAGCACTCATCAACAACCTCGCGGAATGCACGCATTTTCCCTTCAGGCCGCACCACCCTACTAAAGTGTTCGGTGTCATGCAAAGCCTCATTGAAATCTCCCAGGCATAACCATGTCGTGTGCAGCAAGGCATGCAATGTTCGCAAAAACTATCACCTATGCTAACGATCTTCGCTCCTCGGTGCTCCATAGAATCCAATGAACCACCCAATATCATTAGGTTGATCCACCCACTTCACTGAAACATCAGTATGGCTCAAACTGAAATTCTTCAGCTCAACCAGAACATCTCTTGACCAGAACAACCCAATTCCACCTCTTAGACCATTACTGTCAACAACAAAACTTCCTAAAAACCAAGTATGCTCTGCAAGGCTTCAACATGCTTAGCCCTAATCTTCGTTTCCATGACAAAGAGGAGGGCGGGTCCTTCTTGCCTCATGAGACTGCGAAGCTCTCGAACTGCATCGGGGTTCCCAAGCCCCCGATAGTTCCAGCTAACACAATTCATTGGTTCGGGCAGGGCTGCCCCGCAACCTCTGCCGAGTTTTCTGGTGTTGGTCTCTTCTTTTCTGGTTCATGCTCAACCATAGTATCATCCTCCTCAGACCTGTTCAAGCGTGCAGAAAGTACATTCGGTTCACCGCTCAGGTTGCCGTCCTTCCCGTCTCCCTCTGTTAACAGGAGAGGTTTGACAACCGGTTGATAGACCATATTATTTGGTGCTCCCTTGTGTTTTTGCTGCTGCATATTCTTTCGCGGCGAGTTAACTTCCTTGTCATCGGCTGTATCAACATTAGAGCTTGAATTCTTAGATTCATGTTTGCTGTTAGTATCTGAGTTCTGCCCCTTAGTTGGTCCCCCATTAGCCGCCAACTTCTTGGACTCATCAGGGGCCCAAAGGTTCAACCCAAAAGGTAGGTCTCCATTCTCTTCACGCTGCCCCGGAGTAGGGCAATGGAGATCAGAGTGACCTAAACGACCGCAAGAGAAACAGAAGTAAGGTAACTGCTCATATTGTATTTCATACGGATCCACCTTCTTCCTCCTCGCTGAATCAATGAGGATCCATCTCCGGATTGGCTTCGTCACATCAATGGACACTCTTGCATGTAGGAAGCCCCTGTTATGATCAAACTGTACCATCGACGCATGTACATCGATCTTCTTAGCAATTGGTACACCCCAAGTATCATTCCTCATATGGTATGGGAGATTAAGCACCCTAGCCCACATATGGAGCCGGTCAAACTTCACCTCATTTGGCCTCATGTGTTCCTAAAATTCAGCCAATACCACAACATTCTTGCTAATATGCCATGGGGATCCTCCCCAGACCCGATCCCTGTCGCTCTGGTTGTCAAACTCAGCAACAAGTAAGTTAACACCAACCGATCGAAACTAAAGGCCTCTAGGGTTGCCCCACGCCGGACGCAACGCATTAGTTATGGTTTGTATATGGAATTGACTCTGGTGCAAGACCTTCCCAGCTACAAGCCATTTCTGCGGTCCTTCCTCGTGATCATCAATAATTAGAGGAGTCGCCTCCTCTTCTGATATATCCAACTTTCCCAGAGCCTCCTCCAATGGTGACCTCATCGCCGTAGCTCTCGTCCCTGTCCGACTCCCTCCGGCAGCACCGGCCGCCGCCATCAGACCAGAATTCCTAGCGCGCTCCGCCTAAGAAGGTTGGGCTGGCGCCGATGTTGTCCCTCGAAACCCTAATCGCCTCGGCCGCCGCTAGAGAGATTTAGGTTTTCGGGAAAAACTTCTCTTATTTGAAGTGGATTTATTGGCTAGATACAACACATCACTGTTAGAAGGCATTGAGTTGGTGAGAAGAATATTTGTAGATACCTTCTGGACACTAAATATATTGGTTTGTTCTATGAGAAAAATCAATATATAACCATGGTTGGATATTGCGATGTTGGGTATGTATCGAATCACCATTATGCTAGATCACACACTGATTTTGTCTTGTGGAACAAGTCAACAAAAACATTTTAGTGGATGCATCCACTAACCATTCTGAAAATCTTTGGTTTGTATGAAGCATCACATGAATGTGTGTGACTTTCCAGAATGATGAACTTTGTGAAAAGTTCAAGTGGGATTCGTTGGTAGGAACCATCCACCATTATGTATGAAGGTAATGAATGTTGTTTGTATCACGTAGATGTAGACATGTTATAGAGAGCTACTCCCTATGTCCCATAATGTAAGACATTTTTTGAAACTTCAAAGAAACATCTTACATTATGGGATAGAGGGGGTGCATTAGAATTTGTATTGCTTCAAAATTATTTAGCCCCATACGTTGCAAAGAAATAGAATCTAAATATCTTGCAATTGAAGTCATGTGATAATCCTTAGAATTTGTTCACAACGTCTTTGCCAAGGTTTTCATTCCAAAAATATCTTATTGGAATTGGTACGAGATGACTTGGTTGTTTGCATTGTTATTGTTATTGGAATTGGTTAGAAATCTTTGATTTTTTATTTTGCACTTTTTTCATTCGTGAGTTTTTTCCAAATGGTTTCTTATAGAAGGTTTTTAATGAGGCAATAGTAATAGAAGTATTATGATATGCCATTTTAAACTTATTTTCTCAGTTTTTGGAAGGAATTTTTCATCACATATTATGTATATTTCTTGAAAATCCCTCCCCCCCCCCCCCCGGATTTTTGAAGATTTTTTTTTAAGAATGATGGAACCACATGGACAAACGTGGATTAGAAAGAGTGTTAAGATTTAACTAAACAAATGGTAATAAAGAGATAATCCATGCTTGTAACCGATGTGCATTTCCCCTGTAAATGTGCACACAACTCTATTCTATAGGCAACCGATGCATCGTTCCGATTGCCTCTCTTCAAAATATCGCGCGGTGCGCCATATATAGGGACGGAGGGAGTATATGTGTAATCCATCGTTATCAGTAACAAACATTCAGGTTGTGTTCGGTTTGAAGGAATTGTCGAGGAAAAGTACAGAAAAGTAAAACAGAGGAAAACTTTACAGAAAGAGCGTTCGGTCTATAGGAATGGCCTGCTAGCATTCCGGAGGAAAGTTTCAATAGCCTTCGATTTTACGGGTAACAAAACATCTGCCGAGAGCTCTTTTTTGGGCGGAGTCCCGGGCAAAACACAGGAAAAGCTAGTAGAGGCCCACACAACATATGGTCTTCGGTCTGCATGCAATATTAATTTTGCATTGTGCAACGATTGGTGGGTCCCAAGCCTTTTGCATCTTGTGTAGTTTCGTTCCTGTGAACCGAACGGTCCAGGTTTTTTGCTTCCTTTTTTTATGTCACGTAGGTTTCTACTAGCACCTCAACTCTATTCAGAAAAAATCCAAAACAAACTTTAAAGTTGTAGACGAAAGCTAAATCAAACCCCGAACTTTCGATCCCTGAAATCAGCATATTAAACTCTGTGATCCCGGACTATTTTGAACCTTAGATTTGTTTGGCATGCTAGGAATAGTACAATCCCGACCGGGATAACCTGCTACTCTCACCGACAAGAATTTGGACCGGCCAATTATACCATAACAAGAATTCGTGAAATTTAAAAAATATTTGCGCATTTCTAAAATTATTTAGAAGTTAAAAAATGTTATTTTTTTATATTTTTGGCTCAAATTCAATTTCCTTTTGTGTTTTTAGAAAATATTTGGAATTTAGAAATTATTCACAGTTTTAAAAAACTGTCAGTGATTTCAAAAAAATCACATTTGTAAAAAAAGTTCAGAATTCTGACAATTATTCAAATGCTATAAAACATGATTCGGATTATAAAAATTTGAGTCATGTTTTCAAATAATGTTTTTGCAATTTTGTAAATTATTTGTGTTCTGGAAAACACCGAAGCGTCGAAGTTTGAAAACATTTTTTTCGGGGCAAACAAATATTGAAAATGTAAAACAAATATTGAAAATGTAAAACAATTCCAAATATTTAAAAACAACTTATTTTGAAAAAAATCAATATTGAAAAGAGAACACTTTTTTAAACATATTTTTTGAAAGTGCTAATTCTTTTCGAAAATTTTGAAAAATGAAAAAAATTAGAAACCTGAACAGATGTGTAAAGAAATGTTTTGACATCTAAATAATATCATGAGTTTATAAAAATTTACATGGCATTAAAAAATATGCTTGTGACATTTAAATAAAATGAAAAAAATGTGTCTTACCCTTAAAAGAATATACGTGACATGTGTTTCAAAAAAGCGTATACAATTTTATAAATGTGTAAACATGTAAAAAATGTTCGTTTAGTTTTATAAACATGTTTTTTTCGTTAACAAATGTGAAACGTGTATTTGGAAAAATATAACATGTGAAAGAAACAATATAATAAGGGAAAACAATATGAAAAAAACAAGAAAGAAACAAAATAAACCAAAAGTATAACGAAGAAAGAAAAACCAGATAAAACCAGTGAAAAAAACATAGTATAACGAAGTAAAAAAACAAAGAAGAAGAACAGCATATCAACGCGAGAGACTGTGTTAATGGGCCGACCCAATTTGATAAATACCGTCTAAATCCTCTCAAGGTTCAAATTAGAGCGGGATTACAGAATTCAGTGTGCTGATTTTAGGGATTAAGAATTTGAGGTTTGATTTAGCTTTGTCCTACACATTCAAGGTTTCTTTTGGATTTTTTCCACTCTGTTCCTATAAAGGTTTATGTTCCTTTGTTTCTCGTACAACCATTCCGAACGTGGCCTCAGTCGTGGTTCATTTGTCATTCACATTGATTTTTTTGACGGTTTACCGAATCGACTCGCAGCGCACGATGGCCTCTCCTCGGCAGTTTGATACGTCCCCCGTACAGCCCATGGCGCCACACACCACTCCAACCGGGACCGTGGATCAGCGACTCAACTACGTGTACGCGTTTCCAACCGTTGGATGGACACAGCACGGATCGCCCAGGTCACCCCGCCTGCACCCCCCCCTCCACGGAGCGGAGGGCCCACCCCCATTACAGGCGACTTTTATACGAAAGCCCTCGCAGTACCTCGGATTCCAGGATACCCATTCAGTGATACCGCGAGGGGCTCCAGCTCCTGCTCGCCTCAACCCTAACCCCTCCCCTCCCCTCCGGCGAGATGCCCACCGGCGCCTCGGCGTGACGCGACCTCTCGTCGGCGGCGAGGAGCGCGAATCGGGGTCGGCGCCGGTGGTCGCGAGATGGAGGCGAGGCCTCGGCCTTCCGGCGTGCGGAGGGTGACCGCCAAGAAGCGGCCGAGGCCGGATGCGTCCTCCAACAGCGCGCGGAAGCTGCAGCGCCGGGAGATTGCCGCATTCCCCGAGCGCACCTTCGCCGCCAGCACCACGCGGGAGCGGTTCCGCAACATCCAGCTCCAGGTCCGCCTCTCTCTCCCGTCTGTCTCCCTGTCAATTGCGGGTGTCATTGGCGGTGCTTGGCATGGGTTGGTGGTGGTTTAGGGTTTATGAGAGGGTCGCTTAAAGATCTTTGCTTTTTTCGGATTGCGGGAGGGGTTGGAACAAGGGAGCCTAGGTGATGTGGTTTATGAGTGCTAGGCGAGGAGGAACTGTGGCATTTGGTCATACTTTAACAGTAAACAGGAGAAAATTAGTTTTTTTTTTTTGCAAGAACTGCTTGTTTGTACATCCTTTTACTTGTGCGCTAGCTTCACTTTTGGTTAAGTAACTGTCTGACTGAGCTGTTAGGGTGCATCCTGGAATCACATCAATAGCAGTGTATTGGATGACACTAAGAGGGGAAATGATTACTTCTTGGTGTTGTATTCCAGTGTATCGATGCCTTGGACGGCCATCGATGGGATAATTTGGTCTGTATAGGAGGGCATCTTATAATTTGATGAAACAAATACTTCTATGAACTTGGGCCATGAGGCCTCCCTTTGGCATTTCAATCTCCCAGTCTTGGTAAAGGACGATATTTTGGTTAACTACATATATGAGGGCATGGAAGTTATGAATAGGTTTCACAAGCTACATTTCAATGGCTGATTCTGTTAGTCTGCTCACTCACTCTATTTTGAGATTCAACCTTGTCCATTGAAGTTTGCTGCCATTCACTCACTCAGTTTTTGGCGCTTAATACTCTGCGAGTGTTGAGTTGCTTGATGATGTGGATGGTACTTGTTAGAACAGTCCTTCTCATACCCCCCCCCCCCCCTTCCTCCTCCCTTTGTTTCCCATGCTCCCCCCCTTTCAATCTGCCAGTGACATACCACATGCTATCTAGGATTCTTGATGACACGTGTTTTATTTTTCTTATTCTTATCTGTAGGAAGAATTTGATACATATGATCCTAAGGAGAATAGTTCGCTACTACCTTACTTGCGGAAGCGGTCTGAAATTATCGAGATAGTTGGAGCCCGTGATATTATCTTTGCTTTATCACAGCTGGGGGTATGTGCTGCGTTCAGTAGAGGTATGCCTGTTATGAGCTTTTGTTAATGACTGGTCCTGGTTCAAACAACAACTCTTATATTCTCTTTGTTTCCAGTGACAAACCAGCGGATTTGCTTTCTGAATGGAAGTCCAGATGAAGTCATCCGTAGTTTGTTTTATAACAAGAACAATGACTCGCTTATAACCGTATCAGTTTATGGTTCTGAAAATTTCAGTGCTTTAAGATGCAGGACAACTCGAATCGAGTGAGTTTGACTTCCTATGATCCTGTTACACTGCCAGCCTTCTACTTTTATCATATTATAGCTAAACGATATTTTACTCTCAAGGTATATCCGCCGTGGAAAGCCAGATGCTGGTTTCCCCCTTTTTGAGTCAGAGTCGTTGAGGTGGCCAGGTTTCGTGGAGTTTGATGATGTAAACGGAAAGGTGCTGACTTACTCTGCTCAAGACAGGTGACTGAACTCCCTACCTTTCTAACATGAAGAAAATATGTTTGTTCAAATTATGACACTATGTTCTCATTTGAAACAGTACTTACAAGGTGTTTGACTTGAAGAACTACACACTTCTGTATACGATATCTGATAAAGATGTTCAAGAGATAAAAATCAGGTAAGGAAATCTCTCTTGCTTTGTCTTCCATTACATTGTTCACATTGTGCATTAATCTGGAGACCATATATTATATGTGCATCAGTTCTGTTCCAATGTTTCTCCTCCCACCTTTCATCTCATATGTACTAGGACGCAAACTTGTTAGCAACTTAACTAAGAAAAAGAAGCAGAGAGCAGTAACCAAACACTGAATTATCTCAGAAAGCAGTAACCAAACACCCAATTGTCTCAGAAAGCAGTAACGAAACCTTAAATTATCTAAAAGCAGCTCAGCCCAACAGGACTATCATAATCCACCACAATGCTAAATGGATTCTAACTTCATGGCTGAACGGTGAGATACTTATGACTGCTTTGATTCTAAATGTGCTCCTATCATTTACTAAATTTGATATTTTGTATGAAACCAGCCATAGAAGATGGTACAATTACAACTTGATATTGTTGGCACATTTAGAAGTGTCATTCTCAGTCCCTACCCATAGGTTAGGATAACTGAGGTTTCAAGAAAAATATGTGTGGTTGCGCTAGTGCTTCTTTGTAGAAAAGATTGTCTCTACAGGCAGGATTGACATAGCATATACCATATATGTTGCATTATTTTGTGCAGCAACAACAGGGGTACCTTTCATGTGCATTGTACCACGTGAAACGGTACCATGCAGGGTTTAGTGGATAACTCAAATGCATGGCTTTTCTAGTTCCCCAAATTAAGTTAGGATTTGTTGATATCTCCTAATGGCATCCAAATGTACATTAGCTATCCATTGTTTGGGGCTGGACTGTATATAAGTGATGCCAACGTTACCTCTTAACAGGAAACAATAAAGAATAAACAAGTACTCCCTCTGTAAACAAATATAAGATGACGTAGAGACTTGGCATAAGTCTCTACAACGTCTTATATTTATGTACAGAGGTAGTAATTTTCTCTCTAGTCAGTCTCCTGTCTTCTCTAAAAAAGCCATGCTGCTGAACTGCCCTTGTGGCTGTATTTATTATGGTAAAGATCTAAGGACCATCACATGTGCATTATGTTTGCTTTATGGAGAAGCTAATAGTGAGCATGTGGGAATAAGAAAATTGTTTCTTTGTGACTTCCAATATGGGATTAGTGTACCTCTTTTCTTTCAAGATAAATTGGATACATTCAGTTTTATTCTTGTGCAAATTTCTATTCACGAGGAATTTTAGCTCACAAAATTAGTTATAATTTATTGCTTCTTGTTTCCTGCTCACAGCCCTGGTATAATGCTATTGATATACTCTAGAAAAAAGGGCTATATTCCTCTTGAGATTCTTTCTATTGAAGATGGTAAGCGCTTAAAGTCATTCAAGCATCTTCTTCACCGCAACAAGAAGATCGATTTCATCGAGCAATTCAATGAAAAGCTTCTAGTCAAGCAGGATGGGGAGAACCTTCAAATTCTTGATGTAAGCATTTGGCCTTTATTATAGGTCGCGGTAAATAAAGCAAACCAATTTTCTATTTCTTGTTTGTAACGAACTGCTGTGCAATACTGCAGGTAACAAACTCTAAGATAACAGAAGTGAGCAGCAATGAGTTTGTGACTCCATCAGCTTTTATTTTTCTGTACGAGATGCAGCTGTTCCTGACCTTCCGTAATCGATCAGTATCAGTTTGGAATTTCCGTGGTGAACTGGTGACATCCTTTGAGGATCATTTGTTGTGGCATCCTGATTGCAATACAAACAGTATTTATATAACTATCAACCAAGATCTCATTATCTCTTACTGCAAAGCTGAACCGGATGATCCATCTTCAGAAGACAATGGTAAAATTTAAAACTTTCTGGTGCTTCAGCATGTATTACTGATGTGTTTAATTGGTAATGAAGTTTGACTCTGCCTGTTGCACTTGGCTATTTGCCTTGTTATGACTGCTAGTCCTTCCTGTCAATGCGTTTTACCTTTTATCCATCGTATACTCCTCATGTTAGATTTAGTCACAAACACTATCAGTTTTCTATTTGACGGGAGGCATTGCTCCTGGGCTTTTTAGTTTTATACCTGTTTGATGATTCATGCATGCAATTTCAGTGCTGACCAAGTGTGCATCACTAAAGTTGTATCTCTCTGTTTTAACAGCCATACAAACGCCATAATAGGTGTCTATTTCGAGTAGCTGGTTGGTAATCACCATATTTTACATGTGACACTTTCCAAATCCTCTACTTAGTAAGTCAATTGAACAAAAAATGTGCCAGGAAGCATCTTTATGCATGTGTTTGTTGCCTAATTGTGTCTTTTTGTTTTGAATTCACATTTTCAAATGTATGCTTGAAGAAAATCTGCTCCAACTTGCTGTCTTAGATACATGAGGATGATGCATGCATGATCTTATTTGTACTTTGCATCCTTATGCAGCCTGTTCTATAAACATCAGCGAGATATTGACTGGGAAATGCATGGCCAAGATAAAGGCAGGGAACCTGAGCAAACAGAAGTCATCCAAGTTCCAGTGTACACCTCTAGAGGCCCTCGGCGACATCACATCTCTGTACTACGACGAAGAGCGCGAGGAGATCATCACCGGCAACAAACAAGGCCTCATCCATGTGTGGTCAAATTAACAGCTTGGTCCAGTGCAGGCAGGTTACATCAGGCACACCAGGGGATCCTCGTTAGTATTTAGCTTGTAGTGGCACCAGTTTAGTGGGCAGCCTGACCTAGCCGTGCGGCGAAAGGGCATCCTTCCGCCGCACAGGCTTTCATGGTGGGTATGCTTGTGTATAGGACTCTAGTTCATCCATCACCAGCCTCTTAAATTATCAGCTGCTGAGTTGACATTTGCCATGTGTTTTTTGGGATCCTTGTAGCTTCAGGAGATGCTTATCATAGAGGTCATCTAAGAGGGAAGGTTTATGGTGTATTGTGTGTAAGCATTATTGCCCCACACCGTCATAGCAGCTATTTATCCGATTCTGATTTTGTAGTGCCGATGTGCAATTTTTGTGAATTTATCTTTAACATTAATCAGTTATACGAGTGACCCCAAAGGTATACAGAATGTACAAAGAAAATGTTGTCCTTGTTTTAAGCACCTCCTGTCCCCAACCCTAGCCACCACCCAAAGGTGTCCTCCATGCCACCGCTTCGTCCCCTCTTCTCTTCCTTGTCTGACGGCCTTGGCAGCGGCAAGAGGAGCGGGGATCCGTCTGTTCTCCCTTCCCTTTTTAGGTTTTGGTTCTCCTTTCATTTTTCTTAGGTTTTGTTTTTTGGTGGCATCGACGAAGGCGTGGCGACAACGTCGTGTTCGTATAAGATCTGTCCGTACCACGACGATATCCGATTCGACTTGGTTGAAGGGCTTGTAAGAGTTTGTGTCGTCGAATCTATTAACTTTTCTTGGCTCTTGACAGTTGGTGCATCTATTGAGGAGAGCAATTGGCTGGCTTTGGTGCGGCTACTTCGACATCTTTTTTCGTGTTGTTCCGAAGCATGGTCTGATTTCTTCAACTCTGTGGACTAGTGGTGATGGATGGATTGCAAGTCT
Organism: Hordeum marinum; assembly: GCA_022496015.1. Classification (NCBI taxonomy): domain Eukaryota; kingdom Viridiplantae; phylum Streptophyta; class Magnoliopsida; order Poales; family Poaceae; genus Hordeum; species Hordeum marinum. The sequence continues at coordinate 5,150,296 of JAAAWK010001151.1, read as the reverse complement.
GTACTAGGTGGGGCATACGCCAACCAACCGATGTTTTTGGATCAACTCCCAGATCTTGTTTTAAGCGGCACGCGGTTATTGCGATCTTTCGTTTACCGTCAACATCTCCGGACGGCAACCAATGGAAGAAAGTACTCAGAAGGCTAGGTACAGTACCGTATGTTTTTTCAAATGCATTGTCTTTTTATGTACTGGTTGTTCCCACGTTTCGCTCGTGTGATGAGTCATCTCCTACGTCCTGGGCTGGAATACTAACAATTTGGATCGGACAGAATCCCGGTTGGACATTCCCTCGTTTCCGCTTTTGCACGATGCCGGCGCCGTAGCATGCGCCTTAGCTAGGCCTGCACACGGAACACAGTCGCTGCGTCGTCTCGTCTGTCTTCTAGCTCAAGGTCACTCTGTGCAATGAGCTACAGAAAACAATGGCAGAGTGTCCCGGGCGACAGGTTGCGCAGAGGTAAGAGCATCTCCAGTCGCCCACAACTTAGGCGCCATTATTTATTATTGATGAACGAAAATCGGTCCAGTCGCGTTCACAGGAGTTTCTTTTTTTTGGTTGGTGTCGAATTTGCCGTCGCTGTATCCAGGCCGAACCCGGCGTGTCGGGGGGCGTCTGGGTGTGCCGGGCAATAGGTTTTGGTGCGAAAAAACGGGTGGGTCCGTCGAGTCAGCGACCGCTTGGTGTCGTCATCCTCATCGCCTCGGTTTCCCGCGGGAAATCAATGCAAGGCTGCCACCGGTCAGCCTTCCATTGATACGGCGTGTTCACTAGTCGGCGCTCACGGGGCGGCGCAGTCAGTACAGTGCGACGCGCGTTAACACCTCGCCTCCCATGCACCCACCCGGTGCCGCCCGCTCGCTCCTATAAAAGCCGACCCTCGCCAGTGTTCTCCACACATCGCCACTGTTGACGCCCCTCTCTCTCCCCCAAGTCCCACCGCCGACGCCCCTCTCTTTACCTCGCGCGGCGATCTTTTCTCTCCTTTCTCCCCCAATGGCGGAGCGCTACCCAAGCGACGACGCGACCCGTAACGGCTTCGGCCGCCGGCACCTCCACGAGGACGAGGCCCGCCTGCTCTACTAGGCGGAGTACCCTACACCGCCTGACATGCGGGTGCCGAGCGCGTGGAGGCTCAGTGCCGGCGGGGCCCCCGTGCCACCGGTGCCCACCGGAGCCGAGAGGCACGCGGAGATCGTCCGGATCCGGTCCTTCCTATCTGAGAAAGTGTGCTGGCAGCCGAGGTACGTCCCAGACAGCGTCAACCTCTGGACGGCGTACTTCGAGCGCCGCCGCGAGGTGCAGCTCACCTCCACCAACGGTGGCCCTATGCACGACCGCTTCAACACCGAGGGCCTCCGTCTATGGTGGGGCATCCCCGGACGCATGCTCGAGGCCGTCCTCAAGCACATCGAGGGCGGCAACGAGCCGCACCTCGAGTACCCGACAGAGCCGACGTCCATCTCCCGTCGGCGGGGCTCGTCATGAAAGCCACGGCGCATGGACACGCCATCCTCGCACTCCTCCCACTCCTCCGGTGCAGCGCGCACGCCGCCCGTTGCCGTGAAGGTCGAGTCCGGCTCGACCCCGCTCTGGCACAATGGTCACAACGGCGGGGGCATTACCATTAACGAGGGCCGCCGCCGCGAGCCCTCACCTCCCTGCGGTCACCTACGCCTTGTCAGGCCGAAGACGGAGCCTGTCACGACGGTGGTCAAGCAGGAGCACCTCGCCATGGCCGCCGCCGACGAGATGACCATGAAGTGGACGCAGAACGACTACGTCTGCGAGGAGATGGGCGGCAGCGTCGGGCCCTCGAGGAGATCGAGGCTCGCCACCGTGCCTGCCGCAAGGAGAAGCTCGCCGATCTCATCATCATCGACGATGACAGCGACGGGGAGGCGCCCGGACCCTCCAACCCGACCTGCAATGTTTGGGCGACGCAGGGCAGGGCTACAACAGGGATGGCGGCCGCAGCGCATAGGACGGCGACGGCGACTACACCAACTTCTACAAGCTCCTCGGCATGTAGAATGCGGCGGCGCGGCGACGGGACGGCGACGGACGACGACATAATCGACGTAGTTTTTTTTAGTTTTGTATTATATTTTTAATGAAAAACCCGAACTTTTAGATCGATTCTATGACCGTATTAGGCCGAAAGCGGCGGTTAGGGGGCGATCCCGGGACCGCGACTGGAAAGCCGAGTCTCCAGACCGATTTTAACGCCAAGTGTCTCCCAGCCGACGCTAAAATCAGTCGCTGGTGGGCCAACGGCTGGAGATGCTCTAAGTTTTGGATGCCAGTGCAGACATGAAAACTCAAACAAACTTGTACTAGGTGCTATTTTTTTTTGACAGAAGAAGAATCGAGAGAGAAGAAGAGTAACATTTTTTTTTTGTATGGTGAATAAGAGAAACAAGTTGCGATGCCGGGTTACGAACAAGAAACCGGACCGTGTTCGCGTCGAAGACGAAAAACCGTAGCCTATCCGGCAGCGATGTACTATCTATATAATATGACGTCAGGCTGTAAGTGGACGCGGGCTGTCCGCTGTGTCCACATAAAAGCCTACATAATTAATGTTCGTGGACACCCACGGATAGACCAGCCGGATAGGTGGGATATTCGGGCTGTCCCGCGGTGCCCGCGTCAAACTCACTTCGTCGCGATGATGCAGTTGGGGGTAGGGCGACGCCATTGTCCAGCTCTAGCATGGCCGCAACCAAGTCGATTAGTCACCGCTGCCACTGCTCCATCAGTGGGACGCAACATGAAGGAACTGAACGACCAACGCAATGAGCCAACCTGCATATGGCGTACCTATGGAGCTTGTAGACAGTGTCGTCAATGGTGGAACTGGACGACGGGGCCCGGCCACACCTCCACTTGTCGTTGACGCCATCATGGCCTACCTACGGGCTTTCATCTGGTCGCGCTCCCGCATGAGCTGGCCCTGAACGGCTGAACGAGTTCAATCCCCGGGAGAACGAAAGAACAATTAAAGACTTGCATGCCAATGACAGAGAGAGGGATAGCTAGCTTCGATATGTTGTGTTTTTCAGATAGCTTACCACTTATGCCATGTGGTAGAGGGATAGCTAGCTGCAGGGTTAGCTTCACCTTGATTTATTCAATGACGTAGCTAGCTACAGTGTTAGTTCGGAGACGTGCCAGGAGTTTGGATTGCACCCACGTACACACTCTCCTCCGTGTCACAGGCGCTCGCGTATGTTTGTTCTTAATCGGAAAAACTTGTCTGAAATGTGGGCTATCCCACTTAAACCGCATATCCCACTTAATAATATGTGGGCTTTCGCGGGCATCCTACTTAATGTACGCGGCGTTTGTGGGGCGGACGCGGACGCCCGCTTAGCGTCCCACTTGCATCCTGGTCACGGGAACTTGGGAAAGAGAAGGGGGGATCAGAAGAGGATTTAGGACCTCCAAGCAGACCCGGTGGCTTCTGGGACATCTTCTCGAGTAGACGATCATCGATGGCGTCGGCGCTTCGTTCTGCGGCGAGAAAGATCTGCAGTCGCGCCCTTCAGCGACCGCCGCCGCAGCCGTATTTTTCGGCGGCCGTCAAGGAGGAACAGCGGCGGATCGGCCATGGCGGGAGCTCCCTTCGTAGATTTTGCTCCTCCGGATCACCTAATAATCTTGTTAACAACACCAAGGTACGCATGCACTCGTTACAGACCGTGTCGGATTGGAAAATCAGATTAGTATTTGGCGGCTTAGTATTTTGTTCCCTTCTTTCCCAGCAAAATATTCCAACATCCTGGCCAACGCTAACTAACTGTTCTAAAAAATTATGATGATGTGTGTAACGCTTAATTCTCTACACCAGCAAGGAGCGCAATCATCAGCCGCAAAGGGTGCGGAATCACCATCCTTCACCAGTAATGCGGAATATATACCATGGTAAATTCTTGTCTTTATATCTACTAGAGTATCTTTGAGATGCTTTCTTGTGATGTTATAAACCAGTTTTTAACTTGCTTTTCATTTGCAGGTGGTCAACTTATCACCCCAAGTTTGGACGCAATATGTTTCTATATACGGTCGCAATGTCTACAGGAAGCGTTGCAATCCTCTATATGGTGGCCCGTCTCACTGGGGGGCCATTAATTAGGGAGGCATTAGGATTGGAGCCTTATCCAGTCAACAAGGATGATCGACAGTCAGATTAATATGCTCTGTATCAACTAAATCTATGGACGTCATGTTGTTATGTGGTTGCTTATATTAGTAGTATTTGTATTGACTATGATGATGCTTTTTGCTGCTTCAGTGTATTGGCTCTATTGAATAATAATGTATATGTGGTTGAGACATCGTGTGTTGAGAGACATCGTGTATCCTTGCATCCTATCTTTCATCCATGTGAGCGGCATCAATACTGTGTTTGCGCTTAGTCCCGCCAATGCAAAGTCACTATATCTTTGCATTAGACCGCTGTTTCAGCCTATTTGGGCTTAGCCGAGATGACCAAGGTCTTCCTGAACCTGAAGACGGAAAAAAAGGTCTTACTGAAGATGAATAAAAAAGGTCTTCCTGCAGATGAAATCTGGAAAGCACAATAAAAAGATCTGGTTGGGTCTATTGCAATTATTTATCGAAAAAAATAGTGAGCGACCTGGTCCAACTCAAAAAACTGCTTATCCAAGCTATCGGTGTGTTAAGCCCCCTTACAAAATAGAAGTAAAATCCACTTCTCTCAAAGTTAAATGAGTCGGAGCAAGCGTGCTGGCAAATCTCAAATTATTCAACGATGCAATCATTCCTTGATCCACCCCAAAACTATAGCAGAAAATTGGCTACCTGCAATTTTGGCTTCAGAGGGCGCAGAGTTTCTACTTGTCGACAACCTAGATGAGAGTCGTCTCGCAATCAGCAGGAGCCTGGAAGCCATGAAGGTTCATGACGGTGGCGAGGGACCTGCAAAGTTTACAGGCAGGTCAAAACAAGCCATAAACATCGCCACTTAAAATCGGTCTTAGGAGGAGCATCAAAGGCCATTGCACTTACTGGCTGAAGCGTATGCGAGGTAAGAATGACATTTTAACCTTATTTAAGACGTCATTTGCCGGAACAGCCAGCCAGCCACTTCAGAAACGAACAAGGTCTGAAAACAGTCTCCAAGCATGCTTCCCATTCCCACATCTCTATCTTTTTTCCTAGCCGAAGCACATTTAAATTGTGAAGGTTTCGTATCGTATCAAGGTCCCCATTCCTTAACCAATTTGCTTGGCTTCGCTGTATCCAATAGATATCTTCTCTTTCCTTTCAAATATATTACATGACCAGAGTTCAACGAAATTAAACATAGAGTTCATACGAAAACATTGCATAAAAACGAAATTAAACTAGATCTACTCATCGTCGTCGCCAGGCTTCTTGCAGTGGAGGTGGTACTCCATGAGAAAGTTGGAGAGGGCGAAGGTGGGCTAGTACTCCTCCTTCAACGCCTCCACCCGCGCCGCTGCAGCTTCGCCTCCGACGGCGGCGACCTCCTTCGCCTCGAACCATACCTTTTTCGCCGCCCGAAGACGCGTGATAGCGGACGAGAGATGCGGTCAAGCATGTCGAAGTTACTCCAGGCCTGACGGAGGGAGCTGCTGGAGAGGGCGCCGCACTTGCGCACTTGCTCCTTTTGCCACTCCTCCATGGACATGCGGAGGGATGAGCTCCGTTGAACCCCCTCGGCCACCCCTTCCGCTACCCGCACACAACATCATGGATCTGCCATGGTGGCTACACGCGACGCAAACAACTTCCGGAGGAGAGGGATTTCTCGCCAGTGAATGGAGGACTTGCGGTAGAGAGGACAAAAAAAATGGCGGACTGAAACCCTAAACGCGCTCGGATCCGGTATATATGTGGGATTCGGGGGCGGTTTATGGGCCGGGCCTTTTTTAGCGGACCTCTTCGGGTCGTTATTTTAGCTCGTCCCATAAAACGGCTGGAAAATTGTGGCACAAAGGCTAGAAAAACCTTTCTAACATGAAGAAAATGTGTTTGTTCAAATTACGTCATCATGTTCTCATTCGAAACAGTACTTACAAGGTGTTTGACTTGAAGAACTACACACTTTTGTATACCATATCTGATAAAGTTGTTCAAGAGATAAAAATCAGGTAAGGAAATCTCTCTTGGGTTGTCTTCCATTACATTGTCCACATTGTGCATTAATCTGGAGACCATATATTATATGTGCATCAGTTCTGTTCCAATGTTTCTCCTCCCACCTTTCATCTCATATGTACTAGGATGCAAACTTGTTAGCAACTTAACTAAGAAAAAGAAGCAGAGAGCAGTAACCAAACACCGAATTATCTCAGAAAGCAGTAACCAAACACCCAATTGTCTCAGAAAGCAGTAACAAACCTTAAATTATCTAAAAGCAGCTCAGCCCAACAGGACTATCATAATCCACCACAATTCTAAATGGATTCTAACTTCATGGCTGAACGGTGAGATACTTTATGACTGCTTTGATTCTAAATGTGCTCCTATCATTTACTAAATTTCATATTTTGTATGAAACCAACCATATAAAATGGTACAATTACAACTTGATATTTTTGGCACATCTAGAAGTGTCATTCTTGTAAGATTGATCTGGTATTGGCGTTCCTGCTCTCCAGGAGGAGAGACGCCTTGCTATATATTGATGTTCTGTCGTAGATTACAAGTCAGGGGCGATCGCAAGGATTCACCTCGATACAGAGTTGGAGTCGGTAAGGAGAGAGAGGTAGAGAAGGATACGGGAGAGATAGTTGATATTACACGTATAGTTTCCAAACTCTAACACCCTCCCTTAATCTAAACTATCCTATGTTGAGGTTTCTTTTGAACTCTTCAAAAAGCTTAACTGACAAAGCTTTAGTAAACCCATCGGCTACCCGATCCTTAGATGGAATGAACCTTATGTCCAACTTCTTCTCTGCCACTCTTTCTCGCACAATATGAAAATCAATTTCAATGTGTTTAGTTCAGCCATGAAAAACTGGATTAGCTGAGAGATAGGTGCCCCCCAAATTGTCACACCACAAAAACGGAACATGATGTTGCTTGATTCCCAACTCATCAAGTAATGATTCCATCCAAATGATCTCAGCAGTAGCATGATGCTAATGACTTGTACTCAACTTCTGTACTTGATCTTGACAGTGTAGCTTGTTTACTAGCACTCCAAGAAATAAGGTTTGAACCAAAAAATACTGCAAATCCTCGAGTTGACTTTCTATCATCACTACATCCTGTCCAGTCGGCGTCAGAAAAAGCACTAACTAGTGAAGAATTAGAGCGTTTGAACTGAAGTCCCAAACTCATAGTATGCTTAATTTATCACACAATCCTTTTGACAGCCGTCCAATGGGTGGAAGTAGGAGCATGCAGATATTGACAAACCTTGTTCATAGCAAATGATATGTCTGGCCGTATCAAAGTCAAGTACTGTAGAGCTCCAATAGTATTCCTATATTTTGTGATCTCCTCTTCCTTAAGTGGTTCTCCTTCATGTGCTGACAGTTGTTCTGAAGAAGACAAATGTGTGGGCAAAGGCTTGCAGTCCTTCATTCCCATATGAGTTAAAAGTTCAGTGGCATATTTTTCCTGACTCAACACTATGCCATCTTGAATCTTCTTAACTTCAATACCAAGGAAGAAGTGTAAATCACCAAGGTCCTGCAAGGCAAATTCTGAACTTAAATCATGCAAGAGAGCATTAGTGGCATTTGATGAGGAGCTTACAACTATAATGTCATCACCATAAATTAGCACAAACATGACAATATTTGCCTTATTATAGATGAAGAGATATGTATCATCCTTGGATGCAATAAAACCAAGATGCTTCAATTGTGAGCTCAGCCTTGAGAACCATGCTCTAGGAGACTGTTTCAGACCATAAAGAGCTTTATCAAGTTCACAAATATTATGAGGTGTTGTTTATTTTCATACCCTGGTGGTTGCCTCATATAGACCTCCTCTTCCAGAACACCATGCAAAAACGCATTCTGAACATCTAGTTGTCTAAGGCTCCACCCTCTGGAAATAGCGATAGGTAGCACAAGTCTAATGGTAGCAACTTTCACAAAAGGACTAAAGGTGTCCATAAGCAACACCATAACGTTGCTTGAAACCTTTTGCAACTAGATGTGCCTTGTACCTATCAATGAAGCCATCTACTTTTCTTTTGATTCTGTAAACCCATTTGCAATCAATAATATTTTTACCTCTTTGACTTGGTACCAAGTGCCATGTTTTATTCCTCATGAGTGCACCATATTCTTCATCCATAGCCCTTTTCCACTTAGCATCTCCAAGTGCATCACTCAACTTTGTTGGTTCACCTGAAATACACAGCATGCCATACGTGATAGTACCATTTGTTCTTACTTTGGGATTTATAATACCTTTTTGTAATCGAGTCATAATCCTTGAAGTGGTGACTGGTTGTGGCTGTAGTTGCACAGAAGACTGCTCAATATGATCAATCGCAAGGGATCCAAACAATCCTTCCAAACCTGCTGTTGCCGACGCTGATGTCGACGCAGATTGCTCAATCTGAAGCAAAGCCTTCTGCAGAAGATCCCGAAGTCGCTGTCGCTGTCGACTATCGCGTGGTCCGCGCACTCTCTCTTTCGCGTGACGACATGGTACTCGTGGAGTGACCCACGCTTTTGGAGGGGCCCGTCGCTCGGCCCGACGCGGCCCGATTCGCCCGACCGGGCTGGTGCATCGGTATGCGATCCGAAGCGGATCCACGCGCGTGATCCAAGGCTGGCTGACGTGCTGGAGTGGCAGGCACATCCAGATCTTCCTCGGGTTCCGTGCCGGCTCCTTCTTCTCCATTGACATGAAATAATAGATCGTTTTGAGCCAAATTTTCATGATTTTGATCATTTTCTCTGTTGTTTTCTCGAGGTACCTGCACAGGCATAATACTAGGAGCAAGAACATTGTCAGATTGGTTAGCACAATTGTTATCACCCCCTTGATCAAAATCCGGAAGAACAAGAATTTCTTTTCGAAGGAGGGCTCCGGCATTTGGATGAAGAGACTCGAATGGGATGACTGATTCGTCGAAGACAACATCTCTAGATATATAGACCCTACCGGTGGAAACATCAAGGCATTTAACTCCTTTGTGCATAGGACTATAACCAATAAAGACACACCTTTTCGAGCGAAATGCAAGTTTGCGTGTATTGTATGGTCTAAGATTTGGCCAACATGCACAACCGAATATACGAAGAGATGTGTAATCTGGAGTGACACCAAAGAGTCGTGTTATAGGATTCTCAAATTTGATGACTTTGCTAGGACGATTGTTGATAAGATAAGTGGCAGTAAGAAAAACTTCGTCCTAGAATTTGAGAGGCATGGATGCATTGGCTAACAATGATAGTCCTACTTCAACAACATGACGGTGTTTTCGTTCAGCAGAACCGTTCTGTTGGTAAGCATGTGGACAGGAGACATGATGAGAAATCCCAATCTTTTGAAAAAAGGAATTAAGTTTCTCATACTCACCACCCTAGTCAGTTTGCATAGCAAGAATTTTGGAGTTTAGTTGGCGTTCAACGAGATTTTGAAAAATGCTGAAAACTTGGAAAACATCAGACCGTTTCTTTAGCAAATATATCCAAGTAAACTTACTATAATCATCAATGAAGCTTACATAGTATGAAAATCTACCAACTGAAGTAGGGGCTAGCCCCCACACATCTGAAAAAATAAGTTGCAAAGGAGTAGTGGATACACTCGTAGAGATGGGATATGGCAATTGATGACTTTTAGCTTGTTAACACGCATCACAAACTGACTCAACACTAGACTCATAAGGAAGTTTATTTGTACTAAGTACATGTTGAACAATAGTTGAAGACGGATGACCTAAACGACTATGCCACTTTGCCGAAGATGGTTTGGTGACACTCCAAGCTTGTTTATCTGACCATGGTGAAGGAGATGATGATACGATTGGATAAAGACCTCCCTCGCATCTTCCTCTAAATATTACTCTCCTCATTTCCAAGTCCTTGATAACAAAAGAGTAAGGATAGAATATTATGAGAACATTGTTGTCACGAGTGAAACGATGAACTGAAACAAGATTTTTTGATGCATGAGGAACATGTAGGACATGATTTAGATGGAAAATTTTCCCGGGGGTTCTAACAATTGAGTTACCAATATGAGCAATATTCATACCTGTTTCACTTCCCATGTGCACTTGGTCACCACCGTGGTACCTTTCTCGCATTGTCAATTTGTCAAGATCCCCCCGTGATGTGCTCGGTGGCGCCAGAGTCTGCATACCAATTTGTGTCGATGCCATAGGAGTTGGTGATGAGATTGGCCTTTTTCTTCTCCCGACGATCCTCGTCATATCGGTGCCAACAATCCCTAGCACTGCCGGCATGGAACTTATAGCATATCTGGCACTCAGGGTAGTCTCCCTCGTGCTGTTGCTGCTACTGCTATGGTGGTGGTTGCTGGCGTTGGCGTTGCTTATAGCCGCCGCTTCCACCAGTGCGACCAGGAGAGGGGGAAGCGCGATCAGAGCAACTGCGAACTCTGTTCCCTCGCCCGCGACCTCCTCTGTTGTGGTACTGGCCGCGCCCCCTGTACATAGCATTGGCGGATGAGCGGAAACCCATAGGTCCATCGCCCAACATCTCCATCCTCTGGTCAAACGCGGAAATCTGTGAAAAAGATTGTCAACGGTGATGAAGTTCTTGATTGCGCCAACTGTTGCAATGATGGGACCGTAGTCCCGATTGAGTCGGCGAGGATGTAGTCCACCATCTCGCCATCTGATACTGGACGACCTGCTTCTGCAAGCTCGTCTCCAAGGATCTTCATCTTGGTGATGAAGGCATTGCTGGACATGTCGCCCTTCTTGGTGTTGGAGATAGCAATCCTTAGATTTGTTATTCTCGATTGCGACTGCACAACAAACAACGTGGTAAGAGCTGTCCAAAGATCAAAGGTATTCTCCTTACCGATGACCTACGCAAGGATCTCTGGGGTGAGAGAGTTTAGCAGATAACTTAGGACCCGCCAATCCCTCGCAATCCATGGACCGTACAGAGGATTTGGCTCTATGCCCGTGGACTTGTACGCCTTGGTGATCTCCACCGTTTTCGACGGCATGGCGTCACTGCCGTCGAGGAGACCGGTCACTTGCACGTCTCACAGTGCCGGCATAACCTGCGCCTTCCATAGGAGGTAGTTCCCCCTTGCGAGCTTCTCTGTTGGCAGAGCACCGAGGTTGAGGCCGACGACGCTGGAGCTCATGGCGACGACGATGGAGATGCGTTAGGGTTTTGGTTTTGTTTCTGCTAGATGATAGGAAAGAGGCTAGCTCTGTATACAATGTAAGATTGATCTGGTATAGACGTTCCTGCTCTTCGGGAGGAGAGTTGCCTCGCTATATATTGATGTTCTGTTGTAGATTACAAGTCAGGGGCGATCGCAAGGACTCACCTCGATACAGAGTTGGAGTCGGTAAGGAGAGAGAGGTAGAGAAGGATACGGGAGAGATAGTTGAGATTACACGTATAATTTCCAAACTCTAACAATTCTCAGTCCATACCCGTAGGTTAGGATAACTGAGGTTTCAAGAAAAATATGTGTGGTTGCGCTAGTGCTTCTTTGTAGAAAAGATTGTCTCACGCAGGATTTAGCATATACCATATCTGTTGCATTATTTTGTGCAGCAACAACAGGGGTACCTTTCATGTGCATTGTACCACATGAAACGGTACCATGCAGGGTTTAGTGGATAACTCAAATGCATGGCTTTTCTAGTTCCCCAAATTAAGTTAGGATTTGTTGTTATCTCCTAATGGCATCCAAATTTACATTAGCTATCCATTGTTTGGGGCTCGACTGTATATTAGTGATGCCAACGTTACCTCTTAACAGGAAAAAATAAAGAATAAACAAGTAATTTTTTTCTCTAGTCAGTCTCCTGTCTTCTCTAAAAAAGCCATGCTGCTGAACTGCCCTTGTGGTTGTATTTATTATGGTAAATATCTAAGGACCATCACATGAGCATTATGTTTGCTTTATGGAGAAGCTAATGGTGAGCATGTGGGAATAAGAAAATTGTTTCATTGCGACTTCCAATATGGGATTAGTGTGCCTCTTTTCTTTCAAGATAAATTGGATACATTCAGTTTTATTCTTGTGCACATTTCTATTCACGAGGAATTTTAGCTCACAAAATTAGTTATAACTTATTGCTTCTTGTTTCCTGCTCACAGCCCTGGTATAATGCTGTTGATATACTCTAGAAAAAGGGCTATATTCCTCTTGAGATTCTTTCTATTGAAGATGGTAAGCACTTGAAGTCATTCAAGCATCTTCTTCACCACAACAAGAAGATCGATTTGATCGAGCAATTCAATGAAAAGCTTCTAGTCAAGCAGGATGGGGAGAACCTTCAAATTCTTGATGTAAGCATTTGGCCTGTATTATAGGTCGCGGTAGATAAAGCAAACCAATTTTCTATTTCTTGTTTGTAATGAACTGCTGCGCAATACTGCAGGTAACAAACTCTAAGATAACAGAAGTGAGCAGCAATGAGTTTGTGACTCCATCAGCTTTTATTTTTTTCTACGAGATGCAGCTGTTCCTGACCTTCCGTAATCGATCAGTATCAGTTTGGAATTTCCGTGGTGAACTGGTGACATCCTTTGAGGATCATTTGTTGTGGCATCCTGATTGCAATACAAACAGTATTTATATAACTATCAACCAAGATCTCATTATCTCTTACTGCAAAGCTGAACCGGATGATCTATCTTCATAAGGCAATGGTAAAATTTAAAACTTTCTGGTGCTTCAGCATGTATTACTGATGTGTTTAATTGGTAATGAAGTTTGACTCTGCCTGTTGCATTTGGCTATTTGCCTTGTTATGGCTGCTAATCCTTCCTGTCAATGCATTTTACCTTTTATCCATCGTATACTCCTCATGTTAGATTTAGTCACGAACACTATCAGTTTTCTATTTGACGGGAGGCATTGCTCCTGGGCTTTTTAGTTTTATACCTGTTTGATGATTCATGCATGCAATTTCAGTGCTGACCAAGTGCGCATCACTAAAGTTGTATCTCTCTGTTTTAACAGCCATACAAATGCCAGAATAGGTGTCTATTTCGAGTAGCTGGTTGGTAATCACCTTATTTTACATGTGACACTTTCCAAATCCTCTACTTAGTAAGTCAATTGAGCAAGAAATGTGCCAGGAAGCATCTTTATGCATGTGTTTGTTGCCTAATTGTGTATTTTTGTTTTGAATTCACGTTTTGCTGAAAAAGGATTTTGCCTCGCTTTATATATAAAGCAACCATCATCAACATGCCGATACAAATGCACGCCAACACAACACACGCACACACCCAAGGCAAGATACAAAGGTGTTGAGCGCAGCAACACCACCCCTAGCACTACAAGAGCAACCGAGGAACTAAACCGTGACCATGCCACCGTGAAGAGATGAAGCCGCATACGACGAACCGTGGGCTCCAAGATGGCGCCTTCAAGAAGGATACGGCACCGGAGTGCCGCCACCGTCCGATCCAAGGATCAGAGTTTCCCCTGGAGCACCACGACGAGCAATGAGAGCCGTGATGACGCCTTCAAGAAGGGAACGAGCTGCGCCGCCAGTCCGTCTGAACATAGGACAAGTTTTCACCCCGACCAATACTCACCGCCACCGAACGCCACACACCGGCCAATACTCACCGCTACCGAACGCCACACCCCAGCTACCACGCCACCTACACGACCATGGTCACCGGGCAACACCGAGCATGGGCTCTACCCATGAGCACCGCGCTACCACCCCCAAGGCCGCCGCCCCGGCATCCAGGACCCTGACACCACCGCACCCAAGACACGCCACTACCCTAACCAAAGAGACGAGAGAAAGGAGATGCCTTTCGTACCCTTGGATGACCCCCAGCGTTGAGACCCAAAGGACAGCCAAAACTGGCCTCCGTCAACCCGTCCTGCCATACCGGGAAAGAGACGAGCTTGGTCCTGCAGCACCGGGTGCGAGACGAGCTCGGTCCTGTTGCATCGGGCGCAAGACAAGCACGGTCCTGCCGCACCGGGCACGGGATGAGCTTGGTCCTGCTGCCTCGGACGCGAGACGAGGGATGGACCGCAGCTGGGAGAGGCCTAGCTCTCCGACGCACGTAGCAAGCACATGGCGAGAGGGTGAAGCGAGGATCGATACGGTCCGCCCGCAAACGAGCCGACGCCGGAGTGAGCCGACCGTGTAGCCGCCGCGCCTCTGGGAGGCCAACGCCTGAGCCAGACCTCCACGCGTCGCCGCTGCCCACGGTCGGAGCACGAACCACGCCAGGCCGGTGCCCCACCCGCACCTCCACGAGGTCAGGTCTGGCCTGGCTGCCGCGGCTACCGTCCCTGACCCCTGGCCCGCACCACCACCATACCGCTGATGTTCCACCACCAGCCCACGCCGCCCACGGCCTGTGCCGCCAGCCGCAGCCATCCGCCATATCTGAGCCGATCTCAAGCCGCCAGCACGCCCCACCACCACCAGGCAGCCTACCGCGCCACCAAGCGCCGCCGCCCAGAGGAGCTCCGTCGCGCCGCTGCGACCCACCAAAACATGGCGCCTAGACCCGTCGAAGCCGGCCCGTAGCAGCCCCCACATGCGAGGAAGCAGAGGTCCCGTCGCCGCCACCGCCTGCTCGGCCGGCGGCGGTGGGGAGGGGAGGGGCGAGGGAAGATGCTACCCGGCGGCGGCTAGGGTTCCCTCCCCGTCGCCTGCAGGGGCGACGTGAGAGGGCTCGTGGGGGGTTGGCAACGTCTTTCCAGAGCCCCGAATTCATGTTTTCAAATGTATGCTTGAAGAAAATCTGCTCCAACTTGCTGCCTTAGATACATGAGGATGATGCCAGTATCTATCGCTGCATGATCTTATTTGTACTTTGCATCCTTATGCAGCCTCTTCTATAAACATCAGCGAGATATTGACCGGGAAATGCATGGCCAAGATAAAGGCAGGGAACCTGAGCAAACAGAAGTCATCCAAGTTTCAGTGTACGCCTCTAGAGGCCCTTAACGACATCACATCTCTGTACTACGACAAAGAACGTGAGGAGATCATCACGGGCAACCAACAAGGCCTCATCCATGTGGGGTCAAATTAACAGCTTGGTCCAGTGCAGGCAGGTTACATCAGGCACACCAGGGGATCCTCGTTAGTATTTAGCTTGTAGCGGCACCAGTTTAGTGGGCAGCCTGACCTAGCCGTGCGGTGAAAGGGCATCTTTCGTCGCACGAGCCTTCATGGTGGGAATGCTTGTGTACAGGACTCTAGTTCATCCATCACCATCCTCTTAAATTATCAGCGGCTGAGTTGACATTTGCCATGTGTTTTTTGGGATCCTTGTAGCTTCAAGAGATGCTTATCATAGGGGTCATCTAAGAGGGAAGGTTTCTGGTGTATTGAGTGTAAGCATTATTGCCCCACACCGTCATGGCAGCTATTTATCTGATTCTGATTTTGGAGTGCCGTTCGTGAATTCTTATTTAACATTGATTGTTATGGGAGTGATCCCAAAGGTCTACCAATGTCACATTGTTGGCCTACAGTATGTCCCAAGGAAATGTTGGCCTTGTTTTGAGCACCTCCTGCCCCCAACCCTAGCTCCCGCCCAAAGGTCTCTTCCATGCCCGTGCCTCTTCTCTGTCTGGTGGCCCGGTGATAGCAAGAGGAGTAGATACGGTTTGTTTTATTTCTCTCTTTCTTAGGTTTTGCCTCTTCCTACCTCGACGTTCGATCTGGCGCTGACGAAGGGCTTATGAAAATTTGACTTTCTCGAATCTTGGTAGTTGGTGTGTCTATCAAGAATTGCAATTGGCTGTTTTTTGGTGTCTTTGTGTCATTATTAAGCATGGTCTAATTTCTTCAACTCCCTGTAGCAATGATGATTGTTGAACATATGTGTTGCATGTATATTACGTATAGTCTGGCCCACCTCCTAGTTATGTATAGTTGAGGTAGAGGCCAACTTGTACTCTATATATACGTGCACCTTGGCACCTATCAATGCATCAACAATAGTATTGTCAATCCCTCTCTACATGGTATCATCCTTTCCGATCTAACCCTAGGATATTAGCCACCGCCGTCGCCCCCTCGCCCTCCCACGTGCGCCGCCACCGCAGCCGTCGCTACCCGCCACTGCCGCACCTTGCCGCTGCCGCGCTCTCCTCCCGCCGCCGCCGCCGCCTCATGTCGCCCCTCTTCCGCTGCCTATCTACTCGCCGACCAAATGCCGCCATCGCTGTCGCGCTCCTCTTCCCCACGCCGCCCCCGCTGCCCCGTCGCGCCACCCTCTTCGCTCGCCACCATTGTCGCCTCCCTATACGCCGCAGCCGCCACCCGTAGCCGCCGTCTCTCTCCACGACGCCGCTGCTACCCTAACCCTAGCCGCCAATGGAGTCCCCGAGCTTGTCCACCACCCGCTCATCCAACCCCTTCGCCAGTCCCGAACCCTCCGCCGTCGCCATCCGCAATCTCAACATCGAGGCCCGTGTTCCCATACGCCTCGACAGCTCTAGCACTTCGTACTATGTGTGGAAGACCTACTTCACCCTTGTCTTCTGGGAGTAATATCTCACCGAGCACATCGATGGCTCCGTGGACGCCGCCTTCATGAAAGGCGATCTGTAGTGGTCCGCCATTGAGGCCACGCTCATACGATGGTTCTACCAAACCGTCTCGAAGTACATCTTCCACACGGTCGTCACTTAGGACGACACCGCCTGCACCGTGTGAAACAAGATCAACGCGCTCTTCACCGACAACAAACTTCAACGCCTTGTTTTCTTGCAGCAGGAGTTCTTTGGTTGTCACCAGGACACCTCCACCATCGATGAGTACTGCATGCGGCTTAAGATGCTCGCCGATGAGCTTCGCGACATTGGGGCCAAAGTCTCCGATGAACTCATGCTGAGCACTCTCACCGCCGGCCTCAACAAGGACTTCGGCAACGCGGCATCCAATCTAACATTGCTGATGCAGCCCACCTTCCAGTGCATCGTTGCCTACCTCAAGCTTGAGGAGCGCCGCATGACGAAGCTGAAGCAGCAGGTCCACCACACCGCCCTCGTCGCCGGCACCACCTGCGGCAATCCTGCTCCAGCACCTGCGCAGGCCCAGCCACGTCCTCCTCCGCCGGCAGGTTACTTCCCGCTGCCACCTGCGCCCCCCACGCCTCCCCAACAGCAAGGCGGAGGGGGCCAACGCAATCGGCAGGGCGGCGGGGGTCGCCGCCAACAGCAGCAGCCGCAGTAGACGGGCCCCGGCGCCGGATGACCACCGCGCCACCAGCCGCCCCCTCCGTGTGGACCGCCGGCCAGAACCCGTGGACGGGTGTCGTGCATGCCTACCACATGCCCGTCCCACGGGCCCCGTGCCGGGTCTCCTCGGTCCGGGCGTCGCCAGCCACCAGGCGTTCCTCGGAGCCCCAAACTAGCCGGCCGACGCCGGTTACGACGCCCCTCTCATGCTGCCACCTCTCGGCAGCTATGGCCCTCCGGCACCAGCGCCCGTCTACGGGGGTCTCCTGCCACCGCCGACACCAGTGCCATGGTATCGTTCCCTCCTGGCAGCCCTGCACTCCGCGCCATCACCCAACAACTACGACGACAGAGGCGACTGGTACAACCGGTGCTACTATGCACATGACAGCTCATCCAGATAACCTAACCTCCTCCACTCCCGTTCATACGCCCACCCGTATCACTGTTGGCAACGGCTCTTCCTTACCTATCACTCACGTTGGTAGCACTAGTTTTCCCTCCAATTCCACACCCATCACTATGTCTAACGTTCTTATTTCACCTGAACTTGTCACGAACCTAGTTTCTGTTCGTTGTCTTGCTTGTGAGAACCCTCTCACTGTTGAATTTGACGGTGCTGGTTTTTCTATGAAGGACGCCCGTATGCAGATGGTGCTCCACCGATGTGACAGCCCCGAGGATCTTTATCCCGTGCACGCCAGCGCTTCCTCCTCCGCACCTATTGTCTTGGCCGCCGGTGTCAACCTCTGGCACGCTCGTCTCGGACACCCCAACCACACCGTTTTGCGTCAAATTCTTAGGAGCTTTTCTTTCTCATGTAATAAGCTCGACGAGCATACTTGTGAGACTTGCCGTTAGGCAAGCATGTTTGTCTTACCTTTAGTGCGTCGACAACTATTTCCACTTTTCCGTTTCAGCTTCTTCATAGTGATGTTTGGACGTCTCCCGTTGCAAGTAACACGGGCTATCTATACTACTTGGTGATTTTAGATGATTACTCTCATTATGTGTGGACTTTTCCTCTTCGTCATAAGTCCGACGCGTTAGCCACACTCACGTCCTTTTTCTCCTACGTTGCCACACAGTTCGGTTGCCCTATACTTGCACTCCAAACTGACAACGAAAGAGTTTGACAACCTCACCCTTCGCACCTTTCTCGCCTCTCATGGCACCACTTTCCACTTAACATGCCCATACACCTCGCAGCAGAACGGCCGCACCGAGCGCATACTTCACACTCTTAATGACTGCACTCGCACATTAGTCTTCCATGCTAACGTGTCCACACGGTTCTGGCCGGATGCTCTAGCCACCGCTACCCTTCTCATTAACATTCGTCCGTGTCGTCCTAGGTGGAACTACGCCCCTCATCACCATATTTTTGGTGCACCTCCGTCCTACGACGATCTTCACATCTTTGGGTGTCTTTGCTATCCTAGCACCGCGTCCACCACTCCCCACAAACTCGCACCATGTTCCCTTCCATGCGTCTTTCTGGGTTATCCCTCTAACACCAAAGGTTACCGGTGCTATGATCCTATCACTCACCACGTGTACAACTTGAGGCATGTCTATTTCGTCGAGACGGTGTTTCCCTTCTTCCAGGTACCACTGGCTTCGGCTCCCTCGGCGCCGCCTACCATGCCCCTCCCGTGGCGTGACCCGCAGCATCATCCTCCGGTGGCGTGATCGGTCAAGCGCCTTCTGCCACTGCCACCCGGTTCCCGACTCCCTCCCCCGAGGTCGAGTCGGACCGGGTCTCTGGGTTAATGCCTCCCTCTTTGGAGACTGCGCCATCCTCCCTCGTTGGTGCCACTACGGACTCTACAACGATGGGCTCTACATCCTCCTCGCCCTTCGCTCCCACTGCTGCCGCTGGCCCTGTCACCATGGACGAGCCAGCTGCGGGCCCGCCGATGAGCCGGCTACCGGCGTGGGCTCGATCGCCCCTGTCGTCCCTCCTCCCGGCATGACGACCCGCGCCAGGGCCGGTGTGCATTGCCCGAGTACATGCTACTCTTCCGACGAGTATGCGTGTGCTGCTACGACCTTGACGCCATCACCCATCCCCACCTTCATTCGCGCCGCCCTTCAAGATCCTAACTGGCTGGCCACGATGCAGGAGGAGTTTGACGCCTTGCAGCGCAACCGCACGTGGCATCTTGTTCCGCGACCCCCTCGTGCCGACGTTATTTCTTGCAAGTGGGTGTTCCGCCACAAGACTCGCCCGGACGGCTCTCTCGAGCGCTATAAGGCCCAGTGGGTGGTTCGTGGTTTTAGGCAACGCGCAGGCGTGGACTTCACTGACACCTTTGTTCCGGTTGTGAAACCGGGCACGATTCGCACTGTGCTACAGTTGGCGGTATCGCGTGCTTGGCCGGTGCAACAGTTGGATGTCTCCATAGCCTTTCTGCATGGCCACCTCGCCGAGCAGGTCTTCTATGAGCAGCCCTCAGGCTTTGTCGACGCCGACCATTCGGACTCCGTATGCTTGCTCTCCCGTTCTCTTTATGGGTTGAAGCAGGCACCACACGCGTGGTACCAGCGTATTGCTGCCTTCCTACAGCCACTGGGATTTCGGTCCACCTGTTCCGATGCCTCGCTCTTCGTGTATCATTAAGGCAACGTCATGGCTTACCTGCTCCTCTACGTTGATGTCATCATCCTAACGGCCTCCACTGCAGAACTCCTTCAGCGGCTTATATCTCGTCTTCGCACCAAGTTCACCCTCAAGGACTTGGGGCCTCTCCACTACTTTCTCGGCATCGAGGTGATACGTCGGGCTGACGGTTTCTTTCTACATCAGCAGAAGTATGCTCACGAGGTTTTGGAGCACGCTGGTATGCTTAATTGCAAGTCGGCGCCCACTCTGGTCGACACAAAGGCAAAGGTTTCTGCTACGGAGGGATCTCTTGCGACCGATGTTGCGTTCTACCGTTCCATCGTCGGTGCTCTACAGTACCTGACTCTGACGTGCCCAGACTTGCAGTATGTTGTTTAGCAGGTGTGCCTTCACATGCAGTCACCGCGTGACTCCCACTGGACCCTGGTGAGGCGCATTCTTTGGTACATACGCGGCACCATGGCTTTGGATCTCACCCTGACGGCCTCCGCCTCCACCGACCTCGTCGCATACTCGGATGCTGACTGGGTTGGCTGCCCCGATACCCGATGCTCGACATCCGGCTATTGCGTCTACCTTGGGCCCTCGTTTATTGTTGGAAATATGCCCTAGAGGCAATAATAAAATGGTTATTATTGTATTCCTAGTTCATGATAATTATCTATTGTTCATGCTATAATTGTGTTAACCAAAAACCGTAATACATGTGTGAATACATAGACCACAACATGTCCCTAGTGAGCCTCTAGTTGACTAGCTTGTTGATCAATAGATGGTCACGGTTTCATGACCATGGACATTGGATGTCATTGGTAACGGGATCACATCATTAGGAGAATGATGTGATGGACAAGACCCAATCCTAAGCATAGCACAAGATCGTGTAGTTCATTTTCTAAAGCTTTTCAATGTCAAGTATCGTTTCCTTAGACCATGAGATTGTGCAACTCCCAGATACCGTAGGAATGCTTTGGGTGTACCAAACGTCACAACGTAACTGGGTGGCTATAAAGGTGCACTACGGGTATCTCTAAAAATGTGTGTTGGGTTGGCACGAATCGAGACTGGGATTTGTCACTCCGTGTGACGGAGAGGTATCTCTGGGCCCACTCGGTAAGACATCATCATAATGAGCTCAATGTGACTAAGGAGTTAGCCACGGGATGATGTGTTACGGAACGAGTAAAGAGACTTGCTGGTAACAAGATTGAAGAAGGTATAGAGATACCGACGATCGAATCTCGGGCAAGTGTCATACCAGTAGACAAAGGGAATTGTATATGGGACTGATTGAATCCCCAACATCGTGGTTCATCTGATGAGATAATCGTGGAGCATGTGGGAGCCAACATGGGTATCTAGATCCCGCTGTTGGTTATTGACCAGAGAGGTGTCTCGGTCATGTCTACGTGTCTCCCGAACCCGTAGGGTCTACACACTTAAGGTTCGATGACGCTAGAGTTATATGGGAATAGTGTACGTGGTTACTGAAGGTTGTTCGGAGTCCCAGATGATATCCCGGACGTCACGAGGAGTCCCGGAATGGTCCGGAAAAGAAGATTGATATATAGGATGTGAGGTTTTGGTTATCGGAAGTGTTTCGGACGTCACTGGTAGTGTACCAGGACCACCGGAAGGGTTCTGGGGGTCCACCAAGTGGGCCCACCGGCCCCAGAGGGCTTCATGGGCCGTAGGTGGAGGGAACCAGCCCCTGGGTGGGCTGGTGTGCCCCTCCCACCTGGCCCAAGGCGCAACAAGGGGAGAGAGGGGGCAAACCCTAGGCCCACCCTAGGGTGGCTAGGGCAGCCGCACCTCCTCCCCTCCCTCTGGCCGCCGCACCAGATGCATCTGGTGGCTGCCGCACCACCCTAGGGTGCATCCCTACCTCCTCCTCCTCCTATATATAGAGGTGCCCTCTGTTTTGAGACACGGTTCTCTCTTCCTCTTGGCGCAGCCCTACCTCTCCCTCTCCTCGTTCTCCTTAGTGCTTAGCGAAGCTCTGCCGGAGTACCACGCAGCTCCACCATCACCATGCCGTCATGCTTCCGGAGCTCTCCCTCAACCTCTCCTTCCTCCTTGCTGGATCAAGGCGTAGGAGACGTCACCGGGCTGCACGTGTGTTGAACGCGGAGGCGCCATTGTTCGGCGCTAAGATCGGAGTCCACCGCGATCTGAATCGCTGCAAGTATGACTCCACCAACCGCGTTCTTGCAACGCTTCCGCTTAGCGATCTTCAAAGGTATGAAGATGCAATCTCTCCCCACTCGTTGCTGGTTTCTCCATGGATAGATCTTGGTGATCGTAGGAAAAAATTTGATTTACTACTACGTCTCCCAACAGTGGTATCAGAGCTAGGTCTATGCGTAGAATCTATGCACGAGTAGAACACAAGTTGTTGTGGGCGTCGATTTTGTTAATTTGCACACTTAAGGTTCGGTGGCGCTAGAGTTGTAATGGGAATTGTATGTGGTTACCGAAAGTTGTTCGAAGTCCCTGATGAGATCCCGTACGTCACGAGGAGTTCCGGAATGGTCCGGAGGTAAAGATTTATATATGAGAAGTCCAGTTTCAGTCACCGGAATGGTTTCGGGGGTTATCGGTATTGTACCGGGACCACCGAAGGGGTTTCGAGGGTCCACCGGGAGGGTCCACCTTCCCCGGAGGGCCTAATGGGATGAAGTTGCGTGGGAACCAGCACTTGAGTGGGTTGGTGCACCCCCCAAGGGCCCATGGCGCCTAGGGTTGAAAACCCATGGGGGTGGGGGCGCCTCCCACCGAACTTGGGGGGGGGGGGTAGCCACCCCCTTGGTCGCCGCCCCACCCTAGATGGGATATAGGGAGGGACGGCCACCTCTCCCTTCCCCTATAAATAATGGGGGGGTGGGAGGTCAGCCGCACCCCTCTTCCTTGGTGCAGCCCTCCCCCTTCCTACTCCTCCTCCTCCTCCGTAGCGCTTAGCGAAGCTCTGCCGGAGAACCGCAAGCTCCACCACCACCATGCCGTCGTGATGCCGGAGCTCTCCCTCAACTTCTCCTCCCCCCTTGCTGGATCAAGAAGGAGGAGACATCCCCGGGCTGTACGTGTGTTGAACGCGGAGGTGTCGTCCGTTCGACACTTGGATCGGATCTACCGCGATTTGAATCGCTGCGTGTACGACTCCATCAACCACGTTCTTTGTAACACTTCCGCTTAGCGATCTTCAAGGGTATGAAGATGCACTCCCCCTTTGCTCATTGCTGGTTACTCCATAGATTGATCTTGGTGACACGTAGGAATTTTTTTGATTTACTACTACGACCCCCAACAATGGCATCATGAGCTAGGTCTATGCATAGAATCTATGCACGAGTAGAACACAAGTTGTTGTGGGTGTCGATTTTGTCAATTTTCTTGCCGTTACTAGTCTTATCTTGATTCGGCGGCATTGTGGGATGAAACGGCCCGGACTGACTTTACACGTAGGCTTATGTGAGACTGGTTCCACCGCCTGACATGCACTTGTTGCATAAGGTGGCTAGCGGGTGTCTTTCTCTCCCACTTTAGTCGGACCAGATTCGATGAAAAGGGTCCTTATGAAGGGTAAAAAGAAATTGGCATATCACGTTGTGGTTTTTGCGTAGGTAAGAAACGTTCTTGCTAGAAACCTATAACAGCCACGTAAAAACTTGCAACAACAATTAGAGGACGTCTAACTTGTTTTTGCAGCATATGTCGTGTGATGTGATATGGCCAAAGGATGTGATGTGATATATATGATGTATGAGATGGATCATGTTCTTGTAATAGGATTCACAACTTGCATGTCGATGAGTATGACAACGGCAGGAGCCATAGGAGTTGTCTTAATTTATTGTATGACCTGCGTGTCAATAAAAAAACGCCATGTAATTACTTTACTTCATTTCTAACTGTTAGCCATAGTAGTAGAAGTAATGTTTGGTGAGACAACTTCATAAAGACACAATGATGGAGATCATAGTGTCATGCCAGTGACAATGATGATCATGGTGCCCCGAAGATGGAGATCAAAGGAGCAAGATGATATTGGCCATATCATGTCACTATATGATTGCATGTGATGTTTATCATGTTTTACATCTTATTTGCTTAGAACGACGGTAGCTTAAATAAGATGCTCTCACTAAAATTTCAAGAAAGGTGTTCCCCCTAACTGTGCACCGTTTCTAAGGTTTGTTGTTCCGAAGCACCACGTGATGATCAGGTGTGATAGGTTCTAACGTGCGCATACAACGGGTGTAAGCCAGATTTACACACACAATACACTTAGGTTGACTTGACGAGCCTAACATGTACAGACATGGCCTCAGAACACGGGAGACCGAAAGGTCGAACACGAGTCGTATAGAAGATACGATCAACATGGAGATGTTCACCATTGATGACTAGTCCGTCTCACGTGATGATCGGATACGGGCTAGTCGACGTGGATCATGTGTCACTTGGATAACTAGAGAGATGTCTATCTAAGTGAGAGTTCATTAAATAATTTGATTATGTGAACTTAATTATCATGAACTTAGTCTAAAATGTCTTTACAATCTATATTGTAGATCCAATGGCCCACGCTAATGTTGCCCTCAACTTTAACGCGTTCCTAGAGAAAGCCAAGCTGAAAGACGATGGAAGCAACTATACAGACTGGGTCTGTAGCTTGAGGATCATCCTGATAGCTTCCAAGAGATTATATGTCCTTGATGCACCACTAGGTGATGCACCCATTTGTTGGGGAACGTCGCACGGGAAACAAAAAAATTCCTACATTCACGCAAGACCGATCCATGGTGATGAGCATCTATGTGAGGGATAGTGGATCTACATACCCTTGTAGATCGCTAAGCGGGAAGCGTTAAGAAACGTGGTTGGTGTAGTCGAACGTCTTCGCGATCCAAATCGCCGAGCGTCCCGCGATCTCATCACGATCCGTCCCGCGATCCAATCACGATCTGTCCTGCGAACTCATCACGATCCGTCCCGTGAACTCATCATGATCCGTCCCGCGATCTCATCATGATCCGTCTCGCAATCTTGATCACGGTCCTTCCGATCTAGCGCTGAACGGACGACACCTTCGCGTTCAGCACACGTATAGCTCGATGACGATCTCTGACTTCTTGATCCAGCAAGAGGGAGCGGAGAGGTAGAAGAGTTCTCCGATAGTGTGACGGCGCTGCAGCGATGGTGGTGGAGCCATTCCGGCAGGGCTTCGCCTAAGCACTATAGAAAACCGATCTAGAGGAGAAACTGTGCACTAGAGGAACGGGTAGCACGTGGCTGAAAAACTAGTGCCAAAACCCTAAAACCCTCTAGTATATATAGGCGCAAAGGAGGAGGGGGCTTGGCTCCCAAGGAGCCAGCCCTTGGCTCGACCGAAACGTCACCAAACCTTAAGTGTGCAGACCCCGCGGGTTCGAGAACTATGTAGACATGACCGAGACACCTCTACGGTCAATAAACAATAGCAGGACCTGGATGCCCAGATTGGTTCCTACATATTCTATGAAGATCTTTATCGGTCAAACCTCTATGTCAAGGATTCAGTTAATCCCGTATGATGTTCCCTTTGTTCTTCGGTATGTTACTTGCCCGAGATTCGATCGTCGGTATCTCCATACCTAGTTCAACCTCATTACCGGCAAGTGTCTTTACACGTTCCATAATACAAGATCCCATGACTAACACTTAGTCACATTGCTTGCAAGGCTTGTTGTGATGTTGCATTACCGAGTGGGCCCTGAGATACCTCTCCGTCACACGGAGTAACAAATCCCAATCTTGATCCATGCCAACCCAACAGACACCCTTGAAGATACCTGTAGAGTACCTTTATAGTCATCCAGTTACGTTGCGACGTTTGATACACACAAGGTACTCCTCCGGTGTCAGTGAGTTGCATGATCTCATGGTCATAGGAACAGATACTTGACATGCAGAAAACAGTAGCAATAAACTGACACGATCATATGCTACGTTTGTAGTTTGGGTCTTGTACATCACATCATTCTCCTAATGATGTGATCCCATTATCAAATGACATCACATGTCAATGGCTAGGAAACCTTGACCATCTTTGACCAACGAGCTAGTTCACTAGAGGCATACTAGGGACAAAGTGTTGTCTATTTACCCACACATGCAATGTGTTTCCAATCAACACAATTATAGCATGGATAATAAATGATTATCATGAACAAGGAAATATAATAATAAACACTTTATTTATTGCCTCTAGGGCATATTTCCAACAGTCTCCCACTTGCACTAGAGTCAATAATCTAGTTCACATCACTATGTGATTTACATTGTAATGAATCGAACACCCATGCAGTACTGGTGTTGATCATGTTTAGCCCTTGGAAGAACTTTAGTCAACGGGTCTGCAACAGTCCGATCCGTGTGTACTTTGCAAATATTTATGTCCTGCTCCTCGATGTAATCGCGGATGGAGTTGAAGCGTCGCTTTATGTGTCTGGTGCTCTTGTGAAACCTTGGTTCCTTGGCCAGAGAAATGGCACCAGTGTTGTCACAGAACAGGTTCATTGGATTCAGTGCACTGGGCACTACTCCAAGATCTATCATGAACTGCTTCATCCAGACACCTTCCTTCACCGCCTTCGAGGCTGCGATGTACTCTGCTTCGCATGTAGAAACGGCTACCACCCGTTGCTTGGAACTGCACCAGCTTACCGCTCCCCCGTCGAGAATAAATACGTATCCGGTTTGTGACTTAGAGTCATCCGGATCAGTGTCAAAGCTTGCATCGACGTAACCCTTTACAACGAGCTCTTCATCACCTCCATAAACGAGAAACATTTCCTTAGTCCTTTTCAGGTACTTAAGGATATTCTTGACCCTGCCCAGTGTTCCATTCCAAGATCACTTTGAAACCTTCCGGCCATACTTATGGCAAGGCTGACATCGGGTCTTGTGCACAACATTGCATACATGGTAGAGCCTATGGCTGAAGCATAGGGGATGACACTCATCTTTTCTCTATCTTCTACAGCATTGGGCATTGAGTCTTACTCAACTTCGCACCTTGTAACACAGGCAAGAACCCTTCTTGGACTACTCCATTTTTAACTTCTTCAAAACTTTATCAAGGTATGTGCTCTGTGAAAGTGCTATTAAGCGTCTCGATCTATCTCTGTAGATCTTAATGCCTAATATGAAAGCAGCTTCTCCTAGGTCCTTCATTGAAAAACTCTTGTTCAAATATTCCTTCACGCTTTCCATCATTTCTATATTGTTTCCAATCAGCAATATGGCATACACATATAATATTAGAAACGCTATAGAGGTCCCACTCACTTTCTTGTAAATACAAGCTTCTCCATAAACTTGTATAAACTCAGACGCTTTGATCACCTAATCAAAGCGCTTATTCCAACTCCGAGATGCTTGCACCAGCCCATAAATGGATCGCTGGAGTTTGCAAACATTGTCACCATTCTCGGGATCGACAAAACCTTCTGGTTGCATCATATACAACCCTTCCTCAAGGAAACCGTTGAGGAACGCTGTTTTGACATCCATCTGCCAAATTTCATAATCGAAATAAGCAGCTATTGCCAACATGATTTTGACAGACTTAAGCATTGCTACGAGTGAGAATGTCTCATCGTAGTCAACTCCTTGAACTTGTGAAAAACCCTTTGCCACAAGTCAAGCTTTATAGATGGTGACATTACCGTCCGCGTCCGTCTTCTTCCTAAAGATCCATTTTTTTGAATGGCCTTTCGCTCTTCAGGTAATACTTCCAAAGTCCATACTTTGTTTTCATACATGGATCCCATCTCGGATTTCATGGCCTCTAACCATTTCTCAGAATCCGGGCCCATAACTTCTCCTCCATAGCTCGTAGGTTCATTGTTGTCCAACAACATGACCTCCAAGACAGGGTTGCCGTACCACTCAGGAGTAGTACGCGCCCTTGTCGACCTACGAGGTTCAATAGTATCTTGATCCGAAGCTTCATGATCATCATCATTAACTTCCTCTTCTATCGTCGTAGGTTCCACAAAAACATCTTTCTGCGTTGCGCTACTTTCTGGTTGAAGTAAAGGTTCAATAATCTCATCAAGCTCTATTTTCCTCCCACTCAATTCTTTCGAGAGAAACTCTTTATCGAGAGATGTTCCATTCTTAGCGATAAACAATTTGCCTTCGGATCTGAGATAGAAGGTATACCCGACTTTCTCCTTTGGGTATCCTATGAAGACACATTTCTCCGCTTAGGGTTCCAGCTTTTCAGGCTGAAGCTTTTTGACATAAGCATCACAACCCCAAACTTTAAGAAACGACAACTTTGGCCTCTTGCCAAACCATAGTTCATATGGCGTCGTCTCAACGGATTTCGATGGTGCCCTATTTAAAGTGAATGCAGTTGTCTCTATTTAAAGAGACATCATAGAACACACCATATCTAATAAGGTTCGATTACGACGTTCGGACACACCATTACGCTGTGGTGTTCCAGGCGGTGTCAACTGTGAAACAATTCCACACAGTCTTAAGTGACTGCCAAACTCATAACTCAGATATTCACCTCCTCGATCAGATCGCAAGAATTTAATCTTCTTGTTATAATGATTCTCAACTTCCCTCTGAAATTGCTTGAACTTTTCAAACGTTTCAGACTTGTGTTTCATTAAGTAAATATACCCATATCTACTTAAGTCATCAGTGAAGGTGGGAAAATAATGATATCCACCATGCGATGTAACATTCATTGGAACGCACAGATCAGTATGTATGATTTCCAATAAGTCACTTGACCATTCCTTTGTTCCAAAGAACGGCGTTTTAGTCATCTTGCCCATGAGGCATGGTTCACATGTGTCAAGTGATTCAAAATCAAGTGACTCCAAAAGTCCATCAGCACGGAGCTTCCTCATGCGTTTTACACCAATATGACCTAAACGGCAGTGCCACAAGAAAGTGGTACTATCATTATCAACCCTACATCTTTTGGCATCAATGTTATGAACATGTGTGTCATCACTATCAAGATTCAATATGAATAAACCCCTCACATTGGGTGCATGACCATAAAAGATATTACTCATATAAATAGAACAACCTTTATTCTCTGATCTAAATGAGTAACCGTCTCGCAATAAACAAGATCCAGATATAATATCCATGCTTAACGCAGGCACTAAATAACAATTATTCAGGTTCATCACTAATCCCGATGGTAATCGAAGACAGAGCATGCCGATGGCGATCACATCAACCTTGGAACCATTTCCCATGCGCATCGTCACTTCATCCTTTGCTAGCCTTCATCTATTCCGTAGTTCCTGTTTTGAGTTGCAAATGTGAGCAACCGAACCGGTATCAAATACCCAGGCACTACAACGAGAGCTAGTAAGGTACACATCAATAACATGTATATCATATATACCTTGTTTGTCGTTGGCCGCCTTCCTGTCAGCCAGGTACTTGGAGCGGTTCCGCTTCTAGTGACCAGTTCCCTTGCAATAAAAGCACTCAGTTTCTGGCTTGGGTCCATGCTTGGGCTCCTTTAAAGGAGCAAAAACTGCGTTGCCATCCTTCTTGGTTTTACCCTTCTTGCCCTTGCCCTTACCATTCTTCTTGAAACTAGTGGTTTTATTGACCATCAACACTTGATGTTCTTTCTGGATTTTAGACTCAGCGACTTTTAGCATCGCAAATAGCTCGGCGACTGACTTGTTCATCCCGTGCATGTTATAGTTCATCAGAAAGCTCTTGTAACTAGGTGGCAGTGATTGAAGAACTCTGTCAGTGATCGCCTCTGGCGGAAGGGCAATTCCCAACTCCGCTATACGAGTTGATACCCAGACATTTTGAGTATATGTTCACTGATAGACCCGTTCTCCTCCATCTTGCAAGCATAGAACTTATCGGAGGTCGCATACCTCTTGATTCGGGCATTCTTCTGAAAGATAAACTTCAACTCCTGGAACATCTCATATGCTCCATGACATTCAAAACGTCTTTGAAGTCCCGGTTCTAAGGCATACAATATTGCACACTGAACTATTGAGTAATCTCCAAAACATGCCTCCCAAGCGTTCTTAACGTCTTTGGATGACATGTCTTCTGGTTGATCACCAAGCGGTGCATGAAGGACATATGATTTCTGGGAAGCCGTAAGGATAATCCTCAGATTACGGGCCTATCCAACAAAGTTACTTCCATCATCTTTCAACTTAGCTTTCTCTAGGAACGCATTAAAATTCAGGGGTGCTAGTGCGTGAGCCATTGATCTACAACATAAACATGCAAAGGTTACTTAGACTATTGTTCAAGATAATGAGTTTAGTTAATCAAATTACTAAAGCTCCCACTCAAATTGACATCCCTCAGGTCATCTGAGTGTCACATGATCCAAATTCACCAACTCAAGTCCGATCATCATGTGAGTTGACGTGGTTTCAATGGTGAACATCATCATGTTGATCATATCTACTATATGACTCATGTTCGACCTTTTGGTCTCTTGTGTTCGGAGGCTATGTCTGTACATGCTAGGCTCGTCAAGTTTAACCCGAGTATTCTGCACGTGCAACACTGGCTTGCACCCATTGTATGTGAACGTAGAGTCTATCACACCCGATCATCACGTGGTGTCTCGACACAACAAAGTTTTGCAACGGTGCACACTTGGGGAGAACACAATTCATCTTTAAATTTAAGTGAGGGATCACCTTATAATGCTACCGTCGTACTAAGAAAAACAAGGTGCATAAAATGATTAACATCACATGCAAATCATAAGTGACATGATATGGCCATGAACTTATGCTTTTGATCTCCATCTTGAAAGCACCGGCATGATCTCCATCGTCACCGGCACAACACCATGATCTCCATCATCTTGATCTCCATCAATGTGTCGCAATCGGGGTTGTCGCGCCCATCATGCTTCTACTACTATTGCTACCGTTTAGCGATAAAGTAAAGCATTACATAGCGCCTAATGATTGACACGCAGGTCATACAATAATTAAAGACAACCCTATGGCTCCTGCCGGTTGCCGTACTCATCGACATGCAAGTCGTGATATTCTATGCATCACATGATCATCTCATACATCACATATATCACATCATGTAATTGTCCATATCACATCACAACATACCCTGCAAAAACAAGTTAGATGTCCTCTAATTGTTCTTGCATGTTTTACGTGGCTGCTACGGGTATCTAGCAAGAACAATTCTCACCTATGCATAAACCACAACGGTGATACATTAGTTTCTTTTCAACCTTCTCAAGGACCGCCTTTGTCGAATCCAATCCAACTAAAGTGAGAGAAACTGGCACCCGCTAGCCATCTATGCAACAAGTTGCAGTTGAGGGAACCGGTCTCTTGTAAGCGTACAATTAATGTTGGTCCGGGCCGCTTCATCCCACAATACCGCTGAACCAAAACACGACGAAGGGAGGAAGCAATCTAAGCATCAACGCCCACAAACTCTTTGTGTTCTACTCGAGATCTCATCTACACATAGACCTAGTTCATGATGCCACTGTTGGGGAACGTCGCACGGGAAACAAAAATTTCCCTACGCTCACGCAAGACCTATCCATGGTGACGAGCATCGACGAGAGGGAGAGTGGATCTACATACCCTTGTAGATCACTAAGCGGGAAGCGTTAAGAAACGCGGTTGGTGTAGTTGAACGTCTTCGCGATCCAAATTGCCGAGCGTCGCGCGATCCAATCACGATCCGTCCCGATCAAGCACCGAACGGACCGCACCTCCGCGTTCAGCACACGTACAGCTTGATGATGATTTCTGCCTTCTTGATACAGCAAGAGGGAGAGGAGAGGTAGAAGAGTTCTCTGGCAGCGTGACGGCGCTCCGGCGATGGTGGTGGAGCTATTCCGGCAAGGCTTCGCCTAAGCACTGCAGAAATCCGATCTAGAGGAGAAACTATGCACTGGAGGAACGGGTAGCACGTGGCTGAAAATCTAGTGCCAAAAACCCTAAAACCTCCAGTATATATAGGAGGAAGAGAGGAGGTGGCTTGGCCCTCAAGGTACCAGCCCTTGGCTCGGCCGAATCAAGGAGGAGAGGAGGACTCCTCCTCCAATCCTAGTAGGACTAGGATTCCTCCCTATTTTGCCTTTTTTCCACCTTATCTCTTTGGGTTTTCTCTCCCAGCCGCATGGGCCTTGTGTGGGATTTCCACCAGCCCACTAAGGGCTGGTATTCACTCTCCCACATCCCATGTAGCCTCTTGGATCGGAATACCCCTCCCGATGGTCTCCCGGTACACTATCGGCACTCCCGGTACACTACCGATGAGCCCGAAACTATTCTCGCAACCAAAATAGAACTTCCTATATATCAATCTTTACCTCCGGACCATTCCGGAGCTCCTCGTGAAGTCCGAGGTCTCATCTGGGACTCCGAACAACCTTCAGTCACCACCATACATAACTCTATACTACCGAAACGTCACCAAACCTTAAGTGTGCAGACCCTGCGGGTTCGAGAACTATGTAGACATGACCGAGACACCTCTATGGTCAATAACGAATAGCGGGACCTGGATGTCCATATTGGTTCCTACATATTCTACTAAGATCTTTATCGATCGAACCTCTATGTCAAGGATTCAGTTAATCCCGTCTGATGTTCCCTTTGTTCTTCGGTATGTTACTCGCCCGAGATTCGATCGTCGATATCTCCATACCTAGTTCAACCTCATTATCAGCAAGTATCTTTACTCGTTCCGTAATACAAGATCCTGTGACCAACACTTAGTCACATTGCTTGCAAGGCTTATTATGATGTTGTATTACCGCGTGGGCCCTGAGATACCTCTCCGTGAAACGGAGTAACAAATCCCAGTCTTGATCCATGCCAACTCAACAGACACCTTCGAAGATACCTGTAGAGCACCTTTATAGTCACCCAGTTACGTTGTGACATTTAATACACACAAGGCACTCTTCTGGTGTCCGTGAGTTACATGATCTCATGGTCATAGGAACATATACTTGACATGCAGAAACAGTAGCAATAAACTGACATGATCATATGCTACGTTTGTATTTTGGGTGTTATCCATCACATCATTCTCCTAATGATGTGATCCCGTCATCAAATGACATCACATGTCAATGGCTAGGAAACCTTGACCATCTTTGATCAACGAGCTAGTTCACTAAAGGCATACTAGGGACAAAGTGTTGTCTATTTACCCACACATGCAATGTGTTTCCAATCAATACAATTATAGAATGGATAATAAACGATTATCATGCACAAGGAAACATAATAATAAACAATTTTATTTATTGCCTCTAGGGCATATTTCCAACAGAGGGGTAGGGTTGTGTCGCGAGGGAGAGAAACTCGTGTGTTGGCAGCCCAAAACCCCCCACCATATATAGGAGGAGGAGGGAGGGAGGGCACAGCCCCTAGGGTTCCCACCCTAGGGCCGGCGGCCAACCCTAGATGGGTTTTGGGTGGCGGCCAAAGAGGGAGAGAGAGGGAGGCGCCCTAGGGTGGGCCTTAGGGCCCATCTGCGCTAGGGTTTGCCGCCCCTCCCACCTTGTTGTGCCTTGGGCCTTGGTGGGAGGCGCACCAGCCCACCTAGGGGGTGGTTACCTTCCACCTTTGGCCCATGCAGCCCTCTAGTGCTGGTGGCCCCACTTGGTGGACCCCCGGAACCCTTCCGGTGGTCCCGATACGTTACCGGTGATGCCCGAAACACTTCCGGTGACCAAAACCTCACTTCCTATATATGAATCTTTACCTTCGGACCATTCAGAAACTCCTCGTGACGTCCGGGATCTCATCCGTGACTCCGAACAACTTTCGGTAACCACATACACTATTCCCATATAACCCTAGCGTCATCGAACCTTAAGTGTGTAGACCCTACGGGTTCGGGAGACACGTAGACATGATCGAGACACCTCTCCAGCCAATAACCAACAGCGGGATCTAGATACCCATGTTGGCTCCCACATGCTCCACGATTATCTCATCAGATGAACCACGATGTTGGGGATTCAATCAGTCCCATATACAATTCCCTTTGTCTACTGGTATGACACTTGCCCGAGATTCGATCGTCGGTATCTCTATACCTTCTTCAATCTTGTTACCGGCAAGTCTCTTTACTCGTTCCGTAACACATCATCCCATGGCTAACTCCTTAGTCACATTGAGCTCATTATGATGATGTCTTACAGAGTGGGCCCAGAGATACCTCTCCGTCACACGGAGTGACAAATTCCAGTCTCGATTTGTGCCAACCCAACATACACTTTCGGGGATACCTGTAGTGTACCTTTATATCCACCCAGTTATGTTGTGATGTTTGGCACACCCAAAGTATTCCTAAGGTATCTGGTAGTTGCACAATCTCATGGTCTAAGTAAATGATACTTGACATTAGAAAAGCTTTAGCAGACGAACTATACGATCTTGTGCTATGCTTAGGATTGGGTCTTGTCCATCACATCATTCTCCTAATGATGTGATCCCGTTATCAACGACATCCAATGCCCATGTCATGAAACCGTGACCATCTATTGATCAACGAGCTAGCCAACTAGAGGCTCACTAGGGACATGTTGTGGTCTATGTGTTCACACATGTACTACGGTTTCCGGTTAACACAATTATAGCATGAACAATAGACAATTATCATGAACAAGGAAATATAATAATAACCATTTTATTATTGCCTCTAGGGCATATTTCCAACAGCCTCCCACTTGCACTAGAGTCAATAATCTGGTTACATTGTGATGTATCGAACACCCATAGAGTTCTGGTGTTGATCATGTTTTGCTCATGAGAGAGGTTTAGTCAGCGGATCTGCGACATTCAAATCCGTATGTACTTCACAAATATCTATATCTCCTTCCTGAATGTAATCACGAATGGAGTTGAAGCGGCACTTATGTGTCTTGTCTTCTTGTGAAACCTGGGCTCCTCCGCAAGGGCTATAGCTCCAGTGTTGTCACAGAATAGAGTCATCGGGCCCAACGCACTAGGAATCACTCCTAGGTCGGTGATGAACTCCTTCATCCAGACTCCTTCCTTTGTTGCTTCCGAAGCAGCTATGTACTCCGCTTCACATGTAGATGTTGCCACGACGCTTTGCTTGCTGCTGCACCAGCAGACTGCCCCTCCGTTCAACATATACACGTATCCAGTTTGCCACTTGGAGTCATCCGGATCTGTGTCGAACCTAGCATCGACGTAACCCTTTACGACGAGCTCTTCGACACCTCCATATACGAGAAACATGTCCTTGGTCCTTTTTAGGTACTTCAGGATATTCTTGACTGTTGTCCAGTGTTCCGCTCCGGGATCACTTTGGTACCTCCCTACCAAGCTTATAGCAAGGTTCACATCAGGTCTGGTACACAGCAGGGCATACATAACACAGCCTATGGCTAAAGCATAGGGGATGACACTCATCTTTTCTCTATCCTCTGTTGTGGTCGGGCATTGAGTCGTACTCAATCTCACACCCTGTAACACAGGCAAGAACCCCTTCTTGGACTGATCCATATTGAACTTCTTCAATATCTTGTCAAGGTATGTGCTTTGTGAAACACCTATGAGGCGTCCCGATCTATCTCTATAGATCTTGATGCCTAATATAGAAGTAGCTTCTCCAAGGTCCTTCATTGAAAAACACTTATTCAAGTAGGCCTTTATACTTTCCAAGAGTTCTATATCATTTCCCGTCAACAATATGTCATCCACATATAATATGAGAAATGCTATAGAGCTCCCACTCACTTTCTTGTAAATACAGGGTTCTCCCTAAACCTGTATAAATCCAAACGCTTTAATCACCTCATTAAAGCAAATGTTCAAACTCTGAGATGCTTGCACCAACCCATAGATGCAACGCTGAAGCTTGCATACTTTTTTTAGCATTTTTAGGATCGACAAAACCTTCCGGCTGCGTCATATATAGTTCTTCCTTAAGGAAGCCATTAAGGAATGCCGCTTTGATGTCCATTTGCTAGATGTCATAATCATAAAATGTGGCAATTGCTAACATGATTCAGACGGACTTCAGCATTGCTACGGGTGAGAAAGTCTCATTGTTGTCAACTCCTTGAACTTGTCGATAACCCTTAGCGACAAGCCGTGCCTTATAGACAGTCACAATACCATCCGCGTTAGTCTTCTTCTTAAAGATCCATTTATTTTCTATGGCTCACCGATCATCGGCAAGTCCACCAAAGTCTATACTTTGTTCTCATACATGGATCGTATCTTGGATTTCATGGCTTCAAGCCATTTGTTGGAATCCGGGCCCACCATCACTTCTTCATAGTTCGAAGGTTCACTGTTGTCCAACAACATGATCTCCAGGGCAGGATTGTCGTACCACTCTGGTGCGGAACGTGTCCTTGTGGACCTTCGAGGTTCAATAGCAACTTGATCTGAAGTTTCATGATCATCATCATTAACTTCCTCTCCAGCCAGTGCAGGCTCCACAGAAACAACTTCCTATGATGTGCCACTCTACAGTTCGAGTGGAGGTACAATTACCTCATCAAGTTCTATTTTTCCTCCCACTTACTTCTTTCGAGAGAAACTCTTTCTCTAGAAAGGTTCCATTCTTGGCAACAAAGACTTTGCCTTCGGATCTGAGGTAGAAGGTATACCCAACAGTTTCTTTGGGGTATCCTATGAAGACGCACTTTTCCTCTTTGGGTTCGAGCTTCTTAGGTTGAAGTTTCTTCACATAAGCATCGCATCCCCAAACTTTCAGAAACGACAGCTTAGGTTTCTTTCCAAACCATAATTCATACGGTGTCGTCTCAACGGACTTAGACGGTGCCCTATTAAAGTGAATGTGGCAGTCTCTAATGCATATCCCCAAAATGATAGCGGTAAGTCGGTAAGAGACATCATAGATCGCACCATATCTAATAGAGTGCGATTACGACTTTCAGACACACCATTTCGCTGAGGTGTGCCAGGCGGCGTGAGTTGTGAATCAATTCCACATTTCCTTAGGTGTGTGCCAAACTCGTGACTCAAATATTCTCTGCCACGATCAGATCGTAGGCACTTTATTTTCCTGTCACGTTGATTCTCTACCTCACTCTGAAATTCCTTGAAATTTTCAAAGGTTTCAGACTTGTGTTCCATTAAGTAGACATACCCATATCTGCTTAAGTCATCAGTGAGGGTGAGAACATAACGATAGCCACCGCGAGCGTCAATGCTCATTGGACCGCATACATCGGTATGTATTATCTCCAACAAGTCAGTTGCTCGCTCCATTGTTCTGGAGAACGGAGTCTTGGTCATCTTTCCCATGAGGCATGGTTCGCACGTGTCAAATGATTCAAAATCAAGAGACTCCAAAAGTCCATCAGCATGGAGTTTCTTCATGTGTTTGACACCAATATGACCAAGGTGGCAGTGCCACATGTAAGTTGGACTATTGTTATCAACCTTACATCCTTTGGTACTCACACTATGAACATGTGTAACATCACGTTCGAGATTCATCAAAAATAAACCATTGACCAGCGGGGCATGACCATAAAACATTTCTCTCAAATAAACAGAACAACCATTATTCTCAAATTTAAATGAGTAGTCATATCGCATCAAGCGAGATCCAGATACAATGTTCATGCTCAAAGCTGGTACTAAATAACAATTATTGAGGTTTAACACTAATCCAGAAGGTAGATGGAGATGTAGCGTGCCGATGGCATCACATTGACCTTGGAACCATTCCCGACGTGCATCGTCACCTCGTCCTTTGCCAGTCTCCGCTTATTCCGCAACTCCTTCTTGGAGTTACAAATGTGAGCAACTGCACCGGTATCAAATACCCAGGAGCTTCTACGAGCGCTGGTTAGGTACACATCAATAACAAGTATATCACATATACCTTTAACATTGCCAGCCTTCTTATCCGCGAAGTACTCTGGGTCAGTTCCGCTTCCAGTGACTGGTACCCTTGAAATAAAAGCAGTCAATCTCAGGCTTGTATCCATTCTTGTTCTTCTTCCTGCCAACTTGCTTACCGGGCACGACAACTACTTTGTCATCTTTCTTGAAGTTCTTCTTACCCTTGCCTTTCTTGAAACTAGTGGTCTTATTGACCATCAACACTTGATGTTCCTTTTTGATTTCCACCTCCGCTGATTTCAGCATCGAGTACAACTCAGGAATGGACTTCTCCATACCCTGCATGTTGTAGTTCATCACAAAGATCTTGTAGCTAGGTGGGAGCGACTGGAGGATTCTGTCAATGACCGAGTCATCCAGAGGATTAACTCCCAGCTGAGACAAGCGGTTGTGCAACCTAGACATTTTGAGTATGTGCTCACTGACAGAACTATTTTCCTCCATCTTACAACCTAAGAACTTGTCAGAGACATCATATCTCTCGACCCGGGCATGAGCTTGGAAAACCGGTTTCAGCTCT
Source organism: Hordeum marinum (assembly GCA_022496015.1). Classification (NCBI taxonomy): domain Eukaryota; kingdom Viridiplantae; phylum Streptophyta; class Magnoliopsida; order Poales; family Poaceae; genus Hordeum; species Hordeum marinum. Next base: position 5,111,840 of record JAAAWK010001151.1, on the reverse strand, counting down.
TGGAACATCTCATATGCTCCGTGTTGCTCAAAACGTTTTTGGAGCCTTGGTTCTAAGCTGTAAAGCATGCCGCACTGAACCAGGGAGTAATCATCACAACGTGACTGCCAGACGTTCATAACGTCTTGAGTTGCTGGGAAAACTGGTGCATCACCTAGCGGTGCATCAAGGACATACAATATCTTGGAATCTATGAGGATGATCCTCAAGCCATGGACCCAGTCCGCATAGTTGCTTCCATCATCTTTTAGCTTGGTTTTCTCTAGGAACACATTGAAGTTGAGGGTGACATTAGCGTTGTCCATTGGATCTAAAATATAGATTGTAAAGACAATTTTTAGACTAAGTTCATGATAATTAAGTTCACATAATCAAATTATTTAATAAACTCCCACTTAGATAGACATCTCTCTAGTCATCTAAGTGACACATGATCCACGTCGATTAGCCCGTGTCCGATCATCACGTGAGACGGACTAGTCATCAATGGTGAACATCTCCATGTTGATCGTATCTTCTATATGACTCATGTTCAACCTTTCGGTCTTCCGTGTTCCGAGGCCATGTCTGTACATGCTAGGCTCGTCAAGTCAACCTAAGTGTTCTACGTGTGTAAATCTGGCTTACACCCGTTGTATGCGAACGTTAGAGCCTATCACACCCGATCATCACGTGGTGCTTCGGAACAACGAACCTTAGCAACGATGCACAGTTAGGGTGACCACATTTCTTGAAATTTTAGTCAGGGATCATCTTATTTAGCTACCGTCGTTCTAAGCAAATAAGATGTAAACATGATAAACATCACATGCAATCAATATAGTGACATGATATGGCCAATATAATCTTGCTCCTTTGATCTCCATCTTCGGGGCACCATGATCATCACTGTCATCGGCACGACACCATGATCTCCATCATCATGATAACCATCATCGTGTCTTCATGAAGTTGTCTCGCCAACTATTACTTCTACTACTATGGCTAACGATTAGCAATAAAGTAAAGTAATTACATGGCGTTTATGATTGACACGCAGGTCATACAATAAATTAAGACAACTCCTATGGCTCCTGTCGGATGTCATACTCATCGACATGCAAGTCGTGAATCCTATTACAAGATCATGATCAATCTCATACATCACAATGCATCACATCACATCCTTTGGCCATATCACATCACACGGCATATGCTGCAAACACAAGTTAGACGTCCTCTAATTTTTTGTTGTAAGTTTTTACGTGGCTTCTATAGGTTTCTCGCAAGAACATTTCTTACCAATGCCAAAACCACAACGTGATATGCCAATTGCTATTTACCCTTCATAAGGACCCTTTTCATCGAATACGATCTGACTATGGTGGGAGAGGCAGACACCCGCTAGCCACCTTATGCAACAAGTACATGTCAGGCGGTGGAACCGGTCTCACGTAAGCGTACGTGTAAAGTTGGTCCGGGCCTCTTCATACCACAAAACCACCGAATCAAGATAATACTAGTAACGGTAAGCAAATTAACAATATCGAAGCCCACAACAACTTGTGTTCTACTCGTGCATAGATTCTACGCATAGACCTAGCTCATGATGCCACTGTTGGGAGACGTAGTAGTAAATCAAAAATTTCCTACGTGTCACCAAGATCGATCTATGGAGAAACCAGCAACAAGTGGGGTGAGTGCATCTTCATACCTTTGAAGATCGCAAAGCGGAAGCGTTACTAGAACACGGTTGGTGGAGTCGTACTCACAACGATTCAGATCGCGGTCGATTCCGATCTAAGTGTCGAACAACGGCGCCTCCGCGTTCAACACATGTGTAGCATGGTGACGTCTCCTACGCCTTGATCCAGCAAGGAGGTAGGATAGGTTGAGGGAGAGATCCACAAGCACGACGGTGTGGTGATGGTGGAGCTGCATGGTACTCCGACACGACTTTGCCAAGCACTACGGAGGACGAGGAGGAGGAGGGGTAGGGCTGGGCCGAGAGGGAGAGAAACTCGTGTGTTGGCAGCCCCAAAAACGCCCACTATATATAGGAGGAGGAGGAGGGAGGGCACAGCCCCTAGGGTTCCCACCCTAGGGCCGGCGACCAACCCTGGATGGGTTTTGGGCGGCGGCCAGAGAGGGAGAGGGGGGAGGCGCCCTTGGGTGGGCCTTAGGGCCCATCTGCGCTAGGGTTTGCCCCCCTCCCACCTTGTTGCACCTTGGGCCTTGGTGGGAGGCGCACCAGCCCACCTAAGGACTGGTTCCCTTCCACCTTTGTCGCACGCAGCCCTCTGGTGCTGGTGGCCCCACTTGGTGGACCCCTGGAACCCTTCTAGTGGTCCCGGTATGTTACCGGTGATGACGGAAACACTTCCGGTGAACAAAACCTCACTTCCTATATATGAATCTTTACCTCCGGACCATTCCAGAACTCCTCGTGACGTCCTAGATCTCATCCGGGACTCCGAACAACCTTCGGTAACCACGTACACTATTCCCATATAACTCTAGCGTCATCGAACCTTAAGTGTGTAGACCCTATGGGTTCGGGAGATACGTAGACATGACCGAGACACCTCTCCGGTCAATAACCAACAATGGGATCTGGATACCCATATTGGCTCCCACATGCTCCACGATGATCTCAACGGATGAACCACGATGTCAGGGATTCAATCAATCCTGTATACAATTCCCTTTGTCTACCGGTATGACACTTGCCCGGGATTCGATCATCGGTATCTCCATACCTTGTTCAATCTCATTACCGGCAAGTCTCTTTACTCGTTCTGTAACACATCATCCCATTTCTAACTCCTTAGTCACATTGATCTCATTATTATGATGTCTTATCGAGTGGGCCCAGAGATACCTCTCCCTCACACGGAGTGACAAATCCCAGTCTCGATTTGTGCCAACCCAACATACACTTTCGGGGATACCTGTAGTGTACCTTTATAGCCACCCAGTTACGTTGTGACGTTTGGCAAACCCAAAGTATTCCTACGGTATCCGGGAGTTGCACAGTCTCATGGTCTAAGGAAATGATACTTGACATTATAAAAGCTTTAGCAGACGAACTATACGATCTTGTGCTATGCTTAGGATTGGGTCTTGTCCATCACATCATTCTCCTAATGATGTGAACCCATTATCAATGACATCCAATGCCCATGGTCATGAAATCGTGACCATCTATTGATCAACGAGCTAGCCAACTAGAGGCTCACTAGGGACATGTTGTGGTCTATGTGTTCACACATGTATTACGGTTTCCGGTTAACACAATTATAGCATGAACAATAGACAATTATCATGAACAAGGAAATACAGTAATAACCATATTATTATTGACTCTAGGGCATATTTCCAACACCTTCTACCTCAGATCCGAAGGCAAAGTCTTTGTTGCCAAGAATGGATCCTTTCTAGAGAAAAAGTTTCTCTCGAAAGAAGTAAGTGGCAGGAAAATAGAACTTGATGAGGTAATTGTACCTCCACTCGAACCAAAGAGTAGCGCAGCACGGGAAGTTGTTTCCGTGGAGCCTGCTCCAGCTGGAGAGGAAGTTAATTATGATGATCATGGAACTTCAGATCAAGTTGTTGTTCAACCTCGAAGGTCCACAAGAATATGTGCCGCAATAGAGTGGTGCGACAACCCTGTCCTGGAGATCATCTTGTTGGACAACGGTGGACCATCGAACAATCAAGAAGCGATGGTGGTCCCGGTTTCCAACAAATGGCTTGAAGCCATGAAATCCGAGATAGGATCCATGTATGAGAACAAAGTATGGACTTTGGTGGACTTGCCTGATAGTGGGGACCCCAACTCATAAGTCGAGATCACCGAATGCACGTGTACAGTGATCCCAGAGATCAATGCTCACTAAACACACAGAAGCTGGATAACAAGAGTCTTACATCCATACTTAATGTCTTACACAAATAATGACCACGAAGGTCTTAGTCTTACATAGATAGGGCCACACGGGCCAAACACTTAAAATAGAACAAGCAGCAGAAATCTTGGTCGAAAGCGTGAACCCATGCCATCTGCATTAACCTACAGGCATTCTGACTGGGAAGCGTCCTAGTTTGCATGTTCGTCTCCAATGAACTCTTCAACATACTCATGTTCTTCCATACCTGGCCAATTAAATAACCAGTGGCAAGCCAATGAGTACATTGAATGTACTCGCAAGCAACCCAAGTGTGGAACGAAGTAACAATAATGCATGATATAGCACTAATGGGTAAGTTTGCGGAAAGCAAATTTTTGAATGCAAATGACATGATCAAGCAATTAGTGAGCATGCATCAGCAATTACAGATGTCCACGTGAACAAGTTACATACTTCACCATAAGTAGGGGTAGACCATCTCTTGTTCATTCATCGTACTAAGTCATTGGACTTAGTTTAATTCCCTCGCTAAGTCATCGGACTCAGCTCATGTGACCCCTTGTCACCATCACATCCATACCCACACCAAGTTTCACAAAAACATCCAAACGTAGTAAAAGGCAGCACCACCCAACTGTCCTTGACCGTGGACATGGCTATTCGAATAGTTTTATACTCTGCAGAGGTTGCACACTTTACCCACAAGACTCGGGGAACTTCGTGTCATCCACGACTCACGGTATATAACATACCCGAGGTAAGCACCCGAACAATGCCTTTCCCCCGGCGATACTAAACAAAGAGTCCACTCGATTGGTACCCAGCCCTCATAATGTACATCACACGAGCCTCGCTCTAATCGTACCATCCATGAGGGGACCAACAGTGTGCCCGGTGCCTATGAAGACAACGCATGATCGTACATACCGGTACGACCCCGTATCGAGAGTGACCACACCACTCCTGCCACTAGTAACGTGGGCTCCTTGCTAGTACCCGCCAAGGTAATCAACAAAGCCCCGTCCCATAAGGGGTACCGTGGTTGCGCATGTAAGGTTGGGATGGTCGACAAATCTTAAATCTAATCCGTTTTCGAAAGCACACATACTCACTTGCTCCGGTACACCACTTATTTCTCAAGTGGTCACCCATTTCATCATCATCTCCCTCGGGCATTAGTGGCACCCGATGGGGTTTTCAAAAAGTATTTGAACTCATTTCCTTCCTTGCCATCACGATGCATAGGTCCCATCCCATTGCGTAGCATCTATTAGCAATCTAACTACTCCCACCCGCACAACCCTCATAAGGGGTAGGGTCATGCACGATGCAAGTGTCAACGGAGAAGTACCGGAGCCATCCCACTGAAAGGGGAACACCACAACACATTATCAAATATTGTGAAAGTAAAGTGCTATATGACATGCAATAAAATGGTTTCTTATCATGGTCAAAGGGTTGTTTCCCTGGCTTAACAAACTCTCCGGGGTCTTCGAAGTCTTCGGCTCCAACTTCTTTGTCAACAGTGCAATCTATCGTCGCAATAAAATAACGATTAAAAAAATCAATCACACAAAACAGAGTACTCAAACCCCTACCAAAAATGTCCACCTACTCTGATAAATACTAAAAGTCATACTAAAACTATTTTCTTAGGGTTTTGTTGTGAAAAAGATTTTGGAAATAAAATAACAGACGCAAAAAGGTGCGTGAATATAGGTTTTAAATTAAATCAGTACTAAAAACATATTCAAACATTTATACAAATGGCACTATTGAATTCTAGGGATTGTTTTATGAATTTAGGTGGAAGAAATATTGGCATTGGGTAAATATTTCACCCTGTGGGATTTTTGGAATTTGCAGGAAAAATAAAAAGGGAAAAGAAACGGGCACAGTGCCCTGGCCGGAGGAGGCTAGCAACTTGGTCGGCCCAGAGGCCAACCATCCCAGGCGAACTGGCGCGCGCGTTTGACCCTGACTGCTGGGCCCCGACAGCCAGCAACAGAGAGAGAAGGGGGAGGGAGGTGAGGATGACAGGCGGGCCCCGCCTGTCATCTCCAACCTCATGACAGGGTGGCCGGCGTGCTCACCAACGATGATGCAGGACACGGCGATGACAGCAGAAGGCGGGGATGAGCTCAGCTTCGACCCGCCGGTCCTCTGGAGGTGGAACGGAGGCCTGCGGTGGCCGGAGTCGCCGGCGATGAGCTCTTGTGGCGGAGGACGCTTCGGGAGAGGTAACCGGAGTCGTCCCATGCTGCAAAAAGGATGGGAGGGAGAGGGGAAAGCGTCAGCGTGGCGAGGGAGGACCAACAGGAGAAGAATGGGGGTTGGAGGGGCTCTGTACCTGGAGATCGATGATGGGGTCGCCACGGCGGTCCTCGACTTGATTCCGAGCGCAGGAGCTGCGGGAGGTCCTCGAAGCACGTAGTAGGCCAACTGAGGAGAGGAGAGAGAGACCAGAGGGGATAGAGGGGCTCGGGAGGACCTTTTATAGGAGGGGCGCGAGTCCACCAACGAGCCATGCGCCGGGGAGGACGTGGCCGAGGCCAGAGGGAGAGGGAGGCTCACGAGACTGCTCAGGGGCATTCCTGGGGCTGGCCTATGCCGAGCGGGAGCAATGAGAGAGAGAGGAGGGCGCGCGTGTGAGGTTGCGGGTTGCTCGAGCCGGGCGGCGCTCGGCACACGCGGGAGGAGGGAGGAGGAAGGAGAGAGAGGAGGGGCCGACAGGGGTGGCGTGGCGCAGACGCCGAGGGGGACCAAGAGGCGCAAGGGGGAGGCTCGAGGCTGTCGAAGCCATGCAGTGGCCAGCGGCTACAGTGCCTGTCGGCACTGTAGCACGCTCCAGAGCATGCGTTTGGCATGCCACGGCATGCCAACGACGTCTTCTGCGTGGCCGCCTATGCCTAGGGGGGTCTAGGGGGTTAACAAATAAGGAATAGGCCATTGGATGCTCTGGTGATGCCTTAGGAGAGAAGGGAAGCTAAGGGAGAGGAAGAAAACTGTTGTCTAGAGGTGTAAAATGAGGGTTTTACCCACTTACCCATGGAGCTTTGGCTAGGAAGAGTTACTAGAGATAGCTAGTAACTCAGAGAGGTTGTGGTAGAAAGCTGGGGCCAAGGGTAAAAGGATAAGAGGTGAGAATGTTGCTTTTACAAAATCACCAGAAGGTGTTTGATGAGGTTTTGTGCAAGAAAGAATTACCATCTTAATGAGATTTTTACCAGGGTCAAAAGCTAGGTGAAAATTAGATGCTCCACCAAATTTGAGCTCAAGGAGAAAAAGTTGCCAATGGAAATTTGGTGAACACTAGAAATTGGCAAAAACTGATTTCTATAGATCCAATGATGCTAGGCTTTAACCCTTGATGCACCACTTAGTGTATCATCACTATTTGGCCATTAGAGCATGCCCACAAAGTTTGAGGCCAAGGGGAGACACTTCACAATGTAAATTTGCTCAAATTTGATTCTAGAGAGGACTGGTTTTAGGATGATTTGATGGACCAAACCAACTTGTATTGGGATGAAACTTTGCAAGATCATCACCCATGACAGTGTTGACTTGCTAGAATTTTCCTGGAATTTATTGAGAATATCTATTATAGAAATATTCCAAAAGTTTGATCTGAACAGAAAGGGTTTTGAGGGGTTTTGCTTATGATCTGATCAGGCCCTTGTGTTGAAACTCATACATATGGAAAATATATGTCCACCAAGTTTCTCTAAATTTTCTCAAATATTTTCAAAGCATTTAAATAATTTTTCCTTAGGAAAAACCATTTCTGGCCTTAGGAAAAAGCCTTTAAATAAAATATGAAAAATAATCTTTAAAAATAATATTTGGTGGTTTTGAGAAGTCATATATATAGTAGGTTTTAAATAAAGCCTTTGGGAAAGAAGGGTCCACCTGATTTGGGGACTTGCAGTGCAAACCTCATTTCAGGGGGGTTTGGAAACTTAAATTAAATAAATCATTTTTGGTTAAAAGAAAATTTGATAAAAATAGTTTTGGGCACTATCCACATGGCATGATCATTGGGCAAGGGGTTTGGATCATGGAAGATGATTATGAAGTGGAATAGAACCTAGTAGTGCCATAAAACACAATCCACAAGCAAGCAATCAACATAGCAAGCAAGCACCAACACAAGGAAACAGTTTTAGTTTGCTCCATTTTTTATAAACCCAATCGTAACAATGTGCTACAAATATAGGGTGTGATAGCCCCCCTTACAAGAGTCTCGTCCCCGAGATTCCTAGGCTAAGCACTAAAAAGATAAGGGAACTCCGATCTAAGATAATCTTCGTGCTCCCAGGTTGCTTCAGCTTCAGTGTGGTTGCTCCACTGGACCTTGAATTACTTGATGGTGCGGCTTCGGGTGCAGCACTCGGCTTCATCCAAAATGCGAACTGGCCTCTCACGATAAGTGAGATCTGGCTAAAGATCGATGGCTTGATGGTCGATGTCCTTGTAGAGGTCGGGGCAGTTGGGAACTTGTAGACACTTTCGGAGCTGTGACACATGAAAGACATTGTGCACATTTGACAGCTCGGAAGGTAACTCTAGCTGATATGCAACTTCCCCTCGTCTTGCAGTGATCTTGAAGGGGCCGATGTATCTGGGTGCGAGCTTCCCTTTTACGTGGAAACACTTGGTTCCTTTGGGAGGCGTGACACGAAGGTAGACATAATCTACGACATTGAGGTTCAGTTCTCGGTAGTGAGAGTCGGCGTGGCTCTTCTGTCTTGACTTGGCGGTCTCAAGGTCCTCTCGGACAAGTTGAGCTTGCTCTTCAGCTTCGCGGAGGATATCCGGTCCAAAAATTAACCCTTCTCCGGTCTCTGACCAGTTGAGGGGAGTACGGCACTTGCGTCCATACAACACCTTAAATGGTGTCATCTGAAGACTCGACTGATAGCTGTTGTTGTATGAGAACTCGGCAAAGGGTAGGCAATCTTCCCACTTGGCTCCATATGCCAAAACACAAGCGCGGAGCATATCTTCGAGTATCTGATTTACTCATTCCGTCTGCCCACCGGTGTGAGGGTGAAAAGCAGTGCTGAAGGAGAGCTTGGTTCCCATAGCTTCTTGAAACTTCTTCCGGAATCTTGAGGTGAACTGGGTTCCTCGATCTGACACGATCTCCTTTGGAACTCCGTGAAGACTCACAATGCGGTTGATGTAGAGGTTCGCGAGTTGGCTCCCATCGTAGGTGGTTCTGACGGGGATGAAGTGGGCTACCTTGGTCAGGTGATCAACAATGACCCAAATGGAGTCATGTCCCTTGCTTGACCTTGGTAAACCGGTGATGAAATCCATCCGATTTTATCCCACTTCCATTCAGGCACTTTGATAGGTTGCAATAGCCCAGCGGGTCGCTAATGCTCGGCCTTGACCCTCTGGCATATGTCACACTTAGCCACGAACGTGCCTATCTCCCGTTTCATGCCATGCCACCAGAATCTTGCCTTGAGGTCCTGATACATCTTGGTTCCTCCAGGATGGATGGAGTAGGGAGTGTCATGAGCTTCATGCAAGATCAGGTTCTTGAGCTCTTCTTTGTTGGGTACGCAGATGCGATTCCCGAACCATACAACTCCTTATTCATCCTCTGAGAATCCTGGGGCCTTGCCTACCTTTATCTTCCTCTTGATGCCTTCAATGCTCTCGTGTCCCTTCTGGGCTTCTTTGATATCATCCATCAAGGTAGGCTTTGCTTCAAGGTTGGCGAGGAATCCTGGTGCGACCAGTTCCAAGCCAAAGCTTTCAAGTTCTTCATACAAGGCGGGTAGCCTTTCCTTAATCATAGCATTCAAGGAAAAAGCCTTTCTGCTTAAGGCATCTGCTACCACATTGGCCTTTCCAGGGTGGTATCGAACACTAAGGTCATAATCCTTGATCAATTCCAACCATCTCCGCTTGCTCATGTTCAACTCCCTTTGAGTGAAGATATACTTCAAACTCTTGTGGTATGTGAATATCTCACACCGCTTCCCCAGAATGTAATGTCGCCATGTCTTCAAGGCATGAACCACGGCTGCCAACTCGAGGTCATGAGTTGCGTAGTTGTCTTCATGAGGACTTAGCTGTCTAGATAGATATGCTACGACTCTGCCTTCTTGCATCAGAACACCTCCAAGTCCGGTTCTTGATGCATCACAATAAATCACAAACTCCTTGTGAATATCAAGGGTGGCCAAAATAGGGGTTGTGGTCAATCTCTTCTTGAGCTCCTGGAAACTTTCCTCACACTTAGCTATCCACTCGAACTTCTTGTCCTTCTTCAAAAGCTAGGTCATGGGTTGGGCAATGCTCGAGAACCCTTCCACGAACTTGCGGTAATAACCCATGAGTCCGAGGAAGCTTCTGACTTCCTTCACTATGGTTGGGGTTTTCCATTCAGTCACGGCTTCAATCTTGGCAGGATCCACTAATAATCCTTCTGCAGTCAACACATGACCCAAGAATCCAACTTCATGTAGCTAGAATTCACACTTACTGAACTTGGCATAAAGCTGGTCCTCTCGAAGCTTTTCCAGGACCAATCTCAAGTGCTCCTCATGTTCTTCTTCTGAATTGGAAAAGACGAGTATGTCGTCAATGAAGACAACAACGAACTTGTCCAAGTACTCCATGAAGACTTTATTCATGACGTACATGACGTAGGCACGGGCATTGGTTAACCCAAATGACATGACCGTATACTCATACAGGCCATACCGGGTTACAAATGCCGTCTTCGGGATGTCTTGGGGTCTGATCTTCAGCTAATAGTACCCAGACATGAGGTCGATCTTGGAGAACACCTTGGCTCCATTCAACTGAAAAAACAGGTCTTCAATCTTGGGGAGTGGGTACATGTTCTTTATCGTGACCTCATTGAGAGAACAGTAATTGACACAAAGCCTGATAGTTCCATCCCTCTTTGACACAAATAGAACAGGCGATCCCCAAGGAGAGGCACTAGGGCGAATAAATCCTTTTCTGAGCTGCTCTGCTAGTTGCTTCTTCAACTCAGCCAACTCTTCGGATCCCATCCTATAGGCCTTCTTATAGATGGGCCTTGATCCGGGCATAAGTTCAATGATGAACTCAATGTCGCGGTCAGGAGGCATTCTGGGCAGCTCATTAGGAAACACATCCGGGTACTCACATACCACTAGTACTTGATCCAACTCAACTCCCGACAGGCAGTTAGCCTGGGGGCTTGAGTGGAGGCCGGGTTAGGAGAATACTTGACTTCCACTCCTTGGCTATTGGTCATGGTGACAATCCTCTTGGCACAGTCTAACAAGCCTTGGTGCTTGGTTAACCAGTCCATGCCTAGGATCACATCCAAGCCTTCTGACTTCAGGATGATAAGGTCGGCTAGGAAGTCTACCCCGCTGATGTTAATCTCAACTCCCTTACAACCTACCCCAGACTTCATAACTGATCCCGGGCTTCATGCCACCCTCTAGTGCAAACTTTTGGGTGACAAAAGAATGTGAAGCTCCACAAATACTGTTGCTGGGGTTGAGTTGATGAGGAACATACCCAGTATGACGTCCGGGTCTTCCTGGGCTTCCTCTGCGGTGACGTGATTCACATGACCCTTGCCGTTGTTGGGCTGGTTGCGGGGGGCTAGGTTCCTTGGTGGTGCTCCATGGGCTTGACCTTGAGCTGGCGCATTGGGGCGTGGTGCATCCGGCTTCTTGTTGGGACACATCCTAGACATGTGTCCTGGCTGATCACATCCAAAGCAAGCGACTTGCCCAGGGTTGTTGTTGAAGTTCCTGCCACCATTGTTGTTATTGGGGTTGTTGTTGTAGGCTGGCCTGGATTGGCATACTGCTGAGGCTGATAGCTCAGACGAGGTGCAGGAGGTCTAGCCTGCTGCGGCTGATAGGTCGGCTTGGCTGGGGCTGGCTGCCATGGGCGAGGCTTCTGGTTGCTTGAGCTTCCCTTGCTGATCATCTTGCGCTTGCGAGTGTCATCGATGGCTCGACGCTTGTCTTCCAGCATGAGGGCCTTGTTCACCAGGTCGAAGAAAGTGCGACAGTCGCAGATGATGAGTTGGTATTGCAGGACCTATTGAAGTCCTTCCATGAAGCATTACTTCTTGGCAGCCTCTGTGCTGACGTCTTCAGGTGCATACCTTGACAGCAGATTGAACTTCTGCAGGTACTCCTTGACAGAGCCACTTCCTTGATTCAACGCTCGGAATTCTCTCTTCCTGATAGCCATGATCCCAGAAGGAATATGGGCAGTGTGGAATCCTTCCTTGAAGTCATTCCACGTGATCACACGTTCTCCTTGCATGACCTTGAATCCATCCCACCAAGCTCGGGCAGTACCTCCGAGGCAGTGAGAGGCATAAAGCACCTTCTCACGATCCTCATTGCAGTTGACCAACGCAAGGAGTTCCTTGATGGTGCGGATCTAGTCATCAGCATCCAATGGTTCAGCAATCTCGGTGAAGGTTGGGGGCGAGTTCTCATGAACTCAGACAGCATGGAGCGGCCATTGTTGTTCCTGCCTTGCTGCTGGTTGTTCGCGAGAACCTGAGCCATCTGCTGGATAGCAGCATTGTTGGCTTGGCGTTCCTCCTGGAGAACTTGGAGAAACTGAGCTATGGTCATGTTCTCCGGCGGAGGTGGTGGCAGGGGAATGTTGCCTTGTGGCTGCTCCTGGTGTCCTCCAGCATGAGCAGCCCCACCAGCTCCCTGTTGCTGGCTCGAGTTGCCGGCTTCAGGGTTGGTGAAGGAGCTATTGTGGGTAACAGTCACCATCCTGTTTGGAGCAGCCAAGTCAAACAACTAGGGTCGACAAGAGGATAAGCAATAACGACAAGGCGCGCCTAAGGGGGCGGTCAAGTGCAAGTGTGTTGAAACAAAGGTTAAAAGACCAACAACATATTTTAAGATAAATGATGGAGTTGCTTACATGTTGCCTGAGGCAAAAGCGCGACTTGCATCCGAATACAAACAACAAAACAATCAAGCACACATGGTTTCATATGAACCATTTACACGGACTCGACTTCGCATGAGGAATACATGACTGATCCTACCCTAGGGGTTCTCAGACTCAGGTGGTGGAGTGCTCGGTCTCGTAGTCATGCTCCTTTGGGTCTTCCTCCTGTTCATCATCTGAACGGGCATTGTTCCCGGTCGAGGAGGTCGAGGAATGAGGAGGTCCATCCCGACGACGCTTTGCAGGTGGGTCGGTGAAGAGCTCACGGTACTCCTTCGCACTCATGCGATGGCTATGCGTAGGTACATCACTAGATGGGGGTACTCCTCCTCGATAAGCGACGGCTGGTCATCCCTCGGGGGCTCCATCCTTCTTGATCTTGTCTGGCTTCGTCTTGGCTTGTCGAAGTAGCTCTCGAGTGTGGTGAAGTTCCTCGCGGAGCTTCACGGACTTCTTCATCAAGTTGTGAACCAGACTATCGGCGGAGAGGCTGAAGTAGGTCTGGAACCTGAGTGGCGTGCCATCTTCATTGGTCAGAATCAGCGTCCAACTCTCGCCAAAGTCATCCTTCTTGAAGGGAAGGTAGCGAGTAGCTGGCTCGTCAGCCATCTCTGGAATGATGTCTCGAAGGTGTAGGAGTGCCTTGCGTGCAGCTGTCTCGATGGCAAACATCATGGTCTCCATCCTTGGTCCTTCAAAGAACAAACTAGTCAGGGAGTCGTTTGCCTTCACGACCACATCCACGTGGTACTCCTTCGTGAAAGCATCGACCTAGTGTTCGTGGTAGAGGAAAATGGGTGGTTGGCAAAACTGGCACTTCTCCAGGCTATCCCCAAGGTGTAAGGGAAAGCCGGATGTCAGGAAGGCTTCAGGTACGACAGCCATCTACAAAGGTTTGAAAGGAGAAGAGTCAGCAAAGTGTTGTGTGAAGCATAGGAGAGGTAAATAGTGCAGAATTCCTAAGTTCCAATGTTGGGTGTAGTTTTGAAAACGACTTTTATCCTCTCTAACATCCATGCTAACTAAGGGCTTCCTACAGTCAGGAAGGCTCTGATACCAGCTCTGTGGGGACCCCGATTCATAAGTCGAGATCACCGAATGCACATGTACAGTGATCCTAGAGATCAATGCTCATTGAACACAGAAAAGCTGGATAACAAGAGTCTTACATCCATACTTAAATGTCATAAACAAATAATGACCACGAAGGTCTTAGTCTTACATAGATAGGGCCACACGGGCCAAACACTTAAAATAGAACAAGCAGCGGAAATCCTGGTCGAAAGCGTGAACCCATGCCATCTGCCTTAACCTACAGGCATTCTGACTTGGAAGCGTCCTAGTTCGCATGTTCGTCTCCAATGAACTCTTCAACATACTCCTGTTCCTCCATGCCTAGCCAATTAAATAACCACTGGCAAGCCAATGAATACTTTGAATGTACTCGCAAGCAACCCAAGTGTGGAACGAAGTAACAATGATGCATGATATAGCACTAATGGGTAAGTTTGCGGAAAGCAAATTTTTGAATGCAAATGACATGATCAAGCAATTAGTGAGCATGCATCAAAAATTACACATGTCCATGTGAAAAGGTCATAGACTTCACCATAAGTAGGGGTAGACCATCTCTTGTTCATTCATCATACTAAGTCATCGGACTTAGTTTAATTCCCTCGCTAAGCCATCAGACTCAGCTCATATGACCCCTTGTCACCATCACATCCATACCCACACCAAGTTTCATGAAAACATCCAGACATAGTTTAAGCAGCATCACCCAACTGTCCTTGACCGTGGACATGGCTATTCGAATAGTTTTACACTCTGTAGAGGTTGCACACTTTACCCACAAGACTCGGGGAACTTCCGTGTCATCCACGACTCGCGGTATATAACATACCCGAGGTAAGCACCCAAACAATGCCTTTCTCCCGGCGATACTAAACAAAGAGTCCACTTGATTGGTACCCAGCCCTCATGATGTACATCACACGAGCCTCGCTCTAATCGTACCATCCATGAGGGGACCAACGGTGTGCCCGATGCCTATGAAGACAGCGCATGATCGTACATACCGGTACGACCCCGTATTGAGAGTGACCACACCACTCCCGCCACTAGTAACGCAGGCTCCATGCCAGTACCCACCAAGGTAATCAACAAATCCCCATCCCATAAGGGGTATCGTGGTTGCGCATCTAAGGTTGGGAAAATCAACAAATCGTAAATCTAATCCGTTTTCAAAAGCACACATACTTACTTGCTCCGATACACCACTTCTTTCTCAAGTGGTCACCCATTTCATCATCATCCCCCTCAGGTATTAGTGGCACCCGACGGGGTTTTCGAAAAGTATTTGAACTCATTTACTTCCTTGCCATCATGATGCATAAGTCCCATCCCATTGCGTAGCATCTATTAGAAATCTAACTACTCCCACCCGCACAACCCTCATAAGGGGTAGGGTCATGCACGATGCAAGTGTCAACGGAGAAGTACCGGAGGCATCCCACCAAAAGGGGAACACCACAACACATTATCAAATATTGTGAAAGTAAAGTGCTATATGACATGCAATAAAATGGTTTCTTATCATGGTCAAAGGGCTGCTTGCCTGGCTCAACAAAGTCTCCGGGGTCTTCGAAGTGTTCGGGTCTAACTTCTTCGTCAACAGTGCAATCTATCGTCGCGATAAAATAACGATAAAAATAATCAATCACACAAAACAGAGTACTCAAACTCCTACCAAAAATGTCCACCTACTCTGATAAATACTAAAAGTCATACTAAACATATTTTCTTAGGGTTTTGTTGTGAAAAAGATTTTGGAAATAAAATAACAAAGGCAAAAAGGTGCCTGAATATAGGTTTTAAAATAAATCAGTACTAAAAACATATTCAAACATTTATACAAATGGCACTATTGAATTCTAGGGATTGTTTTATGAATTTAGGTGGAAGAAATATTGGCATTGGGTAAATATTTCACCCTGTGGGATTTTTGGAATTTGCAGGAAAAATAAAAAGGGAAAAGAAACGGGCACAGTGCCCTGGCCGGAGGAGGCTAGCAACTTGGTCGGCCCAGAGGCCAACCATCCCAGGCGAACTGGCGAGCGCGCGTTTGACCCTGACTGCTGGGCCCCGACAGCCAGCAACAGAGAGAGAAGAAGGAGGGAGGTGAGGATGACAGGCGGGCCCCGCCTGTCATCTCCAACCTCATGACAGGGTGGCCGGCGTGCTCACTGGCGATGATGTAGGACACGGCGATGACAGGAGAAGGCGGGGATGAGCTCAGCTTCGACCCGCCGGTCCTCTGGAGGTGGAACGGAGGCCTGCGGTGGCCGGAGTCGCCGGCGACGAGCTCTTGCGGCGGAGGACGCTTCGGGAGAGGTCACCGGAGTTGTCCCGTGCTGCAAAAAGGACGGGAGGGAGAGGGGAAAGCGTCAGCGCGACAAGGGAGGACCAACGGGAGAAGAATGGGGGCTAGAGGGGCTCTGTACCCGGAGATCGACGATGGGGTCGCCACGGCGGTCCTCGGCTCGATTCCAAGCGCAGGAGCCGTGGGAGGTCCTCGGAGCGCGCAGCGGGCCAACTGAGGAGAGGAGAGAGAGAGACCAAAGGGGAGAGAGGGGCTCGGGAGGCCCTTTTATAGGAGGGGCACGAGTCCACCAACGAGTCGTGCGCCGGGGAGAATGTGGCCGAGGCCAGAGGGAGAGGGAGGCTCACGGGACTATTCGGGGGCGTTCATGGGGCTGGTCTACGCCGAGCGGGAGCAATGGGAGAGAGAGAGGAGCAATTGGAGAGAGAGAGGAGGGTGTGCATGTGAGGTCACGGGTTGGCCGAGCCGGGCGACGCTCGGCACGCGTGGGAGGGAGGAGGAAGGAGAGAGAGGAGGGGCCGACAGGGGTGGCGTGGCACGGACGCCGAGGGGGACCAAGAGGCGCAAGGGGGAGGCCCGAGGATGCCGGAGCCATGCAATGGCCAGCAGCTATAGTGCCTGTCGACACTGTAGCACTCTCCAGAGCGTGCGTTTGGCATGCCAACGGCGTCTTCTGCATGGCCGGCTATGCCTAGGGGGATCTAGCGGGTTAACAAATAGGGAATAGTCCATTGGATGCTTTGGTGATGCCTTAGGAGAGAAGGGAAGTTAAGGGAGAGGAAGAATACCAATGTCTAGAGGTGTAAAACGAGGGTTTTACCCACTTACCCATGGAGCTTTGGCTAGGAAGAGTTACTGGAGATAGCTAGTAACTCAGAGAGGTTGTGGTAGAAAGCTGGGGCCAAGGGTAAAAGGATAAGAGGTGAGAATGTTGGTTTGACAAAATCACCAGAAAGTGTTTGATGAGGTTTTGGGGGAAAAATAATTACCAGCTTACTGAGACTTTTACCATTGTCAAAGGTAGGTGAAAATGAGATGCTCCACCAAATTTGAGCTCAAGGAGAAAAAGTTGCCAACGGAAATTTGGTGAACCCTAGAAATTGGCAGAAACTGATTTCTGTAGATCAAATGATGCTAGGCTTTAACCCTTGATGCACCACTTAGTGTATCATCACTATTTGGCCATTAGAGCATGCCCACAAAGTTTGAGGCCAAGGGGAGACACTTCACAATGTAAAGTAGCTCAAATTTAATTCTAGACAGGAATGGTTTTGGGATGATTTGATGGACCAAACCAACTTGTATTGGGATGAAACTTTGCAAGATCATCACCCATGAAAGTTTTGACTTGCTAGAATTTTCCTGAATTTATTGAGAATATTTCTTATAGAAATATTCCAAAAGTTTGATCTGAACAGAAACGGTTTTGAGGGGTTTTGCCTATGATCTGATCATGCCCTTGTGTTTAAACTCATACATATGCAAAATATATGTCCACTGAGTTTCTCTAAATTTTCTCAAATATTTTTTAAGCATTTAAAAAAAATTCCTTAGGAAAAACCATTTCTGGCCTTAGGAAAAAAGCCTTTAAATAAAATATGAAAAATAATCTTTAAAAATAATATTTGGTGGTTTTGAGAAGTCATATATATAGTAGGTTTTAAATAAAGCCTTTGGGAAAGAAGGGTCCACCTGATTTGGGGACTTGCAGTGCAAACCTCATTTCAGGGGGTTTTGGAAACTTAAATTAAATAAATCATTTTTGGTTAAAACAAAATTTGATAAAAAATAGTTTTGGGCACTATCCACATGGCATGATCATTGGGCAAGGGGTTTGGATCAAGGAAGATGATTATGAAGTGGAATAGAACCTAGTAGTGCCATAAAACACAATCCACAAGCAAGCAATCAACATAGCAAGCAAGCACCAACACAAGGAAAAAGTTTTAGTTGGCTCCAATTTTTATAAACCCAATCATAACAATGTGCTACAAACACAAGGTGTGACACTAATGATAAGCGAGCCATAGAAAATAAATGGATCTTTAAGAAGAAGACTCACGCGGATGGTAATGTGACCGTCTATAAGGCTCGGCTTGTCGCTAATGATTATTGACAAATTCAAGGAGTTGACTCTGATGACACTTTCTCACCCATAGCGATGCTGAAGTCCGTCCAAATCATGTTAGCAATTGCCGCATTTTATCATTATGAGATCTGGCAAATGGACGTCAAAACGGCATTCCTTAATGGCTTCCTGAAGGAAGAACTGTATATGATGCAGCCGGAAGGTTTTGTAGATCCTAAGGATGCTAACAAAGTGTGCAAGCTTCAGCGCTCAATCTATGGGCTGGTGCAAGCATCTCGGAGTTAGAACATTCACTTTAATGAGGTGATTAATATGTTTGGATTTATACAGGTTTATGGAGAACCCTGTATTTACAAGAAAGTGAGTGGGAGCTCTGTAGCGTTTCTCATATTATATGTGGATGACATATTGTTGTTGGGAAATGACATAGAACTTTTGAAAGGCATAAAGGCCTACTTGAATAAGTGTTTTTCAATGAAGGACCTTAGAGAAGCTGCTTATATATTAGGCATCAAGATCTATAGAGATAGATCGAGACGCCTCATAGGTCTTTCACAAAGCACATGCCTTGACAAGATATTGAAGAAGTTCAATATGGATTAGTCCAAGAAGGGGTTCTTGCCAGTGTTACAGGGTGTGAGATTGAGTACGACTCAATGGCCGACCATGGCAGAGGATAGAGAAAAGATGAGTGTCATCCCCTATGCTTCAGCCATAGGCTCTATTATGTATGCCATGCTCTGTACCAGACCTGATGTGAACCTTGCCATAAGCTTGGTAGGGAGGTACCAAAGTGATCCCGGAGCGGAACACTGGACAACGGTCAAGAATATCCTGAAGTACCTGAAAAGGACAAAGGACATGTTTCTCGTATATGGAGGTGCCGAAGAGCTCGTCGTAAATGGTTACGTTGATGCTAGCTTCGACATAGATCCGGACGACTCCAAGTCACAAACCGGATACGTGTATGTTTTGAACGAAGGGTGGTCTGCTGGTGCAGCAGCAAGCAAAGCGTCATTGCGGCATTTACATGTGAAGCGGAGTACATAGCTGCTTCGGAAGCAGCAAAGGAAGGAGTCTGGATGAAGGAGTTCATCACCGACCTAGGAGTGATTCCCAATGCGTCGGGACCGATGACTCTATTCTGTGACAACACTGGAGCTATTGCCCTTGCGAAGGAGCCCAGGTTTCACAAGAAGACAAGACACATCAAGCGTCGATTCAACTCCATCCGTGATTACATTCACGAGGGAGATATAGATATTTGTAAAGTGCACATGGATCTGAATGTCGCAGACCCGTTGACTAAACCTCTCTGACGAGCGAAACATGATCAACACCAGAATGCTATGGGTGTTCAATTCATCACAATGTAACTAGATTGTTGACTCTAGTGCAAGTGGGAGACTGTTGGAAATATGCCCTAGAGGCAATAATAAAATGGTTATTATTGTATTTCCTTGTTCATGATAATTGTCTATTGTTCATGCTATAATTGTGTTAACCGGAAACTGTAATGCATGTGTGAATACATAGACCACAACATGTCCCTAGTAAGCCTCTAGTTGGTTAGCTCGTTGATCAATGGATGGTCACGGTTTCATGACCATGGACATTGGATATCGTTGATAATGGGATCAGATCATTAGGAGAATGATGTGATGGACAAGACCCAATCCTAAGCCTAGCACAAGATCGTGTAGTTCGTTTGCTAAAGCTTTTCAATGTCAAGTATCGTTTCCTTAGACCATGAGATTGTGAAACTCCTAGATACCGTAGGAATGCTTTGGGTGTGCCAAATGTCACAACGTAACTGGGTGGCTATAAAGGTGCACTACGGGTATCTCCAAAAGTGTGTGTTGGGTTGGCACGAATCGAGACTGGGATTTGACACTCCGTGTGACAGAGAGGTATCTTTGGGCCCACTTGGTAAGACACCATCATAATGAGCTCAATATGACTAAGGAGTTAGCCACGGAATGATGTATTACGGAATGAGTGAAGAGACTTGCCGGCAACGAGATTGAACAAGGTATAGGGATACCGACGATCGAATCTCGGGCAAGTGTCATACTGATAGACAAAGGGAATTCTATACGGGATTGATTGAATCCCCGACATCATGGTTCATCCGATGAGATCATCGTGAAGCATGTGGGAGCCAACATGGGTATCCAAATCCCGTTGTTGGTTATTGACTGAAGAGGTGTCTCGGTCATGTCTACGTGCCTCCCGAACTGTAGGGTCTACACACTTAAGGTTCGATGATGCTAGGGTAATATGGGAATAGTGTAGGTGGTTACCGAAGGTTGTTTGGAGTCCCGGATGAGATCCTAGACGTCACGACGAGCTCCGGAATGGTATGGAGGTAAAGATTCATATATAGGAAGTGAGGTTTTGGTCATCGGAATTGTTTCGGGCATCACCGGTAACGTACCGGGACCACCGGAAGGGTTCCGAGGGTCCACCATGTGGGGCCACCAGCACCAGAGGGCTGCATGGGCCACAGGAGGGAGGGAACCAGCCCCTAGGTGGGCTGGTGCACCCCCCACAAGGTCCCAAGGCATAGCAAGGTGGAAGGGGCAAACCCTAGGGCTAGATGGGCCCTAGGCCCACCTAGGGCGCCGCCCCTCACTCTCCCTCTCTGGCTGCCGCACCAAAGGCCATCTAGGGCTGCCGCCGGCTCCTTGGGTGGGATCCCTAGGGCTGCGCCCTCCCTCCTCCTCCTCCTATATATAGTGGGGTTTGGGGGGCTGCCATCAACAGAAGTTTCTTCCTCTCTCGGCACAGCACTACCCCTCCTCCTCCTCGTCCTCCGTAGTGCTTGGCGAAGCCCTGCCGGAGTACCACGCAGCTCCACCGTCACAACACCGTCGTGCTGCCGGAGCTCTCCCTCAACCTCTCCTTCCTCCTTACTGAATCAAGGCGTAGGAGACGTCACCGGGCTGCACGTGTGTTGAACGCGGAGGTGCCGTTGTTCGGCGCTTAGATCGGAATCCACCACGATCTGAATCGCTGCGAGTACGACTCCACCAACCGCATTCTAGTAACGCTTCCACTTTGCGATCTTCAAAGGTATGAAGATGCACTCTCCCTTGCTCGTTTGCTGGTTTCTCCATAGATTGATCTTGGTGACACGTAGGAAAATTTTGATTTACTACTACGTCTCCCAACAGCCACCCCCTTGGCCACCGCCCCACCCTAGATGGGATCTAGGGAGGGCCGGCCACCTCTCCCTTCCCCCTATAAATAGTGGGGGGTGGGAGGTCAGCCGCACCCATCTTCCCTGGCATAGCCCTCCCCCTTCCTACTCCTCCTCCGTAGCGCTTAGCGAAGCTCTGCCGGAAAACCGCAAGCTTCACCGCCACCACGTCGTCGTGCTGCCGGAGCTCTCCCTCAACTTCTCCTCCCCCCTTGCGAGATAAAGAAGGAGGAGACGTCCCCGGGTTGTGCATGTGTTGAATGCGGAGGTGTCGTCCTTCGGCGCTTGGATCGGATCTACCGCGATTTGAATCGCCGCGAGTACGACTCCATCAACCGCGTTCCTTGTAACGCTTCCGCTTAGCGATCTTCAAGAGTATGAAGATGCACTCCCCCATTTCTTGTTGTTAGTTTCTCCATAGATTGATCTTGGTGACACGTAGGAATTTTTTTGATTTACTACTACATTACCCAACATGGAGCAGCGCCGAGTTGAGTGGAGCCAATTGCAGTTCGGTTTGGCGATAGGTCAGAATTTAAGAAACCTTGATAGCCTATTCTACCAAGGCCACTGTTGGACGCCGACGTGTCGGCCGTTTTCGGCCGGTCGGCCCCCAACCATCCAATGCAGCGATTAAGGGTCGTCGGATCTGCGTCAGAGTCCCACACCACAACGAGAAACAAGGGACCAGCATGCCCCACGTTGGCACGTGCCTGATCCGCGATGGCAGCGACCGGCTTAGCCCAAGGAGGGGCTCCCCCGCTAGGGCACCCTCGTGTGCCCCTCACGTACCGCACCCAACCCCACTGTCGACGAGCTTGAAAAAGCGTCCGCGGTGAGCACTTTCATCCATCGTTGTTGATCGCCTCACTCGTTGCATCGCTGGTCCCGTAGGTCGTCGCCTATTGAAACTCCCGCCCCTTGTCATCGACACTCATTGCAAAGGTTTCTCCGCAAACGACGACCATCGGTCTCTGCCATCCAAAAATGGATGTAACAAAAATCTCGCCCAGTCGTAGCAAAAACAAACGGCGGCTGTAGCAAAATGTCATTGCCATCATCGTAGGTCGTTGCTCTGCCATGATGGATGTAGCAAAAAATCTAGTCGTTTGTAGCAAACTCTGACATGGTTGCAGCAAAACGCCCTCGTCATCGTTGCAGGTCGCAACACCATCATGAATGTATGTACCAAGTTTACCCGTCGATCATAGCAAAATCCAACGATAGTTGTAGCAAAACGTTGTCACCGACGTCGCTGGTCACATCTCCGCCTTGAATGCATGGAGTGAAAGTTACCACGGGTTCCAACATCTGGATGTCACTGTTCCAACATTTGGACGTCGTATTGGCAGCAAACCCCGTTGCACGTGGTCACTACCGTCTTGCGCTGGACGGTGGAGCGGTTCCAACAAACTATATGACCGGTTGCAGCATTTTCATTGCCGGTTCCAACATTTCGTCGTTGGTTTCCAGCACCCCATGTCAGAGGTCGTTGCCATAGGCGACGTTGTCGTCGTAGTTGTAGCTTGCCGCATAGCCGATGCCAGCAAAATCCACGGTCGTTGCCATTTGTGTGGAGATGGAGGGCGCAAGCAGGCTACCTCTGCACGGGAAGGGGAAAGGGGAAGAGGAGGCACGGGAGGCACATGACGACGCGCGACTGTGAGGGTGGCCGCCGTTGGTGAAGGCGCGGGGTGGTGGAACCTGCAAGGTGGCGATGGTGCACGACCGTGGAATAGCCTGCGACAGGATGTGCGTTGTGTGAGGGAAGATGTGGCGAAGGAAGAAGAAGAAACAAACATGGAGCAACATAAGCGTGTATGGTCGATAGGGTGTTGTAGGGCGCACGGTTCGGTTAGATCTAGTGGCCCGTGCGCAACCGATGGGAAGTTCAGTCGACACACTGGGTCCACACATCTTCCTTCTATCAAATACCGAATTCATTGCAAGAGTGCTCAATCAATCGTCTCCCCCTTGGGTTGGAATACTAACGAATTGGATCGGACTAAATTCAGGTAGGACATTCCCTTGTTTCCACTTTGCATGAGACTACCCACAATGGATAGTAACATGCATATGTTATTAGACTAAGTTATTACCTTCACAGTGGATAGTAACATAAGGGTAGTAACATTGAGCCTTTCATTTATTAGCTTATAGACTCATCTTGCCTCGATATGCGTTATGTTACTCATAGGGGTAGTAACATGCTAAGTTACTCAATTTCTCTCTCTTCTCATTAATTAGTTGCCACATCATATTTTTCGCTTAGGTGGCATCTATGTTACTACCTATGTTACTCCCATTGTGGGTAGTCTGATGCCAGCGCCATAGCATGCACCTTAGTTTTAGTCGTTTGTCTTCTAGTTGAAGGTCACTCTATCGCTGGGTAATTTGGACAGTAGAAGAATCGAGAGAGAGGAGTAAAAAGTTACAAGTTCGGGTTACGAACAAGAACTTCGACTGTGTTCCAGTCGGAGAAGGGGAGCCGTAGCCTAACCGGACTTCTTCCAGAGGTACCACCAGTCGGTCATCGTTGCACTTTCCGGTGACCTCTTCATCCCCTCTGCATCGTCGTCCACCTCAGCTGAGGGTTAACGAGGCTTGGTTGGGCCTAGTTGGGGGCAGTTGGGTACCTCCTATTCTAACAGAGAGAGATAAGAGAGAGCATGAGATGGAGGAGGAAAACCCAAGAGGAAGGAGAGGGAGAGGAGGAAGGCAAGGCAACACTAGGAAGCTGGTTCCGGTGGGGGTTTTCGGCAGGTGGCGAGGCAAGGCCGGGGTCGAGCGCTGGCTCTCCCGAACCAAAGGGGATCGAGGCTGGGCATGGGTGCCTTGGGCGTGCCGCACGTGGAGGCTTGATACATGTCCAATGTATCTAATTTTCCAAACACTTTAGACCTTGTTTTGGACTCCAATTTGCATGGTTTGAATGAAACTAACCCGTACTAACGTTGTTTTTAGCAGAACTACCACGGTGTTGTTTTTCTATGCAGAAATCAAAGTTCTTGGAATTGGATGAAACTTTCTGGAGATTTCTTATGGAATATATAAAAACTAATGGAGCGAAGTCATGAGATTGATGTTGCTATGACTTTGCTATGACCAATTCTTGTCACTAGATCCCGAGTGCCATGATTTAAGATCTAAACCTATTATGTTTTCACGAATATGAGAGTGTTTTGGATCCTATCTTGCAAGTTGTATGCACCTATTATGTGTTATGATCCGTAGACCGCAAGGTGACAATCATTGGGATCATCTCTAGTGATGATCGTAGTTTAAGGAGTTCATATATTCACCATATGTTAATACTTTGTTCTGGTTCTCTATTAAAAGGAGGGCTTAATATCTCTTAGTTTCCTTACGAATCACGTTGGCACGAGAGGGTGGGACAAAAGATGTCATGCAAGTTCTTATTATAAGCACGCATGACTATGTACAGAATACATGCCTACATTATATTGATGAATTGGAGCTAGTTCTATGTCGCTCAAGTATGTAACTGTTACATGATCAATGTCATCCAAATAAATTATCCATCATTGATCCATGGCCTATGCTTTTCACTTATTGATTTTTGTTAAGTTACTTTCATTACTGCTGCTACAACAAATACAGTTTGCTACGTTTTACTGTCCCTATTACTTTTTTTACTGTTCTATTAAAAACTTCATTGCAAAAGAAATTCTAGGTGTGGTTGAATTGACAACTCAACTACTAAGGCCAATAAATATTCTTTCGCTCTCCTTGTGTCGAATCAATAAATTTGGGTGAAATACTACCCTCGAAGACTGTTGTGATCCCATATACTTGTGGGTTATCAAGGCTTGCGGGTAACGGGTTGTCTGTCCGATCTGGATGCTTCTTCATCACTTCTGGTTCCCCACCGTGGCTACGGGACACCTCTCCCACTCCATCATGCGCTCCTCCTTCTCCACTTCAAGTGTACGGCCGGTGCCGAGGGCCACCTTTCCCTATCCATCCTTACTAACTCTGTCGAGGCCATTACCTCACCGGCTAGGCATAGGTGCACATCGATCTAAAAAAGGCACCAACCAATCAAACCTCTCCCCTGTCACTCTCTTCCCTATCTTCCAATCTCCTTTGTCAAGAAGTTCTAAAAGTACATCAATACAAGAAACTTTGTTCAGATTAATTAAGGAATCAATCTCACGATGGTGGATGCTTGATGTATCACAGGGGGGCAGAATGAGTGTTGTCGTGGCGGTGTGCGACAAGCGCACATGTCAATTACTGTGAACTCCACACTTTGCCAATGACGTTAGTTTCTGCCTGATTGACCATCACTTGCCCCATCTTGCACCACACCGTCGAGATGGACATCCCTATCCTCACCTTCGATGTCGCACGTAGGGAAAGAAGATATTCTTCCCTACTATGTTCATAGCCTTTGTCGTCGATATTGATGAGATTTGGCTAGGTCGTCGGTGCCCCAAGGTGAGCGCCCTCGCTAATCAAAAGTAAGCCCATTTGGTGTCCCATCTCAGCCACCATGGCTAGCCAACGACGTAGACCATGGTGTGACAACCTTCAATGGTATGGCTGGAGAGTCTTTTACAATGACATTTCTTCTAATTCGAGCGATCAATGCAGACCCCGGCCGCCCGGAACATCGGGAGACATGACAACGGGGCAGCTAGGTCTCAATGATGCTAACTATAACATATGTCAATTCTCAGTCACTGACGTTAACAGAGTATATTTTTTGCTCACATTATGTTATCCCTTCTTGGTATCTGATTGATGAATATTTTTTCCATTTCATTAGATAATCTTTGACCATAACTGCATTCTACTCTCCCAACTAGACCATTGGTGCTTCCGTTTTTATCAAGGTAATTCGATTATTGTTATGCACAACAACACAAATGGTGAGTTTACATAGAGATATGTAAGGTTCATCTACCCACATAAAAAATGAAAGGTTCAACTATGGAGCTAAAAGATTGGAGTTGCAGGGAATAACTCACGAGGGAGGCTCTCAATGAGGGAGTCCTGAACTGGGGGCTCCCAACCGACCTAGTCTAGTCCATGGGCCGGGTTGGAGGCCCGTCGGGAAGGAAGGACTTCGAAGGCCCTTTGATGGGGCGTGAGCACATCGGAGTCTACCAAAGACTTGGTGTGTGCTCCAAGAAAGGAGGATCAAAAGTATGCCTGGAGTGGGGTTGATTAGGCTACTTGACCAAATAAAAATCTAATAATTTCCCAATTTTAGTTGTCTGCATATTTTAGCAATTGTAGCAAGTCGAGTTCACCCTACACATGCATGTCTACGAGTATAGCAGCGCAAAGTAACGACAAGCAAATGTAATAGAGGGTAGGGATAGGAAGATCAAACACAATTGGAGACACGAAGATTTTTCCCGTGGTTCTGATAGGTGGTGCTATCATACGTCCACGTTTATGGAGACTTCAACCCACGAAGGGTAACAGTCATGAGAGTCCACGGAGGGCTCCACCCACGAAGGGTCCACGAAGTAGCAACCTTGTCTATTCCATGATGGCCTACGTCCACGAAGGACTAGCCTTACTCGGGGTAGATCTTCATGAAGTAGGCGATCTCCTTGCCCTTACAAACTTGTTGGTTCAACTCCACAATCACGAAGAAGGAGGATCCCAAGCGACACCTAACCAATCTAGGAGGCACCACCCTCCAAAAGGTAATAGATGTGGTAGTATGATGAACTCCTTGTTCTTGTGCTTCAAAAGATAGTCTCCTCAACACTCAATTACTCTCTCACGGATTTGGCATGGGTAGAAGAGATTGATTGGGTATAAAGCAACTTGGGGAGGCTAGAAATCAAGATCCAAATGGTTGGAGTGGATGATCTTGATCTCAACACATGAGTAGGTGGCTCTCTCTTGGAAAATTGGATATGACAAGTGGGTGGGTGTTCTGAGTGCTTCTCTTTTGAGTGATAGGTGGTGGAGGGGTATATATAGGCATCTCCAAAAATCCAACCGTTACAACATGATTTCCCAACTCGGTGAAGCTAAAGTGAAAACTCGGTTGCACCGACTAGTGCAAAATGTGGCAAGTTCGGCCTTTTCGGTGAGACCGATATATAAATCTCGGTGGTACCAATATGGGTGTCCTCGGCAGTTTCCAAATATCGGTGAGAATGATTCCTAAAACTCGGAGGGTCCGATTTTAAGAAATTGGTTAACAGAAAGTTGGTCACTGATTTCGGTTGCACCGAATGGAATGTTGGTAGTACCGAGATCCTACAGTTTGGCTTGGCTTTTGTCTAGGGTAAAACTCGGTGGATCCGAATGGGAATTGTTGGTGTCACCAAATTTTGACTTTTGGCTTTGGATAGAAGATATTTGTGGGAAAGTGGGTGAGTATTTTTGGTGGCTAATTTCTAAGCACTTGAGCAACCAGATCATCATAATTCCTGATCCCCTCTTAATAGTATTGGCTTTCCTATGGACTCAAAAGTGTTTTTTCACAAAATATATAATGTAGAGTCTTCATCTTGAAGCACGAACAATTCTATTCCTTCCTTTCCTTGGGGAGGTTCTCCACACAATCCTTTAGCCATCCCATCATTGAGCTTTTTCCTGGGATACACTTGGTGGAAACATTAGTCCAATGAAATATATGTTGTTATTAATTACCAAAACCACCTAGGGAGAAGTTGTGCTTTTAGTAACCCATAGATAGTAATCGACATTCATGTAACCCTAGGTACCCTCGGTACCTATATAAACCATGTGTTTAGACCATAGAGGGGACAGGGACACAACATCCTCACCCCCTAGGGTTTAGACCACAAACATACTATCTCGAGGTAGATGAACTCTATACTCGTTACACCATTAATATAACAAGAGAAGGACACAGTGTTTTACCTCCATCTAGAGGGCCTAGGCCTGGGTAAAAGCCTCATTTTTCGCCGCCCGAAGACGCGTGACCACATGCGAGAACATGCGTTCGAGCCTATCAAAGTTGCTCCAGGCCTGATGGCTCGAGCTGCAAGAGATGGCACCGTGCTTGTGTGCCTGATCCTTGTGCCACTCCTCTACGGGTATGCGGAGGGAGGAGTTGTCGGCCTGGTGGTCACTATGGCCACTGCCATTGAACCCCCTCGGCCACCCCTTTCGCTACCCACGCGTGACATCACAGATCCGCCCTGGTGGCTACACGCGGTGCAAACGACTGCTGGAGGAGAGGGATTTCTTGCGTGAGACGAGAGGATTTGTGACACAGAGGATAAGGTAAATGGCGGACAGGACCCTAAGTGTGCCCGGATCCGGTATATATGTGGGATTCGGGGGCGGTTTATGGGTCAAGCCTTTTTTAGCAAACCTCTTTGGGCCATTATCTTCATTTGTTCGTAAGACGATCGGCAAAACACAACCCGGCGAGCTTTTACGATCTGCTAGAGTTGCTCTAATCCAAGCAACAAGGATGCTCGACATTTTGATTAACATGCTATGTATCATCATCAATCAACTAAAATAAGTGTCTGGTCTATGAACGTTACGTTGTTATGTGGTTGCTTATTATTTGAGCTTCGGTCTTTATTGATCATTATGAAGCTTTTGCTGCTTCAGGCTGTATTGATTTTACTAATAAATGTTGCTGACAATGACAATAGATTGTACCAAGGAGGCGTTGGTGGAGGCGACAATGGATTGTACCAAGGAGGTGTCGATGGAGGCGACAATGGACTCTACCTGAGGCATCGATGGAGCCGGCAATGGACTCTACCAAGGAGACAGGTGAAGGAAGCCATCAGTTGCATAGTGACTATGTTGATTGGGTCAGATGGCACAAGACACGTCCCTTCCAATGAGGTCAACCGCAGAACTGGCAGGAGTAGGGAGTGACAGGATACTCAAAACATATGCACTCCCCTCAGATCTATGGAGGGAAGGAAGGGCTACTGCTTTTGCTTGTTGGCTGGAGGGAGACTGCTATTGTGCATCACAAATCATGTAGGGGCCAAATTTGCATGAAGCAAGATGGGTCCATCGCACTAGATTATCTGTTTAGCTTAAGTCACTAAATAGGGGAAGAAACATACACTTAACATTTGCACCAAATATGAATGTATATAAATGAATAGAAAGAAATTCAGAAAGTAAAACCAGTCATAATCGAAAGCAACATCCAGAAATATCAGTTAGTGGTAACCAATTCCATAACAGTTTGCAATAAACTTTACTAGAACATAATGCATCAAATCATGTTAGATCATGATTAGTCTTTAGTAACCAATACTTACATCATTGGGATCAAACCAAGAACATGAAAGGTCTTTAGACTTAAACTTAACAGAACATAGATCTTAAGTAGTGTTTGGGGACTTGGGTATCTTTGTGGGTCATTGAGGCATTCACCCCACAAGCGTGGTGCAGTTGATGGATGCTTTGAGTTATTCACCCCCACAAGAAGATAGGTGATGCTTTGTGTATTCAGCCCCACAAGCGGAGAGGTGATGCTTTGATGTATTCAACCCCACAAGCAGAGAGGTGATGTTTTGGGTATTCATCCCCATAAGCGAAGAGGTGATGCTTTGGAGTACTCACCCCCACAAGCAGAGATGTGATGCTTTGGGGTATCCCCCCACAAACGCGTGCTACTTGTGAGTTGTGCTGGGTTTTTTCCCAAAGAGGAAGGGTGAAGCAATATAGTAGGAGATAAGTATTTCCCTCGATAAGAACCAAGATTATTGGACCAATAGGAGAACCACACAAACTCCCGTCATCATCACCTACACACACAAAAACAAGCACTTGCACCCAACAACGGCAAGAGGGTTGTCAATCCCCTTGAACTAGTTACTTGCAAGGATTAATTCCGATAGTGATAGATATACAAAAACAAAAGTAAAAAATAAAAAATAAATTGCAGCAAGGTATTAGGTTTTTAGCAATATGATTAAGCCCAGTTCTTTTAAAAAATTCTCCCAGAATCTGACCCCTCCCCAGTTTCTCCCAGGATCTTTGAGCCCCATTTGTATTACAATCCTATCTATTTAGGGTATAATTATCTAGGATTGTAAAACAAATGATGGTCAAAGATTCTAGGAGAAGCTAGGGAGGGGTCAGATTCCGGGAGAATCTTGCAAAAGAACTGGGCCTAAGTAGACCCCGGGGCCATAGTTTTCACTAGAGGCTTCTCTCTCGAACACATAGCATACAATGGGTAGACAAATTACTCTTGGGCAATTGATAGAAAAACACATAGTTATGATGTCATTCACGGCAATGATCATTTATATAGGCATCATGTTCGAAACAAGTAGACCGGTCGATCAATCTACCAATCGATCGACTCCTGCCTGCATCTACAGTATTAAGTTCATGAAAAACAAAGTGACGCTTTAAGTAAGATGACATGATGTAGAGAAAGTAAGATAAGAAATATGTTCAGATCCCGTCATTTTATCATTAATGGCAACAATACAAATACATGTTTTCCCCTTTTGTCACTTGGATATAGAGCACCACAAAATTGAACCCACTACAAAGCACCTCCCCCCACTGAAGATAAATCGATCTAGTTGGCCAAACCAAATGGATAGATCAAAGAGAAATACAAATCTATAAAAATCTTGCATAATAAAGTTCAGAGAAGACTTAGTTACTTTCAATGAATAATTTCATAATAAACCTACAATTCATCGGATCCCAACAAACACACTACAAAAGAATATTACATCAGATATAACTCCAAGAAGATCGAGGGGAACATGGTATTGAAGATCAAAGAAAGGGAAGAATCCATCTAGCTACTAGGTATGGACCTATAGGTCAATGGTGAACTACTGCAGCAAGGTTTGTGTAGATGGCATTCGTGGTCGATTCTCCCTCTGGCAGAGCACCGAAAAAGGTCTCAAGATGGGATCGCAAAAGAATAGAGACTTGCAGCGGCAGAAAAAGCATCTTGAATGTCTCTCTGTTGGTTCGGGAATATTTAAGAATATATAGGGGTGGAATTAGGACAAAATGGTGTAAGGGGGAGTCTAGAGCTCAGGGGGCGTGCCCTACACCCCCCCCCCCCCAGGGCATGCCGGGTGATCTCGTCGCTCTCTTGTATATCTTCTGGCCTCCTCCCAAACTTTTTAGGGTCTCTTTTGGTCTAAAAAAATCACCGTAAAGTTTCATCGAGTTTGAACTTTGTTTGGTATTAATTTTCTGGAAATTCAAAAACATGCAAAAATTGGAATTGGCACGGGGCATTGTGTTAATAGATTAGTTCCAAAAAATGATATAAAATAGCATATAATTGCATGTAAAGTATCCAAGGTTGGTAATATAATAGCATGAAACAATCAAACATTATAGGTACGTTGGAGATGTATCAACATGGTCAAGTCTGGTCTCAACCTGCCCCCGAAGATGATCGAGTTCAGGGTATTACTCCGTGCAAGCATAACAACTCGAGGACACCTATTTGCGGCCATTGTTGGCCAGCTCCTCGACAATGCCATCCTGTAAAATTAGTAGTTAGTCAGAAAATAGAGAAGAAGGCATATCTAATTTATTTCTCACTAATCAGTAATAGCACACTGAATTAAAACTTCCATTATTAAGAATGTAACTGGTTCCAAACTATTACAGTAGCAAAAAAAGATTACCAAATATAAGAAGATGCAATTGCCATGTAAATGCATTAGCAGTGAAATAGAACTTCTATCACCTTTGCAGAATTCTCCAGCAGGGTTCAAGCAGCAGACTTCTTCATGGTGTCAAGCTCTCTTGTCAAAGCATCAATCTATATAGCATCATACATAAAACATAGTTAAAGACCATAACATTGTATCACAGCTGCAAATGATATACCAGGTTAGAGATTCAATGCAATTACCTTCCGCTCCATGTTATGCATTCTTTTTAAGTTCAACTCATGTCCCTCCAACCAATGGAGGAGCAGTTTGTTAAACTGCAAATGTACATCAACCGTTGATTCATTAATCCTGCAAACAACCTCCTGATAGGCGTGTGTATCTATGCTATGAAAACCATCATGCTTCACCTTATCTGATTCGATCTTCACATCAAATGCTTTGTTCTACACAACCAGCTTCTTGTCGACTCCATCCTCAAGAGTCTAAATAACCCAGTAACCAACTGCCAAAATGGAAGTTGCATATGCGATAATCGAATCCATGAATGCTAATGAACGAATGAAAGATTTGTAATACTTTTCACCACTCTATTTAGACATTGAGGTAACCCTAAATAAAGCCAGGATATCATAATAGGATAACCTATCTTTCTAGCTTTGAAGTCAGACTAGAGTATAATGAAGTGATGATGATGTTACAGTTGTACAAGGCAAGAAAATAATTTTCTTAAAACATTCAAAAAAATATGTTAGAATGGCAGATAAAGTATACAAACAAGAACGATAGACATTTGGCTATCCAAGGGAAAAAGAAAAAGGATGATAGTACTATATTACACCATGCAAACAAAATCTGAATCATAGTAGAACAAATTATGTCATACATTCGGCTATCCATCCAGCTTTAACAACTTGAAGTAATCAGTATTATATCCAACAAGCTACAACAGTGGAAAGCAAGACACGCTGCATTTGAATATCTTGGTCTTTGTACAACTAGGTAACAAGGAATAATGAACTAAAGATATCACGATTTGCATCACTGTGGTACCAAACCAAATCGAAAAAAGCAATTACTACTAGACCACATATAGATAAGCAAATTTATGCCTAATACCAAATGGTCCTACAAGCTTCCTGTCATATAACAAAACAACAAGCACTACTACCACCATATCAACCATACTGGGTACCGCACAAACACGCCCTAACAAACATGACGCCTAGCAGCCTAGGGACTACTACATCACAGAATAGTACATGGATCAAGATGCCTAATAGAACACAACAAAGGAGTAGAAAGTTTTACCCCATAGACGATTCAAAATAAGGCGAACAATAATAGCCCCGGGCAGAGGCTTGTGGGTGGTAATGGAGCCACAAAGTAAGGTGGTGAAAACAAAAATTGTACCACCATGCCCACAACGGATGGCTCCGGCTGTGGCCAGCCGGCGTGAGACCAAGCGGAATGCCGCAAACATATCTATGTTCGTAACAGGGTCGACCCATAGGCCGGTCAAAGAGGGCGACCACCCTGGGCCCTCGAGAAAGAGGGCCCCAAATATTAACCATAGTTGTAACCATTGTACTATTAACGATCAAGTTCAAAAGATTATTGTGTATGTGAAAATGGTACAATTCTGACTCTACAAGGTTCTATTGTATGTCCATCTAATAATATAATAATAACCACTATCAAGATGTTACTTAGACACTATTGTTTAGAAACCTTTAACATGATATTTGAATGGAACTAAAGTATAAACAACAGTTGTGATACATACAAGTATACACTATATAATTTATGGAATTCTCAAAAAATATTGTTGAAAGATAATTTTTCGTGACACGGCTTAATTTAAGTTTAGATTAAATAAACGGATTAGTGAAATACACTACTACCGATAATAAATAACAATTATTAATTATACCAATTAAATTATGTGGTTGGCATACTCGATTTTTTAAGTGGTTGGTTATTCCAACTAAAAACAAAATATTATAGTCTACAAATTATAGCATGACATAAAATAACTTTAAATAAGTATAAATGTTTGGTATAAAACTATTTATTTCATTTTTCCTTGGAATATTTGCTTAGCTTAAGTCACAAAATAGGGGAAGAAACAAACACTAAACATTTGCACCAAATATGAATGTATATAAATGAACGCAAAGCAATTCAGAAAGTAAAACCAGTTAGAACCAAAAGCAATATCCAAAAAGATCAATTACTGGTAACCAATTCCGTAAAAAGTGGCTATAAATAATAGAACTTAATGTATCAAATCATGGCAAATCATGAATAGTATTTACTAACCAAAAATTATAGCATTGGGATCAAATCAAGAACATGAAAAGTCTTTAGACATAAACTTAACACAACATAGGTCTTAAGTAGAGTCTTTGGGGACTTGGGTATCTTTGGGGGTCTTTGGAGTATTAACCCCCACAAACGCATTGCAATTGATGGATGCTTTGAGGTATTCATTGACCCAAGCATAGAGGTAATGCTTTGAGGTATCACCCCCACAAGCAGAGATGTGATGCTTTGGGGTATCGCCCCACAAGCGTGGTCAAGTCTGGTCTTAGCGTGTCCTCCGAACATGATCGGCTTTAGGGTATTACTCCTGCAAGCACAACAACTCGAGGACACCTATTTGCGGACATCCTTGGTTATCTCCTCGATAGTGTCATCCTGCAAAATTAGTAGTTAGTCATAAAATAGACCAAAACGCATATCTAATTTATTTATCACTAATCAGTAATAGAGCACTAAATTAAAACTTCGATTATTAAGAATGTAATAGGTCCCTAACTAAGACACCAGCAAAAGCAGATTTCCAAATATACAAAGATTCAATTGTCGTGTAAATGCAGTAGTAGTGAAATAGAGCTACTATTACCTTTGCAAAATTCTCCGGTAGGGTTCTGATACGTCTCCAACGTATCTATAATTTTTTATTGTTCCATGCTATAATATTATCATTCTAGGATGTTTTTAGGTATTTATTTAATAATTTATATTATTTTTTAGCACTAAACTATTAACCTGATGTGTGGTGGCCCCTTCGTGCGTCTCCCGACGCCCCTCTCTTTCATATAAATTTTAATAGATCCAAAAAATCCTAGAGAGCCTCCCAAAATACTTTTCCGTCGTTGCAAGTCTCTGTTCCGTTGTGTGCCCATCTAGAGCCCTGTTCCGGTGCCCCACCGGAGGGGGAATCGATCACAGAGGGCCTCTACATCAACCTTGTTGCACCCATGGTGATGTGTGAGTAGTTCCCTATAGACTTATGGGTTCGTAGTTATTACATGGATGGCTATCTCTCTCTCTCTCTTGATCTTCAATACAAAGTTCACCGCATCTTCGCGGTGATCTATTCGATGTAATCACTTTTTGCGGTACGTCTGTTGGGATCCGATGAATTGTGAGTTTATGTTTAGATTATTCATAAAAAAGATTTGAGTCTTCTTCGAATTCTATTATGATCCTTATTTGCATGATTATTACAACTTCGTAAATATCTCTGATCTATTGAAATAGTTTGGCCAACTAGATTGATATTTCTTCAGTGAGAGGGGTGTGTTGTAGTTGGTTCAATCTAGCGGTGCTCTTTATCTTAGTGAAGAAGGGGACAAAACATGTCTTTGTCTTGCTGCCACTAAGGATAAAACGATGGGGTTAATTTATATTGATTGAGTTTTCTTTGTCTACATCATGTCATCGTTCTCCAAGCATTACTTTGTTTGTCATGAACTTAATAGTTAGAGAGGCAAGCATAAAAGTGCTCTCGACGTGGAGTAATAGTAATAGGTGCAGGCAGGAGTAGGCCTATTTGCTTATGGACGTGATGCCTATATACACATGGTCATTGTCGTGAATAAATATTGCATAGCTCTGTGCTTTTCAATCAATTACTCAACAGTAATTTGTTTACCCACCATATGCCTACCACATGAGAGATGCAGAACACTACGCCCCCCGGGTCTATTCACTTATATATTTACAAAAGCTTTCATTACCTTGTTGCCATTTATTTACTTCTATTTTATTTTACAATTTACATTATTCAACTTTGATCTACACACTTCATTTTCTTGCAAATAACAAGTTCAAGGGGATTGACAACCCTTTTGTCGGCGTTGGGTGAAAGTGTTTGCTTCATTGTGTGCAGTCGCTGAAGACGGGGTTGTGTGCCACTCCTACTGGTTCGGTAACCTTGGTTCTTACTGAGGAAAATACTTATCTATATTGTGCCGCATCACCTGCTCCTCTCCGCGGAAAACCCAACGCAGATCACAAGTATTAGGAAGGATTTCTGACGTCATTGTCAGGGAGCATCACTAACCTACTAGTGCGGAGTTTTATGATATTAATGTTGCATTGCTAAATCTTGTGATGAAAGAACAATTTTCGAGAAGTCCTAATGAGGATCTCGCTGCTCATCTTAATACCTTTGTTGAATTGTGTGATATGCAAAAGAAAAAGGATGTGAATAATGATATGATAAAATTAAAATTACTTCCTTTTTCACTACGAGATAAAGTTAAGGCTTGGTTTTCATCTTTACCACATAATCGTATTGGAACATGGGATAATAGTAAAGATGCTTTTACTGCCAAGTATTTTTCTCCTGCTAAGATCATCTCCCTTAGAAATCAAGTTATGAATTTTAAGCAACATGATCAAAAACATGTTGCACAAGCTTGGGAGATGATGAAATTGATGATTAGAAACCGCCCTACTCATGGTTTAAAGTGGTGGATGATTATTCAAAATTTCTCTGGTGGACTAAACTTTGTGTCTAAATTTTTTCTAAATTCTGCTGCACGTGGTATCTTCATGAAGATGACATTAGGAGAGGCCAGCAAACTTCTGGACAACATCATGACAAACATTTTCAATGGCATAACAAAAGAGCTCCAACTGATAAAAAAAAGTAAATTCTATCAAAAAAACAATATTTTGAGTTAAAAAGTGAATACTCTTCGCTTGAGATCTTGTACACCGTCGTCGAGACGATGTTTATCTTCTCATTGCTTCCTTATTTCACTGAAGAGCACGCATGTATTTATACAACACCAATTGTACTGTTGGACCCCAAGAGCTTCGTTTGCAGGAGGCGGCGGTGGTATGATTCCGTCCGTTGAACGAGCCACATCACTCGACCCAACACTGGGCGTTATAGTAAGCTCAGCAACATCGTAGTCTTACCGTTGTTGGGGTTTGGCGTGCAAGGTGCCTGTGTCAATTGACAGTACTGCCTTCCATAAAAAAAATATAAGAGCGTTTAGACCTAAAAATACTCTTATACTTCCTCCGTCCGAAAAAGATTGTCCCATGCTTAGTTCATTTGCAGTTTTGCCAAAACAACCTTGTGATTCTAATTCTCCTCCTAATCAACCCCCCGCTGCTTCTTGCTCCTTTCTCCATCGGCTGCGGTAGGAACCAGCTCCGGCCACCGCTGGCAGCCGCCCTAGGGCCCAGCCGCCATCCACTTGCGCCGACGCTGCACCGCTGCCCACCTGCGCCTCGCTTCATAGTCTCTGTGAATCACGCTCCCTCCCCCTTCGCTTCGTCCTCCTCCCCCTCCCCATCCCCGTCCCGACGATCTCAGACGTGTAGCTGGCGGTGGTGGAGCGGTGGGACCTGCCGGCCCACTCCGTCATCAATTCCGACGACCCCCGAGTGGTTCTTCACCCGCCGCGTCCGCCCCAAGTACCCCGGGCAGCCGCTGCTCCTTCCCCGCCGCCGCCCACTCCAGTGCGAGAGTTGGGCAAGTCCCCGGCCAGGGTGCAGCGGCTGGTGCCCAGGATGCGGGCGGCTCCTTCCCCGCCGCTGGTGAAATCGCCACCAAACCCGAGCCGGTCGCCGCGCTGCTGGAATCACCACTGCTGGTCGCCGAGCTCTTTCCCGCGCTCCCGCCTCTGCTTCTGTTGCTCCTGCAAATTTGTTATGGTAATTCAATCAAGAAATTAGGAAATCGATCATGATCTGCTAGTTTTGGAAATTAAATAAGGAAATCGGGAAATTGATCATGATCTGCTAGTTTTGGAAACATTCAACAAGGAAATCAGGAAATTGATCATGATCTTCCAGTTTTCGGAAACAATCACACAGTAAATCTGGAAACTGATCATGATGATCTGCAAGTTTTTGGAAACAGTCAATCAGACAATTTTGGAAACAATCATCATTTTTGGACCGAATTTTAGCACTGTAATATTGGAAACAGTCAGAAGATTTTGGAAACAATCGATTACTCCTGATTTTTCAATGATATTGGAACAAACAGAATTTTACAAAGTGAAAATCGATCCTGGATATAATCAAGGTGCAAACATCAGTACAGTTCTTAGAGAAGTTAAAAGTGGGTATCAAACTTCTCGCCATGGGCATGACTTGGAGAGGAATTCTTACACTAATTTTTGGCTGCGCTGATATAAGAACAACAATGGCTACGCGATGGTTTGCTCACTGAAATTCCAAGACACCATATGCTTGTTGGATGTGCATTGTCATGGTTTTCTTTTCTATAGGAGTTAACTGAATTTTGTAATGAACCCAATCTACAAGAGTTGATTGAATGTGGAGTTAACTTGATGCCAGTATGTACAGCAAAGCAGACATCTAAATCATTCTAACTGAATTTTAAATTTGGACACTTTTATGATCCAGTATTTTCAGTTTCTTGATGTTAAAATGCACCAGTCCAGAATTTTATGATCCCACTGATTGTAGAAGCAAATGTCAGGCTGGTAGAAATCCACTCAAGACAATATTTACTGTCAATCACATGAAACACCACCAGTTAATGTCATAAGTAAACAGTAAAAAATTCTAAGTCTTGACTGGAAAATACATCTACATGAAACTAAGGCGGAGTTAACAAGATGAAACTGTTGGAGTATAAATTTGTAGAAATTCAGTTTAAAGTGTCCAAAAAACACAGAACACATAACACATAACACATTTAGCCTTCTTTCAACAAAAACACAGAACACATAACACATTTTTCTGATAGGTCACATTAATCCTGCAGCCTTTCTAGGTTCTAGCTAGATGGAAATAGCAGTCTGAATTTATGCAGTCTGAAGCCGAAACTGAATCGAGTGATGGGCGGCGGGTGGGTTACCTGATGTGCAGGTCGGCGGCGGGCGTGACGAGGTCGGAGACTTCTTCTCCGGCAGCGGCGTCTCGGGGACCCACACGGCGCGGTCCTCGCGGGACTACGCGAACCTAATGTTGCGCAGCCACTGAATCCGGCTAGTTGGTCCTCTTGTCACAAAAAATCTCATCTTTGCTCTGTATTCGCGGGAGGCGGCAGTGGTGGTTGCTGGTCGGTTTAGGCGGGGATAGTTGTTGGCGAGGGAAAGTGAAGAGCTTCTGCCGTCAGGTCCATCCGCGCAGCCGCCGCGCGCCCGCGCCTCCCCCTCTGCTCCCCATGCTCACGGGGGCAGTCAGCAACTGGTTCGTGTGATGCGGAGACACAGCACGACGCATCTGTCGCTCAGCAACATAAAGCATCCTGACCAAGCATCGGAAGCAATCCTGCCCCTCATGGCGTCGTTGGAACTGGGGTCGCTGGGGGAAATCAAGGAATTTTTTTTAGGGAGAGGAAAATTGGGGGAGGCAGGCGAGCGGGAGCTGCGGGACGGAGGTGGAAGCTTCGGCAGCGGGGCAGGAGGCAGCTCCGCCGGGGGAGCAGGGGAGCTGCGGCGGCGGTGGCAGGAGACAGCTACGGCGGTGCGCTGCGGTTTCTGTCGAAAGACGACGATGTACTGTGGGTTGTGTCAGAAGTTCGTGGAGATTTTTTTGGCAAAACTGCCCTGGTGACAAGCTTTTTCGGACGGGAGTATTTCTTTAGGGATAAGTACCAAGTAGCAAAGCCAGTTCTGTGGTCACGGCTTAGCAAATCAGTCTGGCTTTGAAATTTCCCACATTGTACTTTCAGTGGTTGGGGAGTACGAGGGTAAGAACGCGATTCTCGGGCGTTTACCTGAAGATGAAATCTCATACATATAGCTGAGCAAAAATCGCTATCACCAACCCGCGTGGCAACCCAAGTTACAAAATAAAGCTAACTGTAAGTCAAATCCACATCTCTCAAAGTTACATGAGTTTTAGCAAGCGTGTGCTAGCAAATCTCAAATTATTCAATGATGCAATCATTCCTTCATCCACCCCAAAACTATAGCAACAAAATTGGCCACCCGCAATTTTGGCTTCAGAGGGCACAGTGTTTCTACTTGTCGACGACCTCGATGAGGGTCGTCTCATAATCACCAGGGGCCTGAAAGCCATGAAGGTTCATCACGGTGGCGGCGACGTTGGCAAGCCCTGGGGTCTGGATGTCAGAGCGGAATCTCACTCCTGGGTGAAGACCAGGGCCTCCGATAGCAACAGGGACCTGCAAAGTTTACAGGCAGGTCAAAACAACAGTGTATGCGAGGAAGATCACCACTTCAAACCGGTTTGACAGGAAGATCATCAAAGGACATTGCACTTACAGGCTGAAGTGTATGTGAGGTAAGAATCTGGATGCTACCGCTCTTGTCGAGCATCGGCTGGCCAGCTTTGTTCCTCTTAACCATATCCTCTGCGTTACCATGATCAGCTGTGACAAGATAGATACCACCAACTTGCTCCACAGCATCCAAGACCATCTGTTTTAAAGGGGGGAGCAATGATACAGATAAGTAGAAGGCAAACGAGGTAGAACCATCATTCGGTGAAACTGTGTGTCCAAGAACACAAATATTTCAGAGAATTTGTCATTGAAACTGTGCTAACTTGTGTGATTTCAAGAAAATGCACCATTTCAACTTTCAGGATATAGATAACAGCATAAAACGTAGTTTCTTGTTTGTTCTCACCTTGACAGCTTCATCAGCAGCCTTGCAAGCAACAACTGTGGCTTCAATATCACCAGTGTGACCAACCATGTCACCGTTTGGCAGGTTAATACGCACCTACAAGCATATAACATGTTAAGTAAATTTACGGGGGCAAACCGAGGATGACGCCTGTTACACCTTTCCAAAATTCATTACCTGGTCAAACTTCCCACTGAGGATAGCATCCCGAGTTCTCTCAGCAATTTCAAGTGCCTTCATTTTGGGCTGCTCATTGAATGTGATACCACTGTCACTGGGAATTTCTACATACTCTTCCTTGGTCTCGTCAAAGTATCCCGAACGGTTTCCATTCCAGAAAAATGTGACATGGCCAAACTTAACTGTCTCACTGTTATGAACAAATAAAAAAATCGATAAATACAAATGTGCAGAAACATAGGACCAATGTCTAAGCACAGAACGAACTTTAGAACTCAAAACAACTGAAATAACAGTGTGCAAAAATAATAATTCCCTCACAATTACAAGAATAGGGGCATCATCAGGTCAATAAAAGCTCAATGCACTTTCAGAAAAAAAAATACTCAAATGTAGATAATTTCAATTACTGCCACTGTAGTTAAGCTTTGCCCCCAGATAACTATACTAATAGGTTCCAGAAAGTACAATAAACCAAAGAAATCACTTCTCTATTTTGGTGATTGAGATATGATTGGCAACAAGTGTCAATCTTTGGGCAGATATAATAAGCATCTGACTTGTGTGCTCACATTTTACCCAGTAATTGACCCACATTTGTTTTCAATGGGAGTACGCTAACTTGACTTAGGTAGTGTTCCATGTGATCAAGCACCCGAGTCATGACTAACTAGAATGAAGTACAGAG
Source organism: Hordeum marinum (assembly GCA_022496015.1). Taxonomy (NCBI): domain Eukaryota; kingdom Viridiplantae; phylum Streptophyta; class Magnoliopsida; order Poales; family Poaceae; genus Hordeum; species Hordeum marinum. The sequence goes on along the minus strand of JAAAWK010001151.1, from coordinate 5,069,962 downwards.
ATGAACATGAAGAACCAAGTGCCTTAGCATTGAAACAAATAGAATGGAAAACTAGGTACTTGCCTGCAAGCGAAGGTGCGGACACCATTCTTCACCAAGTATTCGCCAGATGTCCTCTCAATCAAAGGTGGGGAAACAAGGTACTTGCTTGGAAGCTTCAGCTCACCATCATATTGAAGCATGCCAGCGTACTTAATTTTTGGTACACGAACACGGTCAAATTTATCAAAATCAGGAAACTCAAGTGCTTTCGCAAGCATAACCATGCGATCAGCTCTGAAATTGAAAGTCACAACTGCATCACCGTCCACTATAGGACCAACCGGTTTGCCACTCTCATCAACTATCACAAAGGGGGGCAAATACTGATCGTTGGCCTTGGGCTCTGCTCTTAGAGTCTTCACAGCTTCAAGTGCATTTTGGAATTTGTATGGTGCTTCTCCAAGTACCTGGGCATCCCACCCACGCTTGACCACACTCCAGTCATTCTGCAATGAATCAAAAAACATGACTTCAATTTCACCAGGAAAATGTGTATTTTTTCAACTAAGAGATGACACAAAATTGCACCACACATAGCTAACAACAAAATGAGAGCATACCTCGTAGCGGTCCATGGTAACATACATCCTTCCACCACCAGATGCAATTCGTGCATCAACACCCTGCTCACGAAGCTGAGCAAGATCTTTCTCAATTGTCTCTACGAAACCAACACTGCTGCCATCCAAAACATCACGCCCATCAGTAAGAATATGAAGGCGGATTCTTTTTGCTCCCCTCTCACTGGCACCTTTCACAATCAACTGAAAATAAAGTCAAACAAAGAGGAGCAATTTAATATTTGATAAATCATCACAAGACAACATGGTCTGGCATGCATCACAATTAGCAAGGTAAATCAAAGATTGCTTAGCTCACCTGCACTTGGTCTAGTCGGGAGTGGACACCTCCATCACTCAACAAACCAATAAGGTGCAGAGTACCCTTATCAAAAGATTCCTTGATGTAATTGAACCCCTCGTCTTCCCAAATCTTCCCGGAAGCAAGAGCAGCATCAACAAGCTTCGCGCTACAGAAATTAAGTATATAATTTAATTAGCTTTGTAGGAAACAATCTGAAAGGGCTAATTGTTATAGCATACAAAAGTGAACATGTGAAAGAAGCATACAAGTGAAACAGAATAATGGGGCATAGGAGTTACGCAAACACCTCAAACAGTTCAACAGCAAAGTATGCAACAAGACGAAGCAAAAACTAATCAGCATCCACAAGTCATGGTTCCTAGCAGAGTTACCAAAATAACTGATGATGAAGACCATTTTACTACTGTATCAAGATTCCAGTTGAAGTCAGGTGACCGTTTTACTACTGTATCAGAACTTGTAACAAAAAATACACTGCTCGGTACTAACAGCAGAGAATACATATTTCAAAGGGAAAAAACAGCATACCCCTGAGCGAAGATTCGACCAGCGCCAAGGGCATTGTGGCCAACTTCACTGTTGCCCATGTCGTCGTCACTTGGGAGACCAACAGCAGTTCCATGAGCCTTCACTAGTCTCCACTTCTCAGGAGCACCCTTTTGTTTTACCCCAAAACAAAACGGAGGTTAGCAATTGCACATCTCAAACAAAGTTATGCAGTAAAAAAATAGCATGCAAAAGTAATATAGAAAGTAGATGGGAACAAGTTCAGGTTGGATGCAACATAGTATGAATTAATAATCTTCAAAGTTCAAACTAAGTATGAAACATTCTAGTGAGCCACAGCAATTACATGAGTACGCACATGATGCTTATGCACAATACTGACTATTTTATAGAGTAATAAAGGAACCAACATTCACATAAGATTCATTATCATGCTCAAACGAGAGCAACGACTATACCAGGATGGTAAATCTAGAGCAGAAGCATGTGACTTAAATCACATTCAGCCCAACTAAAGGATGCAGGCAACCATATAATCAGATTATTAAAGATTAAACAGGCGACGGTAAAACGATTTGCGTATCTGCAAGCTCCACACAGGTGTAACCTACATTCTTGAGCGAATCCATGACGGGCGTCTGCGCGACATGGATGCAGTTGTACTGGTCGGGGCTGGCCTCGCCCCATCCGTCGAGCACGACGACGGCCACCGTCTTGCCCTTGGGGAGCGTGGGGTGGTCGGGGAGCGTCCAGTCGGTGGTCGCCATCGCCTACAAAATCACCACACACAAAATCAGGTCACGTGCAGCGAATCCACACAGATCTGCGCTACAGAGTGGCAAGCATATGGCATCATTAACCCGCGCTAAATCACCAGATCGGGACGCGTATCTCAACCGAAATCAATTTCACTAGCACGAAAAAGGCGCTAAGAACACGAATTGAAGCGCAGCAACCCACCAGAGCTAATCAAACGGCAGATACTGCAATTATTTCGAACTTTTTGAATTAATTGACGAATCAGATCTGGGTGGCCGGATCTGGCGATTGATCGGAGGAAACCAGACAAGAAATTGAACGTCGTTGAGATCGGAGAGGAGACGGTTCTCACCTTTGCTTTTCTTGGTGTGGTTTGCGGAACAAGAAGTTTTGGGAGAGCGGAGTGGCGAAGGATAATAGGCGAAGGCGGGGCGGCCGCGGTATTAATAAGGGGGAGGGAGGGATGGGCCACGGAGACGAATCGTGGGATGCGAATAATTTTAGGGTGCTGGGCAAGAAGATCGTCGGACGGCCCGATCGGCTCTGGGGGCGTCGGGCCGGGCCATCGGACGGCCGGAGGGATGTCACCGGTGCCTTCGCCTGATTTTCTTTTATTTTTTTAGTTGTCTTCGCCTGATTTGGTACTAGATGGGATCCGCCCGTTTTATATTCCGGCCCCTGGTATTGAACGGTCCTGATGGGGCCTCCTGTCGCGGAGAACATGTGGCTGTCACGCCGTCACGAGTCCTCGGCTCCCGACGTCAGATCGCACATCGCAGGCCTCCTCTTTTCTTCCTTTGAGAATGATGAAAAATCAGGCGTGACGGCGTGCGTGAGCGTGAGCGTTAGGCCGTTCGTTGTTGGATATTCTTTTCGGATGCCGTTTTCAAAATCGAATTCCCATGCTGTTTTTTTAATAAATGTGTTTATAATTTCGTATTGTTTCTCCAGGCTCCAGCACAAGGGGGAGAGGAGAACCGGGTTCTTTCTTGCTAATCGCCGGCCACCTGTCCGATCTGATTCCTCGAACAGACCGCCCGGTTGAGCTACGGGCAAGCTTTCTCCGTGATGCGGCGTGGAAAACAGCGACAAGTTTTCGAATCCATGGGGCTGAACGACCGACAAGCTAGGTGCGGGCGCGGGTGTGGGACGGAAAGGAGCGTGGCTGGCCGTGGGCGGCGGAATTTAGGGACTGGTAGTGGTCGGGGTTGGCCGGCCGCCGGGGGGGTCAAGAAAGAGGACTCGCGTCCTTCTCGCGCGCACGGGTTTTGATGGTCGCTGCTGGAGAACAAAACGGTCGGTCGATCTTGCGGTCCCGCGCGTCTTGGGGGCCGGAAAAACCCAGCCACGACCCGTCGATGCGCCCAAAGGCTGGACTCCCTCGCTTTCCCACGTCACCTGTAGGTCTTGTGCCCCTATGCGTTTCGGCAAACCGGGCCCGCAAACCGGACCGTTTGCTATAATGACTGTCGATATAGTAGACGGGAATTTTCTTCATCCGAAACAGATTATGTGAAATCGGTTGTACGCTAAATCTTTTCACGGGATCATGAAAAGTTTGGGCCGATTTCCATTCCGGTTCTCATATCACTCCTGCGGCTTGGCGCCAAGAAGTTTCAGATCGGGTCCTTCTACGTTGCCGCATCTTCCCGCTGTCTCTAGCTGCCTCGATCGTCCAGTAGCTCCGCCGTCACCCGTCACACCTTCTTCATCATTTTTGGAGGTCGGTGTTGAATATATTAATTAGATTAGGAAATATGAGATAGATTAGTATTTGTTTTACATTGTCTTGTACTTCAAGTTCGTCATTGTACTCCTATATATATGCACACGAGACACAAGCAATAAAAAAACTATTTCACCAATCCCTCTTTTTTTTTTAATATGGTATCTCCCGCAAGTTCCTAGACCCTAGCCGCCACCCACCGTTTCCGCACCGCGCACCGCCCCCGGGACGGTCGCCCTCCATGACCGCCGTCTGGGGCTACGCCGTCCGTACCTAGGCTTCATTCGTCGGTCGTGTTGACCAGCTGCCCTATAGAGTCTTTTTCCGATCTCTTGATCCGGGGTTTTCTCTCTTCCGCCGGTCGCATTGATCGGCGTTTCTTTTTTAGTTTTCCGATCTAAGATCGGTTTGCGTTGCCCGCCTCGTTGTCGACCCCGCGCCTCTACTCCGACATCGGCACGACCCGGCCTCTACACCGACCCGACGGCCTCGCGCGACGCGGCGGCCCCTCACGACCGTTGCCCGCGCGTCTGCTCGCCCGTCACCCTACGCCGGCCGTCATCGCCCTGCTCGGATCGGGACTCCTGCATCGCCCCAATCCAGCGGACGCGTGCCATGCAGTGGCCCATCACAGACGCCGTTCGCGCGCCGACCCGCCCGTCGATCTAAGTCGCGCATGTATGGTCGCCTTGTCGACCGTCGTCGGTGGCTTCACCTCGGACTCCGCCGCCATCCCACCTCCATCGAGCGGCGTCTCCGACCTCATGCGCGATCGGATTGATCACCCGCCCGCTGCCGCGATCCGCCTCATCTACGCAGTGCGACCGACCTGGCATGTCGATTGCGCACGCCTCCGCAGGTCCCGTGAAGACTGTCCCGAGTAAAGCGTGCCCCTCCACCGATCGAGCATCGGGCTGCCCTTGCATCGCCCCGTCGGGCTGCAGCGCCACCGCCCCGTGGTTCTCCCCACGACCGCATTGACCCGCATGCTGCCGTTGTGTCGCCCCTTCGGGTCGTAGTGTCGCGGCCCATGGTCCAGCGCCGCCCCGAGGTCGTCCCCTCTAGGCTGTCCTCGTGGCTGCACCGACCCTCGCGTTGCCGTTGCGTCGCCTAATCGGGTCGTAGTGAGCATGGCACGCGGTCTCCGCTGCTGTCTGAGGCCATCCCCGCGGTCGTACCGACCCGCGCTTTGCAGTTGTGTTGCCCCTTCAGGCCATAGCACCACGGCCCGCGGTCACCGCCGCCGCCCGAGATCTTCCCGTCGTCACCTCAACCCGCATGTTGCCGCTGCGTTGCCCCTTCTGGCCTTAGCGTCGCGGCTCACGGTCCACTCCGTCGTCCCCGTGCGTCAACTTCCTTGGTATGCGCCGCGCCGCCTCCCTTGGCGCGGGAACGCCACCGTCCGCGTTGGTCTTCGTCACGCTGTCGGGTTCTTTGTCGCCTACTTCGAGCATCGTCGTCAGGCCGTCGTCGTCGCTCTTCTTCAGCGTTGTTGCAGCTTGCTCACTCGAGCCGCATCGCCAGTCCACACACTTCTTCTTCGTCCAGCACCAGCTCACCGCCAGTGTCGCCGTCGTCTACCCCGACCACTTCATCTACTCCAGCCACCGCGAGCGACATCGGCCCCTCGCCGATTTACGCGGCAACCATCGTCAAATCGTTCTCTGCTAGCCTCCTCGACATGGCATACGAGTTCTATGCAGGTCCCCGTCTACGCATGCCCGGTGTTGGCAACACCGTCGCATGCCTTCGTCCCCGATGTGTTCCCAGGCTTGGCAACCCTAGAGCGACGCATCGGAACATCGTCTTCGTCCATCTATGCATGCCCGGTGCTTGCAACACCGAGCGTGCCTTCGTCCATGATGTGTCCCCAGGCTTGGCAATCCCGACGCGATGCGTCGTCAACTACGTCTTCTTCTCGGCGCACCACTACTTCGACACCACTGCGCCCAAGACTAACTCGGCGCCTTCTTGCGCCTGCGGCTTCACGGCAACTTCCTCGACACCGGCTACCCTGATTCGACATCGACCACGTTGTTCTTTACATGGCTACCTCAACCACGTATACACCATCCTACGCTCTCGGGTACTTCAACATCGGCATAAAGGGTGTTGGGAGACGTAGTAGTAAATCAAAAAAATTCCTACGATCACCAAGATCTATCTATGGAGAAACTAGCAACGAGTGAGGAGAGATTGCATCTTCATACCTTTGAAGATCGTTAAGCGGAAGCGTTACAAGAACGCGGTTGATGGAGTCGTACTCGTAGCGATTCAGATCGCGGTGGACTCCGATCTTAGCGCCGAACAACGGCGCCTCCGCGTTCAACACACGTGCAGCCCGGTGACGTCTCCTCCGCCTTGATCCAGCAAGGAGGAAGGAGTGGTTGAGGGAGAGCTCCAGCAGCACGACGGCGTGGTGACGGTGGAGCTGCGTGGTACTTTGGCAGGGCTTCGCCAAGTGCTACGGAGGACGAGGAGGAGGAGGGGTACGACTGCGTCGAGAAAGAGAGGAACTCGTGTGTTGTAGCCCTCCAAAACCCCACATATATATAGGGGGAGGAGGAGGCACCCCATCTAGAGTTCCCACCCTAGAGGGAGCGACAACCCTAGATGGGAGGGCCGACGGCCAAGGTGGGAGGAGGGGCGGCGCCCTAGGGTGGGCCTTGGGCCCATCCACGCCTAGGGTTTGCCCCCTCCACCCCTTGCTGCGCCTTGGGCTGGGGTGGGAGGCGCACCAGCCCACCTAGGGGCTGGTTCCCTACCACTCTTGGCCCATGAAACCTTCCGGGGGCCGTGGCCCCTCCCGATGGACCCCCGGAACCCTTCCGGTGGTCCCGGTACACTACCGGGGACGCCCGAAACACTTCCGGTGACCGAAACCTCACTTCCTATATATGAATCTTTACCTCCGGACCATTTCGGAGCTCCTCGTGACATTCGGGATCTCATCCGAGACTCCGAACAAGTTCGGTAACCACGTACACTATTTCCCTATAACCCTAGCGCCATCGAACCTTAAGTGTGTAGACCCTACGGATTCAGGAGACACGTAGACATGACCGAGACACCTCTCCGGTCAATAACCAACAGCGGGATCTGGATACCCATGTTGGCTCCCACATGCTCCACGATGATGTCATCGGATGAACCATGATGTCGGGGATTCAATCAGCCCCGTATTCAATTCCCTTTGTCTACCGGTATGATACTTGCCTGAGATTTGATCGTCGGTATCCCTATACCTTGTTCAATCTCGTTATCGACAAGTCTCTTTACTCGTTCCGTAACACATCATCCCGTGGCTAACTCCTTGGTCACATTGAGCTCATTATGATGATGTCTTGCCGAGTGGGCCCAGAGATACCTCTTCGTCACACGGAGTGACAAATCCCAGTCTCGATTCGTGCCAACCCAACAGACACTTTCGGAGATACCCGTAATGCACCTTTATAGCCACCCAGTTACGTTGTGACTTTTGGCACACCCAAAGCATTCCTACGGTATCCGGGAGTTGCACAATCTCATGGTCTAAGGAAACGATACTTGGCATTGGAAAAGCTTTAGCAGACGAACTACACGATCTTGTGCTATGCTTAGGATTGGGTCTTGTCCATCACATCATTCTCCTAATGATGTGATCCCGTTATCAATGAAATCCAATGTCCATGGTCATGAAACCGTCACCATCTATTGATCAACGAGCTAGCCAACTAGAGGCTCACTAGGGACATGTTGTCGTCTATGTATTCACACATGCATTACGGTTTCTGGTTAACACAATTATAGCATGAACAATAGACAATTATCATGAACAAGGAAATACAATAATAACCATTTTATTATTGCCTCTAGGGCATATTTCCAACAGTCTCCCACTTGCACTAGAGTCAATAATTTAGTTACATTGTGATGAATCGAACACCCATAGCATTCTGGTGTTGATCATGTTTGGCTCGTGAGAGAGGTTTAGTCAACGGATCTGCGACATTCAGATCCGTATGTACTTTACAAATATCTATATCTCCCTCCTGAATGTAATCACGGATGGAGTTGAAGCGGCACTTGATGTGTCTTGTCTTCTTGTGAAACCTAGGCTCCTTCGCAAGGGCAATAGCTCCAATGTTGTCACAGAATAGAGTCATCGGGCCCGACGCATTGGGAATCACTCCTAGGTCGGTGATGAACTCCTTCATCTAGACTCCTTCCTTTGCTACTTCCAAAGCGGCTATTTACTCCACTTCACATGTAGATGCCGCCATGACGCTTTGCTTGCTGCTGCACCGGCTGACTGCCCCTCCGTTCAAAATATACATGTATCCGGTTTGTGACTTGGAGTCGTCCAGATTTGTGTCGAAGCTAGCATCGACGTAACCTTTTACGATGAGCTCTTCGGCACCTCCATATACGAGAAACATGTCCTTTGTCCTTTTCAGGTACTTCGGGATATTCTTGGCCGCTTTCTAGTGTTCCGCGCCGGGATCACTTTGGTACCTCCCTACCAAACTTATGGCAAGGTTCACATCAGGTCTGGTACATAGCATGACATACATAATAGAGCCTATGGCTGAAGCATAGGGGATGACGCTCATCTCTCCTCTATCCTTTGCCGTGGTCGGGCATTGAGTCGTACTCAATATCACACCCTATAACATAGGCAAGAACCCCTTCTTGGACTGATCCATATTGAACTTCTTCAATATCTTGTCAAGGTATGTGCTTTGTGAAAGACCTATGAGGCGTCTTGATCTATCTCTATAGATCTTGATGCCTAATATGTAAGCAGCTTCTCCAAGGTCCTTCATTGAAAAACATTTATTCAAGTAGGTCTTTACACTTTCCAAAAGTTCTAAATCATTTCCCATTATCAGTATGTCATCCACATATAATATGAGAAATGCTACAGAGATCCCACTCACTTTCTTGTAAATACAGGGTTCTCCATAAACCTGTACAAACCCAAAAATTTTAATCACCTCATTAAAGCGAATGTTCCAACTCCGAGATGCTTGCACCAGCCCATAGATGGAGCGCTGGAGCTTGCATACTTTGTTAGCTTCTTTAGGATCGACAAAACCTTCCGGCTGCATCATATATAGTTCTTCCTTAAGGAAGCCATTAAGGAATGCCGTTTTGACGTCCATTTGCCAGATCTCATAATCATAAAATGTGGCAATTGCTAACATGATTCGGATAGACTTCGGCATCTCTACGGGTGAGAAAGTCTCATCATAGTCAACTCCTTGAACTTGTCGATAACCCTTAGCAACAAGCCGAGCCTTATAGACGGTTACATTACCATCCATGTCAGTCTTCTTCTTAAAGATACATTTATTTTCGATGGCTCGCTTATCATCAGGAAAGTCCACCAAAGTCCACACTTTTTTCTCATACATGGATCCTATCTCAGATTTCATGGCTTCAAGCCATTTGTTGGAATCCAGTTCCGCCACCACTTCTTCATAGTTCGAAGGTTCACTGTTGTCCAACAACATGATCTCCAGGACAGGGTTGCCGTACCACTCTGGTGCGGAACGTGTCCTAGTGGACCTTCAACGTTCAATAGTAACTTGATCTGAAGTTTCATGATCATCATCATTAACTTCCTCTCCAGCCGGTGTAGGCTCCACAGAAAACTTTTCGGTGACCAAAACAGGACTTCCTATATATCAATCTTTACCTCCGGACCATTCCGGAGCTCTTCATGACATCTGCGATCTCATATGGCACTCCGAACAACCTCTGGTAACCACGTACAACATTTCCCTATAACCCTAGCGTCATCGAACCTTAAGTGTGTAGACCCTACGGGTTCGGGAGACACGTAGACATGACCGACACACCTCTCCGGTCAATAACCAACAGCTGGATCTGGATACCCATGTTGGCTCCCACATGCTCCACGATGATTTCACCGGATGAACCATGATGTCGGGGATTCAATCAATCCCGTATACAATTCCCTTTGTCTATCGGTATGATACTTGCCCGAGATTCGATCGTCGGTATCTCTATACCTTGTTCAATCTCGTTACCGACAAGTCTCTTTACTCGTTCCATAATACATCATCCCGTGGCTAACTCCTTAGTCACATTGAGCTCATTATGATGATGTCTTACCGAGTGGGCCCAGACATACCTCTCCGTCACACGGAGTGACAAATCCGAGTCTTGATTCGTGCCAACCCAACAAACACTTTCGGAGATACCCGTAGTGCACCTTTATAGCCACCCAGTTATGTTGTGACATTTGGCACACCCAAAGCATTCCTATGGTATCCGGGAGTTGCACAATCTCATGGTCTAAGGAAACGATACTTGACATTGAAAAGCTTTAGCAAACGAACTACACGATCTTGTGCTAGGCTTAGGATTGGGTCTTGTCCATCACATTATTCACCTAATGATGTGATCTCTTTATCAAAGACATCCAATGTCCATGGTCATGAAACCATGACCATCCATTGATCAACGAGCTAGCCAACTAGAGGCTTACTAGGGACATGTTGTCGTCTATGTATTCACACATGCATTACAGTTTCTCGTTAACACAATTATAGCATGAACAATAGACAATTATCATGAACAAGGAAGTACAATAATAACCATTTTATTATTGCCTCTAGGGCATATTTCCAACAGTCTCCCACTTGCACTAGAGTCAATAATCTAGTTACATTGTGATGAATCGAACACCCATAGCATTCTGGTGTTGATCATGTTTCGCTCGTAAGAGAGGTTTAGTCAACGGGTCTGCGACATTCAGATCTGTGTGCACTTTAAAAATATCTATATCTCCCTCCTGAATGTAATCACGGATGGAGTTGAAGCGGCGCTTGATGTTTCTTGTCTTCTTGTGAAACCTGGGCTCCTTCGCAAGGGCAATAGCTCCAGTGTTGTCACAAAATAGAGTCATCGGGCCTGACGCATTGGGAATCACTCCTAGGTCGGTGATGAACTCCTTCATCCAGACTCCTTCCTTTGCTGCTTCCGAAGCAGCTATGTACTCCGCTTCACATGTAAATGCCGCCATGACGCTTTGCTTGCTGCTACACCAGCTGACCACCCTCCGTTCAAAACATACACGTATCCGGTTTGTGACTTGGAGTCGTCCGGATCTATGTCGAAGCTAGCATCAACGTAACCATTTACGATGAGCTCTTCGGCACCTCCATATACGAGAAACATGTCCTTTGTCCTTTTCAGGTACTTCAAGATATTCTTGACCGTTGTCCAGTGTTCCGCTCCGGGATCACTTTGGTACCTCCCTACCAAACTTATGGCAAGGTTCACATCAGGTCTGGTACACAGCATGTCATACATAATAGAGCCTATGGCTGAAGCATAGGGGATGACACTCATCTCTTCTCTATCTTTCGCCGTGGTCGGGCATTGAGTCGTACTCAATCTCACACCCTATAACACATGCAAGAACCCCTTCTTGGACTGATCCATATTGAACTTCTTCAATATCTTTCCAAGGTATGTGCTTTGTGAAAGGCCTATGAGGCGTCTCGATCTATCTCTATAGATCTTAATACCTAATATGTAAGCAGCTTCTCCAAGGTCCTTCATTGAAAAACACTTATTCAAGTAGGCCTTTACACTTTCCAAGAGTTCTATATAATTTCCCATTATCTGTATGTCATCCACATATAATACGAGAAATGCTACAGAGCTCCCACTCACTTTCTTGTAAAAACAGGGTTCTCCATAAACCTGTACAAACCCAAACGCTTTAATCACTTCATTAAAGCGAATGTTCCAACTCCGAGATGCTTGCACCAGCCCATAGATGGAGCGCTAGAACTTGCATACTTTGTTAGCATTTTTAGGATCGACAAAACCTTCCGGCTGCATCATATACAGTTCTTCCTTGAGGAAGCCATTAAGGAATGTCGTTTTGACGTCCATTTGCTAGATCTCATAATCATAAAATGCGGCAATTGCTAACATGATTCGGACAGACTTCAGCATCGCTACGGGTGAGAAAGTCTCATCGTAGTCAACTCCTTGAACTTGTCGATAACCCTTAGCGACAAGCCGAGCCTTATAAACGGTCACATTACCATCCGCGTCAGTCTTCTTCTTAAAGATCCATTTATTTTCAATGGATCGCTTATCATCAGGCAAGTCCACCAAATTCCATGCTTTGTTCTCATACATGGATCCTATCTCGGATTTCATGGCCTCAAGCCATTTGTTGGAATTCGGGCCCGCCATCGCTTCTTCATAGTTCAAAGGTTCACCGTTGTCCAACAACATGATCTCCAGGACAGGGTTGTTGTACCACTCTCGTGCGGAACGTGTCCTAGTGGACCTTCGACATTCAACAGTAACTTGATCTGAAGTTACATAATCATCATCATTAACTTCCTCTCCAGCCAGTGTAGGATCCATAGAAATAACTTCCGGTGCTGCGCTACTCTCTGGTTCGAGTGGAGGTACAATTACCTCATCAAGTTCTATTTTCCTCCCACTTACTTCTTTCGAGAGAAACTCTTTCTCGAGAAAGATCCATTCTTGGCAATAAAGACTTTGCCTTCGGATCTGAGGTAGAAGGTATACCCAATTGTCTCTTTGGGATATCCTATGAAGACGCACTTTTCCGCTTTGGGTTCGAGCTTCTCAGGTTGAAGTTTCTTCACATAAGCATCGCATCCCCAAACTTTTAGAAACGATAGCTTAGGTTTCTTTCCAAACCATAATTCATATGGTGTCGTCTCAACGGATTTTGATGGTGCCCTGTTTAAAGTGAATGCGGCAGTCTCTAATGCATATCCCCAAAATGATAGCGGTAAGTCGGTAAGAGACATCATAGATCGCACCATATCTAATAGATTGCGATTACGACGTTCAGACACACCATTTTGCTGAGGTGTGCCAGGCAGCGTGAGTTGTGAAACAATTCCACATTTCCTTAGGTGCGTGCCAAACTCGTGACTTAGATATTCTCCGCGATGATCAGATCGTAAGCACTTTATTTTCCTGTCACGTTGATTCTCTACCTCACTCAGAAATTCCTTGAACCTTTCAAAAGTTTCAGACTTATGTTTCATTAAGTAGACATACCCATATCTACTCAAGTCATCAGTGAGGGTGAGAACATAACGGTAGCCACCACGAGCCTCGACACTCATTGGACCGCATACATCAGTATGTATTATTTCCAACAAGTCAGTTGCTCGCTCCATTGTTCTGGAGAATGGAGTCTTGGTCATCTTGCCCATGAGGCATGGTTCGCACGTGTCAAATGATTCGAAATCAAGAGACTCCAAAAGTCCATCGGTATGGAGCTTCTTCATGTGTTTGACACCAATATGTCCAAGGCAGTAGTGCCACATGTAAGTGGGACTATCGTTATCAACCTTACACTTTTTGGTACTCACACTATGGACATGTGTAACATCACGTTCGAGATTCATCAAAAATAAACCATTGACCAGCGGGGCATGACCATAAAACATTTCTCTCATATAAATAGAACAACCATTATTCTCAGATTTAAATGAGTAGCCATCTCACATCAAGCGAGATCCAGATACAATGTTCATGCTCAAATCTGGTACTAAATAACAATTATTAAGGTTTAACACTAATCCCGAAGGTAGATGTAGAGGTAGCGTGCCGACGGCGATCACATCGACCTTGGAACCATTCCCGACGCGCATCGTCACCTCGTCCTTTGTTAGCCTCCGCTTATTCCGCAACTCCTGCTTGGAGTTACAAATGTGAGCAACTGCACCAGTATCAAATACCCAGGAGCTACTACGAGCGCTGGTTAGGTACACATCAATAACAAGTATATCACATATACCTTTAACGTTGTCGTCCTTCTTATCCGCTAAGTACTTGGGGCAGTTCCGCTTCTAGTTGTTGGGGAACGTTGCTTGGGAAACAAAAAATTTCCTACGCACACGCAGATCTATCCATGGTGATGAGCATCTACGAGAGGGAGAGTGGATCTACATACCCTTGTAGATCGCTAAGCGGGAAGCGTTAAGAAACGCGGTTGGTGTAGTCGAACGTCTTCGCGATCCAAATCGCCGTGCGTCCCGCGATCCAATCAAGATCCGTCCCGCGATCTAATCATGACCCGTCCCATGAACTTGATCACGATCCGTCCCACGAACTTGATCATGATCCGTCCCACGAACTTGATCACAATCCTTCCGATCTAGAGCCGAACGGATGACACCTCCGCGTTCAGCACACGTACAGCTTGATGACGATCTCCGCCGTCTTGATCCAGCAAGAGAGAGCGGAGAGGTAGAAGAGTTCGCCGGCAGCATGATGGCGCTCCGGCGATGGTGGTGGAGCAATTCCGGCAGGGCTTCGCCTAAGCACTGCAGAAATCCGATCTAGAGGAGAAACTATGCACTGGAGGAACGGGTAGCACGTGGCTGTAAAAACTAGTGCAAAACCCCTAAAACCTCCAGTATATATAAGAGAAGAGGAGGAGAGGCCTTGGAACAAGGGCAAAGGCCTCCTTGCTTCGGCCGAAGGAGAGAGGGAGAGGTGGAGTCCACCTCCAATCCTAGTAGGACTAGGATTCACCCTATTTTGCCTTTTTCCACTTTTTCTCTTAGGCCTTTTTCCTCTAGCCGCATGGGCCTCTTGTGGATGTTCCACCAGCCCAATAAGGGCTGGTTTACACCCTCCTACAGCCCATGTAGCCTCTTGGGTCGAAATACCCCTCCCGGTGGCCTCCCGGTACACTACCGGCACTCCCGGTACACTACCGATGAGCCCGAAACCTTTTCGGCGACCAAAACAGGACTTCCTATATATGAATCTTTACCTCCAGACCATTTTGGAGCTTCTAGTTACGTCCGGGATCTCATCCGGGACTCCAAACAAACTTCGGTCACCACCATACATAACTCTATACTACCGAAACGTCACCAAACCTTAAGTGTGCAGACCCTGCGGGTTCGAGAACTATGTAGACATGACCGAGACACCTCTATGGTCAATAACCAATGGCGGGACCTGGATATCCACATTGGTTCCTACATATTCTATGAAGATCTTTATCGGTCGAACCTCTATGTCAAGGATTCAGTTAGTCCCGTATGTTGTTCCCTTTGTTCTTCGGTATGTTACTTTCCCGAGATTCGATCTTCGGTATCTCCATACCTAGTTCAACCTCGTTACTGGAGAGTCTCTTTACTCGTTCCGTAATACAAGATCCCGTAACTAACACTTAGTCACATTGCTTGCAAGGCTTATTGTGATGTTGTATTACCGAGTGGGCCCTGAGATACCTCTCCATCACACGGAGTAACAAATCCCAGTATTGATCCATGCCAACTCAACAAACACCCTCGGAGACACCTGTAGAGCACCTTTATAGTCACCCAGTTACGTTGCAACATTTGATACACACAAGGCACTCCTCCGATGTCCGTGAGTTGCATGATATCATGGTCATAGGAACATATACTTGACATGCAGAAAACAGTAGCAATAAACTGAGACGATCATTAGCTACGTTTGTAGTTTGGGTCTTGTCCATCACATCATTCTCCTAATGATGTGATCCCGTTATCAAATGACATCTCATGTCCATGGCTAGGAAACCTTAACCATCTTTCGATCAATGAGCTAGTTCACTAGAGGCATACTAGGGACATTGTGTCTGTCTATGTATCCACACATGTATCCATGTTTGCAATTAATACAATTCTAGCATGGATAATAAACGATTATCATGAACAAGGAAATATAATAATAAACACTTTATTTATTGCCTCTAGGGCATATTTCCAACAGTCTCCCACTTGCACTAGAGTCAATAATCTAGCTCACATCACTATGTGATTTACATTGTAATGAATCGAACACCCATGCAGGTCTGGTGTTGATCATGTTTAGCTCTTGGAAGAGGTTTAGTCAATGGGTCTGCAACATTCAGATCCGTGTGCACTTTGCAAATATTTATGTCCTTCTCCTCAATGTAGTATCGGATGGAGTTGAAGTGTCGCTTTATATGTCTGGTCCTCTTGTGAAACCTTGGTTCCTTGGCTAGAGCAATGGCACCAGTGTTGTCACAGAATAGGCTCATTGGATTCAGTGCACTGGGCACTACTCAAAGATCTGTCATGAACTACTTCATCCAGACACCTTCCTTCGCCGCCTCCGAGGCTGCGATGTACTCCGCTTTGCACGTAGAATCAGCTACCACGCTTGCTTGGAACTGCACCAGCTTACTGCTCCCCCGTTAAGAATAAATACGTATCCGATTTGCGACTTAGAGTCGTTCGGATCAGTGTCAAAGCTTGCATCAACGTAACCCTTTACGACAAGCTCTTCATCACCTCCATAAACGAGAAACATTTCCTTAGTCCTTTACAGGTACTTAAGGATATTCTTGACCACTTGCCAGTGCTCCATTCCAGGATCACTTTGAAACCTTCCGGCCATACTTATGGCAAGGCTGACATCGAGTCTTGTGCACAGCATTGCATACATGATAGAACCTATGGCTGAAGCATAGGGGATGACACTCATCTTTTCTCTATCTTCTGCAGTTACTGGGCATTGAGTCTTACTCAACTTCACACCTTGTAACACAGGAAAGAACCCCTTCTTGCACTGGTCCATTTTGAACTTCTTCAAAACTTTATCAAGGTATGTGCTCTATGAAAGTGCTATTAAGCGTCTCGATCTATCTCTATAGATCTTAATGCCTAATATGAAAGCAACTTCTCCTAGGTCCTTCATTGAAAAACTCTTGTTCAAATATTCCTTCACGCTTTCCAGCATTTCTATATTGTTTCCAATCAGCAATATGTTATCCACATATAATACTAGAAACGCTATAGAGCTCCCACTCACTTTCCTGTAAATACAAGCTTCTCCATAAACTTGTATAAACTCAAACGCTTTGATCACCTCATCAAAGCGCTTATTCCACCTCTGAGATGCTTGCACCAACCCATAAATGGATCGCTGGAGCTTGCAAACATTGTCCGCATTCTCTGGATCGACAAAACCTTCGGGTTGCGTCATATACAACTCTTCCTCAAGGAAACCGTTGAGGAACGCTGTTTTGACATCCATTTTCCAAATTTCATAGTCGAAATAAGCAGCTATTGCTAACATGATTCTGACAGACTTAAGCATCGCTACGGGTGATAAAGTCTCATCGTAGTCAACTCCTTGAACTTGTGAAAAACCCTTTGCCACAAGTCGAGCTTTATAGACGATGACATTACCGTCCACGTCTGTCTTCTTCTTAAAGATCCATTTGTTCTGAATGGCCTTTCGCCCTTCAGGTAATACTTCCAAAGTCCATACTTTGTTTTCATACATGGATCCCATCTTGGATTTCATGGCCTCTAACCATTTCTCGGAATCCAGGCCCATCACTGCTCCTCCATAGCTCGTAGGTTCATTGTTGTCCAACAACATGACCTCCAAGAAAGGGTTGTCGTACCACTCAGGGGTAGTACGCGACCTTGTCGACCTACGAGGTTCAATAGCAGCTTGATCCGAAGCTTCATGATCATCGTCATTAACTTCTTCTTCTACCGTCATAGGTTCCACAGAAACATCTTTCTGCGCTGCGCTACTTTCTGGTTGAAGTAAAGGTTCAATAACCTCATCAAGCTCTATTTTCCTCCCACTCAATTGTTTCGAGAGAAACTCTTTCTCAAGAAATGTTCCGTTCTTAGCGACAAACACTTTGCCTTCGGATCTGAGATAGAAGGTATACCCGACTGTCTCTTTCGGGTATCCTATGAAGACGCATTTCTTCGCTTTGGGTTCCAGCTTTTCAGGCTGAAGCTTTTTGACATAAGCATCACATCCCCAAACTTTAAGAAACGACAACTTTGGCTTCTTGCCAAACCACAGTTCATATGGCGTCGTCTCAATGGATCTTGATGGTGCCCTATTTAAAGTGAATGCAGTTGTCTCTAATGCATAACCCCAAAACGATAGCGGCAAATCAGCAAGAGACATCATAGAACGCACCATATCTAATAAGGTTCGATTACGACGTTCGGACACACCATTACGTTGTGGTGTTCCGGGCGGTGTCAACTGTGAAACAATTCCACACTGTCTTAAGTGACTGCCAAACTCAAAACTCAGATATTCACTTCCTCGATCAGATCGCAGGAACTTAATCTTCTTGTTACGATGATTCTCAACTTCACTCTAAAATTGCTTGAACTTTTCAAATGTTTCAGACTTGTGTTTCATCAAGTAAATATACCCATATCTACTTAAGTCATCAGTGAAGGTGAGAAAATAACGATATCCACCACGCGTTGTAACATTCATTGGACCGCACACATGAGTATGTATGATTTCCAATAAGTCACTCGCCTGTTCCATTGTTCCAGAGAACGACGTTTTAGTCATCTTGCCCATGAGGCATGGTTCACGTGTGTTAAGTGATTCAAAATCAAAGTGACTCCAAAAGTCCATCAGCATGGAGCTTCCTCATGTGTTTTACACCAATATGACCTAAACGGCAGTGCCACAAGAAAGTGGTACTATCATTATCAACTCTACATCTTTTGGCATCAATGTTATGAACATGTGTGTCATCACTATCAAGATTCAATATGAATAAACCCCTAAAATTGGGTGCATGACCATAAAAGATATTACTCATATAAATAGAACAACCTTTATTCTCTGATTTAAATGAGTAACAGTCTCGCAATAAACAAGATCCAGATATAATGTTCATGCTTAACGCGGGCACTAAATAACAATTATTCAGGTTCAACACTAATCCCGATGGTAATCGAAGAGAGAGCGTGCCGACGGCGATCACATCAACCTTGGAACCATTTCCCACGTGCATCGTCACTTCGTCCTTTGCCAGCCTTCGTTTATTCCGTAGTTCCTGCTTTGAGTTGCAAATGTGAGCAACTGAACCGGTATCAAATTGTTGGAAATATGCCCTAGAGGCAATAATAAAATGGTTATTATTGTATTTCCTTGTTCATGATAATTGTCTATTGTTCATGCTATAATGGTGTTGACCGGAAATCGTAATACATGTGTGAATACATAGACCATAACATGTCCCTAGTAAGCCTCTAGTTGGCTAGCTCATTGATCAATAGATGGTCATGGTTTCATGGCCATGGACATTGGATGTCGTTGATAACGGGATCATATCATTAGGAGAATGATGTGATGGACAAGACCCAATCCTAAGCATAGCACAAGATCGTGTAGTTCATTTGCTAAAGCTTTTCAATGTCAAGTATCGTTTCCTTAGACCATGAGATTGTGCAACTCTCGGATACCGTAAGAATGCTTTGGGTGTGTCAAACGTCACAACGTAACTAGGTGGCTATAAAGGTGCACTACGGGTATCTCCGAAAGTGTCTGTTGGGTTGGCACGAATCGAGACTGGGATTTGTCACTCCGTGTGACGGAGAGGTATCTCTAGGCCCACTCGATAACGAGATTGAGCAAGGTAGAGATACCGACGATCGAATCTCGGCCAAGTATCATACCGATAGACAAAGGGAATTGTATACGAGATTGATTGAATCCCCGACATCATGGTACATCCGATGAAATCATCGTGGAGCATGTGGGAGCCAACATGGGTATCTAGATCCCGCTGTTGGTTATTGACCGGAGAGGTGTCTCGGTCATGTCTACGTGTCTCCCGAACCCGTAGGGTCTACACACTTAAGTTTCGATGACACTAGGGTTATAGGGAAATGTTGTATGTGGTTACCAAAGGTTGTTCGGAGTCCCAGATGAGATCTCAGACATCAAATGGAGCTCCGGAATGGTCCGGAGGTAAAGATTGATATATAGGAAGTCCAGTTTTGGTCACCGGAAAGTTTTCGGGCTCATCAATAGTGTACCGGGAGTGCCGGGAGGGTGCCGGAGGACCCCCGGGAGGGATGTGACGACCATAGGACTTCGTGGGCCCTTAGAGGAGGTGTGTCAGCCCTTTTTGGGCTGGCCAAGACCTTCTAGAAAGGCCCATGCGGCTGGAGATAAGGAGATAGGGCAAAGGAGTTTGAAAAAGAGGAGATCCACCTCCCTTGTGGGAGGTGGACTCTTCCCCTAGGGTCGGCCAAACCTATCCTCTTTGGAGGAGGGGCCAAGTCAGCCCTCCCTCTCCCTCCTCCTATATATATGCAAGGGTTTGGGCTGATTTGGGACACGACTTCTCTCTCTCTCTCGGTGCAGCCCTACCCTTCCTCTTCCTCGTTCTCCGTAGTGCTTGGCGAAGCCCTGCCGGAGTTCACGTAGCTCCACCGTCACCACGCCATCGTGTTGCCGGAGCTCTCCCTCAACCTCTCCTTCCTCCTTGCTGGATCAAGGCGTAGGAGACGTCATCGGGCTGCACGTGTGTTGAACGCGGAGGCGCCGTTGTTTGGCGCTAAGATCGGAACCCACCGCGATTTGAATCGCTGCGAGTATGACTCCACCAACCCCGTTCTTGTAACACTTCAGCTTAGCGATCTTCAAAGGTATGAAGATGCAATCTCTCCCCACTCGTTGCTGGTTTCTCCATGGATAGATATTGGTGATCGTAGGAAATTTTTTGATTTACTACTACGTCTCCCAACACAAATACCTAGGCACTACTACGAGAGCTAGTAAGGTACACATCAATAACATGTATATCATATATACCTTGTTTGTCGTTGGCCGCCTTCTTGTCAGCCAGGTACTTGGGGCAGTTCCGCTTCCAGTGACCAGTTCCCTTGCAATGAAAGCACTCAGTTTCTGGCTTAGATCCATGCTTAGGCTTCTTTACAGGATTAGCAACTGCTTTGCCATCCTTCTTGGTTTTACCCTTCTTGCCCTTGCCCTTGACCTTGCCATTTTTCTTGAAACTAGTGGTTTTATTGACCATCAACACTTGATGTTCTTTCTGGATTTCAGACTTCGCGACTTTTAGCATCGCAAACAGCTCGGCGACTGACTTGTTCATCCCGTGCATGTTATAGTTCATCACAAAGCTCTTGTAACTAGGTGGCAGTGATTGAAGAACTCTGTAAGTGATCGCCTCTGGCGGAAGGGCAATTCCCAACTCCACTAGACGAGTTGAATACCCAGACATTCTGAGTATATGTTCACTGATAGACCCGTTCTCCTCCATCTTGCAAGCATAGAACTTATCGGAGGTTTCATACCTCTCGATCCGGGCGTTCTTATGAAAGATAAACTTCAACTCCTGGAACATCTCATATGCTCCATGAAGTTCAAAATGTCTTTGATGTCCCGGTTCTAAGCCATACAATATCGCACACTGAACTATTGAGTAATCTCCAGTACGTGCCTCCCAAGCGTTCTTAACGTCTTCGGAGGTCATGTCTTCTAGTTGGTCACCAAGCAGTGCATCAAGGACATATGATTTCCGGGAAGCCGTGAGGATAATCCTCCCAATCAACAAAGTTACTTCCATCATCTTTCAACTTAGCTTTCTCTAGGAATGCATTAAAATTCAGGGGTGCTACTGCGCGAGCCATTGATCTACAACATAAATATGCAAAGTTCACTTAGACTATTATTCAAGATAATGAGTTTAGTTAATCAAATTACTAAAGCTCCCACTCAAATTGACATTCCTCGGGTTATCTGAGTGACACATGATCCAAATCCACCAACTCAAGTCCGATCATCACGTGAGTTGAGGTGGCTTCAATGGTGAACCCCATTATGTTGATCATATCTACTATATGACTCATGTTCAACCTTTCGGTCTCTTGTGTTCCGAGGCCATGTCTGTACATGCTAGGCTCGTCAAGTTTAACCCGAGTGTTCCGCGTGTGCAACACTGGCTTTCATCCGTTGTATGTGAACGTAGAATCTATCACACCCGATCATCACGTGGTGTCTCAACACGACGAACTTTCGCAACGGTGCACACTCGGGGAGAACACAATTCATCTTGAAATTTAAGTGAGGGATCACCTTATAATGCTACCGTTGTACTAAGCAAAACAAGGTGCATAAAAGGATTAACATCACATGCAATTCATAAGTGACATGATATGTCCATGAACTTGTGCTTTAGATCTCCATCTTGAAAGCACCGGCATGATCTCCATCGTCACCGGCACGACACCATGATCTCCATCATCCTGATCTCCATCAACGTGTCGCCATCGGGGCTGTCACGCCCTCCATGCTTCTACTACTATTGCTACCGTTTAGCGATAAAGTAAAGCATTACATAGCGCTTAATGATTGACACGCAGGTCATACAATAATTAAAGACAACCCTATGGCTCCTGCCGGTTGCCGTACTCATCGACATGCAAGTCGTGATAATCTATACATCACATGATAATCTATACATCACATATATCACATCATGTAATTAGCCATATCACATCACAACATACCCTGCAAAAACAAGTTAGACGTCCTCTAATCGTTGTTGCATGTTTTACGTGGCTGCTACGGGTTTCTAGCAAGAACGATTCTCACCTATGCATAAACCACAATAGTGATACATAATTTGCTTTTCAACCTTCTTACAGACCGCCTTTGTCGAATCCGATCCAACTAAAGTGAGAGAAACTGTCACCCACAAGCCATATAGGCAACAAGTTGCGTCAAGGGAACCGGTCTCTCGTAAGCCATCTTGTCCATCACATCATTCTCCTAATGATGTGATCCCGTTATCAACGACATCCAATGTACATGGTCATGAAACCGTGACCATCCATTGATCAACAAGCTAGCCAACTAGAGGCTTACTAGGGACATGTTGTGGTCTATGTATTCACACATGCATTACGGTTTCTGGTTAACACAATTATAGCATGAACAATAGACAATTATCATGAACAAGTAAATACAATAATAACCATTTTATTATTGCCTCTAGGGCATATTTCCAACAGTCATATCTCTCGATCCGGGCATGAGCTTGGAAAACCAGTTTCAGCTCTTGGAACATCTCATATGCTCCGTGTTGCTCAAAACGCTTTTGGAGCCCCGGTTCTAAACTTTAAAGCATGCCACACTGAACAAGGGAGTAATCATCGCAGCATGACAGCCAAGCGTTCGTAACATCTTGGTCTGCTGAGAAAATGGGTGGGTCACCTAGCGGTGCATCAAGGACATACAATCTCTTGGAAGCTATGAGGATGATCCTCAAGCTACGGACCCAGTCCGCTGTTGGGAGACGTAGTAGTAAATCAAAAAAATTCCTACAATCACCAAGATCTATCCATGGAGAGAGCAACAACGAGTGGGGAGAGATTGCATCTTCATACCTTTGAAGATCGCTAAGCGGAAGCGTTGGAAGAACACGGTTGGTGGAGTCATACTCGCAGCGATTCAGATCGTAGTGGATTCCGATCTCAGCGCCGAAAACTGGCGCCTCCGCGTTCAAAACACGTGCAGCCCAATGACGTCTCATATGCCTTGATCCAGCAAGGAGGAAGGAGAGATTGAGGGAGAGCTCCGGCAGCACGACAGACGGTGGAGCTACGTGAACTCCGGCAGGGCTTCGCCAAGTGCTATGGAGAACGAGGAAGAGGAAGGGTAGGGCTGCGCCGAGAGAGAGAGAAGTCGTGTCTCATATCAGCCCAAACCCTTGCATATATATATATAGGAGGAGGGATAGGGAGGGCTATCTTGGCCTCTCCTCCAAGGAGGAGAGGTTCGGCCGAACCAGGGATAGAGTCCACCTCCCACAAGGGAGGTGGATCTCCTCTTTTAAAACCCTTTTGCCCTTTATCTCTTGATTCTAGCCGCATGTGCCTTTCTAGAAGGTCTTGGACAGCCCAAAAAGTTCTGGCACACCTACTCTAAGGGCCCACAAAGTCCTATGGTCGTCACACCCCTCCCGGGGGTGATCCGACACCCTTCTGGCACTCCTGGTACACTACCGATGAGCCCGAAAACTTTCCGGTGACCAAAACTGGACTTCCTATATATCAATCTTTACCTCTGGACCATTCCGGAGCTCCTCGTGACGTCCGGGATCTCATCCGGGACTCCTAACAACCTTCGGTAACCACATACAACATTTTCCTATAACCCTAGCGTCATTGAACCTTAAGTGTGTAGACCCTACGGGTTCGGGAGATACGTAGACATGACCGAGACACCTCTCCGGTCAATAACCAACAGCGGGATATGGATACCCATGTTGGCTTCCACATCCTCCACGATGATTTCATCAAATGAACCATGATGTCGGGGATTCAATCAATCCCGTATACAATTCCCTTCGTCTATCGCTATAATACTTGCCCGAGATTTGATCGTCGGTATCTCTATACCTTGTTCAATCTCATTACCGGCAAGTCTCTTTACTCGTTCCATAATACATCATCCCATGTCTAACTACTTAGTCACATTGAGCTCATTATGATGATGTCTTACCGAGTGGGCCCAGAGATACCTCTCCGTCACACGGAGTGACAAATCCCAGTCTCGATTCATGCCAACCCAACAGACACTTTTGGAGATACCCGTAGTGCACCTTTATAGCCACCCAGTTACGTTGTGACGTTTGGCACACCCAAAGCAATCCTACGGTATCCGAGAGTTGCACAATCTCATGGTCTAAGGAAACGATACTTGACATTGAAAAGCTTTAGCAAACGAACTACATGATCTTGCGCTATGCATTGGATTGGGTCTTGTCCATCACATCATTCTCCTAATGATGTGATCCCGTTATCAACGACATCCAATGTCCATGGCCATGAAACCATGACCATCTATTGATCGAGCTAGTCAACTAGAGGCTCACTAGGGACACGTTGTGGTCTATGTATTCGCACATGTATTACGGTTTCCGGTTAACACAATTATAGCATGAACAATAGACAATTATCATGAACAAGGAAATACAATAATAACCATTTTATTATTGCCTCTAGGGCATATTTCCAACAGTCTCCCACTTGCACTAGAGTCAATAATCTAGTTACATTGTGATGAATCGAACACCCATAGCATTCTGGTGTTGATCATGTTTTGCTCGTGACAGAGGTTTAGTCAATGGATCTGCGACATTCAGATCCGTATGCACTTTGCAAATATCTATATCTCCCTCTTGAATGTAATCATGGATGGAGTTGAAGCGGTGCTTGATGTGTCTTGTCTTCTTGTGAAACCTGGGCTCCTTCGCAAGGGCAATAGCTCGAGTGTTGTCACAGAATAGAGTCATCGGGCCCGACGCATTTGGAATTACTCCTAGGTCGGTGATGAACTCCTTCATCCAGACTCCTTCCTTTGCTGCTTCCGAAGCAGCTATGTACTCCGCTTCACATGTAGATGCCGCCATGACGCTTTGCTTGCTACTACACCAGCTGACTGTCCCTCTGTTCAAAATATACACGTATCCGGTTTGCGACTTGGAGTCGTCCGGATCTGTGTCGAAGCTAGCATCGACGTAACCCTTTACAACGAGCTCTTCGGCACCTCCATATACGAGAAACATGTCCTTTGTCCTTTTTAGGTACTTCAAGATATTCTTGACCGCTGTCTATTGTTCCGCTCGGGGATCACTTTGGTACCTCCCTACCAAACTTATGGCAAGGTTCACATCAGGTCTGGTACACAGCATGGCATACATAATAGAGCCTATGGCTGAAGCATAGGGGATGACACTCATCTCTTCTCTATCCTTTGCCATGGTCGGGCATTGAGTCGTACTCAATCTCACACCCTGTAACACAGGCAAGAACCCCTTCTTGGACTGATCCATATTGAACTTCTTCAATATCTTGTCAAGGTATGTGCTTTGTGAAAGACCTATGAGGCGTCTTGATCTATCTCTATAGATCTTAATACCTAATATATAAGCAACTTCTCCAATGTCCTTCATTGAAAAACACTTATTCAAGCAGGCATTTATACTTTCCAAGAGTTCTACATCATTTCCCGTTATCAATATGTCATCCACATATAATATGAGAAATGCTACAAAGCTCCCACTCATTTTCTTGTAAATACAAGGTTCTCCATAAACCTGTACAAACCCAAACGCTTTAATCACGTCATTAAAGTGAATGTTCCAACTCCGAGATGCTTGCACCGGCCCATAGATGGAGCGCTGGAGCTTGCATACCTTGTTAGCATCTTTAGGATCAACAAAACCTTCCGGCTGCATCATATACAGTTCTTCCTTAAGGAAACCATTAAGGAATGCTGATTTGACGTCCATTTGCCAGATCTCATAATCATAAAATGCGGCAATTGCTAACATGATTCGGACAGACTTCAGCATCGCTACGGGTGAGAAAGTCTCATCGTAGTCAATTCCTTGAACTTGTCGATAACCCTTAGCGACAAGCCGAGCCTTATAGACGGTTACATTACCATCCATGTCAGTCTTCTTCTTAAAGATCCATTTATTTTCAATGGCTCGCTTATCATCAGGCAAGTCCACCAAAGTCCATACTTTGTTCTCATACATGGATCCTATCTCGGATTTCATGGCCTCAAGCCATTTGTTGGAATCCGGGCCCTCCATCGCTTCTTCATAGTTCGAAGGTTCACCGTTGTCTAACAACATGATCTCCAGGACAGGGTTGCCGTACCACTCTGGTGCGGAACGTGTCCTGCTGGACCTTCAACATTCAATAGTAACTTGATCTGAAGTTTCATGATCATCACCATTAAAGTCCTCTCCAGCCGGTGCAGGCTCCACATAAACAACTTCCTGTGCCGTGCTACTCTCCGGTTAGCGTGGAGGTACAATTACCTCATCAAGTTATATTTTCCTCCCACTTACTTCTTTCGAGAGAAACTCTTTCTCGAGAAAGGATCCATTCTTGGCAACAAAGACTTTGCCCTCGGATCATAGGTAGAAGGTATACCCAATAGTCTCTTCGGGATATCCTATGAAGACGCACTTTTCTGCTTTGGGTTCGAGCTTCTCAGGTTGAAGTTTCTTCACATAAGCATCGCATCCGCAAACTTTTAGAAACGACAGCTTTGGTTTCTTTCCAAACCATAATTCATACGGTGTCGTCTCAATGGATTTTGACGGTGCCCTATTTAAAGTGAATGCGGCAGTCTCCAATGCATATCCCCAAAATGATAGCGGTAAGTCGGTAAGAGACATCATAGATCGTACCATATCTAATAGAGTGCGATTACGACGTTTAGACACACCATTTCGCTGAGGTGTGCCAGGCGGCGTGAGTTGTGAAACAATTCCACATTTCCTTACGTGCGTGCCAAACTCGTGACTTAAATATTCTCCGCCACGATCAGATCGTAGGCACTTTATTTTCCTGTCATGTTGATTCTCTACCTCACTCTGAAATTCCTTGAACCTTTCAAAGGTTTCAGACTTGTGTTTCATTAAGTAGACATACCCATATCTGCTCAAGTCATCAGTGAGGATGAGAACATAACGGTAGCCACCACGAGCCTCGACACTCATTGGACCGCATACATCGGTATGTATTATTTCCAACAAGTCAGTTGCTCACTCCATTGTTCTGGAGAACGGAGTCTTGGTCATCTTGCCCATGAGGCAAGGTTCGCACGTGTCAAATGATTCGAAATCAAGAGACTCCAAAAGTCCATCGGTATGGAGCTTATTCATGCGTTTGACACCAATATGACCAAGGCGGCAGTGCCACATGTAAGTGGGACTATCGTTATCAACCTTACACTTTTTGGTACTCACACTATGGACATGTGTAACATCGCGTTCGAGATTCATAAAAAATAAACCATTGACCAGCGGGGTATGACCATAAAACATTTCTCTCATATAAATAGAACAACCATTATTCTCAGATTTAAATGAGTAGCCATCTCGCATCAAGCGAGATCCAGATACAATGTTCATGCTCAAAGCTGGTACTAAATAACAATTATTAAGGTCTAACACTAATCCCGAAGGTAGATGTAGACGTAGCGTGCCAACGGCGATCACATCGACCTTGGAACCATTCCCGACACGCATCGTCACCTCGTCCTTTGCGAGCCTCCACTTATTCCGCAGGTACTGCTTGGAGTTACAAATGTGAGCAACTGCACCGGTATCAAATACCCAGGAGCTACTACGAGCGCTGGTTAGGTACACATCAGTAACAAGTATATCACATATACCTTTAATGTTGCCGTCCTTCTTATCCGCTAAGTACTTGGGGTAGTTCCGCTTCCAGTGACCGGTGCCCTTACAATAAAATCACCCACTCTCAGGCTTGGGTCCATGCTTGTTATTCTTCTTCCCGGCAACTTGCTTACCGGGCGCGGAAACAACTTTGCCGTCCTTCTTGAAGTTTTTCTTACCCTCGCCTTTCTTGAAACTAGTGGTCTTATTCACCATCAACACTTGATACTCCTTTTTGATCTCGACCTCTGCTGATTTCAGCATCGAGTACAACTCGGGAATGGACTTCTCCAACCCTTGCATGTTGTAGTTCATCACAAAGCTCTTGTAGCTAGGTGGAAGCGGCTGGAGGATTCTGTCAATGACCGAGTCATCTAGGAGATTAACTCCCAACTGAGTCAAGTGGTTGTGTAGCCCAGACATCTTGAGGATGTGCGTACTGACAGAACTATTCTCCTCCATCTTACAGCTGAAGAACTTGTCAGAGACGTCATATCTCTCGACCCGGGCACGAGCTTGGAAAACGAGTTTCAGCTCTTAGAACATCTCATATGCTTCGTGTTGTTCAAAATGCTTTTGGAGCCCCGGTTCTAAACTGTAAAGCATGCCGCACTGAACAAGGGAGTAATCATCGCAGCGAGAATGCCAAGCGTTTGCAACGTCTTGCTCTGCTGGGAGAAGGGGTGGGTCACCTAGTGGTGCATCAAGGACATACAATTTCTTGGAAGCTATGAGGATGATCCTCAAGCCATGGACCCAGTCCGCATAGTTGCTCCCATCATCTTTCAGCTTACGCCAAAACCACAATGTGATATGCCAATTGCTATTTACCCTTCATAAGGACACTTTTCATCGAATCCAATCCAACTAAGGTGGGAGAGACAGACACCCGCTAGCCACCTTATGCAACAAGTGCATGTCAGGCGGTGGAACCAGTCTCACGTAAGCTTACGTGTAAAGTCGGTCCGGGCCGCTTCGTCCCACAATACCGCCGAATCAGGATAATACTAGTAGTGGTAAGCATATTAACAAAATCGACACCCACAACAACTTGTGTTCTACTCGTGCATAGATTCTAAGCATAGACCTAGTTCATGATGCCATTGTTGGGAGACGTAGTAGTAAATCAAAAAAATTCCTACGATCACCAAGATCTATCCATGGAGAAACCAGCAACGAGTGGGGAGAGATTGCATCTTCATACCTTTTAAGATCGCTAAGCGGAAGCGTTACAAGAATGCGGTTGGTGGAGTTGTACTCGCAACGATTCAGATCGCGGTGGATTCAGATCTCAGCGCCGAACAACGGCGCCTCCGCGTTCAACACACGTGCAGCCCGATGACGTCTCCTATGCCTTGATCCAGCAAGGAGGAAGGAGAGGTTGAGGGAGAGCTCCGGTAGCACGACGGCGTGGTTACGGTGGAGCTACGTGAACTCTGGCAGGGCTTCGCCAAGCGCTACGGATAACGAGGAAGAGGAAGGGTAGGGCTGCGCCGAGAGAGAGAGAGAGAGAAGTCGTGTCTCAAATCAGCCCAAACCCTTGAATATATATAGGAGGAGGGATAGGGAGGGCTGCCTTGGACTCTCCTCCAAGGAGGAGAGGTTCGACCGAACCAGGGATAGAGTCCACCTCTCACAAGGGAGGTGGATCTCTTGTTTTAAAACCCTTTTGCCCTTTATCTCTTGATCCCAGCCGCATGGGCCTTTCTAGAAGGTGTTGGCCAGCCCAAAAATGGCTGGCACACCTCCTCTAAGGGCCCACAAAGTCCTATGGTAGTCACACCCCTCCCGGGGGTCCTCCGGCACCCTCCCGGCACTCCCGGCACACTACCGATGAGCCCGAAAACTTTCTGGTGACCAAAATTGGACTTCCTATATATCAATCTTTACCTCCGAACCATTCCGGAGCTCCTCTTGACGTCTGGGATCTCATCCGGGACTCTGAACAACCTTCGGTAACCACGTACAACATTTCCCTATAACCCTAGCGTCATCGAACCTTAAGTGTGTAGACCCCTACGGGTTCGGGAGACACGTAGACATGACCGAGACACCTCCCCGATCAATAACCAACAGCGGGATCTAGATGCCCATGTTGGCTCCCACATGCTCCACAATGATTTCATCGGATGAACCACGATGTCGGGGATTCAATCAATCCCGTATACAATTCCCTTCGTCTATCGGTATGATACTTGCTCGAGATTCGATCATCGGTATATCTATACCTTGTTCAATCTCGTTACCGGCAAGTCTCTTTACTCGTTCCGTAATACATCATCCCGTGGCTAACTCCTTAGTCACATTGAGCTCATTATGATGATGTCTTACTGAGTGGGCCCAGAGATACCTCTCCGTCACACGGAGTGACAAATCCCAGTCTCGATTCGTGCCAACCCAACAGACACTTTCGGAGATACCCGTAGTGCACCTTCATAGCCACCCAGTTACGTTGTGACGTTTGGCACACCCAAAGCATTCCTACGGTATCCGGGAGTTGCACAATCTCATGGTCTAAGGAAACGATACTTGACATTGAAAAGCTTTAGCAAACGAACTACACGATCTTGTGCTATGCTTAGGATTGGGTCTTGTCCATCACAACATTCTCCTAATGATGTGATCCCATTATCAACGACATCCAATGTCCATGGGCATGAAACCGTGACCATCTATTGATCAACGAGTTAGTCAACTAGAGGCTCACTAGGGACACGTTGTGGTATATGTATTCACACATGTATTACGGTTTCCGGTTAACATAATTATAGCATGAATAATAGACAATTATCATGAACAAGGAAATACAATAATAATCATTTTATTATTGCCTCTAGGGCATATGTCCAACATCCGCATAGTTGCTTCCATCATCTTTCATCTTGGTTTTCTCTAGGAACGCGTTGAAGTTGAGGGTGACATTAGCGTTGGCCATTGGATCTACAATATAGATTGTAAAGACAATTTTAGACTAAGTTCATGATAATTAAGTTCACATAATCAAATTATTTAATGAACTCCCACTTAGATAGACATATCTCTAGTCATCCAAGTGATACATGATCCATGTCAACTAGCCCGTGTCCGATCATCACGTGAGACGGACTAGTCATCCATGGTGAACATCTCCATGTTGATAGTATCTTCTATACGACTCGTGTTTGACCTTTCGGTCTTCTATGTTCCGAGGCCATCTCTGTACATGCTAGGCTCGTCAAGTCAACCTAAGTGTTTTGCGTGTGTAAATCTGGCTTACACCAGTTGTATGCTAACGTTAGAACCTATCACACCCGATCATCACGTGGTGCTTTGGAACAACGATCCTTGGCAACGGTGCACAGTTAGGGTGAACACATTTCTTGAAATTTTATTGAGAGATCATCTTATTTACTACCGTCGTTTAAGCAAATAAGATGTAAACATGATAAACATCACATGCAATCAATATAATGACATGATATGGCAAATATCATCTTGCTCCTTTGATCTCCTTCTTCGGGGCACCATGATCATCACTGTCACCAGCACAAAACCATGATCTCCATCATCATGATCTCCATCACCGTGTCTTCATGAAGTTGTCTCGCCAACTATTACTTCTACTACTATGGCTAACGTTTAGCAATAAAGTAAAGTAATTACATGGCATTTATGATTGACACACAGGTCATACAATAAAATAAGACAACTCCTATGCTCCTGCCGGTTGTCATACTCATCGACATGCAAGTCGTGAATCCTATTACAAGAACATGATCAATCTTATACATCACAATGCATCACATCACATCCTTTGGCCATATCACATCACAAGGCATATGTTGCAAAAACAAGTTAGACGTCCTCTAATTTGTAGTTGCAAGTTTTTACGTGGTTGCTATAGGTTTCTAGCAAGAACGTTTCTTACCTATGCCAAAACCACAATGTGGTACGCCAATTGCTATTTACCCTTCATAAGGACCCTTTTCATCGAATCCAATCCGACTAAGGTGGGAGAGACAGACACCCGCTAGCCACCTTATGCAACAAGTGCATGTCAAGCGGTGGAACCGTTCTCATGTAAGCGTACGTGTAAAGTTGGTCCGGACCGCTTCATCCCACAATACCGCCGAATCAAGATAATACTAGTAGTGATAAGTAAATTAACAATATCAACGCCCACAAGAACTTTGTGTTCTACTCGTGCATAGATTCTACGCATAGACCTAGCTCATGATGCCACTGTTGGGAGACATAGTAGTAAATAAAAAAAATCCTACGATCACCAAGATCTATCTATGGAGAAACCAACAACGAGTGGGGAGAGATTGAATCTTCATACCTTTGAAGATCGCTAAGCGGAAGCGTTACAAGAACACGGTTGGTGGAGTCATACTCGTAGCGATTCAGATCACGGTGGACTCCGATCTTAGCGCCGAACAATGGCGCCTCCATGTTCAACACATGTGCAGCCCGGTGACATCTCCTACGCCTTGATCCAGCAAGGAGGAAGGAGTGGTTGAGGGAGAGCTCCGGCAGCACGACGGCGTGGTGACGATGGAGCTGCGTGGTACTCCGGCAGGGCTTTGCCAAGCGCTATGGAGGACGAGGAGGAGGGGTAGGGCTACGCCGAGAAGGAGAGGAACTCGTGCGTTTCAGCCCTCCAAAACCCCACATATATGTAGGGGGAAGGAGGAGGACGCACCCCATATAGGGTTCCCACCCTAGAGGGTGCGGCAGCCTAGATGGGAGGGCCGGTGGCCAAGGTGGGAGGAGGGGCAACGCCCTAGGGTGGGCCTTGGGCCCATCCACGCCTAGGGTTTGCCCCCTCCACCCCTTGTTGTGCCTTGGGCTAGGGTGGGAGGCGCACCAGCCCACCTAGGGGCTGGTTCCCTACCACTCTTGGCCCATGAAACCTTTCGAGACCCGAGGGCCCTCCTGGTGGACCCCCAAAACCCTTCTGGTGGTCCCGGTACACTACCGGTGACGCCCGAAACACTTCCGGTGACCGAAACCTCACTTCCTATATATGAATCTTTACCTTTGGACCATTCCAGAGCTCCTCGTGACATCCGGGATCTCATACGAGACTCCGAACAACCTTCGGTAACCACATACACTATTTCCCTATAACCCTAGCGTCATCGAACCTTAAGTGTGTAGACCCTACGGGTTCGGGAGACACGTAGACATGACCGAGACACCTCTTCGGTCAATAACAAACAACGGAATATGGGTAACCATGTTGGCTCCCACATGCTCCAAAATGTTGTCATCGGATGAACCACGATGTCGGGGATTCAATCAATCCCGTATTCAATTCCCTTTGTCTACCGGTATGATACTTGCGCGAGATTTGATCGTCGGTATCCCTATACCTTGTTCAATCTCGTTACCGGCAAGTCTCTTTACTCGTTCTGTAACACATCATCCCGTGGATAACTCCTTAGTCACATTGAGCTCATTATGATGATGTCTTACCGAGTGGGCCCAGAGATACCTCTTCGTCACATGGAGTGACAAATCCCAGTCTCGATTCATGCCAACCTAACAGACACTTTCGGAGATACCCGTAATGCACCTTTATAGCCACCTAGTTACATTGTGATGTTTGGCACACCCAAAGCATTCCTACGGTATCCAGGAGTTGCACAATCTCATGGTCTAAGGAAACGATACCTGACATTGGAAAAGCTTTAGCAGACAAACTGCACTATCTTGTGCTATGCTTAGGATTGGGTCTTGTCCATCACATCATTCTCCTAATGATGTGATCCCGTTATCAATCACATCCAATGTCCATGTTCATGAAACCGTCACAATCTATTGATCAACAAGCTAGCCAACTAGAGGCTCACTAGGGACATGTTGTGGTCTATGTATTAACACATGCATTACAGTTTCCGGTTAACACAATTATAGCATGAACAATAGACAATTATCATGAACAAGGAAATACAATAATAACCATTTTATTATTGCCTCTAGGACATATTTCCAACAAAGGGCTACCTCCTTGATTGAGCAACCTTGTCGGTTTCCACTCCAGCCACAACTGCAACGATGCATCGACCATTACGACTGTGGGGGGATGTTCGTCGGCTTACCTTCGGATTCTTCTCCAGTCTCACCATTTAGGTCGCTACCGTTGTGACTGCGGGGGGGGGGGGATGTTGAGTATATTGATTAGATTAGGAAATATGAGATAGACTAGGATTTGTCCTACCTTGTCTTGTACCAAGTTGGTCATTGTACTCCTATATATATGCCCACGAGGCTCAAGCAATAAAAAAACTATCCCACCAATCCCTCTCTCCCTTTTAAAAGTCGGGTGTCCATTTTTCTCCGTAGGCGAGCAGCCGACGCGATGGATCCGCCCCGGAGCTTGCCGCACGACCTTGTAGCTGGCGGGTCCGGTTGGTTCTGATGGCGGTGAGCCTCGAAGCCGCCCAAGGGACAACCGCATGGGCTGGCCCCGTGGATTTGGGGTCATGGTAAAGAAGGGGTTTGGCCGATTTGTTTCGGCCGGCATCGGAGAACAAAAGGGCGGCTCACCGACATATCCGACTCACCTTTTTCCTAAGGGATATCGAATTGTAGGCCTCCTTTTATTCGCATTGTTGAAGCTTGCGAGCAAAATTTCCTTTTTCTCACTCGCTGAAGGAATGCAGCCAGTTTGCTTGGGTTTAGTGCATATCAAAAAATATTGGCAACGATGAAGAGTGCTTGCATATGGCATTCCCGCCAACTATATCGAGGAATATCTTCACATTAGCGAAGATGCGAGCATCAAATATGTGTCGGTGTTTGCGAAGACGATGATCCGGATTTTTGGTCTAAAGTATCTTCGAGCTCCAAATGAGAAGGACGCAAAGAAGTTGATGGCGATGAACAAAGAGAGGGGATAGCTGAGCATGCTTGGGAGTATCTATTGCATGCATTGGAGGTGGAAGAACTGTCTAATGGCTTGGGCCGGGCAATACACTGGCCACAGTCGTAAACCTCCCATTGTACTTGAAACCGTGACTTCACACGATTTATGGATTTGGTATTGCTTCGTTGGTTTGTCGAGGTATTTTAATGATACCAATGTCTTGCAGTGATCTCGCCCTTTTGCTCGGCGAGCTAGTGGAAAAGCTCCGGCTTGCAACTATATAGACAGTAGCCATGACTATACCATTTTTAAGCGAAAGAAGCATGCCACAAGGATATTGACAGAGGTTTTGGTGTGTTGCAAGCTTGGTTTGTCATTGTTCGAGGTCCTGCTCACTTTTGAGATAAGAATTTTCTTACAAACATCATGAATGCGTGTGTAATTGTAGATAACATGATCATCGAGGATGGTAAGGGTTTGAGCTTAGAGTTTTATTACGATAATGTTGGTGGCTGCGTGAAGCCTGTCAGCAGTGGCGAAGCATGAAGCAAATCCAAGGAGGGGGCAAAAAGCTAGAAAGATTAGAGATTCCGGGAGATTAGAAGTGAGTTTAGGCTTAGAAGGAGCTAATAATTGGAGAAAATTCTCTTATAAGGGGGGCTAGGACCCCCTTTTGTCCCGCCTACGCTCCACTGCTGCATGTCAGGGACGCAGATGAGATCAATGCATTTCTTGAGACCTACTAGATGAAGATCGAGAGCAGTCCTTTACACTACCAACTCGGTGATGATCTTCTTGAGCATCATTGGGAGCTCTATGGGTGATCGATTCCCATTTCAATTTAATAAATCATATATGTATTCGCGTATGATTTGAATAATTTGTTGTATTAACTGTTAAAAAATGAACGTTGTAATGAAGACGATTGTTGTATTGTGAATTGTCTTTTAGACCATTTATATTTATATATTTTTAATTTATATTATGATTGTATTCAGTTTATGTTGTTAAAAATCAAGAATTTGTAAAGCCTTGGAATTTTTGCGGTACCGTGAGCCATCCGGTGTGGAACAAATCATGTAAACTAGTTTTGCGAGACGATTTTACCGGATCTGTCCCGCCGAAGGCCTTGCGGCACCACTATATTTTTACAGGTGGCTCTTAAACAAAAATTATAGGACAAGGGTTTATCGGATCTGCTAGAGATGCTCTAACAGATCCGACTTATTTTTCTTGTGCATCCAAATCGTTCTTCGCCTTGTGGATTGGGCCACTTCATGGCGCAATAGAAGAGTTCATTGTGTTTCTTTAGAGGGCCCACCTATGTCTTGCTTATAGAGAGATGATAACCCACAAATATAGTGAATCAGTTCTAGCCTTTTCGACAAGTAAGAGTGTCAATCCCAACAAGGATCTAAAGGTATAATTAATATTCTCTCAAGTTTATCGACCACCGATACAACTCTACGTGCAACAATATTCACTTTACCTACTACAAGAAATAAACTAGTTTGTAGGTGTAATTGGATAGGCTTGCAAAATAATAAAGAACACGTAAATAAAAGTTAGGTGATGTTTCAATAAAAGACAGTTAAGTTTGTTTTAGTAGAAAGCTTTTTGTCAAGATAAGGATTTATCCCTAGGCAATTGATAACTAGATCGATCATCGTCTTTGCAATTTTATATGAGGGAGAGATATAAGCTAATAAACTTTCCATACTTTGGATCACATGAATTTATGATTGGAACCCTAGTAAGCATCTGCAACTACTAAATATCATTGGTGCTCGCGTCGGCGCGACTTCCACGATGACGGGGGACGGCTGGGAGGCTTCCATGGCGATGAAGAATGGCCGAGAGAGATGGACCGGAGCGGCGGGGACGGGGCGAAGGCGGCGAAGGGGCAATGACCGCGTGGAAATTTCCCTACTACCAAATCTCGCTGCGGATAGGGGTTGAGCTCGGGTCGGCCTCCCACCCCGAGGATCTAGAGGTTGAGGGCGAACTTTTGCCGCACCCCGCAAAAAAATTTACAGGCCGTGGCCCGATACGGGGTCTGAGCGGGCAGGTTTTTTCGTGCGGGCCCGTATGTTGGCGGTTATCTTGCGGGTCGGGGCATTATACGAGGTCTGCTAGAGAACCATAACTTTAAGTATAAAGTCTCATTTATCACATATGCTGATATGTAATAATTCCCTTACTAGGGTTTAAGTTTCTATCCCTCTCGCAACCCACTATAAGTGAATCATTGACATATTTTAATATGCTACAACGGTAATCCCCCACGTGTGCGTGCCATGGAAGGCGTGATAGCACAACACCACAATAAAATAAACAACTCAAACCAATCATGATAATAAATTAGTCCATAGGACAAAACTATTCTACTTAAACATCATAGGATGGTGGCACATCATTAGATAATAATATGAAGCATAAAACACCATGTTTAAGTAGAGATTACAGTGGGAAAAGAAGGGCTACACTTCTGCAAGAGGGGGGAGAGTTGGTAGTGACGGTGGCGAAGTTGTTGATGTAGATTGTCGTCACGATGGTTCCCTTGGCGGCGCTCCAGCATTGTCGGGAGAGAGTGGGAGAGGTACCCCCCTCATTACTCCTCTTACTTAGCCTTCACCCTAGACGAGAGAAGGGTTTCCCGTCTGGTCATTGGCCGCCATGTCTCCTAGAGGGCAGGAGCCTCTATGAAAGCACATATGCTTCCTTGTAGGTTTTGATGATTCATGACAACATACATTATCTCTTGGACTAATAGCTGCTGGAAATATATCCTAGAGGCAATAATAAATTGGTTATTATCATATTTCCTTGTTCATGATAATCGTTTATTATTCATGCTATAATTGTATTGATCGGAAACTCAGATACATGTGTGGATACATAAACAACACCATGTCCCTAGTATGCCTCTAATAGACTAGCTCGTTGATCAAAGATGGCTATGGTTTCCTAGTCATGGACATGAGATGTCATTTTATAACGGGATCACATCATTAGGAGAATGATGTGATGGACAAGACCCAAACTACAAACGTAGCATATGATCGTGTCAGTTTATTGCTACTGTTTTCTGCATGTCAAGTATTTGTTCCTATGAACATGAGATCATGCAACTCACTGACACCGAAGGAGTACCTTGTGTGTATCAAACATTGCAACGTAACTGGGTGACTATAAAGGTGCTCTACAGGTATCTCCGAGGGTGTCTATTGGGTTGGCAAGGATCAAGACTGGGATTTGTTACTCTGTGTGACGGAGAGGTATCTCAGGGCCCACTCGGTAATACAACATCACAATAAGCCTTGCAAGCAATGTGACTAAGTGTTAGCCACGTGATCTTGTATTAAAGAACGAGTAAAGAGACTTGACGGTAATGAGGTTGAACTAGGTATGGAGATACCGACGATCGAATCTCGGGCAAGTAACATATCGAAGAACAAAGGGAATAGCATACGGGATTAACTGAATCCTTGACATAGAGGTTCGACCGATAAAGATCTTCGTAGAATATGTAGGAACCAATATGGGCATCCAGGTCCTGCTATTGGTTATTAATTGTAGAAGTGTCTTGGTCATGTCTACATAGTTCTCGAACCCGCAAGGTTTGCACACTTAAGGTTTGGTGACGTTTTGGTAGTATAGAGTTATGCATGGTGGTGACCGAAGGTTGTTCGGAGTCCTGGATGAAATCTCGGACGTCACGAGGAGCTCCGGAATGGTCCATAGATAAATATTGATATATTGGAAGTCCTGTTTTGATCACCGGAAAAGTTTCGGGCTCATCGGTAGTGTACCGGGAGTGCCAGGAGGGTACCGAGGGAGCATCGGGAGGGGTATTTCGACCCAAGAGGCTACATGGGCTGTGGTAGGATGAATACCAGCCCTTAGTGGGCTGGCCGAAGTCCCACAAAGGGCCCATGTGACTGGGAAGGAAATCCGAAGTGGAAAAGCTGGAAAAAGGCTAATATAAGGAAGGAGTCCTAAACCGACTAGGAGTGGAGGAGTAGGACTCCTCCCTCCACTTCGGCCGAAGCCAAGAGGGCTTGCCCTTGCGGCCAAGCCTCCTCCTCTCCTCCTCCTATATATAATAGAGGTTTTAGGGTTTTTGCACATAGATTTTCAGCCATGTGCTACCCTCTCCTCTAGTCCGTAGTTTCTCCTTTATATCGGTTTCAGCAGTGCTAACGCGAAGCCCTGCTGGAATTACTCCACCACCATCGCCGCAACACCGTCATGCTACCGGAGAACTCATCTACCTCTACGCTCCCTCTTGCTGGATCAAGAAGGTGGAGATCGTCATCAAGCTGTACGTGTGCTGAACGCGGAGGTGCCGTCCGTTCGGTGCTAGATCGGGATGGATCATGATTGGATCACGAGACGCTTGGCGATTTGGATTGTGAAGATGTTCGACTACATCAAACGTGTTTCTTAACGCTTCCCGCTTAGCAATCTACAAGGGTATGTAGATCCACTCTCCCGTTGTGAAGGTTGAAAAGCAATTTATGTATCAATTTATGTATCACCGTTGTGGTTTTGCATAGGTGAGAATTGTTCTTGCTAGATACCTGTAGCAGCCACGTAAAACTTATAACAACGATTAGAGGACGTCTAACTTGTTTTTGCAGGGTATGTTGTGATGTGATATGGCCAATTACATGATGAGATATATGTGATGTACGAGATGATCATGTATTGTATAGAATATCACGACTTGCATGTCGATGAGTACGACAACTGGCAGGAGCCATAAGGTTCTCTTTAATTATTGCATGACATGTGTGTCAATCATTAAGCGCTATGTAATGCTTTACTTTATCGCTAAGCAGTAGCAATAGTAGTAGAAGCATGGTGGGCGCGACAACCCCGATGGCGACATGTTGATGGAGATCAAGATGATGGAGATCATGGTGTCATGTTGGTGACGATGGAGATCATGGTGGTGCTTTAAGGATGGAGATCAAAAGCACAAGCTCATGGCCATATCATGTCACTTATGATTTGCATGTGATGTTAATCCTTTTATGCACCTTGTTTTGCTTAGGACGACAGTAGCATTATAAGGTGATCCCTCACTTAAATTTCAAGGTAAAATTGTGTTCTCCCTGAGTGTGCACCGTTGCGAAAGTTCGTCGTGTGGAGACACCACGTGATGTTCGGGTGTGATAAACTCTACATTCACATACAACGGGTACAAGCTAGTGTTGCACGTGGAGAACACTCGGGTTAAACTTGACGAGCCTAGCATGTACATACATGGCCTCGGAACACAAGAGACCAAAAGGTCGAACATGAGTCATATAGTAGATATGATCAGTATGATGATGTTCACCATTGAAACCACCTCAACTCACGTGATGATCGGACTTGAGTTGGTGAATTTTGATCATGTATCACTCGAATGAGCGGAGGGATGTCAATTCTAGTGGGAGTTCTTAAGTAATATGATTAATTGAACTCATTATCATGAACTTAGTTAGTAGTGTCTTTGCAAATTATGTTGTAGATTACTAGCTCACGTTGTAGCTCCCTAGAATTTTTATATGTTCCTAGAGAAATAGAGTTGAAAGATGATGGTAGCAATATTGAGGACTATGTCCGTGATCTGAGGATTGTCCTCATTGCTGCACAAAAGGCTTATGTCCTTAATGCACCGCTCGGTGCGCCACCCCCTCTAGCGTCGTTTGTAGATGTTGTGAACATCTGACAGGCACGTTCCGATGACTACTTGATAGTTCAGTGCGTCATGCATTACGGCTTAGAATTGAGGATCCAAAACATTTTGTACGTCACGGAACATATGAGATGTTCTAAGAGCTGAAATTGGGATCTCAAGCTCGTGCCCGTGTTGTGAGATATGAGGTCTCCAACAAGATTCTTTGTCTGCAAGATGAAGGAGAATAGCTCAATCGTTGAGCATGTGCTCAGATTGTCTGGGTGCTGCAATCGCTTGAATCAAGTGGGAGTTGATCTGCCAGATAAGATGGTGATTTATATAGTTCCCCAAGTCATTGTCACTAAGCTACGAGAACTTCGTGATGAGCTATAATTATGTCAGGGATGGAAATGATGATCCCTGAGCTATTCGCGATGTTTGACACCAGGAAGGTAGATATCAAGAAGGAGCATCAAGTGTTGATGGTTAGTAAAACCACTAGTTTAGAGAAGGGCAAGGGCAAGGAGGGAAACTTCATGGATGGCAAATCAGTTGCTACTCCAGTGAAGCAACCCAAAGTTGAACCCAAACCCGAGACTAAGTGCTTCTATTATGAGGAGAGCGCTCACTAAAGCGGAACAACCCTAGATACTTGGTAGATAAGAAGGCTGGCAACGTCAACAGAAGTATATTTGATATACGTGTTATTGATGTGTACCTTGCTAGTACTCCTAGTAGCACTTGGGTATAGGATACCGGTTCGGTTGCTAAATGTTAGTAACTCGAAATAAGAGCTACAGAATAAACGGAGACTAGCTAAGGGTGAGGTGACGATATGTGTTTGAAATGTTTCCAAGGTTGATGTGATCAACATCACATGCTCTCTCTACCTTCGGGATTAGTGACAAACCTAAATGTTGTTTGGTGTTGCGTTAAGCATGAACATGATTATATCGTGTTTATTGCAACACAGTTATTCACTTAAGTTAGAGAACAATGGTTATTCTGTTTACATGAATAATACCTTCAATGGTCAAGCACCCAGTGAGAATGGATTGTTGAATCTTGACCGTAGTAATACACATGTTCATAACATTGATGCCAAAAGATACAAAGTTAATAATGATAGTACCACATACTTGTGGCACTGCCGCTAAAATGTCATATTGGTATAAATCGCATGAAGTAACTCCATGCTGATGGATCTTTGGACTCATTCGATTTCGAATCGGTTGAGACATACGAACCATGCCTCTTGGGCAAGATGACTAAGGACCCCGTTTTCCGGTTTAATGGAGCGAGCAAGTGATTTATTGGAAATGATACATGAGTGATGTATGCAATCCAATGAGTCTTGTAGCGTGTGGTGGACATCGTTATTTTCTTGCCTTCACTGATGATTTGAGTAGATATAGTGTATATTTACTTAATGAAGCACAAGTCTGAATCGTTTGAAAGGTTCAAGCAAATTCAGAGTGAAGTTTCAGATCATCGTGACAAGAAGATAAAAGAGTCTGCGATATGATTGTGGAGGTGAATATCTGAGTTACGAGTTTGGCATACAACTTTAGACAATGTGAAAGTTGTTTCACAACTCACGCCACCTAGAACACCATAGTGTGATGTTGTGTCTGAACGTCATAGTCGTGCTCTATTGGATATGGTGCGTGCTATGATGTCTCTTATCGTTTTGCTACTATAATTTTGGGGTTATGCATTAGAGACAACTACATTCACTTTAAATAGGGCACCATCTAAATCTTTTGAGATGACACCATGTGAATTATGGTTTGATCGGAACCTAAGCTGTCATTTCTTAATGTTTGGGGCTGCGACGCTTGTGTGGAAAATGTTTTCACCTAATGATCTCGAACCGAAAGCGGACAAATGCATCTTCATAGAATACCCTAAGAACAGTTGGGTGAACCTTCTATCTCAGATCCAAGCATAAAATGTTTGTTGCTAAAACTGGGTCCTTTCTCGAGAAAAGTTTCTCTCGAAGGAATTGAGTGGGAGGAAGATAGAACTTGATAGAAAATACAAGGGAGCTACAGCGTGAGCTAGTAATCTACAACATATTTTGCAAACACACTACTGACTATGTTCATGATAATGAGTTCAATTAATCAAATTACTTAAGAACTCCCACTCAAATTGACATCCCTCCGATCATTCGAGTGATACATGATACAAATTCACCAACTCAAGTCCAATCATCATGTGAGTTGAGGTGGTTTCAATGGTGAACATCATCATGTTGATCATATCTACTATATGACTCATGTTTGAGCTTTTAGTCTCTTGTGTTCCGAGGCCATGTCTGTACATGCTAGGCTCGTCAAGTTTAACACGAGTGTTATGCATGTGCAACACTGGCTTGCACCCGTTGTATGTGAACGTAGAGTCTATCACACCCGATCATCACGTGGTGTCTCAACACGACAAACTTTCACAACGGTGCACACTCGAGGAGAACACAAATTATCTTGAAATCAAGTGAGGGATCACCTTATAATTCTATCGTCGTCCTAAGAAAAACAAGGTGCATAAAAGGATTAACATCACATGCAAATCATAAGTGACATGATATGGCCATGAACTTGTGCTTTTGATCTCCATCTTGAAAGCACCGGCATGATGTCCATCGTCACCGGCATGACACCATGATCTCCATCAACGTGTCCTCATCAGGTTGTCGTGCCCACCATGCTACTACTACTATTTCTACCGTTTAGCGATAAAGTAAAGCATTACATAGCGCTTAATGATTGACACACAAGTCATACAATAATTAAAGACAACCATATGGCTCCTGCCGGTTGTCGTACTCATTGACATGCAAGTTGTGATATTCTATACAAAACATGATCATCTCATACATCACATATATCTCATCATGTAATTGGCCATATCACATCACAACATACCCTGCAAAAACAAGTTATATGTCCTCTAATTGTTGTTGCATGTTTTATGTGGCTGCCACGGGTATCTAGCAAGAAAAATTCTCACCTACGCATAAACCACAACGGTGGTACATAAGTTGCTTTTCAACCTTCTCAAGGACCGCCTTAGTCGAATCCGATCCAACTAAAGTAGGAGAAACAGACACCTGCCAGCCATCTTTGTGCAATGAAGTTACACATCAGTTGATGGAACCGGTCTCTCGTAAGCGTACGAGTAAGGTTGGTTCAGGACGCTTCATCCCACAATACCGCTGAACCAAAACACGACCAAGGGAGGAAGCAATCTAAGCATCAACGCCCACAAACTCTTTGTGTTCTACTCGAGATCTTATCTACACATAGACCTAG
Source organism: Hordeum marinum (assembly GCA_022496015.1). Taxonomy (NCBI): domain Eukaryota; kingdom Viridiplantae; phylum Streptophyta; class Magnoliopsida; order Poales; family Poaceae; genus Hordeum; species Hordeum marinum. Next base: position 5,026,159 of record JAAAWK010001151.1, on the reverse strand, counting down.
CTCATGATGCCACTGTTGGGGAACGTTGCATGGGAAACAAAAAATTTCCTACGCACACGCAAGATCTATCCATGGTGATGAGCATCTACGAGAGGGGGAGTGGATCTACGTACCCTTGTAGATTGCTAAGCGGGAAGCGTTAAGAAACACGGTCTGTGTAGTCGAACGTCTTTGCGATCCAAATTGTCGAGCATCCCGCGATCTCATCACGATTCGTCCCGCAATCCAATCACGATCCGTCCCGCGAACTCATCACAATCCATCCCGCGATCTCATCACGATCCGTCTCGCGATCTTGATGACGGTCCTTCCGATCTAGCGCTGAACGGATGACACCTCACCTCCGCGTTCGTCACACGTACAACTCGATGACGATCTCCACCTTGTTGATCCAGCAAGAGGGAGCGGAGAGGTAGGCGAGTTCTCCAGCAGTGCGACGGATTTTGCAGCGATGGTGGTGGAGGAATTCCAACAGGGCTTCGCCTAAGCACCACTGAAAACCGATCTAGAGGATACAACGATCTAGAGGAAGAAGAGGGCAACACGTGGCAATTAGGGTTAGGGCTGCCCTCAAAACCTCTAGTATATATAGGAGGAGAGGAGGACGAGGAGGCTGGCACACAAAGGGCCAGCCCTTTGATCTTGGCGCAAGGAGGAGAGGAGTCCTTCTCCTCCACTCCTAGTTGGATTAGGACTCCTTCCTTATTTAGCCTTTTTGCCTTTTTCCACCTTTTTCTCCTTGGGCTTTTCTTCCCATCTGCATGGGCCCTTTGTGGGACTTCCACCAGCCCACTAAGGGCTGGTATTCATCCTCCCACAACACATGTAGCCTCTTGGGTCGAAATACCCCTCCCGATGGTCCCCCGGTACACTATCGACACTCCTGATACACTACCGATGAGCCCGAAACTTTTCTGGTGACAAAAACAGGACTTCCTATATATCAATCTTTACCTCCGGACCATTCTGGAGCTCCTCGTGACGTTCGGGATCTCATTCGAGACTCCGAACAACCTTCGGTTACCACCATACATAACTCTATACTACCGAAACGTCACCAAACCTTAAGTGTGCAGACCATGCGGGTTCGAGAACTATGAGGACATGACCGAGAAACCTCTACGGTTAATAACCAATAGCGGGACCTGGATGCCCATATTGATTCCTACATGTTCTACGAAGATCTTTATCGGTCGAACCTCTATGTCAAGGATTCAGTTAATCCCATATGATGTTCCCTTTGTTCTTCGGTATGTTACTTGCCCGAGATTCCATCGTCGGTATCTCCATACCTAGTTCAACCTCGTTACCGGCAAGTCCCTTTACTCGTTTCTGTAATACAAGATCCCGTGACTAACACTTAGTCACATTGCTTGCAAGGCTTTTTGTGATGTTGTATTACCAAGTGGGCCCTGAGATACCTCTCTGTCACACGGAGTAACAAATCCCATTGTTGATCCATGCCAACCCAACAAACACCCTCGGAGATACCTGTAGAGCACCTTTATAGTCACCCAGTTACGTTGCAACATTTGATACACACAAGGTACTCCTCCGCTGTTAGTGAGTTGCATGATCTCATGGTCATAGGAACATATACTTGACATGTAAAAACAGTAGCAATAAACTAACACGATCATATGCTACGTTTGTAGTTTGAGTCTTGTCCATCACATCCTTCTCCTAATGATGTGATCCCGTTACCAAATGACATCTCATGTCCATGACTAGGAAACCATAGCCATCTTGGATCAACAAGCTAGTCTATTAGAGGTATACTAGGGATATGGTGTTGTCTATATATCCACACATGTATCTAAGTTTCTGATCAACACAATTATAGCATGGATAATAAATGATTATCATGAACAAGGAAATATGATAATAACCAATTTATTATTGCCTCTAGGGCATATTTCCAACAACCGGTTCAGTTGCTAAATGTTAGTAACTCGAAATAAAAGCTATGGAATAAACGGAGAAATAGCTAAGGGTGAGGTGACGATGTGTGTTGGAAATGTTTCCAAGGTTGATGTGATCAACATCGCACGCTCTCTCTACCTTCAGGATTAGTGACAAACCTAAATAAATGTTATTTGGTGTTTGCGTTGAGCATGAACGTGATTAGATCGTGTTTTATTGCAATACGGTTATTCATTTAAGATAGGGAATAAAGGTTATTCTGCTTACGTGAATAATACCTTCAATGGTCATGCACCCAATGAATGGTTTGTTGAATCTTGATCGTAGTAGTACACATGTTCATAACATAGATGCCAAAAGATACAAAGTTAATAATGATAGTACCACATACTTATGGCATTGCCGCTAAATGTCATATTGGTGTAAATAGCATGAAGAAACTCCATGTTGATGGATCTTTGGACTCACTTGGTTTTGAATCGGTTCAGACATGCGCACCATGCCTTTTTGGCAAGATGGCTACAGAACCTATTTTCAGTATCATGGAGCGGGCTAGTAACTTATTGGAAATGATACATATTGATGTATATGGTCCAATGAGCATTGTAGCATGCGGTGGATATCGTTGTTTTCTTACCTTCATTGATGATTTGAGTAGATATAGTGTATATTTACTCAATGAAACGCAAGTCTGAAGTGTTTGAAAAGTTCAAACAGAATGTGAGTGAAGTTTGAGATCATCGTGACAAGAAGATAAAATGTCTATGATATGATCGTGGAGGTGAATATCTGAGTTATGAGTTTGGTATACAACGTAAGACAATGTGAAAGTTGTTTCACAACTCACGCCACCTGGAACACCATAGTGTGATGGTGTGTCCATACATCGCAGTCGTGCTCTATTGGATATGGTGCGAATTATGATGTCTCTTATCATTTTGCCACTATCATTTTGGGGTTATGCATTAGAGACAACCACATTAACTTTAACTAGGGCACCATCTAAATCCGTTGAGATGACACCATATGGTTTGATAGAAACCTAAGCTGTCATTTCTTGATGTTTGGGGCTGCGACGCTTATGTGAAAAAATGTTTTCACCTAATGAGCTCGAACCCAAAGCGGGCAAATGCATATCTATAGAATACCCTAAGAGTAGTTGGGTAAACCTTCTATCTCAGATCCAAGCATAAAGTGTTTTTTGCTAAAACTGGGTCCTTTCTCGAGAAAAAGTTTCTCTCGAAAGAATTGAGTGGGAGGAAGATAGAACTTGATGAGGTTGTTGAGCCTTTGTTTCAACCAGAGAGTAGCGCAGCGCAGAAAGTTGTTTCTGTGGAGCCTACATTAGTTGAAGAGGAAGTTAATGATGATGATCATGAAGCTTCGAATCAAGTTACTATCAAACCTCGTAGGTCAACAAGGACGCATACTGCTCTTGAGTGGTACGACAACCCTGTCTTGGAGGTCATGTTGTTGGACAACGATGAACTTACGAGCTATGGAGAAGCGATGATGGGCCCGGATTACGACAAATGGTTAGAGGCCATGAAATCTAAGAAAAGATCCATGTATGAAAACCAAGTATAGACTTTGGTAGACTTGCTCGTTCGACGGCAGGTCGTCGAGTACAAATGGACCTTTGAGATGAAGACAGACGTTGATGGTAAATGTCACCATTTATAAAGCTCGACTTGTCGCAAAGAAGTTTCCGACAAGTTCAAGGAGTTGACTGCGATGAGGCTTTCTCACCCGTAGAGATGCTAAAGTCTGTTGGAATTATGTTAGCAGTTCTTGCGGTTTTTCAATTATGAAATCTGGTAGATGGATGTCAAAACATAGTTTCCTTAACGGTTTTCGTGAGGAAAGGTTGTATATGATACAACCGAAAGGTTTTTTCAGTCCTAAGGATGCTAAAAAGTATGCAAGCTCCAGCAATCCATCTAAGGGCTGGAGCAAGCATCGCGGAGTTGGAATATACGCTTTGATGAGGTGATCAAAAGTTTTTGAGTTTATACAAAGTTTACAAGAAACTTGTATTTACAATGAAGTGAGTGGGAGCACTATAGAGTTTCTGATAAGCATATGTGGATGACATATTGTTGATCGGAAATGATGTAGAATTTCTGGAAGGCATAAAGGCTTGTTTGAAAAGGGTATTTCAAAGGAAGACCTGGATAAAGCTACCTAATTGTTGAGCATCAAGATCTATAGAGATAGATCAAAATGCTTGATGAGAATATCAATGAGTAGATACCTTGACAAGATTTTGAAAGAGTTAAAAATGGACCAGTCAGAGCAAGAATTCTTGCCTGATTTGTAAGGTGTGAAGTTGTGTAAGACTCAAAGCTCGACCACGGCAGAAGAAAGAGAAAGGACGAAGGTCGTCCCCTATGCTTTAGCCATAGGCTCTATATATTGGGGAACGTTGCATGGGAAACAAAAAATTTCCTACGTTCACGCAAGACCTATCCATGGTGATGAGTATCTACGAGAGGGAGAGTGGATCTACATACCCTTGTAGATCGCTAAGCGGGAAGCGTTAAGAAACGCGGTTGGTGTAGTCGAACGTCTTCGCGATCCAAATTGCCGAGCGTCCTGCGATCCAATCACGATCCGTCCCACAATCCAATCACGATCCGTCCCGCGAACACGATCACGATCCATCCCGCGAACACGATCACGGTCCTTCCGATCTAGCGCCGAAAGGACGACACCTCCGCGTTTAGCACACGTACAACTTGATGACGATCTCCGCCTTCTTGATCCAGCAAGAGGGAGCGGAGAGTAAGAAGAGTTCTCCGACAGCGTGATGGTGCTCCGACGATGGTGGTGGAGCTATTCCGGCAGGGCTTCGCCTAAGCACTACAGAAATCCGATCTAGAGGAGAAACTATGCACTAGAGGAACGGGTAGCAAGTGGCTGAAAATTCTGTGCAACCCCCCTCAAAACTCTAGTATATATAAGAGGGAGGTAGGAGAGGCCTTGGCGCAAGGGCCATGCACTCCTTGGTTCGGCCGAAGTGGGAGGAGAGGAGGATTCCTCCACCAATCCTAGTAGGACTAGGATTCCTCCCTTTTTGGCCTTTTTCCACCTTTTTCCCTTTGGGCTTTTCTTCCCTAGCCGCATGGGCCTTGTGTGGGATTTACACCAGCCCACAAAGGGCTGGTATTCACTCTCCCACATCCCATGAAGCCTCTTGGGTCGAAATACCCCTCCCGGTGGTCTCCCGGTACATTACCAGCACTCTCGGTACACTACCGATTAGCCCGACACTTTTCCGGCGACCAAAACAGGACTTCCCATATATGAATCTTTACAACCGGACCATTTCGGAGCTCCTCGTGACATCCATGATCTCATCCGGGACTCTGAACAACCTTTGTTCACCACCATAAATAACTCTATACTACCGAAATGTCACCAAACCTTAAGTGTGCAGACCCTACGGGTTCGAGAACTATGTAGACATGATCGAGACACCTCTACGGTCAATAACCAATAGCGGGACCTGGATTCCCATATTGGTTCCTACATATTCTACGAAGATCTTTATCGGTCGAACCTCTATGTTAAGGATTCAGTTAATCCCGTATAATGTTCCCTTTGTTCTTCGGTATGTTACTTGCCCGAGATTCCATCGTCGGTATCTCCATACCTAGTTCAACCTCGTTACCGGCAAGTCTCTTTACTCGTTCCGTAATACAAGATCCCATGACTAAAACTTAGTCACATTGCTTGCAAGGCTTATTGTGATGTTGTATTACCGAGTGGCCCCTGAGATACCTCTCTGTTACACAGAGTAACAAATCCCAGTCTTGATCCATGCCAACTCAACAGACACCCTCGGAGATACCTGTAGAGCACCTTTATAGTCACCTAGTTACGTTGCGATGTCTGATACACACAAGGCACTCCTCCGGTGTCCGTGAGTTGCATGATCGCATGGTCATAGGAACATATACTTGACATGCAGAAAACAGTAGCAATAAACTAACACGATCATATGCTACGTTTGTAGTTTGGGTCCTGTCCATCACATCACTCTTCTAATGATGTGATCCCATTATCAAATGACATCACATGTCAATGGCTAGGAAACCTTGACCATCTTTGATCAACGAGCTAGTTCACTAGAGGCATACTAGGGACAAAGTGTTGTCTATTTACCCACACATGTAATGTGTTTCCAGTCAATACAATTATAGCATGGATAATAAACGATTATCATGAACAAGGAAATATAATAATAAACACTTTATTTATTGCCTCTAGGGCATATTTCCAACAGTCTCCCACTTGCACTAGAGTCAATAATCTAGTTCACATCACTATGTGATTTACTTTGTAATGAATCGAACACCCATGCAGTTCTGGTGTTGATCATGCTTAGCCCTTGGAAGAGGTTTAGTCAACGGGTCTGCAACATTCAGATCCGTGTGCACTTTGCAAATATTTATGTCCTTCTCCTTGATGTAATCGCGGATGGAGTTGAAGTTTTGCTTTATTTGTCTGGTCCTCTTGTGAAACCTTGGTTCCTTGGCCAGAGCAATGGCACCAGTGTTGTCACAGAACAGGTTCATTGGATTCAGTGCACTGGGCACTACTCCAAGATCTGTCATGAACTGCTTCATCCAGACACCTTCCTTCGCCGCCTCCGAGGCTGCAATGTACTCTGCTTTGCATGTAGAATCGGCTACCATGCTTTGCTTGGAACTGCACCAGCTTACCACTCCCCCGTTGAGAATAAATACGTATCCGGTTTGTGACTTAGAGTCATCCGGATCAGTGTCAAAGCTTGCATCGACGTAACCCTTTATGACGAGCTCTTCATCACCTCCATAAACGAGAGACATTTCCTTAGTCCTTTTCATATACTTAAGGATATTCTTGACCGCTGCCCGGTGCTCCATTCCAGGTTCACTTTGAAACCCGCCGGCCATACTTATGGCAAGGTTGACATTGGGTCTGGTGCACAGCATTGCATACATGATAGATCCTATGGCTGAGGCATAGGGGATGACACTCATCTTTTCTATATCTTCTGCAGTCACTGGGCATTGAGTCTTACTCAACTTCACACCTTGTAACACAGGCAAGAACCCCTTCTTGGACTGATCCATTTTGAACTTCTTCAAAACTTTATCAAGGTATGTGCTGTGTGAAAGTGTTATTAAGCGTCTCGATCTATCTCTATAGATCTTAATGCCTAATATGAAAGTAGCTTCTCCTAGGTCCTTCATTGAAAAACTCTTGTTCAAATATTCCTTCACGCTTTCCAGCATTCCTATATTGTTTCCAATCAGCAATATGCCATCCACATATAATATTAGAAACGCTATAGAGCTCCCACTCACTTTCTTGTAAATACAAGCTTCTCCATAAACTTGTATAAACTCAAACGCTTTGATCACCTCATCAAAGCGCTTATTCCAACTCCGAGATGCTTGCACCAGCCCATAAATGGATCGCTGGAGTTTACAAACTTTGTCAGCATTTTCTAGATCAACAAAACCTTCTGGTTGCATCATATACAACTCTTCCTTAAGGAAACCATTGAGAAACACCGTGTTGACATCCATCTGCCAAATTTCATAATCGAAATAAGCAGCTATTGCCAACATGATTCTAACAGACTTAAGCATCGCTACGGGTGAGAATGTCTCATCTTAGTCAACTCCTTGAAATTGTGAAAAACCCTTTGCCACAAGTCGAGCTTTATAGATGGTGACATTATCGTCCGCGTCCGTCTTCTTCTTAAAGATCCATTTGTTCTGAATGGCCTTTTGCCCTTCAGGTAATACTTCCAAAGTCCATACTTTTGTTTTCATACATGGATCCCATCTCGGATTTCATGGCCTCTAACCCTTTCTCGGAATCCGGGCCCATCACCGCTCCTCCATAGCTCGTAGGTTCATTGTTGTCCAACAACATGACCTCCAAGACAGGGTTGCCGTACCACTCAGGAGTAGTACGCGCCCTTGTCGACCTATGAGGTTCAATAGTAGCTTGATCTGAAGCTTCATGATCATCATCATTAACTACCTCTTCTACCGCCGTAGGTTCCACAGAAACATCTTTCCGCGTTGCGCTACTTTCTGGTTGAAGTAAAGGTTCAATAACCTCATCAAGCTCTATTTTCCTCCCACTCAATTCTTCCAAGAGAAACTCTTTCTCAAGAAATGTTCCGTTCTTATCGACAAACACTTTGCCTTCAGATCTGAGATAGAAGGTATACCCGACTATCTCTTCCGGGTATCCTATGAAGACACATTTCTCCGCTTTGGGTTCCAGCTTTTCAGGCTGATGCTTTTTGACATAAGCATCACATCCCCAAACTTTAAGAAATGACAACTTTGGCCTCTTGCCAAACCATAGTTCATATGGCGTCGTCTCAATGGATTTTGATGGTGCCCTATTTAAAGTGAATGCTGCTTTCTCTAATGCATAACCCCAAAATAATAGTGGCAAATCAGCAAGAGACATCATAGAATGCACCATATCTAATAAGGTTCGATTACGACGTTCGGACACACCATTACGTTGTGGTGTTCCAGGCGGTGTCAACTGCGAAACAATTCCACACTGTCTTAAGTGACTGCCAAACTCATAACTCAGATATTCACCTCCTTGATCAGATCGCAGGAATTTAATCTTCTTGTTATGATGATTCTCAACTTCACTCTGAAATTGCTTGAAATTTTCAAACGTTTCAGACTTGTGTTTCATTAAGTAAATATACCCATATCTACTTAAGTCATCAGTGAAGGTGAGAAAATAACGATATCCACCACGCGCCGTAACATTCATTGGACCACACACATAAGTATGTATGATTTCCAATAAGTCACTCGCCCGTTCCATTGTTCCAGAGAATGGCGTTTTAGTCATCTTGCCCACGAGGCATGGTTCACATGTATCAAGTGATTCAAAATCAAGTGACTACAAAAGTCCATCAGCATGGAGCTTCCTCATGCGTTTTACACCAATATGACCTAAACGGCAGTGCCACAAGAAAGTGGTACTATCATTATCAACTCTACATCTTTTGGCATCAATGTTATGAACATGTGTGTCATCGCTATCAAGAATCAATATGAATAAACCCCTCACATTGGGTGCATGACCATAAAAGATATTACTCATATAAATAGAACAACCTTTATTTTATGATTTAAATGAGTAACCGTCTCGCAATAAACAAGATCCAGATATAAAGTTCATGCTTAACGCAGTCACTAAATAACAATTATTCAGGTTCATGACTAATCCCGATGGTAATCAAAGAGAGAGCGTGCCGATGACGATCACATCAACCTTGGAACCATTTCCCATGCGCATCGTCACTTCATCCTTTGCCAACCTTCGTCTATTCCGTAGTTCCCGTTTTGAGTTGCAATGTGAGCAACCGAATCGGTATCAAATACCCAGACACTACAACGAGAGCTAGTAAGGTACACATCAATAACATGTATATCACATATACCTTGTTTGTCGTTGGCCGCCTTCTTGTTAGCCAGGTACTTGGGGCAGTTCCGCTTCAAGTGACCAGTTCCCTTGCAATGAAAGCACTCAGTTTCTGGCTTAGGTCCATGCTTAGGCTTCTTTACAGGAGTAGCAACTGCTTTGCCATCCTTCTTGGTTTTACCCTTCTTGCCCTTGCCCTTGACTTTCTTCTTGAAACTAGTGGTTTTATTGACTATCAACACTTGATGTTCTTTCTGGATTTCAGACTCAGTGACATTTAGCATCACAAACAGCTCGGCGAGTGATTTGTTCATCCCATGCATGTTATAGTTCATCACAAAGCTCTTGTAACTAGGTGGCAGTGATTGAAGAACTCTGTCAGTGAATGCCTCTGGCGGAAGGGCAATTCCCAACTCCGCTAGACGAGTTGAATACCCAGACATTCTGAGTATATGCTCACTGATAGACCCGTTCTCCTCCATTTTGCAAGCATAGAACTTATTGGAGGTCTCATACCTCTCGATCCGGGCATTCTCCTAAAAGATAAACTTCAACTCCTGGAACATCTCATATGCTCCATGACGTTCAAAACGTCTTTGAAGTCCCGGTTCTAAGCCATACAATATTGCACACTTAACTATTGAGTAATCACCAGTACGTGCCTCCCAAGCGTCCTTAACGTCTTCAGAGGTCATGTCTTCTGGTTGGTCACCAAGCGGTGCATCAAGGACATATGATTTCTAGGAAGCCTTGAGGATAATCCTTAGATTACGGGCCCAGTCAACAAAGTTACTTCCACCATCTTTCAACTTAGCTTTCTCTAGGAACGCGTTAAAATTTAGGGGTGCTACTGCGCGAGCAATTGATCTACAACATAAATATGCAAAGGTTACTTAGACTATTGTTCAAGATAATGAGTTTAGTTAATCAAATTACTAAAGCTCCCACTCAAATTGACATCCCTCAGGTCATTTGAGTGTCACATGATCCAAATTCAACAACTCAAGTCCGATCATCACGTTAGTTGAGGTGGCTTCAATGGTGAACATCATCATGTTGATCATATCTACTATATGACTCACGTTTCACCTTTAGGTCTCTTGTGTTTTGAGGCCATGTCTGTACATGCTAGGCTCGTCTAGTTTAACCCGAGTGTTCTGCACGTGCAACACTGGCTTGCACCCATTGTATGTGAACATAGAGTCTATCACACCCGATCATCACGTGGTGTCTCGACATGATGAACTTTCGCAATGGTGCACACTTGGGGAGAACACAATTCATCTTGAAATTTAAGTGAGGGATCACCTTATAATGCTACCGTCGTCCTAAGGAAAACAAGGTGCATAAAAGGATTAACATCACATGCAAATCATAAGTGACATGATATGGCCATGAACTTGTGCTTTTGATCTCCATCTAGAAAGCACCGGCATGATCTCCATCGTCACCGGCACGACACCATGATCTCCATCATCTTGATCTTCATCAACGTGTCGCCATCGGGGTTGTCGCACCCAACATGCTTCTACTACTATTGCTACCGTTTAGCAATAAAGTAAAGCATTACATAGCGCTTAATGATTTACATGCAGGTCATACAATAATTAAAGACAACCCTATGGCTCCTGCCGGTAGCCGTACTCATCGACATGCAAGTCGTGATAATCTATACATCACATGATCATCTCATACATCACATATACCACATCATGTAATTGGCCATATCACATCATAACATACCCTACAAAAACAAGTTAGATGTCCTCTAATTGTTGTTGCAAGTTTTACGTGGCTGCTACGGGTATCTAGCAAGAACAATTCTCATCTACGCAAAAACCACAACGGTGATACACTAATTGCTTTTCAACCTTCTCAAGGACCGCCTTTGTCGAATCCGATCCAACTAAAGTGAGAGAAACTGGCACCCACAAGCCATCTATGCAACAAGTTGCGGTTGAGGGAACTGGTCTCTCGTAAGCATACGAGTAATGTTGGTCCGGGCCGCTTCATCTCACAATACCGCTGAACCAAAACACGACCAAGGGAGGAAGCAATCTAAGCACCAACGCCCACAAACTCTTTGTGTTCTACTCGAGATCTCATCTACACATAGACCTAGCTCATGATGCCACTATTGGGGAACGTTACATGGGAAACAAAAAAATTCCTACATTCATGCAAGACTTATCCATGGTGATGAGCATCTACGAGAGGGAGACTGGATCACATACCCTTGTAGATTGCTAAGCGGGAAGCATTAAGAAACGCGGTTGGTGTAGTCGAACGTCTTCGCGATCCAAATCGCCGAGCGTCCCACGATCCAATCACGATCCGTCCCACGATCCAATCACGATCCGTCTCGTGAACACGATCACGATCCGTCCTGCGATCCAATCATGATCCGTCCCCCGAACACGATCACGGTCCTTCCGATCTAGCGCCGAACGGCGGCACCTCCGCGTTCAGCACACGTACAACTTGATGACGATCTCTGCCTTCTTGATCCATCAAGAGGGAGCGGAGAGGAAGAAGAGTTCTCCGGCAGCATGACGGCGCCCCGGTGATGGTGGTGGACCTATTCCGACAAGGCTTCGCCTAAGCACTGTAGAAATCCGATCTAGAGGAGAAACTATGCACTGGAGGAACGGGTAGCACGTGGCTGAAAATTCTGTGCAAAAACCCTAAAACCTCCAGTATTTATAAGAGGGGGGAGGAGAGGCCTTGGCGCAAGGTCCAAGCCCTCCTTGGTTCGGCCGAAGTGGGAGGAGAGGAGGATTCCTCCTCCAATCCTAGTAGGACTAGGATTCCTCCCTTTTTGGCCCTTTTCCACCTTTTTTCCTTTGGGCTTTTCTTCCCTAGCCGCATGGGCCTTGTGTGGGATTTCCACCAGCCCACAAAGGGCTGTTATTCACTCTCCCACAGCCCATGAAGCCTCTTGGGTCGAAATACCCCTCCCGATGGTCTCCGGGTACATTACCGGCACTCCCGGTACACTATCGATTAGCCCAAAACTTTTGTGGCGACCAAAACAGGACTTACCATATATGAATATTTACTTCCGGACCATTCCGGAGCTCCTCGTGACCTCTGGGATCTCATCCGGGACTCCTAACAACCTTTGGTCACCACCATACATAACTCTATACTACCAAAACGTCACAAAACCTTAAGTGTGCAGACCCTGCGGGTTCGAGAACTATGTAGGCATGACCGATACACCTCTACGGTCAATAACCAATAGCGGGACCTGGATGCCCATATTGGTTCCTACATATTCTACGAAGATCTTTATCGGTCGAACCTCTATGTCAAGGATTCAGTTAATCCCGTATAATGTTCCCTTTGTTCTTCGGTATGTTACTTGCCCGAGATTCGATCTTCGGTATCTCCATACCTAGTTCAACCTCGTTACCGGCAAGTCTCTTTACTCGTTCCGTAATACAAGATCCCGTGACTAACACTTAGTCACATTGCTTGCAAGGCTTATTGTGATGTTGTATTACCGAGTGGGCCCTGAGATACCTCTCCGTTACACGGAGTAACAAATCTCAGTCTTGATCCATGCCAACTCAACAGACACCCTCGGGAGTCCTAAACCAGCGATGAATACCGGGGGGGTACCGGGGGACCATCGGGAGGGGTATTTCGAACCAAGAGGCTACATGGGCTGTTAGAGGATGAATACCAGCCCTTAGTAGGCTGGCCAAAGTCCCACATAGGGACCATGCTTTTGGGAAGGAAATCCAAAGCGGAAAAGGTGGAAAAAAGGCTAATATAAGGAAGGAGTCCTAAACCGACTAGGAGTGGAGGAGTAGGACTCCTCCCTCCACTTCCGCTGAAGCCAAGAGGGCTTGCCCTTGCGGCCAAGCCTCCTCCTCTCCTCCTCCTATATATACTAGAGGTTTTAGGGTTTTTGCACATAGATTTTCAGCCACGTGCTACCCTCTCCTCTAGTCCGTAGTTTCTCCTCTAGATCGGTTTCAGCAGTGCTTAGGCGAAGCCCTGCTGGAATTACTCCACCACCGACGCCGCAACGCCATCGTGCTGCCGAAGAACTCATCTACCTCTCCGCTCCCTCTTTCTGGATCAAGAAGGCGGATATCGTCATCAAGCCGTACGTGTGCTGAACGCGGAGGTGCCGTCCGTTCGGTGCTAGATCGGGATGGATCGTGATTGGATCGCGGGACGCTCGGCGATTTGGATCGCGAAGACGTTCGACTACATCATCCACGTTTCTTAATGCTTCTCGCTTAGCGATCTACAAGCGTATGTAGATCCGCTCTCCCTCTCGTAGATGCTCATCACCATGGATAGATCTTGCGTGTGTGTAGGATTTATTTTTATTTCCCATGCAACGTTCCCCAACAATAGCTTTACCTAGTTTATCTCAGATCAAGTCCAAAAGATTGATGTGGCTGGAGATTGTGTGGAGGATCCCGAGGGAAGGAAAGGATAGGATTGGCAAAGCTTCAAGTTTCAACACTCTACATTTTATATTTATGTGAGAAATCACACTAGAGTCCATAGGAAAGCAAATACTATTAAAAGGGTATGAGCTGTCTATGATGATCTGGTTGCTCAAAGTGCTTAGAGATTAGCCGCCAAAAGCCTCATCAATTCTCCAAAAAAGCATGATGTCAAAAGCACTAAAGTCAAATTCGGTACCACCAAGAATTCTACTTCGGCCCTACCGAGTTTTCCTAAGACAGACTCCAAGCCAAACCCTAGCAACTTGGTGTAATTGAGTTTCGCTTCGGTCCAGCCGAAAAGTAGTAACCACCTCTTTGGATACGAGGTATTCAACTTCGAACTTTTTGAGTTTTATATCTTGGAGCCACCGAGTCACTGGAGCTGCCTAGGCCAACCGAATCAGACCCATGGATATGTTATATATCGGTCTCACCGAAAAGCTTAAAGTTAGATCAGTTTGCAATAGTCGGTGTAACCGAGTTTATGTTTCGGTTCCACCGAGTTAGGCAATACTGTTGTAACCGTTGGATTTCATGTATCATTAGTGCCATATGACGAGAAATTTCATGAGCGCTTCTCGTTTGTAACGTCCCAAAATTTTCCAATATTTGGAATGTTAATAATAAGTTATTATTGAGTGAATTTTTGTGACTTTCAAAGGAAATTAAAACCTTTTTGAGTCTTGTTAAAAAACTGATGAGTTTGGATTTCTTCTTTTCGGACTCCTATGAAATATTCCGAAACCATATTCAATATTTTGGAGTGAGAACAAATGACTTTCTCAAATGTGGTGGATGAATATTCCATTTGAAGTTCTTTGAATTTCGAGTTCTAAATCTTGGGTTTTAGTGTCATTTAAAGATTTCCAGATTATTCTATAAATGAGAGGAGATAATGTGTATTCTCCAAAAATATATTTGGAAATATTTAATTCTGGATAATATTCATTTTGGGAATTTGCAAAACTCTAAATTGATCTTTTGTGTAATTCAGTTATGTCCATAAAGCCTTAATAGTAGTTTGTGCACAAAATTAATTCGTTAATAAATTCTAAAACTATTTTTCATGGAATATAAATTATATTTAATTTATTTAAACATTTTTATTTTCTGTTTTAGTAAAATTTTTCTGTCTACTAAATAAATAAATAATGAAGCGTGGTACTAACTCCTAGGGCAGAACCCACAAAGTTTTCTTCTTCCTCCTGTACCAACTCCTATTGGGCTGAGCCCACTAAGTCTTCTTCGTCCTGCTCCTGTGCTTGTTCGTTTCAATCTGCAGGAATAGACATGAAAGATTTGCCACCAACACGAAAATTAAAGAGGAATGCAAGGAGAACCCACTCAGGGAATTAAAAGCCAACATTGTAGCTTTACTTGGTCGAACTGATCCGGAAAACGTAGATGCACAAAAGGCCATTAATGGCCACATTGAGCTCCCTTGATCTCCCCGTACCAACCTCCCCTGCAACTATAAAAAGGACCTCGAGGCGAGCCATCAGCCGTGCTAACTCCCAGATCCGAAAGCTCTCTTCCAATCGCCTCAAAACCAGAGTATTTGCCGTCGGAACCTAGGACCCCTCGTTTCTTCCTTTCTCTCTGTATTTCCCATACACACATCGCTGACCCTTTTCCCCCTCGATTCTCCGGACAGAGCGCTCGAACGACGGCATCCAAGCTCCGCCATCGTTTTGCGTGCAGCCGCTGCCCACGACCTCGTGTGGTCGAGATCGACAACACGAGTACCCCATAGTCTTCGCCTCGTCGTCAGGAACAGCGACGTGAACCTGCGCGCGCACATCCGAGCACGAGCAGCATGCCGCTACCTCGACCAACTCAGACCACATCTCCGGTGAGCCCAGCCTTCTTTTCTGTTTAAAAAAACGAAGGGGTATCCTCCTGTAGCAGCACGGCACGTGGAAGCTCATATCAAATCCCATAATTGATCTTCAGAAAAATGCTCAATCTTTAGAAATTCACTAACAAATATGCCCGTGCTTTGCAACGGAAGAAATATTTATTGCATTCCGGTCTGGATTAAAGCACAATGCTTCTTCATGTTGCTTTCGTTGCATGGTGGTATGCCGGATGCACCAAGCCTCTCTTCTTTGTTGGTTTCTTGATAAGGTGGATTATCTAAAGCTTCAAATTCAATGTGTATTAATTCTGACAAAGATGTGACCTGCTTTTGAAAATAGGATTTGCTTGCGGACTCCCCTATTGTTGTTCATCCTCCTCTGATGCAACACCAGAGCCATTGGCAGTAACAATGTTCCGTTCCCATTGCAAACAAAGATAACGAGAAAGTTGAACCAAACTAAATAAGAACTTATGAAATTGAACCATACAAATAGGCAATAGTCTGGAAGGACAAATACATTTTTGAAAATGCCTCGTCCAATTCTGGATTTTTAATGTAAAGAGCTATCTAGGAACTGAACCATTTGAATTAAAAACTGCTATACTAATTTGAACTAAAAACTGCTATACTAAATGTTATAAACGATCTAGGTAGTTGAGAGCTCGATGGTTATGCCCACACCCAGTACTCTAACACATAGTCATGCATAATATCACTGAGATAACAAGGAAAATAACCACAGCTAAATGTTAACAAAGTACCATACGTCTACTCCCGAGTAGTAACAAGGGAAATAACTTATTGCTTTCAGATGAAGCCTGTTGAAATCATACTACAGGTATCATTAATAATCAAAAAGATGGCATGAATGATCTCGACAGTGGACTAAATGATCATATGGACAGCGGAACATCGAGTGTGAATTGATATGCATGTCTTATAAACAGTAAACATACCAGACTTCTATTGGCTTGGTGTTAAAAATCCAAATTATTTTCCAGCTCTTCCAAAACCTCTTCACATGTGATGAAAAACCATGCTTTAACAGACTGGGAGGAGTAGCATGTGGTAAAATTTCCATCGTTAATAGCCTCCAAGTGTTAAAAAAATACACATGTCATCCTAGATCTGTTGATCCATCCGAGAAAAAACTTGAGATATGCCATTATCATAGAATTGGGAAAAGAAAATCTCAATCTCGCTCACGAGCTCCCAGAATAAGTCATTCATGCCCCCTTCAAATTAGCATCATGCCCCATTGCTTTTTCCTTCTTTTATTTTTGATCTCTCTTGAAAGTGCACGCGAAGGCACAATTTACAGACTATATTCTCGTACGGCTCGCTTATTTTTCTGGCAAATCACGGACATATAAAAACTGGTGGAATCTGACACAAAAGAGCGAGGTGGGACTTTAAATTGGGAGCGACCTTGTCTTCTGGCACAAATCAGAATCTAGCTGAGTAGGCTTGTGCGATTGGGCTCGAAGGCGAGGTCTGGAGTTCGAATCCGTCAGCTCTACTATTTTCTGTCGATCGCTGCACTTCCAATGAACAAGAAAAAAAGTTACGTAGCAAGCCCAGCTCGGCCCACAGGAGGACAAGAAAAAAAAATTATGTTGCATGCCTAGCTCGGCCCACAGGAGCGTGTCAGTCCAGGACAAACCACGTACGAACTCACGCGCCTGGATGATTGACAGCTCTACTATTTTCTGTCGATCGCTGCACTTCCAATGGACAAGAAAAAAAGTTACGTAAAAAAAGTTACGTAGCCCAGCTCGGCCCACAGGAGCGTGTCAGTCCAGGACAGACCACGTACGAACTCACGCGCCTGGATGATTGACGCACGTTTTGCTAAAAAAAAGAACGTACGAAAAAAATGGGACAGACGGACGAAATTACAGGTGTAAGAAGCGATCCGTGCTTTATTTATTACTAGTAAAAATACCCGTGCGTTGTAACGGAAGAAAAAAAACACCCCTTGGACCTACTCGACGACATTGACAATTCCTTGACATATTTCACATTGTGATACGCAAAATAATATGATAAGTGATATTGCAAAAACATATAAAGATATGATGATATTTTTACTATACTAAAGGTATGTCCAATTCATTAGACACACCTTTATTAGCATATCTGCATCCCCTATGAAGTCAACATTAGATTTTATAAGAGCATAAATGCTATTATATCTAGTCAATTTAAATGAGTATTAAACATATATAATAGGCATTAGTGAAAGACACCATATGAAGAAAAGTATTAATTAAGAGTGTATCTTAAACAAAATTTTGGAAAAAATAACATGGAGAATAATAGCATATTTGAAATCTACACATTTTTTCAACGATTTCCATATAATATGTTTAACTTGGATTTTCAATTTAAAATGTTTTTTTAAAGGCATTGAATCTATCAAAAAATATTGGAATAGCTGGGCCAAAACTGTAACATTGTGCATAGATAGGCTTGGGTGATGCAATTTTATTCTACGCCAACAAAAATTGAAAAAAAATACACAACAAAAAGGGGAGAAGGAGGACTCAAACTCAGGTCTCCCAATTGTACCACAGAGACTCTACCCACCGCGCTACTTTGGTGCTTCTGAAAAGTTTGGAGGTCTCGCTGGATATAAACTATAGAGCCGGCGGCGATTTAGAAGAAAAAAACGAATCGTTTTTTCCACTTATCGGTGGCATAGGGGGTAATTATGGATAACTTTGGGGGTAATTTAAGCGACGGACGAGCAGAAACAATAGCTTCTTTATTAATAGGTGTAGATTGAAAAAGTACATAGCACTTCTCTAAAAACTAGACACCCACAGCAATTATTCAAAACATTGATCCTAATTTTGGAGAGTTAATCTAAAGCTTAAATGCGGTTCTTAACTTTTTCCTCATTCCTTTGTCCATCGCCTGGCTCTGTTGAGTTCTTCGCCTAAAGCTTATTGTCTTTTCTCCATTCAATTCCACTTTCTTAGGATCTTCGATAGTAAGAGAAGTTTAAGGTATCATCGTGAATAGTCTATTCAAAAGAAAGTGTGAATTCAAAATTTAGTCGCTCTTTAAAAATCTTTTGGTGATATACAAAATTATGATGTGTGCAAAAGAACAATACATATTACAATTTCCCTAAAAAATGGTGAGGTGCAAAATGGGTAGAAGAATTGTTTTCTAACAAATTGTATATTCGTGTGTGTAGTGTACATCTTTGTACAGAAGAAGGTTCATAGTTACAAGCCCATATTCAATAATACCTTTTTTTTTGTACGTGAGACCATTTGAGCTCCAAACTTGGTTTCATGATTAGAGCATATACAACCGAACTTGGCATATCCGGTCCATCAAACGCCTACGGACGCTTTCGATTAGTGACCGGGCATGTCCGTTTTATGTCCCTATTTTTTCATCCGTATAGCCGCATTTTTCATATATTCTTATATGTCAGGTCACTTGCACTTGACTGGTGGAAAAAAATAAAAATAAAAAAATGAATAAAGAAAAAGAAAAGATGGTTCAGGATGGGGCACGTCCTATGTGGCGGGCTGGCCGGGTGTGTCTGGATACATCCGCGAGCGTTCATATTGTTTTCATATTTAAGATGGATATGAAGAGTATCCGATTGTTTAAGATAGATATGAGAGGTCCTCGTGTTTTTCGATCCATGATTGCTTTTCCGGGCGTTTGAGATTGTATAATGGTGTAGGTGTTTTAAGGAAAATAGTTTTGACATGTCCCTGACAGCGTTCAAGAAAAGGCAGAGTGCATTAGAGCTTTGTCGAATATGGGGTAAGTTTCCAACAAAAATTTCAGCAAAGCACAATCGGAACCAACCAGAGTGCATCGATTTTGTTTTTCGGTGCTAGCATGCATAAGCATCCATCACCTTCCAGTCGGTGTACAGCAACAACAATTGATTAAAAAAGCGTTGAGCGCCCACTCACCACCCAAAGCTTCGACACATCGTCATCCCTCTCCTCCTCACCACCTAGCGCCGCTCCGCCTCGGATGCGCTCCTCCTCCTCTTCTCCGTTTGCTGCTGCGGCTAGGGCGACATGCTCGTCGGCGCACGGGGGCCGGGGCAAAGTCCTGGTGTCGTAGTGGTGGAGCCCCTCCTCTCGGTGGGTGGCTGCAGGGCCGGTGTGCAGCGGTGGCTCGGTTGCTCGCCAGATCTGGCGGCCGGCCAGCATGCCCAGGGACTGGTTGGGCCTATGGCGGAATTCTGGTGGTGCTGCTCATCTACCGGTGGCAGAAGAATTCTGGGGCGGCTCGGGTTAAATCACCAGGTTTTCTCTTCCGTGAGCTCTTCTCTGTACCATCGTTGGTCATCTTTGTATGATGAGCAATTCTGTTATAGTCAAAATGGCACCTCCAATTTTCTCTGTGTCTTCAGATCGGCCAATATTTTTAATATTTTTTGTGTATCTTCAGACCAACCTTCTCACGTTTTGAACGTCCGCATCTTTGCCTTGCGATGCCTTTCTCCTCTATGACCGATTAATATTGATGATGCGTTTCTACCTGCTTGTTGATTTCCAAGGAAGCCGGTTGATATTCCATAAAATTTTAGAACGTATATATGAACTGGTCCTAATTACTTTAAGAGGGCAAGGTGGGACTATTCAAAGCAAAACTTCCCTGAATCATCACATTAATATTCACATTAATATACTTGTTTTGTTGGCTATTGACTTATTACCCGAGACATGATGTCGCAGGTTCGATCCACACGTCGTGCAACTTTTTCTTTTGGTGGCTAAATTCGAAACGGAAGCGGCCCAGGCCCAGTAGCGTAGTTACGGAACCTGTAATGCGTACGCATATTATTAGGACGTACGGGCAGAAGCATTAGCTGCTTTATTATTTATTAATAAATAAAATAATAGGTAAAGATATCTTTTGATCTACTTATCCAAATTTGACAAATAAGACAACCCTGTATTTCTGAGAACATCTAGTTTATTATAAAAATATAAATTTCAGTTTTTGACAAACTAAAATTCAGTTGTGATTAAAATATTAAATTGAGTATTTTTGTTATATATATTAATCCGTGATTCATATGAAAATGTTTCTTATATCAAAATTGACCGTTGAGACCATACCATTCTGATAGAACTCATTCCATATTTTTGTGTTCATGTTTTGTTCATGTTTTAGCATCAACACCTTAATCTGACATTCTTTGATCATCATTTAATAACTTCGTCAAAATAAAATTTGACACTAGGTTTAATATCTTAGATTGATCTCTAGAAAACATCTCTGGTCATTAGAAACCACCATAATTTTGGAGTCACAAGATTAAGAATTTAATTCTTTTATCTTGAAACTTATGCCATAATTTCATTTAACCCAAGTCAAATATTCCGATCAAACCCGTTACAGAATTTGCCATACAACCTTGACCCACAACCCTTCCAACCATGATATCAACCTAGTATAAATATGATCCAACCCCAGAATATGACTATGTCATATTTTCTTCGAAGACCAAACTTGACCTATATCAACACTAAGCCATGCACTATAATTATCATAGTGATAATCGAATAACCTGTATTCTCAATTCATATGTTTTATTCGGATCTTCATTTGGATTTTGTTATGTGTTGAAGTAATTTATTTTCTCGTTAGATAAACCGTTAGTGAAGGAGTGACGATAACAAGTAGGGAATCAACTTCAGGAGACTCAGGCAAGTTGCGTTTTGATCATACTTTGTCTTATGATTTTGAAATATCCATGATCTCTTCAAAATTTACTAGTATGCATGTTTTGCTAAAAAGTTTTGCAAAGTATTATTGCTAGCTAAAGTCCTAGGAACTTGTAGCTATGCTTAGCCATGCTTACAAAGAAAAGGGGTTGGGAATCAAGCAAGTTTTAAACGAATAATCTTTCCCTCTTTTGGGGCAATGTTTTGTGAAAACTTTGAAAAACAAAACAATACATTATTTTACTTCTACTCCCTGGGCAGAACGGTATGACGGGAGCGTCTACAAGTGATTGTGCCCATCGAGTTCTTGCAATGAATGCACCCAACTGAGGTCTTGCACACAACTTTTTGGTGGGGATCGCCATCCCGGGGATCGAGATCTTCCAAATACAGTTTGATGTAGCTTCTAGTTCAGCCACATGCTATTATGTCTCTAGCTTAGCTTTTCCTTATCAAAAAACCCTTACTTAGGTATGACCATCGAAGAGAGGAATTAATAGCCAAGGGAGTAGGTTGTGCTAGAACTAAATAAAGGGGGCGTTTGGAAAGGTTTCTTCACAATCTCCTCCCGGTCACACACACCAAAGTGGTGTCACGACAAAAAGGGTTGATTGTGTCATGTGGGGAACGTGTACGACCTCTGCAGAGGGTTAAACCTAATCGATTATCCATGCCCCGGTTACGGGCAATTTTGAGCAACTGAAGAATAATCTCCCCTCTCTTTTTCTAAAAGTCTGTTTTAAGGGTCAAAGTTGAGGAATGAGTATAGTGAATGTGTTTCACTTCAACCTTATGTATTTTTTATAACTAATTTGGAGAATGAGCACTGATTTTTTATCTAAGTGTTTCACTCCTACCTTTTATACTAAAAACTATTCTTATTTCAAAAGAAGTTTACAAAATCTAGTATAGGACAAAATTGGCTTTATGCAAACAAAATCTCCACCAACACTACCATGCATATATATTATGTTATACTTTCCTTTGCAACTTGTGAGTACATTCCATGTACTCATCTGCACCTGTCATGTGCAGATCTCAACAGATTAAGAGACGATAGGGTTATGGTCTACACTCAACGAGCCCAGTGGCGTTGTTGGATCCCTAACGTAGTGATTATGTATTATTCTGCTGTATTATGTGCCAGCATTGAGCTGTGCCAATGGTATGTAATTGCCTAACTCTAGATCTATCGTTTTAGTAAAATGATGTATGTCCTGCGGATATTCATTCTTGTTACTATGTGTGCTAGCTTCGATCCAGGGATATCATAGTAAGCATAGAGGCTTGGATTTTACTAAATCCGGGTCGCTACATCGTCCCAACAGGGCGTGGTAACCACTTCAGAAGGGCACGATATGGAAGGTCAACCCCTCGGACTGATAGTTCTAGGGAGTTTCAAACATCACATCTAGTGTGATTTTTCCGATACATAGCACCTCTTTTCCCAGGATAATCCCTTTAAAAGTGGTGTAACTTTGATCGATCCGGCTTTTGTCGATCCGCATCTTGTCCAGCGTGTCCTCGTATATTAGATTGAGGCTGATACAACCAACCATCAACACCTTATGCAGTCGAGAATCATCCACGAGAGGCTCGAGGACCAGATCTGTCGGACATCCATTTAGATGTGAAGTTGGTGATCGTGCTCTCCAAAGGTGATCGACATGTCCAACCAAGCTTCTGAGGTTGTGACATGATGGACTTGATTCAAGTCGCGAAGATCTCTTTTCTATTTGTTCTTGGACCTCCAAGTTTCATAGATCATTAATACTTCGCCATTATCCGAGGACGTTGCCACGCACCTCGGTGTGGTTGCGCCTCTGAGGAGGGACTCTCCTCCCTTAGCCACTTGTTTGACCACCCAACATGCTCTAAGGATGTGTGTGGGGATGACTTTCAATAGGATCGGGAGTATTGGGCAAGTTTTATCCAACAACCATCAAGGACGAAATTAGATCTCACAGCCATCTACTTCTTTTTCCCAGGTCTCTTACTTGGTGTGGCGGGACGGGTTGGCTCTCTTGGGTGTTTTTTCTATTTCCGTATAGACTCTTCAGCATAGATCGAAAATGTTTGCTCCTTACGAGCGCGCCAAGCGTCCTCCATGTTGCGAAATTTCTCCACCATGTCGGAGAATTCAGAAAGATTTGGACGTGATGTCGAGCGAGGGCGCTTAGAAGTCCTCTATCCCGTTGATACGTCTCCATCGTATCTATAATTTTTGATTGCTTCATGTCCATATTTTACAACTTTCATATACTTTTGACAACATTTTATAATAATTTTGGGACTAACTTACTTACCAAGTGCCCAGTGTCAGTTCCTGTTTTTTATGTGTTTTTTGTTTCGTAGAAATTCCATATGAAACAAAGTCCAAACACGATAAAAATAATTATGGAGATTATTTTCCGAATATATGTGGATTTTGGGCGTCGTAATCAATGCAAGACGTTGCCCGAGGGAGGCACAAGCCTGGGGCGCGCGACCTGATGGCTGGTGGTCCCCCCTATGTCGGTTGAGGCTCTCCTTTTGGCGCAAGAAAGATATTTTTGCGATAAAAATCCCCACAGAATTTCAGCCCGATCGGAGTTATGGATCTCCGTATATTTAATAAATGGTGAAGAGGTCCAAAAAACAGTCGCGAAAATAGGAGAGAAACACACACAAAGAGAAAGATCCAATCTCGGAGGGGTTCCTGCCCTCCGGTAGCCATGGCGGCCATGGACCAGTAGGCAAACTCTACTACCACCTAGGGAGGAGGTCAAGAAATAGGAAGAAGGAGGGGGCTCTCTCTCCCTCTCACCGATGGCACCGGAGCGCCGTCGGGGCATCCATTGTGACAGCGATCTACACCAACAACTTCGTCGTCGTCATCACCAACCCTTCTCCATCAACACCATCATGATGCTCACCACCGGGAGTGAGTAATTCCTTTGTTGGCTTGCTGGACGGTGGTGGGATTGGATGAGATTGATCATATAATCGAGTTAAGTTTGATAGGGCTTGATCCCTAGTATTCACTATGTTCTGAGATTGATGTTGCTATGATTTTGCTATGCTTAATGCTATCACTAGGGCCCGAGAGCCATGATTTCAGATCTGAACCTATTGTGTTTTCATGAATATAAGATTGATTTGGATCCTATATTGCAAGTTGTATGCACCTATTACGTGTCTTGATCCGCATACCGCCAAGGTGACAATAATTGGGATTCTTTCTGGTGATTGCCGTAGTTTGAGGAGTTCATGTATTCACCATGTGCTAATGCTTTGTTTTGGTTCTCTATTAAAAGGAGGACTTAATATCCCTTAGTTTCAAATAGTACCCCGCTGCCACGGGAGGGTAGGACAAAAGATGTCATGCAAGTTCTCATCGCAAGCACGTATGACTATATACGAAATACATGCCTACGTTATATTGATGAATTAGAGCTAGTTCTTTGTCGCTCTAGTGTGTAACTATTACCTGATGAATGTCATCCATATCTATTCATCGCTGATCCATGGCGTACGGCTTACATATACTGAATCTTGCTAAGTTACTATTGCTGCTGTTACTGTCATAACTGCTACAAAATTGTTGATGTCACTATTATTGTTACTACTGTTACTTTGCCTTGATACTAAATCTTTCCTGCACAGAGATATCCCAGGTCTGGCTGAATTGACAACTCAACTGCTAAGGCCGATAAATATTCTTTGGCTCCCCTTGTGTCAAATCAATAAATCATGGTGTAATACTAGCCGCGAAGACTGTTGCGACCCCTTATACTTGTGGGTTATCAAGACCTTTTCTGGCGTCGTTGCCGAGTAGCATATCTATATTTATTGTGTTAACTTGAGGATATCCAACTGCTACTATGAAGAATCTAAAGGATACTTGAACCAAGATTGTTCCCTCTCGTACGAGATGAGGTAAGGAACTGTCATCTAGCTCTACTTTTGATTCACCTACTATTTTGGATCAACTTATAACACCATCGCCTATTGCTCGTTCTAATATGTCGCATGGACTTGATGATGGCACTTCCGAAATTAATGATGATACTACTGCTATATTTGATGAAACTAAAACTATGCCACTGAATGGATTACTTGATGCTCATATCGCCAAAGCTAGAGAACTTGAAAATGTTGAAACCGATGAAGATTTTGAATCACCTATTACACCTCGCTCTCCTAATATATATGAATTGCCTGATGTACCCGAGGGTTATGTTATGGATGGGGAGAAAGCTGATGATTTGAAGAAACTACTATGCAAACTAAAAGAAAAATCTATGATGGAGAAATGAAACATGATCCTAGATTTGCTAGTTCTCCTATATTTGTTACTGATAAGGATTATGAATTATCTGTGGACCCTGAGTTAATCCTTGCTGTAGAATCTGATCCTTCCATGGTTATGAAACTGAAAGTGTTGTTGGACATCTCACTAAATTGAATGATATTGCCACTTTTTTTACGCATGAGGAAAAGATGCGATACTATTATATCCTTAAGTTTTTTTCCCTTTTTTGCTAAAAGGTGAGGCTAAGTAATGGTTCCTCACCCTTGCTCCTGGTTGTGTGCATAGCCCCCATGATATGATATATTACTCCTGTGAAAAATACTTTCCTGCTCATAAGAAACAAGCTACTTTATAGGAAATAATTAACTTTGTGCAAATTGAAGAAGAGAATCCCCCTCAAGCCCGGGGGAGGCTTCTCCAGCTACTAAGAGCTTTGCCTGATCATCCTCTTAAGAAAAATTAAATACTTGATATCTTTATAATGGACTTAGCCGACGCCTCTAGGGACTACCTAGATAGTTGTGCCAGATGTGTGGTCAGGAAAAGAACTGTTGGGCAAGCTAAAGAATTATTGAATAATATATTGCAAAATGTTGATAATTGGACATTTCTTGAATCATCGCCAGAACCTATTCAAAAGAAGAGAGGTATTCTATTCCTTACTCCTGAAGGTATGCAAGAAGCCAAAAGATCTATGAAAGAAAAAGGTATTAAATCTGAAGATGTCAAGAAATTACCACCTACCGAAGAAGACTTGACACCCCGACACAAGTAGTAGAGGTAAATTCTCTTCGTGCCTTTAATGAAAGTGATATACATTATACTAAGAGTCCTAGTCAGTGCATGGATGAATTTGATAATTACATTGTTAAGCAAGAACATTTCAATAACTATGTCAAATATCAATTATGATGTAATGCTACGATGATAGATCGCTTGGGTGACTTGATGTTTAGAATTTCTAATGATGTTAAAGATCTAGGTAAACATGCTTCTATAGTTAACACTCAACTAGACCAAGTCGCTAAGTCACAAAATGATTTGCTTGCTAAAATAAATGAGAATATGAATGATCATGTTGTTAGAGTAGTGACTAGTAGAGGAAGAATGACTCAGGAACCCCTTTAACCTAAAGGTCATCCTACAAGAATTGAACATGATTCTCAGAGAATTAATGATTATGCACCTAGTCCATCTAAGAAGAAGAAGAAAAAGGAAAATGATAGGACTTTGCATGCTTCTAGTGAACATGTATAGAAAAACCTACTGAGAATCATAATGATGTTTCTATTTCTGATGCTAAGGTTTAGTGATAATGAGAATGGTAATAATAATGGTGATGTTCACATAGATGCTCAAATAGACAATAATAAAGAAAATGATAATGATGTGGAAAGAGAACCTGCTGAAGAAATTGATAACCCACACCCCAAAAATAAACGTTATGAGAAGAAAGACTTTGTTTATAGAAGACATAATCCTTCTAAGAAGGTGGAGGAGGAATTTGAATGCTTTACTGAAATGATTAGACCTGTATTTTTGCACACTCGCTTGACTGATATTTTAAAAATGCCTCTGTATGCTAAGTATATGAAGGATATTATTACCAACAAAAGAAAAATACCTGAAACTGAAATTGCTACTATGCTTGCTAATTATTATTTTGATGGTGGAGTGCCTAAGAAGTTGGTTGATCTTGGTATACCTACAATACCTTGGTCCATTAAACGAAATTATGTTAAAACTGCTTTATGTAATTTAGGAGCCGGTGTTAGTGTTATGCCTTTCTCTTTATATAAAAGACTTGAATTGAATAAGCTTACACCTACTGAGATATATTTGCAAATGGTTGATAAATCCATTGCTTTACCCATTGGAATCTGCGAGGAGGTTCCTGTTGTAGTTGCACATGTTACTATCTTAACAGAGTTTGTTATTCTTGATATGCCCGAGGACGACAACATGTCGATCATACTTGGTAGACCCTTTTTAAATACTACATGGGTTATTATTTATTGCAACAAAAACGAGGTTACTTTTCATGTCAGTCGCAAACAACATACCATGCATTTTTTGAAGAAGCAATCTTTGGTGAATAATATTAATTTCATCGAACCAATTGCCACAATCACTATTGGAGAGTTCAAACTCCCTATTACTACTGGCAAGAAGAAATATGATATTCTTATTGTTGGGGATATGGAAATCCCCATTGAGGTAACTTAGTGTTATACGAAAATTCTTCGGTTTCATGTCAATCGGAAACGGTTAGTAATAAGACTTGATCAACCTTATTAATGGATCCTGTTTGAAAGACATGTGGTTGATGAATTTAGTAAGCACAACTTTATGTACCATGACTTTACCCTCTCTTATTCTTAGTTAAATAAAATAAAATGCCATGATTATCATGTTTTCTGAATTTCCCATGCAATAAAGATGACCCAAAAAAATTAAAAGTCTCGGATTGCAACAAAATTCTAACACAAAATTTTCTAGAATATTTAAGAATTTTTTATGCTGAAAATATATCGGTGAGGTGCACCTGTGGGCCACAAGCCAACACGGCGCCCTAAGGGGGTGCGCCCTGATAGCTTGCGGGGCCCACAGGCCCCCCTTTCCTTATCTCTTTAGCCCATGTCACCTCTTACCTCTAGCAAAAATTCATATTCTCTCTCTGTGTGTGTGTCTCTCTCTCTTTTGTCTCTCGTGTTCTTTCTCCTCAACCTGAGATTTTCGATCTCTTTGCTCGGAACTCCGTTTCTGCAACTGTTTTGAGGAATTGCTCCTTGGTATGTGACTCTCCCATTCCAACAATTACTTTTTCGCTTTAATGGTTTATATTTTTCATATTTTGATGCACTTGGTGCTATTGAAAATGACCTTGCATGTTGAATTCTTTGAGTTCCAAGTAATATGAATGCTTAATATGGCCTCTAGGCATCTATATGAGTAGTTGCTACCAATCTTACAAAGTTTTATGAACACAATTTTGTGGCCCAAAAATTTCAGAAATTTGTTCATAGGGAAATGAATTTCCTTAGGAGGTGTTCTTGAAGCCGAAGTCCCAAAGGATTTGTTGGGAGGACCCAGGACCAAGACATCAACATCTTTCGTAACACGGAATTTAGGCCGTGTGAATGGCCACACGTCCCTTTTATGAGTGAAGCAGGTTTCCACCAAGAGTTCATGTAATTCATTACAAATGTTGGGTTGACTAACTTTCTCACAGGTGAGTGTGATCAATACTATTTCCTTACAAAGTCTTTTGTGCAAACTTTCTATTTCACGAATAGGCCCAGTGCTCCCATGGTACGCTTCAATTTATATGTAACACATTATGAATTACAACTCTATGAATTTTGTGAAACATGCTTGTTTCCTGATACGTCTCCGTCGTATATATAATTTTTGATTGTTCCATACTAATATATTATCATTTTGGATACTTTTTGGGCATTTGTTTATCAATTTATAACATTTATGAGCACTAACCTATTGACCAAGTGCCCAGTGCCAGTTGCTGTTTTCTGCATGTTTTTATTTTTTAGCTTTACAATACCAAACGAAGTCCAATTGCCACAAAACTTTTTGATGATTTTTCTGGACGAAAAGAAGACCTGGAAGCTTCGGAAGGAGGTTGGGAGCCGCGCAAGGGGTCCATAACAGATCAGGGTGTACGCTGATAGGTGGTGGCCCCCTCGTGGCTCTCCTGACGCCCCTCTCTGGCCTATAAATTCTCTAATATTCCAAAAACCCTAGGGGAGGCCCCGAAACACTTTTTACACTGCCGTAAGTCTCTGTTCTAACGGGAAGCCGTCTAGAGCTCCGTTCTGGCACCTTGCCGAAGGGGGGATCAATCACGGAGGGCCTCTTTATTAACCTTGCTACCCTCATGACGATGTTTCAATAGTTCACCACAGGCCTATGGGTCCGTAGGTAGTATCTAGATGGAAATCTCTCTCTCTCTCTTGATCTTGAATACAATGTTCATCGCATCTTTGCCTTGATCTATCCGATGTAATCCCTTTGTATGGTGCGTTTGTTGGGATCCGATTGATAACCAACAAGTGTAGGGGATCGTTTGTAGCCTTTTTTGATAAGTAAGAGTGTCCAATCCCAACGAGGAGCTAAAGGTAGAACAAATATTCCCTCAAGTTCTATCGACCACCGATACAACTCTACGCACACCTAACGTTTGCTTTATCTAGAACCAGAATGAAACTACTTTGCGGGAATAAAACTACGAGTAATTTGCAAGAAAATAAACTTACTAGTGTAGTAGCAAGCTTTTTGTAACACAAGAGAAAGATTGTCCCTAGGCAATTGAATATGATACGATAGATACTTGTTATATGCAATGAGGGAGAGGCATAAACTAGTACACTTTCCGTACTTGGATCATATGCACTTATGATTGGAAGTCTAGAAAGCATCTGCAACTACTAAAGATCATTAAGGTAAAACCCAACCATAACATTCAGTATTAAGTCCTCTTTACTCCCATACGCAACAACCCACCTACTTGGGTTTGTGCTTCTGTCACTCACGCAACCCACCATAGGCAAATCCTGTACATATTGCAACACCCTACAATGGTGATCCCTCACGTTTGCATGACATGGAAGGCACCATAGGACAACACCATATCAACATACAACTCACATCCATAACATTATACCACAATTAACCCATAGGACAAAAGAGATCTACTCAAACATCATAAGATAGCAAAATATCATTGTGAAATAATATATGGAGTTGAGCACCATGTTGAAGTAGAGATTACAACGGGGAAGAGAGGTGTTACACCAGTGCAAGAGGGGGAAAGAGTTGGTGTTGATGGCGGCAAGATTGTTGATGTAGATCGTCGTCACGATCCTTGCCCTCACGGTGTTCCAACGCCATCGGGAGAGAGGGGAAGAGAGCTCCCTCCTTATTGTTCCTCCTTGGCCTCCCCCTAGATGGGAGGAGAGTTACCCCTATGGTCCATGGCCTACATGGCAGCGGCGGCGGCGGGGGGGGGGGGGGGGGGGATCCCCTCCGAGATTGGATCTCCCTCTCTGTTCTCTTATGTTTTGCGCTCCTGTTTTCTGGCCAAAACTATTTCTTATGTTCCCGGAGATCCGTAACTCCGATCGGGCTGAAATTTTAAGGGGATTTTTATCCAAAAATTAGCTTTATTGCTCCCTAAAGGAGAGCTCCAACCGACATACGAGGTGGGCACGATCCACCAGGACGCGTTTGGGCTCTAGGTCGCACCCTGATGGAGGGTGGAGGCTGTGGGACTCCGTTTGCGTTGATTCCAGTTCCCAAAATTCATAAATATTCCAAAAAATTGCTGTAATTTTTTATCGCGTTTAGACTTCGTTTGATATGGAATTTCTACGAAACAAAAAACACACAAAAAACAGGAATTGGCACCGGGCACTGGATCAATAGGTTAGTCCAATAAATCATATAAATTGTTGCCAAAAGTATGTAAAAGTTGTATAAAATTTGCATGAAACAATCAAAAATTATAGATATGACGGAGACGTATCAAGATCCCCATGCTTAATTCCTGCTCGTCCTCGAGTAGGTAAACGATAAAAAAGATAATTTTTGATGTGGAATGCTACCTAGCATAATCTTGATCATATATCTAATCATGGCATGAATATTAAGAGATGAGTGATTCAAAGCAATAGTCTGGTTTTGACATGAAGACATTAATACTCATGCATCCCAACAAACAATGATGTCTTTCAAAATATCAAGGCTAAATAACACTATCCCTACAAAATCATACAGCCTTGTCATGCTCGGTCTTCTTAAGACAAAGTATAAATCATGTACTACCCAGGTGTCAGCAAATCAATTGGTTCATACTTTTTAACATGCTTCAACATTTTCAACTCTCACGCAATACATGAGCAAAAGCCATGGATATAACACGATGGGTGGAACATATTATGGTGGTAGGTTTCAAAGGGGTAAAAGTGGAGAGGAAAGTCTCGCATCAACTCAGCATATCAATGGGCTATGGAAATGCCCATCAATAGATATCAATGCGAGGAGTAGGGATTTCCATGCAACAGATGCACCAAGAGCTATAAGTGTATGAAAGCTCAATATGAAAACTAAGTGGGTGTGCATCTAACTCTATAATGAAAAATACCCACTAGCATATGAAAGTGACAACATAGGAGACTCTCTATATGAAAAACATGGTGCTACTTTGAAGCACAAGTGTGGACTTAGCATGCCCCTTCTCTCTTTGTCTCTCATCTTTTTTCTCTCTCTTCTTTTCTTATTTTTTTCTATTTTTCTCTTTATTTTTCTTTGTCCGGAGCCTCATCCCGACTTGTGGGGAATCATAGTTTCCATCATCCTTTCCTCACTGGGACATGCTCTAATAATGATGATCATCACACTTCTATTTACTTAAAACTCAATATTATAACTCAAAGTATGACTCTATATGAATGCAATGATCTAGCATAGCAAAGACATCAAAAAATGGACAACCTATGGAAACATGATGCTAGATATCTTATGATCATTTAAAAGCAATATGACAATGAATGCTCAAGTCATCAAAACAGAAGTGGTGGAAGTTGCATGACAATATATCTCGGAATGACTATGGAAATGCCATAATAGGTAGGTATGGTGGCTGTTTTGAGGAAGATATAATAAGACTTATGTGTGATAGTGTATCATATCACGGGGTTTGGATGCACCGGCAAAGTTTGCACCAACTCTTGAGGTGAGAATGGGCAATGCACGGTACCGTAGAGGCTAGCAAATTGCGGAAAGGTAATACTGCGTATAATCCCTGGACTCACATTATTCATAAAGAACTCACATACTTATTCCAAAAGTTTATTAGCACTCGAAGCAAAGTATTACTACGCATGCCCCTAGGGGGAGGTTGGTAGGAGTTAACCATCGTGCGCCCCCGACCTTCACACAAAGATTGACAATCAAGAATAAATTATGCTCCAACTTCTTGGCATAACGGGAGACTATACGTGCATGCTTCAGGAATCACAAACCTTAACACCAATATTCTACTAAACACAATCATCCACTAGTACCGCCCACATATTATCATATATATATATATATCACAAAACTATTGAAAGGAATCAAACATATCATATTCAGTGATCCATAAGTTTTATGTAGGATTTTATGTCTAACCATGCAAATGACCAATTCATGTTGAATCTCTAAATAGATATAAGTGAAGCAAGAGAGTTTAATTCTTTATACAAAATACCATGCTCTAATAAATATAAGTGAAGCACAGGAGCATTCTTCAAATAACGGTTTTCTATGTGGAGAGAAACATGCAATCCAAACTT
The DNA here is from genome assembly GCA_022496015.1 of Hordeum marinum. NCBI lineage: Eukaryota > Viridiplantae > Streptophyta > Magnoliopsida > Poales > Poaceae > Hordeum > Hordeum marinum. The sequence continues at coordinate 4,993,076 of JAAAWK010001151.1, read as the reverse complement.
CAAATGATATAAGTGAAGCACATGAAGCAATCTATAAATCCATACTAAAAAGATATAAGTGAAGTGCAATGATCATTCTATAAATCAACCATGGACTATCTCATACCAGCATGGTGCATAAACTAAACACAAAACACGCTCCAAGATTTGTACATATCACATAAATGAAATGAATCCGAAAACATACCAATACTTGTTGAAGAAAGATGGGATGCCTTTCGGGGCATACCCACGCTTAGACACTTGAGTCTCCTTGGATATTTACTCGGGGTGCCTTGGGCATCCCCAATCTTTAACTCTTGCCTCTCCTTCTTCTCCTCATATCCAGACCTCCTCGATCTTCAAACACTTCATCCACACAAAACTTAACAAAAGACTGGTAAGATCCGTTAGTATAATAAAGCAAAGTACTACTTTAAGTACTGTTGCAAACCAATTCATATTTTATATTTGCATTATCCCTGCTATATTATAAATTTTCTATGGCTTACACCATCGATAAAATCGATAGTTTCATCAAAACAAGCAAAACAATGCATCACAAATAGAATCTGTCTTAAACAGGACAATATTTAGTAATTTGAACTTTGAGCATAATTATGTAACTCCAAAAATTCATAACATTAGGATGACATAATTTTTTTGTATAGAAATACTATGTAATTTTTTTAGAAACTTGTAACCTGTCGGTAAAAAAAATGAAAATTCACGCACTCCAACAAAAGTTTCTGTTTTTACACCGCACATACAACCAAGCAATCTAATCATCCTAAAGGCAAATCTTGGCACATTATTTTTATAATACAATGGATTTTTACAAGGGGATAATTATTTTTGTTGGAAAAGTTTCCTTGATTCAAGATTCACAAAGTTTCCATGGGCATGAACAAAACTTCAAGGACGTCCCCCACTTCAACGATGGTCATCATCTCTCTCACTTTCACCTTTCCTTTTGTGAAGTTTTAGGTTCCCCTCTATATTTTTTTTGTTTTTAAACTTTATAAAAGCACACAACAGAAATAAATGACTCTCTAAAACTTCCGGGTTGTCTCCCTGACAACGCTTTCTTTAAAGCCATTAAGCTAGGCATGAAGTGCTCAAATAATTGATCCACCCGGATCCCAAGGTATATCAAAGACAATTTTAATTAAAAATAATTTGTAATTTAGTAGTGAGCACAAAGTGATATATATCATGCGGTGACTAAGTCTAACTCTTTTCCTATGCATCAACATGTATTTTTCTCGAAAATCTGCCCCTAGGGTTCTCGATTTCATTAAAAAAGAATAGGGTTGCCGGGTTAATTGACGGAAAACCAGGCTAAAACCGATACAACAGCCCACATAGGGCAAAACCGGCTGACCTGGCCACCCACATGGAGATACACAAACGCATTGTAGAGAAGAACCACATAGTCGAGGTCGTCACCAACCATCATCGTCATCACTCCTCCACGAGCCAACGACTTGTATTTTACCATCGACTTCCGCCAACGACGCTCTCGTCGCCACAAACGCCGGAACCCATGCCAAATAGTCGACCGCCGGTGTAGGCGCCAGACAGCTCTGACTAAAAAGACCACCTAAAGACAAGAGAAATGGACAGAGATGGCATGAATCAACACCTCCTTGAAGACCACCAGCCACTTGTCATTGTTGCCACCTAGGCACTTCTAGGGCAGCTTCGACTCCGTGACGGCATGGCGAGACCCAGACGAGACCTATCGAGCAAGCCGGGAAATAACTGAAAACCGCTCTGCTGCAACCTTGCATTGCTAACCATCATCATCATTGCCAAATTGAACACCACACCATCACATTACCGACCAGGCACCTGCCGATTGCGACGCCATGAGCATCTAGCACATGGAGAGCGCAAACAAGATCCAAAGGTCTTCAAGGCGACGCCCCAAAGATGGAAGCAACGATGCCGACGCCATCGCCCAACCCAACCGGGTCTTAGGCTTTCACCCGAAGAACTGGATCCGAAGGTGTGCAGGGGTGGACTCCATGATGGTGCCTCCAAGGAGGTGTAGCGACGTCCATGGACACCGCCGTCATCGGTCGGCAAGAGACCGACAAGATTTCGCCCAGAGCAACGCCCAACACCACGCCCCCAAGCACCGCACCTCCTATAGCCCGCCCACCTTCCACAAAGCGACTGCACCATGACCATGAGGAAGCCACCACAATCCTCCCTGCCGGCTAGACACCGACGAGCCGGATCTGGCCGATCTGGAATCCCACCACCGCAGTGCCACCAGGAGCCAAAGGACAGTACACCGCCGACCCGCGCGAGGGCTCTCCTAAAGAGTAGAGAGGGGGCCCGCACCCGCCCCTACATGCGAGAGACGAGCAGCCAGCCAGAAGACTAGAGCCAACGTCGATGAAGCTGCCGCGACTGCCACACACGGGAGCCCCTGCTCGGGAGCCGCCACACCGGAGAAGAACGATAGGGGAAGAGCCCCATTGGCTGTTGGCAGAGCAGCCGATCCACCTGGATCCGGCAACATGAATAATGGGATCTAGCCTCCCCCACCCCAAGCACCCATGGCCAGCCGAGAGCAAGACGACCCTGCCGCCTCCGTCCACCGCCAGGGCGTAACCCGACGGCCTCCTACGGCGGTGGCGAACATGGGGAGGGAGGGCGGCCCGGCAGCGTGGATGGGTTTCCTCCCGAGTCGCCTCGGCTGAGACGACACGGGGACCGAGCGGTTGTCCTGCAACAATCTCTGATTGTTTTTTGCATGCATCGACATGTCATAAAAGAACAGTTCGTTCACATTAAGTAAAGGCCAATGCATAGCGTAAGTAGTTTCTTGCAATTTTATAGTATTGGAAACATGAACAGGTGAAGATTTGGTTCCTCTCTAATAATAATTGCAAGTAGGAGCAGCAAGCACATGCGTGTTGTATTCATCAAAATCAACATGTGCAATAGTAAAACGCAACCCATCAATATAGTCCTTAATAAGTGCAAACTTCTCCAATATAGTGTAGTTGGGAGAATTCAAAAACATAATAGTTCTATCATATGTGGATGCAATAGCAGCAATTTCATGCTTAACATAAGGAACTATAGCAAGTTCATCTTCATAAGCATAATTCATTTGGCATCAACTTCACCAAAAAGGGATATTTCAAATGAATCCACATGATTATAGTAATTATCATAGGATTCATCCTTCTAATCACGAAGGGTAATTAAACAATGTATGATTTGAAGAGTTACTCTCATTAGAAGGTGGGCATGGGTGATCAATTCACTCTTCCTCCTTTTGCTCTTCTCTCTCCTCCTCATCTTTTTCATCTAATGAGCTCACAATTTCAGCAACTTCTTCTACCATAGGTCCCTGCAAAATATTAATCTCTTCCAAGGCAGCAGACATTCTCTCAATAAATTCAATAATATCAGCATTGTATTCATAATTATCATAGCAACATTTAAGTATGGCATAAATTTCAGATTTGTAAGAAAAACCATCATACTTTTCAAGCAAAGAAGCAATTTCATAAGCACCCTTAAAAGCAACAAATTCTTCTATTCATTCCACATCATAGTAAACATATATACCATTAGCATAAGAAGCTAAGGTTTCATTATCATTAAATTTGCATGAAAAGGGAAGGTGTGGAGCGTTCATCGGGGAGCAACAAGTAATATCATATCTCAAGCATAGATCCCAAGCATACCAATGCAACATATGAATTTGATCCCATAACAATTTCCATTTTTGTGTCAACCAATAATCCCTAAAGTATTCACCTTGATCCAACATTACTCCCATTATAAATTTGAATGGGGTTTTCTCAGGATTATCAAAGTAGTATTTAATACTCTGCACATAACTAGCATCGAGGGTTTTAGGAGGTTCCCCATCTCCATGAGTAGCAAGTACCACTATTTTTTTGGTGTTTCATGTTCCATATCCATAACTAAAGATATAAAACAACTAATAACAGAAAATAAAAATTACTTACTGATAAAGCAAACAAGCACACAAAAGAATATTCACCCCACGCTATTGCTCCCCGGCAACGGCGCTAGAAAAGGTCTTGATAACCCACAAGTGTAGGGGATCGTTTGTAGCCTTTTTCGATAAGTAAGAGTGTCAAATCCCAATGAGGAGATAAAGGTAGAAGAAATATTCCATCAAGTTCTATCGACCACTGACACAACTGTACGCACACCTAACATTTGGTTCATCTAGAACAAGAATGAAACTACTTTACGGGAATAAAACTACGGGTACTTTGCAAGAAAATAAACTTAGTAGTGTAGTAGCAAGCTTTTTATAACACAAGAGAAAGATTGTCCCTAGTCAATTGAATATGATACGATAGATACTTGTTATATGCAATGAGGGAGAGGCGTACGCTAACACACTTTCCGTACTTGGATCATATGCACTTATGATTGGAACTCTAGCAAGCATCCGCAACTACTAAAGATCATTAAGGTAAAACCCAACTATGGCATTAAGTGTCAAGTCCTCTTTAATCCCATACAAAACAACCCACATACTCAGGTTTGTGCTTCTGTCACTCATGCAACCCACCATAGGCAAATCATGAACATATTGCAACTCTAGAACGGGGATCCCTCACGTTTGCGCGACACAGAGGGTACCATAGGACAGCACCATATCAACATACAATTCACATCCATAACATCATACCACAATTAACCCATAGGACAAAAGAGATCTACTCAAACATCATAGGATAGCCAAATATCATTGTGAAATAATATATGGAGTTAAGCACCATGTTTAAGTAGATATTACAGCGGGGAAGAGAGGTGTTACATCATTGCAAGAGGGGGAAAGAGTTGGTGTTGACGGCGGCAAAATTGTTGATGTGGATCGCCGTCATGATCCTTGCCCTGGCGGTGTTCCGGCGCCATCAGGAGAGAGGGGGAGAGTGCACCCTCCTTCTTCTTCCTCTTTGGCCTCCCCCCTAGATGGGAGGAGAGTTCCCCCTATGGTCCATGGCCTCCATGGCAGCAGAGGGGCGGGAGCCCATCCGAGATTGGATCTCCCTCTCTGTTCTCTTCTTTTTTGCGCTCCTGTTTTTTGGCTAAAAACCATTTCTTATATTCCTAGAGATCCGTAACTCCGCTCGGGCTAAAATTTTGAGGGGGTTTTATTCAAAAATTATCTTTCTTGTGCCCGAAGGAGAGCTCCAGCCGTCATACGAGGTGGGCATGGTCCACCAAGCCGCGTTTGGGCTTTGGGTCACGCCCTGGTGGAGGGTGGTGGCCGTGGGACTCCATTTGCATTGATCCACTTCCCAAGATTCATAAAGATTCCAGAAAAATCTCCATAAATTTTTATCGTATTTGGACTTCATTTGATATGGAATTTATGCGAAACAAAGAACACAAGAAAAATAGGAATTGGCATTGGGCACTAGATCAATAGGTTAGTCTAATAAATCATATAGATTGTTGCCAAAAGTATGTAAAATTTGTATAATATTGGTATGAAACAATAAAAAATTATAGATACGACGGAGACGTATCACCGATGAATTGTGGGTTTATGTTTAGATTATTCATGAAATGTATTTGAGTCAAACATGATTACTATGATTCTTATTTACATGATCATTATAGCTTCGTAATGCCGTTCGATCGATTGAGATAGTTTGGCCAACTAGATTTATATTTCTTCGGTGGGAGTGGTGCATTGTGGTAGGTTCAACCTCGTGAGTTTCTATATCCAAGTTACAAAGTAGGGGACAATATATGTCTTTGTGTTGCTGCTACAAAGGATAAAACAATGGGGGTTAATTCATATTGATTGAGTTTAATTTGTCTACATCATGTCATCATTCTCCAAACATTACTTTATTTTACTTAATACTCTAGATGTATGCTAGATAATAGTCGATTAGTGGAGTAATAGTAATAGGTGCAGGCAGGAGTTGACCTATTTGCTTTTGGACATGATGCCTATATACACATGATCATTGCCGTGAAAATCGCATAAGTATCCACTTTTCTCTCAAATGCCCAACAATAATTTGTTTACCCACCGTATGCTATTTTTATGAGAGATGCCACTAGAGAACACTACGGCCCTCGGGTCTATTCACTCATATATTCATAAATGCTACTGTTACCTTGCTCCCATTTACTTTATTTTATCTTATTTTGCAATTTACAATTATCTACAATTATCTACACAACTCACTTGCTTGCAAATAACGAGACCAAGGGGACTGACAACCCTCTTACCAGTGTTGGGTGCAAGTTGTTTTATATTTTGTGTGCAACCACTAAAGATGGTTGAGGATTGGTATTCATATTGGTTTGATAAACCTTGCTTTCATAACTGAGGGAAATACTTACCCACATTGTGCTGCGATAACTCGTTCCTCTTCACGGAAAAGCCAACACAGATCACAAGTATCAGGAAGGATTTCTGGAGCCGTTGCCGAGGAATACCATCACCAACTATCAAGTAACTTCACACAAATTATCATTCAACTGTTCTTCTTTTTATTTCTATTATATTTAGTTTGTCTCATAAAAATAAAAAATACAAAAATATTTATCTTTGCTAGTTACTAGTTTACTTATTTGCTTGCTTTACTTGCTAGTTTACGAGTTTTGCTTCTTGCTTTGCTTGTTCGATCACCATGTATGAGGAGAAATTCCACAATACTTCTTACTATCAAAGAATGTCGGAGATAGAGAATTCTATGAAAACTTTCATCATTCCACAATATGAACACAATAGGTTCTTTGATTCAGAAGTTAAGGAACATTCAACCTTGTTAGATGCTATTAGTAGACAACTTGATGAAGTGAATAAAGAAGTGTCCAAACTCCAATCACAATTTGTCATACCGAAGAATTGCTAGGAAAAATATCTGATAAGAAAACCACCCTAGTAAATAGGATGGCCGCTAAACCGTAATCTTTCCCTATTACAAATCATGATGAAGATCTTAAAATGATTGGTGTTTCTCCTATTGAATCTTTGTTTACTTCTCTAGATATAAATGATAAAGGGATTGGAGATGAGTCAACTCTAGCTGAGAAGCATCCCATTTGCTTGGAGGGTGTGATTTTGATGCTAAAACTGAAAAAGTGGGTTTGGAGCGGTCAAAACTTTAACTAGTGTTGTGCCCACTATCTTGGATTACCAGGACTTTAATTATGATAAATGCTCTTTAGTAGAATGTGTTTCCTTGTTGCATCCATTATTAGCTCACCCAATGCTTATGAACAAAACAAAGCTTTTACCGAACATATAGTAGAAGCTATGGTAAAAGCTTATGATGAGAAACTTGAACTTGAAGTTTCTATTCCTAGAAAATTGTATGATGAGTGGGAACCTACTATCAAAATAACGATAAATAAATATGAATGCAATGCTTTGTGTGACCTTGGTGCTAGTGTTTCTATTGGAAATATGCCCTAGAGGCAATAATAAATTAGTTATTATCATATTTCCTTGTTCATGATAATCGTTTATTATCCATGCTATAATTGTATTGATCGGAAACTCAGATACATGTGTGGATACATAGACAACACCATGTCCCTAGTATGCCTCTAATAGACTAGCTCGTTGATCAAAGATGGCTCAGGTTTCCTATCCATTGCCATGAGATATCATTTGACAACGGGATCACATCATTAGGAGAATGATGGGATGGACAAGACCCAAACTACAAATGTAGCATATGATCGTGTCAGTTTATTGCTACTGTTTTCTGCATGTCAAGTATCTGTTCCTATGACCATGAGATCATGCAACTCACTGACACCGGAGGAGTGCCTTGTGTGTATCAAACATCGCAACGTAACTAGGTGACTATAAAGGTACTCTACAGGTATCTCCGAGGATGTCTGTTGGGTTGGCATGGATAGACTAAGATTTGTTACTCCATGTGACGGAGAGGTATCTCAGGGCCCACTCGGTAATGCAACATCACAACAAGCCTTGCAAGCAATGTGACTAAGTGTTAGTCACAAGATCTTATATTACGGAACGAGTAAATAGACTTGTTGGTAACGAGGTTGAACTAGGTATGGAGATACCGACGATCGAATCTCGGGCAAGTAACATACCGAAGAACAAAAGGAACATCATACGGGATTAACTGAATCCTTGATATAGAGGTTTGACCGATAAAGATCTTCGTAGAATATGTAGGAACCAATATGGGCATCCAGGTTCCTCTATTGGTTATTTACCATAGAGGTGTCTCAGTCATGTCTACATAGTTCTCGAACCCGCAGGGTCTGCACACTTAAGGTTTGGTGACGTTTCGGTAGTATAGAGTTATGTATGGTTATTACCGAAGGTTGTTCAGAGTCCCGGATGAGATCCCAAATGTCACGAGGAGCTCCGGAATGGTCCGGAGGTAAATATTGATATATAAGAAGTCCTATTTTGGTCGCCGGAAAAGTTTTGGGCTCATCGGTAGTGTACCGGGAGTGCCGGTAGTGTACCGGGAGACCATCGGGAGGAGTATTTCGACCCAAGAGGCTACATGGTCTATGGGAGAGTGAATACCAGCCCTTATTGGGTTTGTGGAAGTCCCACAGAAGTCCCATGCGGCTGGGAGAGAAAAGCCCAAAGAGTAAAGGTGGTAAAAGGCAAAAAAGGCAAAAAAGGAAGGAGTCCTAGTCCTACTAGGATTGGAGGAGGATTCCTCCTCTCCTCCTTGGTTCGGACGAAGCCTAGGGATGGACCCTTGAGGTCCAAGCCTCCTCCTCTATTCCTCTTATATATACTAGAGGTTTTAGGGTTTTTGCACTAGATTTTCTGCCACGTGCTACCCTCTCCTCTAGTGCATAGTTTCTCCTCTAAATCGGTTTTCTACAGTGCTTAGGTGAAGCCCTGCCGGAATAGCTCCACCACCATTGCCACAGCACCATCGCGCTGCCGGAGAACCCTTCTACCTCTCCGCTCCCTCTTGCTGGATCAAGAAGGCGGATATCGTCATCGAGCTGTACGTGTGCTGAACGCGGAGGTGCCGTCTGTTTGGCGCTAGATCGGAAGGACCGTGATCAAGATCGTGAGACGGATCATGATGAGATCACGGGATAGATCGTGATGAGTTCACGGGATGGATTGTGATGAGATCGCGGGACGCTCGGCGATTTGGATCACGAAGACGTTCAACTACACCAACCGCATTTCTTAATGCTTCCCGCTTAGCGATCTACAAGGGTATGTAGATCCACTCTCCCTCTCGTATATTCTCATCACCATGGATAGATATTGCATGTGCATAGGAATTTTTTTGTTTCCCATGCAACGTTCCCCAACAGTTTCAACCATACCTAAATATTTATGTGATGTGCTTGGTCTCACTAGTATGGAAGATTGTTCTCTCAACTTGCATCTTGCGGATTCTACCATTAAGAAAACCTTTAGGTAGAATTAATGATGTGATTATTATTGCAATTGAAAATTATGTGCGTGTATATTTCATTGTGCTTGATATTGATTGCAATCCTTCTTGTCCCATAATACTTGGAAGGCCCTTCTTACGAACTATAGGTGAAATTATTGACATGAAAGAGGGAAACATAAGGTTCCAATTCCCATTAAAGAATGGAATGGAACACTTCCCTAGGAACAGAATTAAACCACCTTATGAATCAATCATGTATCCATTTATGGGTGGAGTGTCAAGGATGACAACACTTGAAACTGTGCTTTATTCCTAGCTAGGGGCATAAAACAATAGCCCTTGTTGGGAGGCAACCAAATAGTTATCTTTTTTTTTGCTTTTTTTACCTTTTGTTTATTTGTGAAAACATGATTACTGCATATGTAATGATTATATTTTTATGTTTTAATTAGTGTTTGTGCCAAGTAAAGCCTTTGGGATGACTCACAAGATGAGTAGAAACAATGTTAAAACAAAACAAAAACTTTTAACTCTAGTGCATGAATTTTCATTTTTTACTGGAGCATGATAATGATCTGAAATTTAACATAGTACTACTATACAAATTCTCTATGTTTCCTATTTTTTCAGAATTTAAGAGTTACAGAAGTATATGCTCTCTAGAGATTGCTACAGACTGTTCTGTTTTAGACAGATTCTGTTTTGCTTGCATAGTTTGCTTGTTTTGATTATGCTATGGATTGTATCAGGGGTATAAGCCATGGAGAAGTTATAATATAGTACCTATTATGCCAAAATGAAATAAGAATCAATTTATAAAAGTATCTAAAGTATTCAATATGTTGCTTACACTAACGGATCTCATGAAGTTTTGTTGAGTTTTGTATGATTTAAGTTTTCAAGTTTTGGGTGTTATCACGATGGACCACAGAATAAGGAGCAGCAAAATCCTAATCTTGGGGATGCCCAAGACACCCCAAGGTAATATTCTAAGGAATACTCAAGCGTCTAAGCTTGGGGGTGCCCCGGAAGGCATCCCCTCTTTTGTCTCAATCCATCGGTATGTAACTTGGAGCTATAGTTTTATTCATCACATGATATGTGTTTTGCTTGGAGCGTCGTTTGCTTTTGTTTGCTTTCACTTTTAGTTTGACACAATCACTGTTTGCTGGACACACCTATTTGAGAGAGACACACCTTCATCATAATTTGTTAGAATACTCTATGTGCTTCACTTATATTTTTTTGAGCTTGGTAGTTGCTCTAGTACTTCACTTATATCTTTTTTTAGCACGGTGACATGTAGATTTTACAGAAATAATATGCTCTCATTATTCACTTATATTTGTTTGAGAGTTCATGAATAGTGATGGTAATTTTCATGGGTCATAATACTAGTCCAAAAATAATAGGTATTCAATGAGTAATAATAAAAACCATCATGTAGCACATATAGAGAAATTGTGGGTTAATGACATTAATGTGGCAATATGAAAAAGGTGCGAGTTCATAATTATTGACTCATAAAAGTGTCAATATTAAGAGGTGTTAACTTTTTGTTCATCTAAAAATTAAAGAGGCATGCTGATGATGTGTGAGCATTTCTATTCCTCATTGAAATCCTAGTGTTGTTTCGAGTCGAGGACGCGTGATGGTTAACTCCTCTCAACCTCCTCCCTCGGGGCATGCAAGTAGTACTTTGATTTATGATAAAACTAATAAAACTAATAAAACTTTGCAATAAGTATATGAGTTATATATGACTAATGTGATACCATGGACATATAGATTTTCACCTTCTCATATTTGCTAGCCTCTTCAATACCGTGCATAGGTCATTCTCACCTTGAGGATCAGTGCAACTTTTAGCGGTGCATCCAAACCCCGTGACATGATACGCTTTTTTGCACATAAGACTCATTATATCTTCCTAAAAACAGCCACCATACCTACCTATCATGGCATTTCCATAGCCATTTCGAGATATATTGCCATGCAAATTCCATCGTCACTTCACATGACTAGTTCGTTCATCATCATATGGCTTTGCATGATCATATAAAGCCGACATATTATTTGTGGCAAACCACTATTCATCATATTTTTGATACATGCCATGCTAGATCTTGCACATCATGGTACACTGCCAAAGGCATTCATATAGAGTCACATCGTCCTATAGTTTTCTATATTGAGTTGTAAGTAAATAAAAGTGTGATGATCATCCTTATTAAAGCATTGTCCTAGTGAGGAAAGGATGATGGAGACTATGATTTCCACACAAGTCGGGATGAGACTCCGGACGAAAAATGGAAAATGGGAAGGCGAAATGAGCCCACCGCAAAAAATGGGGAGGCGAAAAAAGAAAAAAATCCCACCATGAAAAAAGAGAGAATAAATGAGAGAAAAAGAGGGAAGGGACTTTGATACTATCCTTTACCACACTTGTGCCTCAAAGTGGCACCATGTTCTTCATATAGAGAGTCTCATGTTTTGTAACATCCATACGCTAGTGGGAATTACCTTTTCATTATAAACTTGGTTTGTGTATTCCGATGATGGGCTTCCTCAAATTCCCGAGGTATTCATGAGAATGCAAGTTGGATGCACACCCCACTTAGCATAAGTTGAGCTTTCATACACTTATAGCTCTAGTGCATCATTTGCATGGAAATCCCTACTACTTGCATTGACATATATCAATGGGCATCTCCATAGCCCATTGGTAAGCCTAGTTGATGTGAGACTATCTTGTCCACTCTTTACCCCTTTGATATCTACCATCATATTCTATTCACCTACATGCTATGTCCAATGGCTCACGCTCATGTATTGCGTGAAGAATAAAAAGTTGACGCATCTTGAAAAAGTACGATCCAATTGCCTGACTTGGACAGCATGGTGTGATAACCCGCAAGTACAAGGGATCGCAACAGTTTTCGAGGGTAGAGTATTCAACCAAAATTTATAGATTCGACACAAGGGAGCCAAAGAATATTTGAGAGTATTAGCAGTTGAGTTGTCAATTCAACCACACCTGGAGATTAAATATCTACAACAAAGTGATAAGTAGCACAATAACATGATAGTTTGATAGCAGTGGTAATAGTAACAGAAGCAGTAATGGTTTTGTAGCAAGTGCAACAGTCTTGATAACCCACAAATATAGGGGATCAGTTGTAGCCTCTTTCGATAAGTAAGATTGTCGAACCCAACAAGGAGCTAAAGGTATAACAAATATTCCCTCAAGTTCTATCGACCACCGGTACAACTCTACGCACGCTTAACGTTCGCTTTACCTAGAACAAGTATGAAACTAGAAGTACTTTCTAGGTGTGATAGGATAGGTTTGCAAGATAATAAATAGCATGGAAATAAAAACTAGGGGCTGCTAAGATAAAGAAACAACTAAGTTAGTTTAACGAGTGTGAAAAAGTGGTGGTAGGAGTTGCGAAATTGTCCCTAGGCAATTGATAACTAGTCCGGTAATCATTATTGCAATTTTATATGAGGGAGAGGCATATGCTAACATACTTTGTCTACTTCGATCATATGCACTTATGATTGGAACTCTAGCAAGCACCTACAGCTACTAAAGATTATTGAGGTAGAACCCAACCATAGCATTATAAGGTATCAAGTCCTCTTTACACCCATATGCAACAACCCACCTACTCGGGTTTATGCTTCTGTCACTCAAGCAATCCACCATAGGCGAATCATGAACACATTGCAACACCCTATAGCGAGGATCCCTCATGCTTGTGCAACATGGAGAGCACCATATGACAACACCAATAATAAAACATGCAACTCAAACCAATCATGATCATCAATCAACCAACAGGACAACAAAAATCTACTGAGACATCATAGGATGGCAACACGTCATTGGATAATAATATGAAGCATAAAGCACCATGTTCAAGAAGAGGGTACAACGGGTTGCGGGAGAGTGGACTGCTGTAGATGGATGGGGGAAGGTGATGGAGGTGTTGGTGAAGATGACGGAGTTGTTGGAGTAGATCGCCGTCACGATGATGGCCTCGGCAGTGTTCTGGTGCCACCGGGAGAGAGGGGGAGAGAGCCCCCCTCCTTCTTCTTCTTCCTTTACCTTAAACCTAGATGGAAGAAGGGTTTGTCCTCTGGTTCATGGACTCCATGGCGGCGGAGGGGTGAGATCCCCTCCGAGATTGGATCTCTCTCTCTATTTCCTTTTGTTTCTGCGCTCCTAGATTCTGGCCTTTCACCGTTTCTTAAATATCCAAAGATCCGTAACTCCGACCGGGCTTAAATTTTGAGGGGATTTTCCTTATAAAAATTACTTTCTTGCGGCCAAAGGACATTTCCAACCGACCTAAGGGGTGTCCACAAGCCCTCAAGGTGCGCCCTACCCCCTGGGCACGCCCTAGTGGCTTGTGGGCCCCTCGGGCATCGCCTTTTGTTGATTCCACTTCCCAAAATTCACATATATTCCAAACAAATCTTCGTAAGTTTTTATCCCATTTGGACTTCGTTTAATATAGATTTTCTGTGAAACAAAAACATGCAACAAACAAGAACTGGCACTGGGCACTGGATCAATATGTTAGTCCGAAAAATAGTATAAAAAGTTGCCAAAAGTATATGAAAGTTGTAGAATATTGGCATGAAACAATCAAAAATTATAGATGTGGAATGCTACCTAGCATAATCTTTATCATATAATCTAATCATGGCATGAATATTAAGGCATGACTGATTCAAAGCAATAGTCTATATTGACATAAAAATAATAATACTTCAAGCACACCAACAAGGCAATTGTGTCCTTTCGAAATAACATGGCCTTATAAAGTTATCCCTACAAAATCATGTGGTCTAGCTATGCTCCATCTTCCCCACACAAAGTATCTAAATCATGCACAACCCCGATGACAAGTCAAGCAATTGTTTCACACTTTTTATGTTCTCAAACCTTTTCAACTCTCAAGCAATACATGAGCGTGAGTCATGGATATAGCACTACAGGTGGAATAGAATATGGTGGAGGTGATGAGGAAAAAGGAGAAGATAGTCTCACATCAACTAGGCGTATCAACGGGCTATGGAGATGCCCATCAATAGACATCAATGTGGGTGAGTAGGGATTGCCATGAAACGGGTGCACTAGAGCTATAAGTGTACGAAAGCTCAAAAATAAAACTAAGTGGTCGTGCAAATGATGAAAAATCCACTAGCTATATGAAAGTGACAAAATAGGAGACTCTCTATCATGAAGATCATGGTGCTACTTTGAAGCACGAGTGCGGAAAAAGATAGTAGCACTTGTCCCTTTTCTCTTTCTGTCATTTTTTATATATTTTGGTGGGTATCTTTGGCCACTTTTTTCTTATTTGGGCTTCTGTGGACTCTATTATTTTTTGTAAAGTCCAGAGACTCCTCCCAACTTGTGAGGGAATCATAGCTTCCATCATCCTTTTCTCACACGGGACAATGCTCTAATAATGAAAATCATCACACTTTTATTTACTTACAAATCGATACCTAGAACAAAAATATGACTCTATATGAATGCTTCCGGTAGGATACCGTGATGTGAAACGATCTAGCCTAGCAAGTGACATCAAAAAACGGACAAGCCATGAAAACATCATGCAAGCTGTCTTACGATCATGCAAAGCAATATGAAAATTATGGTGCATGTCATACTGAACGGAACGATGGAAGTTGCATGGCAATATATCTCGGAATGACTATGGAAATGTCATAATTGGTAGGTATGGTGGCTGTTTTGAGGAAAATATATAGTGTCTGTTTTGAGGAAGGTGGGTTTGATGCACTGGCAAAAGTTGCGTGGTACTATAGAGGCTAGCAAAGGTGGAAGGGTGAGAGTGCGTATAATCCATGGACTCAAAATTAGTCATAATGAACTCACATACATATTGAAAAAGTCTATTAGTTATCAAACAAATCATAGGACACATGCTTCTAGGGCAGAGGTTGGTAGGAGTTAACCGTCATGCGCTCCCGACCCTCACACAAAGGTTGACAATCATTACACAAATCATGCTCCGACTTTGTTACATAACGGTTCACCATACGTGCATGCAACGGGAATCACAAACCTTAACACAAGTATTTCTCCAATTCACAGTTACTCACTAGAATGAATCTCATATTACCATATTTATGTCACAAAACTATTGCAAGGAATCAAACATATCATATTTAGTGATCTACAAGTTTTATGTAGGATTTTATGACTAACCATGTGAATGACCAACTCCTGTTAACTCTCTAAATAGGTATAAGTGAAGCATGAGAGTTTAATTCTTTCTACAAAATATATGCCCATGCTCTAACAAATATAAGTGAAGCAAAAGAGCATTCTACAAATGGCGGTTTTCTATGGATAGAGAAACAGGCAATCCAAACTTTAAATGATATAAGTGAAGCACATGAAACATTATACAATGCCATACTCAAAAGATATAAGTGAAGTGCATGAAGAATTCTATAAATCAACCAAGGGATTTCTCATACCGGCATGGTGCATTATTAAAATAAAAATAAAAAGAACACGACGCTCCAAGATTTATGCATATCATGTGACGAATAAAAATATAGCTCCAAGTAAAATTACCGATGGTTGTTAGAAGAAAGAGGGGATGCCTTCCGGGGCATGCCCAAGCTTAGTTTCTTGGGAGTCCTTCAATATTACCTTGGGGTGCCTCGGTCATCCCCAATCTTAGTCTCTTTCCACTCCTTATTCCTTCATCCATCGTGATCTCACCCAAAACTTGAAAACTTCAATCACACAAAACTTAACAAAACCCTTGTGAGATCCGTTAGTATAATAAAGAAAATCAGAACTTTATGTACTGTTGCCAACCAATTCATATTTTATTTTTTCATTTTATCTAATTTATTATAATTTTTCCATGGCTTATACCACCGATACAATCGATAGTTTCATCAAAACGAACAAAACAATGCATCAAAAACAGAATCTGTCTTAAACAGGACAGTCTGTAGCAATATGAACATTCACCATACTTCTGTAACTCTAAAAATTCTAAAAAATTAGGAAAAAGTAAAATATTTTCATAGAACTACTTTTTAAAAATTTCAAAAACTTTTGACATTGCAGTAAACAATGTAAATTCACGCACTATAGACAAAGTTTCTGTTTTTGCACTGCACACACCAAACAAGCAATCTAATCATCCTAAAGGCAAATCCTAGCACATTATTTTTATAATACAATGGATTTATACAAGGGGATAATTTTTTTTTTGAAGATTTTATGTAATCAAGATGTGCAAAGTTTCCATGGGCATGAACAAAGTTCAAGGCTAGCTCCCACTTTCACAATGCTCGTCTCTCTCACTTTCACTTTTCTGTTTGAAAAGGTTTTAGGTTCCCCTCTTTATTTTTTTTGTTTTTAAACTATATAAAAGCACACAACAAAATTAAATGACTCTCTAAAACTTCCGGGTTGTCTCCCTGGCAACGCTTTCTTTAAAGCCATTAAGCTAGGCATAAAGTGCTCAAGTAATGCATCCACCCGGATCCCAAGGTATATCAAAGCCAATTTAAAATAACAATGATTTGTAATTTAGTATTGATCACAAAGTAATATATATATATACATCATGAAATGACAAAGTATAACTCTCGTCCTATGCATCGACATGTCATAAAAGAACAATTCATGCACACAAAGTAAAGGCCAATGCATAGCATAAACAGTTTCTTGCAATTTTATCGTATTGGAAACATAGCGAGGTGGAGATGTAGTTACTCTCTCATAATAATTGCAAGTAGGAGCAGCAAGAACATGCATATTATATCTATCAAAATCATCATGTGTAATACTAAAAGGCAACCCATCGATATAATCCATAATAAGAGCAAACTTCTCTGACATAGTGTAGTTGGGAGATTTCAAAAAGATAATAGGACTATCATGCGTGGGTGCTTGAGAAACAATTTAATTCTTAACATAAGTAACTATAGCAAGTTTATCTCCATAAGCATCATTCATATTGGCATCATGGCCACAAGCATAGTAAGCATCAATTTCATCAAAAAGGGATATTTCAAATGAATCCAAGGGATCATAGCAATCAACATAGTAGTCATCCTTCGGTAAGGACGAAGGAAATTTAAACAATGTATGAGTTGAAGAGTTACTCTCATTATAAGGTGGGCACGGGTAGCTAATTTGCTCTTCCTGCTTTTGTTCTTCGCTCTCCTCCTCATATTTTTCATCTAATGAGCTCACAGTTTTAACAATTTCTTCTTCCATAATTCCTGCAAAATATTAGTCTCCTCCAAGGCAGCAGGCATTCTCTCAATAAATGCATCAATATCGGAATTATATTCATAATTCTCATAGCAATATTTAAGTATAGCAAAATTTTCAGGTCTATAAACATCATCATCATAATTTTCACACTTCTCAAACAAAGATTCAATTTCATAAGCACCCTTAAAAGCAATGAATTCTTCTATTCGTTCCACATCATAGTAATCATAAATACCATTAGCATAAGAAGCCAAGGTTTCACTATCATTAAATTTACATGAAAAAGGAAGGTGTGGAGCCTTCATCCTAGAGCAACAAGTATAATCATATCTCTGGCATAGATTCCAAGCATACCATTCAACATATAAATTTGATCCCATAACAGTTTCCCTTTTTGAGTTAGGCATATAAATTTCAACATATAAATTTGATCCCATCAACATAATCCCTAAAGTATTCACGTTGATCCAACGTGTCTCCCATTATCAAGTTGAATGGGTTTTTTGTCAGGATTATTAAAGTAGTGCATAATATCTTTCACACAACGAGCATCGAGGGTTTTTGGAGGTTCCCCATCTCAATGAGTAGCAAGTACACCTATTTTTTGGTATTTTGTGTTCCATATCCATAACTAAAGATATATAACAACTTAGAATAGCAAATAAAATCTACTTAGTGATAAAGCAAACAAGCACACACGAGAATATTCACCCCACACTATTGCTCCCGGGCAACGACACCATAAAAAGGTCTTGATAACCCACAAGTATATGGGATTAGTTGTAGACTCTTTAGATAAGTAAGAGTGTCAAACCCAATGAGGAGCTAAAGGTAGAACAAGTATTCCCTCAAGTTCTATCGATCACTGATATAACTCTACGCATGCTTAACGTTCGCTTTACCTAGAACAAGTATGACACTAGAAGTACTTTGTAGGCGTGATACGATAGGTTTGCAAGATAAGAAAGAGCACGAAAATAAAAACTAGGGGCCGCTAAGATAAAGAAACAACTAAGTTAGTTTAACGAGTGTGGAAAAGTGGTGGTAGGAATTGCGGAATTGTCCCTAGGCAATTGTTAACTAGACCGGTAATCATTATTGCAATTTTATATGAGGGAGAGGCATAAGCTAACATACTTTGTCTACTTGGATCATATGCACTTATGATTGGAACTCTAGCAAGAATCCGCAACTACTAAAGATCATTAAGGTAAAACCCAACTATATAATTATAAGGTATCAAGTACTATTTACTCCCATATGCAACTCTAGCAAGCATTATAAGGTGATGGAGGTGTTTGTGAAGATGACAGAGTTGTTGGAGTTTATCGCCGTCACGTTGATGTCCCCGTCGGTGTTCTGGTGCCACCGAGAGAGGGGGAGAGAGCCCCCTCCTTCTTCTTCTTCCTTGACCTCCCCCCTAGATGGGAGAAGGGTTTACCCTATGGTCCATGGCCTCCATGGCGGCGGAGGGGCGAGAGCCCCTCCAAGATTGGATCTCTTTCTCTGTTTCCTTCCGTTTTTGTGCTCCTAGATTCTGGCCTTTCACCGTTTCTTAAATATCCGGAGATCCGTAACTCCGATCGCGCTATAATTTTGCCTGGATTTTCCTTATGAAAATATCTTTCTTGCGGCCAAAGGACATTTCTAACTGACCTAAGGGGTGGCCACAAGCCCTCAGGGCGCGCCTTACCCCCCTGGGCGCGCCCTAGTGGCTTGTAGGCCCCTCGGGCACCGCCTTCTGTTGATTCCACTTCACAAAATTCACATATATTCCAAAAAATATCTTCGTAAGTTTTATCCCATTTGGACGTCATTTAATATGGATTTTCTGCGAAACAAAAAACATGCAACAAACAGGAACTGACACTAGGCACTGGATCAATATGTTAGTCCCAAAAATTGTATAAAAAGTTGCCAAAATTATATGAAAGTTGTAGAATATTGGCATGAAACAATCGAAAATTATAGATACGATGGAGACGTATCAAATAGTGACAACAACAATAGTAACTTAGCGAGAACAATACATGGAAAATTCATAGGCACTAGATCAGTGTATTCATGGGATGATATTCATCATATAACATCCATAACCTAGGGCGACACAGAACTAGCTCCAGTCGTAAATGTAATGTAGGCATATATTCCGTAAATAGTCATACGTGCTTATGGAAAAGAACTTGCTTGACATCTTTTGTCCTACCCTCCCATGATAGCGGGGTCCATAAGGAAACTAAGGGATATTAAGGCCTCCTTTTAATAGAGAACAGAAACAAAGCATTAACACATAGCGAATACATGAACTCCTCAAACTATGATCATCACTGGATAGTATCCCCATTACTGTCACCCCATGGTTTACGGATCATAATACGTAATAGGTGCATATGACTAGGAAAGATTGGATCAAGAACATAGATATAATGATGATAACATAAACGGTTTAGATGTGAAATCATGGCACTCGGGCCCTAGTGACAAGCATTAAGCATGGCAAAGTCATAGCAACATTAATCTTAGAACATAATGGATACTAGGGATCAAGCCCTAACATAACTAACTCGATTACACGATGAATCTCATCCAACTCCTCACCGACCAGCAAGCCTACGAAGGAATTACTCACTACCTATGGGGAGCATCATGGAATTGGCGATGAAGGAGGGTTGATGATGACGAAGACCGAAGATTCCCCTCTCCGGAGCCCCAAACGGACTCTAGATCTAGCCTCCCGATGAAGAACAGGAGGTGGCAGCGGCTCCATATCGTGAAACATGATGAAACTTCCTCCTTGATTTTTATCTCGAGAAATAGGAATTTATAGTGCCGGAATGAGGGTCAACGGGTCCACGAGGTGGGCACAACCCACCAGGGCGCGCCTAGGGGGGGGGCTGGTGCGCCCTAGTGCCTTGTGCCTAGCCAGGCCTCCTCCTCCTATGGTTTTTGGATCTAGTAATTTTTATTTATTTTAAAATAATTCTCCAAAAAGTTATGTTTGATTTCGAGAGCTTTTATTTCTACACAAAAACAACACCATGATAGTTCTGCTGAAAACAACGTCAGTCCGGGTTAGTTTCATTCAAATCATGCAAATGAGAGACCACAACAAGAGCAAAAGTTTTAGGAAAAGTAGATATGATGGAGATGTATCAAATCCTACAAGCTTAAACCCTTGCTTTTCCTCAAGTAATTCAGTTGACAAACTGAAAGTGATAAAGAAAAACTTGTACGAACTCTTTTGTTCTTGTTTACATACATATGCTTAAGTAGCACCCATGTTTTCATCAAAGATTATGACTAACCATATCGACAATAAACAAATATTATATTAACTCATATGAATGACATAAGAAACTAGAGAACAATAATAAAATATCTTAAATGTAAACACTTTGTCAAAACAATCGTGATATAACATGACAATAATGGTATCTCGCTAGCCCTTTCCGAGATAGCAAAACATAAATGTAGAGCACCTCCAAAGCTCAAGCAATGACTAGACATTGTAATTCATGGTAGAAAATTTGCAGTCACGACTCATCCAATATTCACTATATAGAATGCATTAGGATGACAATAGTGCTCTCAGATCTGGCGCTTATCTGAGAAGGTGATGACTCAACGTAAAAGTAAATAGATAATCCCTTCGCAGAGGGAAGCAGGGATTTGTAGAGGTGCGAGAGCTCAAATTTTAAATCAGAGATACATATAATTTTTGGCAGGTACACCCTTCCTGTCAATGTTATGACCAAGAGATATCAATATCTTCCATGTTAAAGAAATTAGCGGCGGTTCCCAAGCTGCAAAAGTAAAGGTTTACCCCCTCCACCAACAAACACACTCCACGGCTAGCCGAATCCATGGGTACCGTCCATAACAACAACATTCCTCAGGGATTTTTGTTTAATTATCCGCATTTATTTTGATTTCGGGACTGGGAATCCCTGTTATCGCCCCTCTCGTGTAAGGATGAGTGAATGAACACTCATCATAAGAATAACCCACTTAACATGGAAGATACTGACCACCCCCTGTCGCTCCATGAGCGGTCCAGGCACACAAAACAGATGTTCATTTCAAATTTTAGAGGTGGCACATGCAACTTTACTTGGAACAACAGGGTAATACCGCATATAGGTAGATATAGTGGACTCATCTTGAATAACTTTGGTTTAATGGTTTTTTGATGCACAAGCAGTATTCCTGGTTGGTAAAGGTGAAGGCTAGCAAATAGGTTGAGAAGCGGCCAGCTAGAGAGTGAAGACATTCATGAACATGCATTATGAATAATAAACACTGAATGCTATCATGAGTAGGATATGTGTTGGGGAACGTTGCATGGGAAACAAAAAATTTCCTACGCACACGCAAGATCTATCCATGGTGATGAGCATCTACGAGAGGGAGAGTGGATCTATGTACCCTTGTAGATCACTAAGCGGGAAGCGTAAAGAAACGCGGTCGGATCTGAGATAGAAGGTATACCCGACTGTCTCTTTCGGGTATCCTATGAAGACGCATTTCTCTGCTTTGGGTTCCAGCTTTTCAGGCAGAAGCTTTTTGACATAAGCATCACATCCCCAAACTTTAAGAAATGACAACTTTGGCCTCTTTCCAAACCATAGTTCATATGGCGTCGTCTCAACGGATTTCGATGGTTCCCTATTTAAAGTGAATGCAACTGTTTCTAATGCATAACCCCAAAACGATAGTGGCAAATCAACAAGAGACATCATAGAAAACACCATATCTAATAAGGTTCGATTACAACGTTCAGACACACCATTACATGTTGGTGTTCCAGGCGGTGTCAACTATGAAACAATTCCACACTATCTTAAGTGACTGCCAAACTCATAACTCAGATATTCACCTGCTCGATGAGATCGCAGGAATTTAATCTTCTTGCTATGATGATTCTCAACTTCACTATGAAATTGGTTGAAATTTTCAAACATTTCAGACTTGTGTTTCATTATGTAAATATACACATATCTACTTAAGTCACCAGTGATGGTGAGAAAATAACGATATCCACCACACGCTGTAACATTCATTGGACCGCACACATCAGTATGTATGATTTCCAATAAGTCACTCGCCCGTTCCATTGTTCCAGAGAATGGCGTTTTAGTCATCTTGCCCATGAGGCATGGTTCACATGTGTCGAGTGATTCAAAATTAAGTGACTCCAAAAGTCCATCAGCATGGAGCTTCCTCATGCGTTTTACACCAATATGACCTAAACGGCAGTGCCATAAGAAAGTGGTACTGTCATTATCAACTCTACATCTTTTGGCATCAATGTTATGAACATGTGTATCATCACTATCAAGATTCAATATGAATAACCACCTCACATTGGGTGCATGACCATAAAATATATTACTCATATAAATAGAACAACCTTTATTCTCTGATTTAAATGAGTAACCGTCTCGCAATAAACAAGATCTAGATATGATGTTCATGCTTAACCCAGTCACTAAATAACAATTATTCGGGTTCATCACTAATCCCAATGGTAATCAAAGAGAGAGCGTGCCGACGGCGATCACATCAACCTTGGAACCATTTCCCACGCGCATCGTCACTTCATCCTTTGCCAGCCTTCGTCTATTCCATAGTTCCTGTTTTGAGTTGCAAATGTGAGCAACCGAACTGGTATCAAATACCCAGGCACTACAAGGAGAGCTAATAAGGTACACATCAGTAAAATGTATAACATATATACCTTGTTTGTCATTGGCCACCTTCTTGTCAGCCAGGTACTTGGGGCAGTTCCGCTTCCCGTGACCAGTTCCCTTGCAATGAAAGCACTCAGTTTCTGGCTTGGGTCCATGCTTGGGCTTCTTTACAGGAGTAGCAACTGCTTTGCCATCCTTCTTGGTTTTACCCTTCTTGCCCTTGCCCTTGCCATTCTTCTTGAAACTAGTGGTTTTATTGACTATCAACACTTGATGTTCTTTTTAGATTTCAGACTCAGCAACTTTTAGCATCACAAACAGCTCGGCGACTGATTTGTTCATCCCGTGCATGTTATAGTTCATAACAAAGCTCTTGTAACTAGGTGGCAGTGATTGAAGAACTCTGTCAGTGATTGCCTCTGGCGGAAGGGCAATTCCCAACTCCACTAGACGATTCGAATACCCAGACATTCTGAGTATATGCTCACTGATAGACCCGTTCTCCTCCATTTTGCAAGCATAGAATTTATCAGAGGTCTCATACCTCTCGATCTGGGCATTCTTCTAAAAGATAAACTTCAACTCTTGGAACATCTCATATGCTCCATGAAGTTCAAAACGTCTTTGAAGTCCCGGTTCTAAGCCATACAATATTGCACACTGAACTATTGAGTAATCTCCAGAACGTGCCTCCCAAGCGTTCTTAACGTCTTCGGATGACATGTCTTCTGGTTGGTCACCAAGCGGTGCATCAAGGACATATGATTTTTGGGAAGTCGTGAGGATAATCCTCAGATTACGGGCCCAGTCAACAAAGTTACATCCATCATCTTTCAACTTAGCTTTCTCTAGGAACGCATTAAAGTTCAGGGGTGCTACTGCGCGAGCCATTGATCTACAACATAAATATGCAAAGGTTACTTAGACTATTGTTCAAGATAATGAATTTAGTTAATAAAATTACTAAAGATCCCACTCAAATTGACATCCCTCAGGTCATCTGAGTGTCATATGATCCAAATTCACCAACTCAAGTCTGATCATCACGTGAGTTGAGGTGGTTTCAATGGTGAACATCATCATGTTGATCATATCTACTATATGACTCATGTTCGACCTTTCGGTCTCTTGTGTTCCACGGCCATGTCTGTACATGCTAGGCTCGTCAAGTTTAACCCGAGTGTTCTGCATGGCAACACTGGCTTGCACCCGTTGTATGTGAACATAGAGTCTATCAGACTCGATCATCACATGGTGTCTTGACACGACGAACTTTCGCAACGGTGCACACTCAGGAGAACACAATTCATCTTGAAATTTAAGTGAGGGATCACCTTATAATGCTACAATCGTCCTAAGCAAAACAAGGTGCATAAAAGGATTAACATCACATACAAATCATAAGTGACATGATATGGCCAGGAACTTGTGCTTTTGATCTCCATCTTGAAAGCATCGGCATGATCTCCATCGTCACCGACATGACACCATGATCTCCATCAACGTGTCGCCATCGGGGTTGTTGGACCCATCATGCTTTTACTACTATTGCTACCGTTTAGTGATAAAGTAAAGCATTACATAGCGCTTAATGATTGACACGCAGGTCATACAATAATTAAAAACAACCCTTTGGCTCCTGCCGGTTGCCGTACTCATCGACATACAAGTCGTGATATTCTATACAACACATGATCATCTCATACATCACATATATCACATCATGTAATTGGCCATATCACATCACAACATACCCTGCAAAAACAAGTTAGACATCCTCTAATTGTTGTTGCATGTTTTACGTGGCTGCTACGGGTATCTAGCAAGAACAATTCTCACCTACGCATAAACCACAACGGTGATGCATAAGTTGCTTCTCAACCGTCTCAAGGACCACCTTTGTCGAATCCGATCCAACTAAAATAGGAGAAACAGGCACCCGCCAGCCATCTTTGTGCAATGAGGTTACACGTCAGTTGATGGAACCGGTCTCTCGTAAGCATACGAGTAAGGTTGGTCCGGGCCGTTTCATCCCACAATACCGTTGAACCAAAACATGACCAAGGGAGGAAGCAATCTAAGCATCAATGCCCACAAACTCTTTGTGTTCTACTCGATATCTCATCTACACATAGACCTAGCTCTGATACCACTGTTGGGGAACGTTGCATGGGAAACAAATTTTTTCCTACGCACACGGAAGATCTATCCATGGTGATGAGCATCTACATGAGGGAGAGTTGATCTACATAACCTTGTAGATCTCTAAGCGGGAAGTGTTAAGAAACGCGGTTGGTGTAGTCGAACGTCTTTGCGATCCAAATCGCCGAGCGTCCCGCGATCCAATCACGATCCGTCCCGATCAAGCACCGAACGGACGACACTTCCGTGTTTAGCACACGTGCATCTTGATGACGATCTCCGCCTTCTTGATACAGAAAGAGGGAGCGGAGAGGTAGACAAGTTCTCCAGCAGCATGACGGCATCGCGGTGATGGTGGTGGAGCAATTCCGGCAGGGTTTCGCCTAAGCACTATAGAAAACCGATCTAGAGGAGAAACTATGCACTAGAGGAACATGTAGCACGTGGCTGAAAATCAAGTGCAAAAACCCTAAAACCTCTAGTATATATAAGAGGAAGAGAGGAGGAGACTTGGCGCAAGGGCCAAGCCCTCCAGGCTTCGGCCGAAGTGGGAGGAGAGGAGGAATCCTCCTCCAATCCTAGTAGGACTAGGACTCCTCCTTATTTTGGCCTTTTTGCCTTTTCCCACCCTTTTCTCTTTGGGATTTTCTTCCCAGCCGCATGGGCCTTGTGTGGGACTTCCACCAGACCACTAAGGGATGGTATTCACTCTCCCACATCCCATGTAGCATCTTGGGTCGAAATACCCCTCCCGATGGTCTCCTAGCACACTACGAACACTCCCGATACACTACCAATGATCTCGAAACTTTTCCGGCGACCAAAATAGGACTTCCTATATATCAATCTTTACCTCTGGACCATTCCTGAGCTCCTGTGACGTCCGGGATCTCATCCGGGATGCCAAACAACCTTCGGTCACCACCATGCATAACTCTATACTATCGAAATGTCACCAAACCATAGGTGTACAGACCCTGCGGGTTCGAGAACTATGTAGACATGACCGAGACACCTATACAGTCAATAACCAATAGCGGGACCTGGATGCCCATATTGATTCCTACATATTCTATGAAGATATTTATCGGTCGAACCTCTATGTCAAGGATTCAGTTAACCCCGTATGATGTTCCCTTTGTTCTTCGGTATGTTACTTGCCCAAGATTCGATCGTCGGTATCTCCATACGTAGTTCAACCTCATTATCGGCAAGTCTCTTTACTTGTTCCATAACACAAGATCCCATGACTAACACTTAGTCACATTGCTTGCAAGGCTTATTGTGATGTTGTATTACTGAGTGGGCCCTGAGATACCTCTCCGTCACACGGAGTAACAAATCCCAGTCTTGATCCATGCCAACCCAATAGACACCCTCGGAGATACTAGTAGAGCACCTTTATAGTCACCCAGTTACGTTGCGACGTTTGATACACACAAGGCACTCCTCCGGTGTCCGTGAGTTACATGATCTCATGGTCATAGGAACATATACTTCACATGCAGAAAACAGTAGCAATAAACTGACACGATCATATGCTACGTTTGTAGTTTGGGTCTTGTCCATCACATCATTCTCCTAATGATGTGATCCCATTATCAAATGACATCACATGTCAATGGCTAGGAAACCTTAACCATCTTTGATCAACGAGCTAGTTCACTAGAGGCATACTAGGGACAAAGTGTTGTCTATTAATCCACACATGTAATGTGTTTCCAATCAATACAATTATAGCATGGATAATAAACAATTATCATGAACAAGGAAATATAATAATAAACACTTTATTTATTGCCTCTAGGGCATATTTCCAACAATATTGTGAAAGCAGATTTGCTCCCTTGGTGGTTTTGGTAATTCATAACAACATATTAGTCATTGAACTAATGTTTCAATCAAGTATGTTTCAAGAAAAGCTCAATGATGGGTTGGCAAAGAGATTGTGGAATACCCCAAGATGAAAGGAAATAGGTTGGCAAAACTTCAAGCAAGAGGACTCTAGATTTTATATTTGTGAGAAATCACTTTGAGTCCATAGGAAAGCCAATACTATTAAAAGGGGGTAATGTTTTGTTGGTGAACGAAATGGTCATATGTGCACAAGTGACAGTCACCAAAGACACCCACAAACTCTCCCACCAAAGTCTGTCCCAAGCCAAACACTCAAAATCGATGCAAGAAACTTTCTACATTCGGTGCCACCGATTCCAAACCCTAGACAGACTGAGCCAAATCCTAGCTTTTCAGTATAGCCGATACTGCATTCGGTGCCACCGAGTTGGGCTGCCAACTTTTTATTTTGGAAGTTCACTATTTCGGTCCCTCTGAGATTGTCAAATCGGCATCACCGAGATTGAGCATTCTGACCGTTGTTCACCTTATCGGTGCAACCGAGATTCCTATATCGGTCTCACCGAGACTCAAAAGTTTCCACCTTTTGGTCACTTCGGTACCATCGAGATTAATACATCGGTGTCACCGAGTCCGACTTATTGTGTGTAACGGTTGGATTTTTGGGGATGCCTATATATATCCCTCCACCACCACCTACTCAAAAGAGAAGCACTCAGAACCATTCCATACCTATCCTATCAGTTTTTTGAGAGAGAACCACCTACCTTGTGTTGAGGTCAAGATCTTCCACTTCAACCATATGGATCTTGATTTCTAGCCTCCCCAAGTTGCTTTCCACCAATCCCATATCTTCTACCAAGCCATATCTATGTGAGAGAGATTGTGTGTTGAGGAGTCTATCATCTTGAAGCACAAGAGCAAGGAGTTCATCGACATTACAGAGCCTATTACCTTTTGGAGGGTGGTGCCTCCTAGATTGGTTAGGTGTCGCTTGGGAGCCTCCTACTTCGTGTTGTGGAGTGAACCAAGAAGTTTGTAATTGCAAGGAGATCGCCTACTTCGTGAAGATCTACCCCGAGTAAGGCTAGTCCTCCGTGGACGTAGGCCGTCATGGTATAGTCAAGGTTGCTTCTTCGTGGAGCCCTCCGTGGGTAGAGCCCTCCGTGGACTCTCGCGACCGTTACCCTCCGTGGGTTGAAGAATCCATGAACGTGGATGTACAATAGCACCACCTATCGGAACCACGGGAAAATCATCATGTCACCAATTGCGTTTGCTTTTCTTACCCTCTCTTTACTTACATGTGTAATGTATTTACTTTCCGCTGCTATACTCTTAGACATTCATGTGTAGGGTGTACTTGACATACTATGAATGCTAAAATCAGCCAAGAATTAAAATTGGGAAAAGTAGATTTTTATTTGGTCAAGTAGTCTAATCACCCCCTCTAGACCTACTTTAGATCCTACATATGGGCACCATGAACATAAACATCATGAAGGCTATGTTGGTTTTGATTCAACTACATGAGTGAATATGTGCCAAGTCAAGCCACTTGAAACATTCATAGGAGGATACCATATCATCATACTACACCACAACCATTTTAGTGCATGTTGACATCCAAGATAAGTCATTATCCATTCCTAGATACTTAAGGATGGCATGAGCAACTATAATCTCTAATTGTCATTGCAATCAATTTTTGATCATAATATGCTAAATCATGGATAGTAGGTTAAACATATTTACAAACACAAAAACAAGTTGAGTTCATACCCGCTTCTCTCTGCCACAATCACTTCATCAAATATCGTCATTATTGCATTTCACTTGCATGACAAAATGATATGAAAATAATAATAATGCAAGAGTGCCGTGGACTAAGCTGGAATCTGCGAACATTTTATTCAAGAGAAGAAGACAAAGTAATATAGACTCTTTGTTAGATCAACAAAGGTGCATATGAGAGCCACTCAACATTTTCATCGTGGTATTCTCCTTGGTATGACTCAATAAAAGGGAAAAGAATTTCAGAGAAACACACTGAAATATTTGTGGAGTTTTAGTTTTTATTGAAGAAAGCAAATTAAAGAGAGAAAAACGAAAACGAGAAAAACTATTTACACGGGAGAACTCCAAACAAGCAAAAGAACAAATGAGAAATATTTTTGGATTCTCTTTTAATACTACAACTAATTAAACTAAGAAGAAAAACTGAAAATAAGCAAGAAATATTTTTTGATTTTCTCAAAGTTTTCAAACAGACAAAAATAAAGCAAGAAAATAAATCTAGCATGGATAATACAATGAAAAAGTGTGGACACCGACAACTCGAATGAAATTTGTGAACATGAATATAATGTCGGTGGAAATACGTACTCCCCCAAGCTTAGCTTTTGGCCTAGCTTGGTAATCACCATCCATAGCGTGGATAATAGTTTGAGTGATAGCCCACCGAGGGTCTTGGTGCATCCTCCTTAGTCAGTCAGGCAGCTTCAACCTCCGCATTTATGTGAGGGCCTCTCTCTCAAGGACGTCGTATCTTCCCTTCCCGTGATAATCAAAGAGAGCAGGAGCAGGCAATACAGTAGGTACAATGGGACTGTTGTTGATCCTCAAGTTTTAAGTATAATTGGTGCTTGTTCCCTTAAGGAACTTATGAAATTTCATGGCCTCAAAGTCTAAGTACTGATTAGGTAAGATAGGATGATTAGGCCAAGGGGACACACCCAGCCTCATAGATAGACGGGAGGCATAAATGCCACCATAAAAATAACCATTAGTAGCTTTGAGATTCAATCTCTATGCCACAATTGCTCCTAGATTATAATTTTTCATTCTTGTTACAATAGTGTGTATAAGACTCAAATCAGCGGCACACAATGTGCTACAATCTTGCTTGCCTACAATGCATTTGCCATTAAAGAGTGCACTAGGTTAATGGGGATATGCATATACCCATCCAAAATTATATCATATTTCTTTTTGGCAGTAGGTAGAGGTAGATGAAAACTCCCAATAGTGAGTGTCAGAGAATTTTCAATAACATTCACTCCATTCACTTGTAATTGTTTCTTCGGAAAGTTGTAAGAGCACATTTCTCCATGTGTTGTTTTGGGTAATTGATGACAATACCTATGGACTAATGGTTGCCTTGAGTTATATTCGAAGGATTTGTCCGTAGGTACTTCTCGGAGTCCATCTGTTGGTTTCAAGGAGTTTATATGGTGACCAAGGTGGTATTCAAGGTTTATCCAACGATTGGTCATGTGGGAGTGGAGCTTATTGCAAGCATGTATTCAATAAGAAGATTGTGTAAGCATTAATGTGTACCTTCAATACATCATGTTTATGAAGAGAGAAGCTAAGATACAAGGTTGATCAAGACTAAGTAAAAAAGTGAATCAAGTTGATCAACACACAAAGTGTACAATATGTACCAAGAGGGATCAAGTGATCCCATGGTGTGGTAAGCATTGTCCATTATGCTTTGTGTACTAACCCATGGTCTACATGAGAGTTCTTTGTGGGGTTAGGTATATTTCCATGGGCTTGCATCAAGAGGCAGATCCCATACATCCCATGGAAGATGACATCAAGTGGAGATCATCATCAAGGTTGCGATGTGCAAGCTCAAGTGAAGCATCACAGAGAGATCATGCTTGAGGCTCGCCATTCATTTTGGTGACAATGGACTTGTGAAGATGTGCTGAAGAGTGGCTCACCCATAGTGGAGTATGGGGGATCAATCATCTAGTCTTCATCAAGCCAACGCAATCAAGAAAGGTGGTCCATCATGAGGAAGTCAAGATCGTCATCATCTATCTGATGTGGACTATGCGCAAGGCTAAGGTTTGAACTTGATAGGGTTTTCTAATTTATCGGTCTCATGGTGGTAGTTGAGAGACCGAGTTATAGGATCGAATGCCGTATTATCAAGGGGTGCTCTCAAGTGAGTAGCTTGATCATATCATTTGTTGAGAGCTCAGACCATTGCATTCTTGGCATCATCATCTTTCTTGGTTCTTGGTTTGCTTTTCCCTATGTGGGTTCTAGAGCTTGTGGTTATCTTCATGACAAGCTCTAGTACATCAAAAATGGATTTCATATGCTTCGTCTATTGCTTTTTCGGTGTTGGAGGTTTTACCGGTCTTATTCGAGGAAGGGTTCTCACCATTTTGTTATGGGCCTTTTCTCATTTTCTTCTTATTTATATTTCAATCAAGATTGTGTTAGTCCATGTCGTTAGCTTTTCAATAATTTTTTTCCGTTGAATTCCGAGTCCGTTTACAAAAGTTGTGGCAGTTTTGGTGTTCTTAAAAGGCCGCAGCGGTACTACCACGGCTAGAGCGGATGTAATTTTTTACTACCTCTCCGGAGTGGTACTACCGCGGCTCCAAGAGCTGTACTACCGCTCCGGACCAAAATCTCGTGTTTTGGCCACCGGTGGTAGGCACGAATGTATTGATTTAGTACCAGTCGCAAGCAGTAGTACCGCTACCGTTTGCGGTAGTACCGATATCCCTAGCGGTAGTACCGTGAGGATGAGCGGTAGTACCACTCCGGCGGTTCTACTGGCCTTTTGGTTCCTTGCTGTTCTTTTTCATATGGCTACTACCGCCGTAGTGGCAGTACCGATCCTTGGAGCGGTAGTACCGCTCTGTGCAGGCTGTGAGGATAAAGGTTGGATTTTTCCCCACCTATAAAAGGGGGTCTTCTTCCCCAATGGACCTTATCCTTTGAGTTGGTGTTTGCCCCATTGTTGACCCTGTTTGAGCTTGCTACATCTCAATCCCTCCAATGATTCTTGTTCCTTTTTGAGGGAAAAGAGAGAGGAGATCTAGATCCACATTTCCACCAATCACTTTCTCCTCTATGTGAGGGGAACCCCTTGGATCTAGATCTTGGAGTTCTTCGTGTTCTTCTTTGTTCTTGCTCTCACTTTCCTCCATAGCATTAGTTGTTGTGGTGGGAGTTGGGAGAGAAGTACTTGGGCACTCTGTGTGCCGTTGCCATTGCATTTGGTGAGTAGGTTTGAGTTCTCCACGTTGATACGTGGAAGTGAGAAGTTGATAAGCTTATTACTCTTGGGTGTTTGAGCACCCTAGAGCTTGTTCCTCTTGGGTGCTTTGGCACCCTAGACGGTTGGTGGTGCCCTGGAGCTCAATCATTATGGTGCAAAGCTCTAGGCAAGCTTCGGGGTCTCCAATTAGGTTGTGGAGATTGTCCCGAGCATTTGAAGTCACCTCGGAGCCACAATACATTGTGGTGAAGCTTCTTCGTGTCGTTGGGAGCCTCCAATTTAGTTGTGGAGATTGCCCCAACCTTGTTTGTATGGGTTCGGTGACCACCCTCAAGGGTCCCTTTGTGGAATCACGGCATCTTGCATTGTGCGAGGGTGTGAGGAGATTACGGTGGCCCTAGTGGCTTCTTGGTGAGCATTGTGGCTCCACACCGCTCCGAACGGAGATTAGCATCCGCAAGGGTGTGAACTTCGGGATACATCATCGTCTCCGCGTGCCTTAGTTATCTCTTACTCGAGCCCCTTTACTTATGCACTTTACTTTGTGATAGCCATATTGTTTCTTGTTATATATCTTGCTATCACTTAGTTGGCTATCTTGCTTAGCATAAGTTGTTGGTGCACATAGGTGAGCCTAGTTGTTTTAGTTTTTTTGCTTGACTAATTAAACAATAGTTTGATTCTCCATTTGTTCAAGCCTAAACTATAATTATTTTAGAGCGCCTATTCACCCCCCTCTAGGCGACATCCACGTCCTTTTAAAAGTGCACTGTATGCTCATTACCATGGATATGAAAAGTGACTTTGCTTTTATTGCAATCAATAACAACCCCTACAATATTCAAAAAGGGTCTACCAAGGATAATCGACATGTTGTCGTCCTCGGGCATCTCAAGAATAACAAAGTCTGTTAAGATAGTTCCATTTGAAACAACAATGGACACATCCTCACAAATACCGATAGGTATGACAGTTGATTTGTCATCCATTTGCAAATATATTTCAATAGGTGTGATTTTATTCAAATAAAGTCTTTTGTAAAAACAGAAAGGCATAACACTAACACCAACTCCCAAATCACACAAAGTAGTTTTTACATGATTTCTTTTAATGGAGCATGGTATAGTTAGTATTCTAGGATCTCCAAGTTTTTTAGGCATTCCATCCTTAAAAGAGATATTTGCAAGCATCGTGGAGATTTCAACTTCAGGTATCTTTCTTTTATTAGTGATGATATCTTTCATATATTTAGCATAAGGGGCATCTTTAAGATATCAGTTAAGCGGGTACGTAAAAATACTGGCCTAATCATTTTAGCAAAGCGTTCAAATTCTTCGTCATCTTTTTTCTTGGATGGTTTAGGAGGAAATTGCAAGGGTTTCTGAACCCATGGTTCTCTATCTTTACCATGTTTTTAGCCACAAAGTATTTTTTATCATATCATTTATTTTTAGGTTGTGGGTTATCAAGATCAATAGCATGTTCTATTTCTACATATTTATCAAGTTCTTTATCATTAGTTGGTTGGGTATCGTCATGAACATCACTATCATTATCATTATCATTATCATTAGGTGGATGTTCATTGCCAGATTGAGTTTCAGCATCAGAAATAGAGACATCATCATTATCATTAGGGGTTTTTTCTATCTCAGGTTCACTAGAGGCATGCAAAGTCCTGTCATTTTTCTTGTTCTTTTTCTTCTAAGAAGGACTAGGTGCGTCAACATTAATTCCTTGAGAGCCTTGTTCAAATATTTTAGGATGACCTTCAAGATAAAGAGGTTCTTGGGTCATTCTACCTCCTATAGTCACTACTATAATAGCATAATCATCATCAACAACAACAACAAAGCCTTTAGTCCCAAATAAGTTGGGGTAGGCTAGAGGTGAAACCCATAAGATCTCGTGACCAACTCATGGTTCTGGCACATGGATAGCAAGGTTCCACTCACCCCTCTTCATGGCTAGTTTTTTGATGATGCTCCAATCCTTCATATCTCTCTTTACGGACTCTTCCCATGTCAAGTTCGGTCTACCCGGCCTCTTTTGACATTATCAGCATGCTTTAGCCGTCCACTATGCGGTGGTGCTTCTGGAGGCCTGCGCTGAATATGCCCAAACCATCTCAGACGATGTTGGACAAGCTTGTCTTCCATTGGCGCTACCCCAACTCTATCTTGTATATCATCATTCCGGATCTGGTCCTTCCTTGTGTGGCCACACATCCATCTCAACATGCGCATCTCCGCCACACCTAATTGTTGCACATGTCGCCTTTTAGTCAGCCAAGACTCCGCGCCATACAACATTGCGGGTCTAACCGCCGTCCTATAGAACTTTCCTTTTAGATTTTGTGGCACCCTCTTGTCACAGAGAATGCCATAAGATTGGCGCCACTTCATCCATTCGGCTTTAATTCGATGGTTCACATCTTCATCGATATCCCCATCCTTCTGCAACATTGACCCCAAATATCGAAAGGTGTCCTTCTGAGGCACCACCTGCCCATCAAGGCTAACATCCTCCTCCTCCTCGTGCCTAGTAGTACTAAAAGGGCACCTCATGTACTCAGTTTTAGTCCTACTAAGCCTAAAACCTTTCGATTCCAAGGTTTGCCTCCATAACTCCAACTCTTGTTGACCCCCCTCCAACTCTCATCGACTAGCACCACATCGTCTGCAAAGAGCATACACCATGGGATATCTCCTTGTATATCCCTTGTGACCTCATCTATCACCAAGGAAAAAAGATAAGGGTTCAAAGCTGACCCTTGATGCAGTCCTATCTTAATCGGGAAGTCATTGGTGTCGCGATCACTTGTTCAAACATTTGTCACAACATCATCGTACATGTCCTTGATGAGGGTAATGTACTTTGTTGGGACTTTGTGTTTCTCCAAGTCCCACCACATAACATTTCGCGGTATCTTATCATAGGCCTTATCCAAGTCAATGAACATCATATGCAGGTCCTTCTTTTGCTCCCGATATCTCTCCATAAGTTGTCGTACCAGGAAAATGGCTTCCATGGTCGACCTCCCATGCATGAAACCAAACTAATTTTTGGTCACGCTTGCCATTCTTCTTAAGCGGTGCTCAATGACTCTTTCTCGTAGCTTCATTGTATGGCTCATCAATTTGATTCCATGGTAATTAGTACAACTTTGATCATCCCCCTTGTTCTTGAAAATTGGTATTAATATACTCCGTCTCCATTCTTCTGGCATCTTGTTTGCCTAAAAAATGAGGTTGAAAAGTTTGGTTAGACATACAATCGCTATGTCCCTGAGGCCTCTCCACACCTCAATGGGGATACAATGAGGTCCCATCGCCTTCCCTCCTTCCATCCTCTTTAAAGCCTCCTTGACCTTTGACTCCTGGATTCGCCGCACAAAATGCCTGCTAGTATCATCAAAGGAGTCGTCCAGATCAATGGTAGAGCTCTCACTCTTCCCATTGAACAACTTGTCAAAGTACTCCCGCCATCTATGCTTAATCTCCTCGTTCTTCACTAGGAGTTGATCTGCTCCATCCTCGATGCACTTGATTTGGTCAACATCCCCTGTCTTCCTCTCTCGGATCTTGGCCATCTTATAGATGTCCCTTTCACCTTCCTTCGTGTCTAACCGTTGGTAGAGGTCCTCATACGCCCGACCCCTTGCTTCACTCACAGCTTGCTTTGCGGCCTTCTTTGCCAGCTTGTACTTCTCTATGTTGTCTGCACTCCTATCCAAATATAGACGTCTAAAACAATCTTTCTTCCCCTTAATTGCCTTCTAGACATCATCGTTCCACCACCAGGTATCTTTAGCTTCTCTTCTACTTCCACAGAACACTCCAAACTCCTCTGAGGCCACCTTATAAATGCAAGTGGCCATCTTCATACACATGTTGTCTACATCACCTCCTTCCTCCCAAGGGCCCTCCTTAATGACCCTCTCCTTGAACGCCTGAGATACCTCCCCCTTGAGCTTCCACCACTTCGTTCTATTGACTTTGGCATGCTTGTACTGCTGGACACGAATCCGAAAGCGGAGGTCAGCAACCACAAGCTTATGCTGAGGGATAACACTCTCTCCAGGTATCACCTTACAGTCTAGGCATGCACGCCTATCTTCTCTTCTCAAGAGGATCAAATCAATCTGGC
The DNA here is from genome assembly GCA_022496015.1 of Hordeum marinum. Taxonomy (NCBI): domain Eukaryota; kingdom Viridiplantae; phylum Streptophyta; class Magnoliopsida; order Poales; family Poaceae; genus Hordeum; species Hordeum marinum. The sequence goes on along the minus strand of JAAAWK010001151.1, from coordinate 4,956,536 downwards.
TAGAGTGTTTCCCACTACTGTAAGTCACTAGATGTGATTCTCACTTCTTAAAGAGGGTGTTAGATACAATCATGTCGTAGGCTAGCGCAAAGCATAAGACATCTTCTCCTTCTTGATTCCTGATGCCATAGCCAAATCCCGCATGCACCCCTTCAAAACTTGTGTTAGATGTGCCCACGTGGCCATTGAGGTATCCTCCTATGAAGTGCCTCTCGCCAATCGGTACATGATACGTCTCCATCGTATCCACTTTTCCAAACTCTTTTGCCCTTGTTTTGGACTCTAATTTGCATGATTTGAATGGAACTCACTCGGGCTGTCGCTGTTTTATTTTTGTGCAAAAATGAAAGTTCTCAGATCGTCCTAAAAATTTATGGAGAACATTTTTGGATTTAATAAAAAAAATTGGCGCAAGAATTAACAAGAGGGGGCCACCTGCAGGCCACAAGCCCGCTAGGCACGACCACCCCTTGGCCACGCCTAGCAGGCTTGTGGGGCCCTCGTGTCTCCTCCGACCTCATCTCCAACTCCATATAACCCTATTCGCGGAGAAAAAAATTAGAGAGAAGAGTTCATCGCGTTTCACGATACAGAGCCACCGCCACCTCCTGTTCTTCCTCGGGAGACCAGATCTGGAGGCCCTTTTGGGCTCCAAAGAGGGGAAATCGACGCCATTGTCATCACCAACCATCCTTCATCACCAATTCCATGATTCTGTCCACCGTTAGTGAGTAATCCCATCATAGGGTTGCTGGACGATGATGGGTTGGATGATATTTATCATGTAATCAAGTTAGTTTTGTTAGGGTTTGCTCCCTAGTATCCACTATGTTCTGAGATTGATGTTGCGATGACTTTGCTATGCTTAATGCTTGTCATTAGGGCTCAAGTGCCATGATTTCACATCTGAACCTACTATGGTTTCATAAATATATATGTGTTTTTGATCCTATCTTGCAAGTTGTAGACACCTATTATGAGTTATGATCCGCATCCCCCAGGGTGACAATAACTGGGATTCTTTCTGGTGATTACCGTAGTTTGAGGAGTTCATGTATTCACTAAGTGCTAATGCTTTGGTCTAGTTCTCTATTAAAAGGAGGCCTTAATATCCTTTAGTTTCCATGAGGACCCCGCTGCCACGGGAGGGTAGAAGAAAAGATGCCATGCAAGTTATTTTCCATAAGTACGTATGACTATATATGGAATACATGCCTACATTACATTGATGAATTGGAGCTAGTTTTGTGTCACCCTATATTACACCTGTTGCATGATGAATGCTATCCAACATAATTATCCATCACCGATCCATTGCCTATGAACTTTCCACATATTGATCCTTGCTAAGTTACTTCTCCACTGCTACTGTTACTTTTGCTACCGTTACCGTTACTTCCACACTACTTTGCTACGGAATAATTTGCTGCGGATATTAAGTCTTTCAGGCGTGGTTGAATTGACAACTTAGCTGCGAATACTTGAGAATATTCTTTGGGCCCCCTTGTGTCGAATAAATAAATTTTGGTTGAATACTCTACCCTCGAAAACTGTTGCGATCCCCTATACTTGTGGGTTATCAAGACGTTTTTCTGGCTCCGTTGCCGGGGAGCATAGCTCTATTCTCTGAGTCACTTGGGATTTTTATTTTTTGATCACTATGAAGAATCTGAAAGATCCAAAAACCAAGATCTATCCCTCTACTATGAGGGGAGGTAAGAAACTTCCATCTAGCTTTGCACTTGATTCACCTTTGTTATGAGTAAGTTTGCGACACCACCACCTGCTAGTAATTCATATATGTCGCAAGTAATTGATGAGGCCTCTTATGCTATGCATGATGCTTATGATGATACTTTGCTTTATAATACTCTGCCACTGGGTGAATTTCTTGATGAACAAATTGCTAGAGTCAATGCTGAAAATTATGATACTTCTGAAACTGATGGAATTATTGAAACTGAACACTTTGAGACACATGCTAGACCTAGCTCTCCTAGATATGAATTACTTGATATTCCTGAGGGTTATGTTATGGAAGGAGAGGTAGCTAAGGACTTTCTTGCTTGTAATGATATGATCTTAAGAAATTACTATGCAAGTGGAAAGAAAAATCTTTGAATGCTAGAATGAAATATGATCCTAAGTTTGCTACTTCATCTATCTTTGTTACTGATAAGGATTATGAATTCTCTGTTGATCCTGAGTTAATTCCTTTGGTTGAATCTGATCCTTTCCACTGTTATGAATCTAAAACTATTGTGGCTCATCTTACTAAACTGAATGATATAGCCACCCTATTTACTCATGAGGAAAAACTTGTTACTAGTATATCCTTAAGTTGTTTCCTTTCTCATTAAAGGGTGATGCTAAGATATGGTTTAATTCTCTTTCTCCTAGTAGTGTGCGTAGTCCTGAGGATATGATTTATCACTCCTCTAAAACTATATTTTCCTGCCCATAAGAAACAAGCTGGCTTGTAGGAAATATTTAACTTTGTGCAAATTGAGGAAGCGAGTCTCCCACGAGCTTGGGGGAGGATTCTCCAATTACTTAATGCTTTGCCTGATCATCCTCTCAAGAAAATGAAATACTTGATATCTTTTATAATGGACTAACCGATGCTTCTTGGGACCACCTAGATAGTTGTGATGGTTGTGTTTTCAGGGAACAAACTGTTGAACAAGCTGAAATACTATAGAATAATATATTGAGCTATGATAATGATTGGACTATTCCCGAACCACCTTCGAAGACAACTCCAAAGAAAAGAGGTATTCTATTTCTAAGTCCTGAAGATATGCAAGAGGCAAAGAAATCTATGAAAGAAAAAGGTATTAAAGCTGAAGATGTTAAGAATCTACCACCTATTGAAGAAATACATGGTCTTGATAACCCGACATAGGTAGTAGAGGTAAATTATCTTCGTACATTTGATGAAAGTTATATTCCTTATAATAAGTCTGCTAGCCAATGCTTGGATGAGTTTGATAATTTTGTCGTGAAGCAAGAAAATTTTAATGCTTATGTTAGTAGATAATTGAAACATAATGCTTTCATGCTTGATCTCTTAGGTGATTATATGAGTAGAACTATCAATGATCTTAAACGGATTAGTAAACACACTTCCATGGTAACTACTCAAGTAGAACAAGTACTTAAGGCACATAATGATTTGCTTCATGAGATGAATAGTAAGAAAAATGATCATTAGTATATAGTTGTGACTAGAGGTGGAAGAATGACTCAGGAACCTTTGTATCCCAAGGGCCATCCTAAGAGAATCGAACAAGATTCTCAAAGGGGTAATATTGATGCACCTAGTCATTCCAGTTATAAGAAGAATAAGGATGATGATAGAACTTTGCATGCTGCTAGTGAACATGTTATAGATACTCCTGAAAACCCAAATGATATTTCTGTTTTTGATGCTGAGACACAATCTGGTGATGAACATGAGCCTAGTGATAATATTAATGTTGATGTTCATGCTGATGCTCACCCTAGTAATGATAATGATGTGGATATTGAACCTGCCGTTGATCTTGATAACCCACATCCTAAGAATAAAAGATATGACAAAAGATATTTTATTGCTAGGAAGCTTGGTAAAGAAAGAGAACCATGGGTTCAGAAACCCATGCCATTTCCACCTAAACCATCCAAGAAAAAGGATGACGAGGATTTTGAGCGCTTTGTTGAAATGCTTAGACGTGTATTTTTTGCGTATGCGCTTGAACGATATTTTGAAAATGTCTCCTTATGCTAAGTATATGAAAGATATTGTTACTAATAAAAGAAAGATACCAGAAGTTGGTATTTCCACCATGCTTGCTAATTATACTTTTAAGGGTGGAGTACCGAAAAATTAGGAGATCCAGGAATACCAACTATACCATGCTCTATTAAAGGGAATTATGTTAAAACTGCTTTATGTGATTTGGGAGCTGGTGTTAGTGTTATGCCTTTCTCTTTATATCGTATACTTCATTTGAATAAGTTGACACCTACTGAAATCTCTTTGCAAATGGCCGATAAATCAACTGCTCTACCTATCGGTATTTGTGAGGACGTACCTGTCGTAGTTGCAAATGCTACTATCTTAACGGACTTTGTTATTCTTGGTATTCTCGAGAACGACAGTATGTCGATCATATCCTTGGTAGACCCTTTTTGAATACTGCAGGGGCTGTTATTGATTGCAACAAGGGCAATGCCACTTTTCATATTAATGGTAATGAGCATATGGTACACTTTTCGAAGAAACAACCTCAAGTTCATAGTATCAACTCCATTGAAAACATTCCAACGATTGTTATTGGAGACTTTGAATTCCCTCTTCCTACTATCAAGAAGAAATAGGATATACTAATTGTTGTGGACATGCATATCCCCATTGAGGTAACTTAGTGTTATTCGAAAATTCTTTCGTTTCATGTTATTTAAAAGAAGTTTATTAATAAGACTTGATCAACCTTATTGATGGATTCCTTTTGATGAGCATGAGATGGATGAATTTAGAAAGCACAACTCCCTGTACCCAACTTTTATTTTCTGATTAGTTAGATTAAATTAAGTAAGAATGCTATTATTTTTCTGTTTTCTGATTTTGTCGTGCAATAAAAATAGGTGACCTGAAAATAAAAGTTCTTCAAATGTCCTGAAAATGGAGTATGATTTTTTCTGGAATATTTAAAAATTTATGGCACTGAGCACACTCCAAGGGGCTGCACCAATGGACCACAAGCCCACAAGGCACGACCACCCCCTGGCTTCCCTAGTAGGCTTGTGGGTCCCATGGCCCCACCTTCACTTATTCCAGCACCCATTCACTTCATATTCCTCCAGAAAAAATCCCACCATTGCTCAAACCTATGTTCTAGCTCATTTTGCTGCCATTTTTGATCTCTTTGTTCAAAGCTTCATTTGCAAAACTGTTTTGGGAGATTGTTCCTCGAGAAGGAAATGCTGAGGAGATTATTACGAGGCTCTTCAAGCCGGAGAAACTCAAGTATAATCTTCCTCGCATCGCAGAAGTTCTGCCATGTGAATGGCCGTGTGACACATTCTTGAGGGCGGCCAGAATTTATGAAGATTTGTATTATTTGGCCGAGAATGTAGGCATCACCGACTTCCTCAACGATAAGTGTGACTAGTACCTGTTGCTCCAGGGAAGACCCTCCTACAGTAGAATTTCACTTATATGATGTGCCTAAGAAAATGAACCTTTATGATTTTTGCAAAGTTTGAAAAATACCCTATGAGGGCAACATCAGGGAACCACGTCCTAGAGACATGGAAGATTTTATTGCCATAGTCACTGTTGGGGAAGAGAGAGGTGTGTCAAAGGCAAGAGCGGCTAGTTTACATTTTCCTGTGCTACGTTATTACTCATTATTTACGGGAATATGTTTAGTTGGTCGTTGTGATAGTGGAAGTCTTAGTGCCCCTGACCTTGCCATTTTGCGCCATGCTTTATTTGCTGATAGAACCTTTAGTCTGGGCACTATGGTTGAACACCAACTGTTCGAAAGGGCCCATATTTGGAGGTATCTATGCATCTGATTTAGCCAAACATTTTTTAGATACCCATTAGGCTTCACGATAAAGATGAGAGGCTGCTACCCGTAAAGTTTTTAGATTATGACCATATGGTAGCTCATGATGTTATTAAGAAAAATGATGATAGGAGGCTGCTTTACAAGTTAGTTTTTAGCCAGGCTCCTTGTGAAATTATTACTCTGTATGCTTCTTCTTTGTTTGATATTTGCTTAGGCAGGTACACCATTATGCTCGAATACATTTACAGATGTTGGGATCTGACGCAACCCCCCAGCTCCAGAACCGGCACCAGCCTTTGATCCGTACCCGGAGCTAGTTTTTCAGTGGGAGCCATAGGAGTTCGCCAACCAATGGAACTCTGATGACCCTCCTGAGTATCCGAGAGAGATCTCTTTCCAGCCATGGCCATAGACCAACTTAGAACAAAAGCCTAAGCTTGGGGGAGTACATATTTCTCACCGACTTTACATTCATGTTCACACACTTATTCTTAGTAGTCGGTGTTCATACTCTTTCATTGTACCATCCATGGTTGTTTATTTCCTTGTTTTGATTTCTTCTTGTGTGTTTAATTAACTTTGAGAAAAATACCAAAAAAATAGTTCTAGCTTTAGTTCAAGTTGCTTAGTTGTAGCATTAAAAAGAAAACTCAAAAAAGATTTTTCGTTCTTCTTTTGCTTGTTGGGAGCTTTCCTATGTAAATAGTTTTCTAGTTCTTGTTTTGATTTTTATTTCTTTGGGTAGTAAGGAGAAGACCATAATGAAAATGTCGAGTGGCTCTCATATGCTTTATTGTTTACCTATTAGAGAGCCCATATTGCCTTGTCTTCACCTTTGAGTTATTGTTTGTAGATTCTAGCTTAGTGCAACGCACATGCACTCTTATTATTATCCACACCGTTCGATCGTGCAAGTGAAAGACAATAATGATGATATTTGATGAAAAGATTGAGATGGAGAAAAGCTGGTATGAACTCGACCTATCTTGCTTTTGTAAATATGATTATCTCATCGTTCCGAATTCAGTTCATCATGGGTGAAACATATTTGCAATGAAAATTAAAGATTATAGTTATTCATACCATGCTTAATTAGCTAAGAGTGGATAATGGTTTGTTTTGGGTGCCAACATGCATAGTAAAATGGTAGTGATGTAGTATGATGGGATGGTATCCTCCTCTGAACGGTTCAAGTGGCTCGACTTGGCACATGTTCATCCATGTAGTTGAAAAAAATCAACATAGCCTCCACGATATTTATGTTCATAGTGATTTATATCCTACTCATGCTTTTGCATTTAATGTTGGTTAATCTCAAAGCATATTGATGACTGTGTCGCTCTCTAGTTGGTCGCTCCCCAGTCTTTTGCTAGCCTTCACTTGTACTAAGCGGGAATACTGCTCGTGCATCCAATTCCTCGAACCCAAAGTTGTTCCATATGAGTCCACCATACCTACCTATATGCGGTATTTACCTGCCGTTCCAAGTAAATTTGCATGTGCCAAACTCTAAACCTTCAAATAAACATTCTGTTTTGTATGCCCAAATCGCTCATGTGGCGACTGGGGGCTATCGGTATCTTCCATGCTAGGTGGGTTATTCTCACGATATGTGTTGATTCACTATCATTCACGAGAAAGTGGATGCTAATCGGGATGCCCAGTTCCATGCTCGGAATAAAAAGCAAAATATAATTAAACAAAACTCCCCCAGAACTGTGTTTGTATGGACGGTACCCATGCATTCGGCTTGCTGTGGAGTGTGACTAATTGGTGGAGGGGGAGTAAAAACTCTATCATTTTGTTTGGGAACCACCTATAATATATCTAGCATGGAAGATGTTGAAAACCTCTTGGTCGTCATGTGAGAATGAAAGCATACCGCCCAAAAATCAATACTTATCTCTGTTTTAAAAGCTCGAGCTTTGGCACCTCTGCAAATCAATGCTTCCCTCTGTGAAGGGCCTTTCCATTTACTTTATTGTTGAGTCCTCATCTTCTTATAAAAAGACACCAATTAGAGAGCACCACCGTCATTTGTATGCTTTGCTGTTAATTAATATTGAGTATGAGCATGACTGTATATCTTTCACTGTGAATTACAATGTCTAGTTAGTCCTTGTTCTTTAGAGTGCTCTGCATTTATGTTTTGCAGTCAAAGAGAGGGCTAGATACCATTTTGTCATATTGTATCATGATTGTTTTGGAAAAGTGTTGTCATCCGAGAGTTATTATTATTGCTTGCTAGTTGATTATGTCATTGATATGAGTAAATGTGATACCTAAATGTTATTGTGAATGTGGTTAGTCCATGATATTTGCTGAAAATCTGAACATCAGTTAGACGTATTTACAACAACAAGATCAAATAGAGTTTGTAAAAGTTTTCCTTTATCACTTTCAGTTTATCAACTGAATTGCTTGAGGACAAGCAATGGGTTAAGCTTGGGGGAGTTGATATGTGTCCATCGTATCCACTTTCCCAAACTCTTTTGCCCTTGTTTTGGACTCTAATTTTCATGATTTGAATGGAACTAACCCGGACTGACGTTGTTTTCAGCAGAATTGCCTTGGCGTTATTTTTGTACAGACATAAAAGTTCTCGGGAAGTCCTGCAAGTTTACGGAGAATATTTTTGGATTTAATAAAAAATATTGGCGCAAGAAACAACCAGAGGGGGGCCACCTGCACGCCAGAAGCCCCTGGTCGTGCCTAGAAGGCTTGTGGGGGCCCTCGTGGCTCCTACGACTCATCTCCAACTCCATATAACCCTATTCGCGGAGAAAAAATCAGAGAGAAGAGTTAATCGCGTTTCACGATACAGATCCGTTGCCACCTCCTATTCTTCCTCGGGAGACCAAATCTGGAGTCCGTTTTGGGCTCCTGAGAGGGGAAATCGACGCCATTGTCATCACCAACCATCCTTCATCACCAATTCCATGATGCTCTCTGCCATTCGTGGGTTATCCCATCGTAGGCTTGCTGAACGGTGATGGGTTGGGTGAGATTTATCATGTAATCGAGTTAGTTTTGTTAGAGTTTGATCCCTAGTATCCACTATGTTCTGAGATTGATGTTGCTATGACTTTGGTATGCTTAATGCTTGTCACTAGGGCCCGAGTGCCATGATTTCAGATGTGAACCAATTATGTTTTCATGAATATATATGTGTTTTTGATCCTATCTTGCAACTTGTAGACACCTATTACGAGTTATGATCCGCATCCCCCAGGGTGACAATAACTGAGATTCTTTCCGGTGATTACCATAGTTTGAAGAGTTCATGTATTCCCTAAGTGCTAATGCTTTGGTCTGGCTCTCTATTAAAAGGAGGCCTTAATATCCCTTAGTTTCCATCAGGACCCCGCTTCCACGGGAGGGTAGGACAAAAGATGTCATGCAAGTTCTTTTCCATAAGCACGTATGACTATATATGGAATACATGCCTACATTACATTGATGAATTGGAGCTAGTTCTTTGTCACCCTATGTTATAACTGTTGCTTGATGAATGCTATCCAACATAATTATGCATCACCGATGCATTGCCTACGAGCTTTCCACATATTGATCCTTGCTAAGTTACTTCTCCGCTGCTACTATTACCGTTACTTCCATACTACTTTGCTACTAAATATTTTGCTGCAGATATTAAGTCTTTCAGGTGTGGTTGAATTGACAACTCAGCTACGAATACTCGAGAATATTCTTTGGCTCCCCTTGCGTCAAATCAATAAATTTGGGTTGAGTACTCTACCCTCGAAAACTGTTGCGATCCCCTATACTTGTGGGTTATTAGTACACTCCTAACCATGACGTCCAGGCCTTCCCAGAACTCCCTCTTGGTTTTCTCATTGTGGCCTACTTGTAGGGCATACGCGTTGATAACATTGAGAACTAAGTCCCCAACTACCAGCTTGACCAGGATAATCCTGTCCCGACATCTCTTGAGTCTCTTGCTGATCAAGATGCCTACTCCATTTCTGTCTGCAACCGTCCCCGTGTACCATAGCTTGAAGCCGGTCCCCTCCACATTCTTCGCCTTTCGTGCCCTCCATTTGGTCTCTTAGACACAAAGGATATCAGCATCTCTCCTCACCGCTGCATCAACTACCTCCCGCAGTTTACCTATCAAAGACCCTACGTTCCAGCTACCTAAGTGAATCCTCCTAGGCTCGGCTAGCTTCCTTACCCTTCACACTCGTCGATTCAAATGCGAAGACCCTTTCTCAATTTCCACTACACCTGGGTGCCGATGTACCGCTCCACCAAGGATGCGATGACCCGATCCTCGCTCACTTGCCACCGTATCCATATCATGATATGGCGCGCCACCTGGGGGGTGACGGCCCGACCCTTGCCCATTTTCCACCACACCCGGGTTCCGATGTGGCGCGTCGCTAAGAGGGTTACGCCCCAACGAAAATCTTTTGGGTTTCATCTCCATAATAGTGGCTGAGCTTTGATGTTGGCTTGCCAAGCCTATCACAACCCTCCTCCTTTACCCGGGCTTGGGACCGGCTACATTGACACAACATAGGCGGAGTTACTCTAATAGCAAGATCATTCATATTATTATTCATTTCATTAAGCAATTCACTTTGAGATTTGGCAACTTGTTGTAACTGGGTTCGAACCATAGAGGCATGTTTTCCTACGCCTCTAACATCATTACTGATTCTAAATAACAAGTCACTCAAGAGAGCAATCATATCAGAATTACATTTCAATTGTTTCAGAACATTTGCATTGAAGTGATATTGTTTCCTAATGTAGTTATCAAACTCATATAAGCATTGACTATGATGTTTATTGTAAGGGATGTCACCTTCATCAAACTTTAATGAAGAATTTACCTCTACCACCTGTGGAGGTGGTGGTGTGTCAAGACCATGTATTTCTTCAATAGATGGTAAATGTTTAACATCCTCAGGTTCAATACTTTTTTCCTTCATACATTTCTTTGGCTATTGCATATATTTAGGACTGAGAAATAAAATGCCCCTCTTCTTTGGAGTGGATTCAAGTGGTGGTTCAAGGAGAGTCTAATCATCATAATTATTCAATATATCATTCAGTAGTTCCTCAGCTTGTTCAACAGTTCGTTCCCTAAAAACACAACCATCACAACTATCTAGGAAGCCCCTAGAAGCATCAGTAAGTCCATTATAGAAGATATCAAGTATTTCATTTCTCTTTAGAGGGTGATCAGGCAAACCATTAAGAAATTGGAGAAGCCTCCCTCAAGATTGTGGGAGACTCTCGTCTTCAATTTGCAAAAAGTTAAATATTTCTTGTAAGGCAACTTGTTTCTTATGAGCACAGAAATATTTTCTAGAGAAGTAGTAAATCATATCCTAGGGGCTACTCACACAAACAGGAGCGAGAGTATTTTACCATATCTTAGCATCACCCTTTAATGAGAACGGAAATAATTTGAGAATACAGTAGTAGCGAATCTTCTCATCATGAGCAAAAAGGGTGGCTATATCATTCAACTTAGTAAGATATGCCACTACAGTTCCAGTTTCATTACCATGGAAAGGATCAGATTCAACCAAAGTAATTAACTCTGGGTCGATAGAGAATTCATAATCCTTATCAGTAACAAAGATATGTGAAGTAGCAAACTTATCATTCTAGCATTCAAAATCTTTTCTTTATACTTGCATAGTAGTTTCTTAAGATCATTTCTATCCTTACAATCAAGAATGTCTCTAGCTACTTCTCCATCCATAACATAACCCTCGGGTATCTTAGGCATTTCAAATCTAGGAGAGCTAGGTCTAATTGGTGATTAATAATTACCAGTTTCAAAGACAACATCAGTTTCAGTAATTTCATTCTCTTTGGCTCTAGCAATTTGTTCATCAAGAAATTCATCTAGTGGCACGGTATCATCAAGCAAGGTACTAGCATCATCATAAGCATCATTCATAGAACAAGTAGCATCATCAATAACTTGTGACATATCAGGATTAATAGCATGTGGTGGTGTTGCAAGTCTACTTATAACAGAAGGTGAATCAAGTAAAGTGATGGCAAATTCATACCTCCCCTCGACTTAGAGGGAACGATCTTTGGTTCTTGTATCCTTCATATTCTTCATAGTGATCAATTGACATAAATCCCAAGTGACTCAGCAAATATAGCTATGCTCCCTGGCAACAACGCTAGAAAAAGGTCTTGATAACCCATGAGTATAAGGGATCCCAACAGTTTTTGAGGGTAGAGTATTCAACCCAAATTTATAATTTCGACATAATGGGGAGCTAAAGAATATCTGAGAGTATTAGCTGTTGAGTTGTTAATTCAACCACCCTTGGATATTAAATACCTGGAGCAAAGTGGTTAGTAGCATAGCAATATGATAGTTTGATAGCAGTGGTAACAGTAACAGAAGCAGTAATGGTTTTGTAGTAAGTGCAACACTGACTTCATAAGTAGGAACTTAGCAAGAACAATATGTGGAAAACTCGTAGGCACTGTATCAGTGTATTCGTTCGATGATATCCATCATATAATAGTCATAACCTAGGGCGACACAGAACTAGCTCCAATTCGTAAATGTAATGTAGGCATGTATTCCGTAAATAGTCATACGTGCTTATGGAAAAGAACTTGCATGTCATCTTTTGTCCTACCCTCCCATGGCAGCGGGGTCCATAAGTAAACTAAGGGATATTAATGCCTCCTTTTAATATAGAACCAGAACAAAGCATTAACACATAGTGAACACATGAACTCCTCAAACTACGATCATCACCAGAAACTATCCCAATTACTGTCACACTGGGGTTTACGGGTCATTACACGTAATAGGTGCATATGACTAGGCAAGATCGGATCAAGAACATAGATATAATGATGATAGCATAAACGGTTCAGATCTGAAATCATGGCACTCGGGTCCTAGTGACAAGCATTAAGCATGGCAAAGTCATAGCAACATCAATCTTAGAACATAGTGGATGTGAGGGATCAAGCCCTAACAAAACTAACATGATTAAATGATGAATCTCATTCAACTCCTCACCAACCAGAAAGCTTACGAAGGAATTACTCACTCCCGGTGGGGGTCATCATGGAATTGGCGATGAAGGAGGGTTGATGATGACGAGACCGAAGATTCCCCTCTCCGAAGCCCAAACGGAGTCCAGATCTGGCCTCCCGATGAGGAATAGGAGGTGGTGGCGGCTCCGTATTGTGAAATGCGACGAAACTTTCTCCTTAAATAGGAATTTATAGTGTCGGAATTAGGGTTAGCGGGGTCACGAGGTGCGAACAACCCACCAGGGCGCGCCCTGGTGTCTTGTGCCCAGCCAGCCCCCCCTCCTCCGGTGGTTTTTGGCTGCAGTAATTTTTATTTATTGTAAAATAAATCTCAAAAAGTTCTGTTCGATTTTGAGAACTTCTATTTCTGCCCCAAAAAAACACCATGGTAGTTTTGCTAAAAACAACGTCTGTTCAGGTTAGTTTCATTAAAATCATGCATATTAGAGTCCAAAACAAGAACAAAAGTGTTAGGAAAAGTAGATACGATGGAGACATATCATGGTGCTTAAAATTTGTATTGATGTGGTGAAGACGGAGCCATGGCTTGCTAATATAATAAGATGAATGGGGGTAAACATTCTTTTAGGATCGTATACTTTGAAAAATAAATGGTTTTGTTTCTTATACTTATAAATATTGCTATGTTAATGTTTGTTAATTCATGATTTCTCAGTGAGCATACATACAAAACATTACATAATGGGTAGCATGTCAAATCAAAAATTCCGTTTTTATCTTTTACCTACTCGAGGACGAGCAGGAATTAAGCTCGGGGATGCTTGATACGTCTCCAATTTATCTATAATTTTAATTGCTACATGCTGATATATTATCATTCTAGGATACATTTTGGGAATTTTTTTATCAATTTATAATATTTTTGAGCACTAACCTATTAACCCAGTGCCCAGTGCGAGTTGTTGTTTTCTGCATGTTTTTTACTTTCCAAGTTTACAGTACCAAACGAAGTCCAATTACCATGAAACTTTTTGATGTTTTTTCTGGACGAAAAGAAGACTGGAAGCTTTGGAAGGAGGAAGGGAGCTGCAAGAGTGCTGCACCACACATTAGGGCGCGCCCTGGGGGGCGCTCTGATATATGGTGGCCCCCTCGTGGCTCTCCCGACACCCCTATCTGGCCTACGAATTCTCTAATATTCCAAAAACACTAAGGGAGGTCCCAAAACACTTTTTATGCCATGCTAACCCACAAGTGTAGGGGGTCAATCGTACTCCTTTTGATAAGTAAGAGTTTCGAACCCAACGAGGAGCAGAAGGAAATGACAAGCGCTTTTCAGCAAGGTAATTTTGGCAAGCACTAAAATTGCAGTTAATAGGTAGTTTGATAGCAAGATAATTGGTAAAGAGCAAGGAACGATAATGGTAAATAAAGTGCAGCAAGGTAGCCCAATCCTTTTGTGGCAAAGGACATGCCAAAATGATCTCTTATAATAAGCAAACTGTTCTTGAGGGTACACGGGAATTTCATCTAGTCACTTTCATGATGTTGGTTTGGTTCGTGTTCGCTACTTTGATAATTTGATAAGTGGGTGGAATGGTGCCTGGGTGATGTTCTTACTTGAACAAACTTCCCACTTATGATTAACCCCCTCGAAAGCATCCGCAACTATGAGAAAATTATTAAGATAAAATTTAACCATAGCATTAGACATGTGGATCCAAATCAGCCCCTTACGAAGAAGCGCATAAACTAGGGTTTAAGCTTCTATCACTCTAGCAACCCATCATATAATAACTACTCCACAATGCATTCCCTTAGGCACAAGGATGGTTAAGTGTCAGGTAGTCGACGTTAACATGACACCACTAAGGGAATCCCAATATACATATCATCAAAATATCGAACATATATCTAATTCACATGATTACTTGCAACATGACTTCTCCCGTGACCTTAAGAACAAAGGTAACTAATCATTCATAATATGCATGCTCAAGATTAGAGGGGTATTGAATAGCATAATGGATATGAACATATTATCTTCCACCAAATAAACCATATAGTAATCAACTACACAAGGTAATCAACACTACTAGTCACCCACAGGTACCAATCCGAGGTTATTGAACACAAGAGATGAACTGGAATTTGAGAGGAGATGGCGATGTTGAATATGTTGATGAAGAATGGCCTGCCAAAGATGAGAGGGTTGTTCGTGATGACGATGTCTTCGATTTCCCCCTCCGGTATGAAAGTTCCCTCGGCGAAATCGCTCCGCTAGTGGGCAAAAGTGCTCCTGCCCAAGTTCTGCCTCGATATGGCGGCGTTCCGTCCCAAAATCCATCTCCTCATGTTTGCTAGGTCAAACCACCTTATATACCAAAAGATGGGCTCCGGAGGTGGGCCATGCCGAGCACAACCCACTAGGGAGCGCCTGGGGGGCCTGGCATGCCCTGGTGTCTTGTGCTCACCAGGGTGGCCCCCTCTGGTAGTTATTTGCTCCAATATTTTTTATATATTCCATAAAAAATCTCCATTAAGTTTCAACTCACTTGAAGATGTGCATAATAGGTATCTCTGGTATGCTTTTTCAGGTCCAGAATTCCTGCTGCCCATATTCTCCCTCTTAGTGCAAACCTTCCAAATTATGGGAGAAAATGCATTAGAATTACCCCATAAAGCATTATTATGCATAAAAACATTATAACTAACAGTAGGAAATCATGATGCAAAATGGACGTATCACGCCGCCGCACGTCTCTGTTCCGATGGGAGCCCATCTTGAGCTCCTTTCCGGCACCCTGTCGAAGGGGGATGAATCACGGAGGGCCTCTTCATCAACCTTGCTGCCCTCATTATGATGTGTGATTAGTTCACCACATACCTATGGGTTCGTAGTTAGTACCTAGATGGCAATCTCTCTCTCTCTTGATCTTCGATACAATGTTCATCGCATCTTTGCCTTGATCTATTCGATGTAATCCCTTTGCATGGTGCGTTTGTGGCGTTTCGATGAATAGTGGGTTTATGTTCAGATTATTCATGAAAAGAATTTGATTCAAACCCGATTACTATGATTCTTATTTGTATGACCATTATAGCCTCGTAATGCTCTCTGATCTATTGAGATAGTTTGGCCAACTAGATTGATATTTCTTTGGTGGGAGTGGTGCGTTGTGGTAGGTTTGACCTGGTGAGTTTCTATATCCCAATGAAAAAGTAGGGGACAAGATACGTCTTTGTGTTTCTACTACTAAGGATAAAACAATGGGGTTAATTCATATTGATTGAGTTAACTTGGTCTACATCAAATCATCATTCTCCAAGCATTATTCTATTTTACTTAATACTCCAGTTGCATGCTGGATAGCGGTCGATGAGTGGAGTAATAGTAATAGGTGCATGCAGGAGTCGGCCTATATACACATGATCATTGTCATGAAAATTACATAACTATCCGCTTTTCTATCAATTTCCCAACAACAATTTGGTTACCTAGTGTATGCTATTTCTATGAGAGATGCCACTACAGAACACTACGCCCCCGGGTCTATTCACTCATATATTTACAGACGCTAACATTACCATGGTGCCATTTACTTGCTTTTATTTTATTTTCCAATTTATGATTATCTACAATTATCTACACAACTCGCTTGCAAATAAGGAGACCAAGGGGATTGACAACCCTCTTGCCAGCATTGGGTGCAAGTTGTTTGCTCTTTTGTGTGCAACCGCTGAAGACGCTTGAGGATTGGTATTACTATTGGTCCGATAAATCTTGGTTTCAATACTAAGGGAAATACTTACCCACGTATCACTTTCTTCTGATGGGGGTATGCGTGTTCCTAAACCAGAGAAGTTCGAGGATTTCCTCCTTACCTTAATTGTGGGAGAAACTAGGAGCGTATCAAATGCTAGGCCCACCAGTTTACATTTCCCATCTATGCATTACGTCGCTTTATTCATAGGGAAATGTTTAACTGCTATGAGTCAAGGTGGTGGTCTTAGTGCCCCCACCTTGCTATTTTGTGTCACGCGCTATATGGTGATAAGACTTACAACTTCGGAGCTATTGTTGCACGCCGCTTGCATCTAAATGAAACCAAGGGAAAGGTTCATGGTGGTATTTATGCCACACGTTTAGCAAAGTGTTTTAATGTCGACATACACCCCACTGATTACTTGTTGCCTAAATTTTATCTCGATCATCAGTCTATGACAGAAAACCAGTTCATTGATGAACCCGAGCCATCGCAGCTCATTCATTATATATTACTATACAACAAGGACACTCACGATGTTATTTTATTTCCTACACCTTCTTTATTTAACCTTCATGCCAGGAAAGGATATACCATCATGCCATCATAAATAATTGTTTACCAAAACAAGTTGGCTGAGGCGAAGGCTGCAGCTCAGGCGTGGGACACTGAAGTCCCTCAGGCCAATTACTTTCCTTCGGGGTGAGATGGCTACTACGGATGGTAATCACCAAGCTAGGCAAACTGCTAAGCTGGGGGGTGGTACGTATTTCTCACCAACACTACATTCAAGTTCTCACACTTCATATAAATTATCAGTGTTCAACCTCTTTCATTGTATATCCATGTTAGTTTTTATCTTTTTGCTTTCTTGCGTGTGTGAAAAACTTTAAATCCAAAAAAAATCTCATTTCTTTTCAATTTTTGTTTCCCGTTTAATCAATTGTACTATAAAAGGAAAACCCCAAAAAATTCTTTTGCATGTTGCGAGCTTTTCTTATGTAAATAGCTTTTCTCATTTTTGTGTTTTATTTGTTTATTTACTTTCTTGAGAGAACCAAAGACTCCAAATATATTTCGGTATGTTTCTATGAATTTATTTTCCTTTGATTGAATCATTGAAAGAGAAGACCATGATGAAAATGTATAGTGGCCCTCATACACATTATTATTGATCTAACAAAAGAGAAAATATTTCTTTGTCTTCTCCTTTGTATAAACTGTTTCATAGATTCCATCTTAGCCCATGAGACACTTGCAATATTATCATTCTCACATCATTCGGTTGTGCAAGTTGTTGGGCTCCCTGGGACTTGGGGTACCTAGTCCCGTCTGCCTGTGGCCCAAAACGCATTGCGTATAGCGGGCCCATGGTGGCCCACCCCAGGTCTTGACTAGTAAGAACCTCACAAGGGCCCCCGCCTCACGAGGCACATGACAGCAAGTGTCATCGATGACCTTGCGGACCCCCCCTTGTGAGGTCACTGTCGGTGTCAAAACCGGCGGATCTCGGGTAGGGGGTCCCGAACTGTGAGACTAGGATTGACGATAATAGGAGACAAAGGGGACACGAGTTTACACAGGTTCGGGCCCTCCTATGGAGGTAATACCGTACGTCCTACTTGGTTGTATTGATGGTGTAAGGGGTTACAGAGTTGATCTAGCCCGAGATCGTATAGCTAACCCTAGATGAGTTGTTCTATCTCTATACCCTAAAACCCTCTGGCTTATATACATGCCGAGGATGCCTAGGGTTTACACATGGTCGGTTACATGCCGAAGAGATAAACATGCCTAACTACTACATCAGTCGTGGAGCACAAGCCGTGCTTCCCGAAGCTTCCATACTGGAGAGGGCCTTCAAATCCTTTGGTGTTTGGTAAATAGCCCTCATAGTCCGGCCCATAAAAATAGGTCAGCTATCCGAGGACCCCATAATCCAGGACTCCCTTAGTAGCCCCCGAACTTGCCTCCAATGCCAAGGGTCTTCAGCTCCGACTGCTTCGCGAACAGAGTCTTCGGCTTGCAAGGTGAGTTCCTTCCTGTCGAACCATAGTCCAGCCTCCGATGACAAGTAGTCTCCCGCATAGTGACATGTCCGAATAATGTAAATTGATTGGCTTTGAAGCCCAAGCGTCAGGGGATAAACAACGACCCTCTGACGACCTTCCTGACGAAAGGCTATGTCCCACCACGACCGCCAGGCCAGTTGCATAGACTCGATTCACGGTTCGAGGCCATTTTAATCATCAAGATCTATCAATATATCGATCGTGTGCCGTTTGTTGGAAATATGCCCTAGAGGCAATAATAAAATGGTTATTATTGTATTTCCTAGTTCATGATAATTGTCTATTATTCATGCTATAATTGTGTTAACCGGAAACCGTAATACATGTGTGAATACATAGACCACAATGTGTCCCTAGTGAGCCTCTAGTTGGCTAGCTCGTTGATCAATAGATGGTCTCGGTTTCATGACCATGGACATTGGATGTCGTTGATAACGGGATCACATCATTAGGAGAATGATGTGATGGACAAGACTCAATCCTAAGCATAGCACAAGATCGTGTAGTTCGTTTGCTAAAGCTTTTCAATGTCAAGTATCATTTCCTTAGACCATGAGATTGTGTAACTCCCGGATACCGTAGGAATGCTTTGGGTGTGCCAAATGTCACAACGTAACTGGGTGGCTATAAAGGTACGCTACGGGTATCTCCGAAAGTGTCTGTTGGGTTGACACGAATCGAGACTGGGATTTGTCACTCCGTGTGACGGAGAGGTATCTCTGGGCCCACTCGGTAAGACATCATCATTATGAGCTCAATGTGACTAAGGAGTTAGTCACGGGATGATGTATTACGGAACGAGTAAAGAGACTTGCCAGTAACGAGATTGAACAAGGTATGCGGATACCGACGATCGAATCTCGGGCAAGTACCATACCGATAGACAAAGGGAATTGTATACGGGATTGATTGAATCCCTGACATCGTGGTTCATCCGATGAGATCATCGTGGAGTACGTGGGAGCCAACATGGGTATCCAGATCCCGCTGTTGGTTATTGGCCGGAGAGGTGTCTCGGTCATGTCTACGTGTCTCCCGAACCCGTAGGGTCTACACACTTAAGGTTCGATGACGCTAGGGTTATAGGGAAAAGGTATACGTGATTACCGAAGGTTGTTCGGAGTCCCGGATGAGATCCCGGACGTCACGAGGAGCTCCGGAATGGTCCGGAGGTAAAGATTGATATATAGGAAGTCCAGTTTTGGTCACCGGAAAGTTTTCGGGCTCATCGGTATTGTACCGGGAGTGCCGGGAGGGTGCCGGAGGACCCCCCGGGAGGGGGTGACGACCATAGGACCTCATGGGCCCTTAGAGGAGGTGTGCCAGCCCATATTGGGCCAGCCAATACCTTCTAGAAAGGGCCCATGCGCCAGGGATCTGGAGATAGAGGCAAAAGGGATTTAAAAGGGGGAGATCCACCTCCCGTGTGGGAGGAGGACTCTCCCCCCACTTCGGCCGAATCCCTCCTCCTTGGAGGAGGGGCCAAGCCAGCCCTCCCTCTCCTTCCTCCTATATATATGCAAGGGTTTGGGCAGGTTTGAGACGACGAACTCTTTCTCTCTCGCTGCAGCCCTATTCTGCTTCTTCCTCCTCCGCAGTGCTTAGGCGAAGCCCTGCCGGGATACCTTGCTACTCCACCACCACCACGCCGTCGTGCTGCTGCTGGAGCTCTTCCCCAACCTCTCCTTCCTCCTTGCTGGATCAAGGCGTAGGAGACGTCACCGGGCTGCACGTGTGTTGAACGCGGAGGTGCCGTCCGTTCGGCACTTGATCGGATCTACCGCGATCTGAATCGCTGCGAGTACGACTCCATCAACCGCGTTCTTGTAACGCTTCCGCTTAGCGATCTTCAAAGGTATGAAGATCCAATCTCTCCCCACTCGTTTGCTGGTTTCTCCATAGATAGATCTTGGTGACACGTAGGAAATTTTGATTTACTACTACGTCTCCCAACAGTGGCATCATGAGCTAGGTCTATGCGTAGAATCTATGCACGAGTAGAACACAAAGCAGTTGTGGGCGTCGATTTTGTTAATATGCTTGCCGTTACTAGTCTTATCTTGATTCGACGGTATTGTGGGATGAAGCGGCCTGGACCAACCTTACACGTACGCTTACGTGAGACCGGTTCCACCGCCTGACATGCACTAGTTGCATAAGGTGGCTAGCGGGTGTCTGTCTCTCCCACCTTAGTCGGATTGGATTCGATGAAAAGGGTCCTTATGAAGGGTAAATAGCAATTGGCATATCACGTTGTGGTTTTGGCGTAGGTAAGAAACGTTCTTGCAAGAAACCTATAGCAACCACGTAAAAACTTGCAACTACAAATTAGAGAACGTCTAACTTGTTTTTGCAGCATATGCCTTGTGATGTGATATGGCCAGAAGGATGTGATGTGATGCGTTGTGATGTATGAGATTGATCACGTTCTTGTAATAGGGTTCACGACTTGCATGTCGATGACTATGACAACCGGCAGGAGCCATAGGAGTTGTCTTATTTATTGTATGACCTGCGAGTCAATCACAAACGCCATGTAATTACTTTACTTTATTGCTAAGCGTTAGCCATAGCAGTAGAAGTAATAGTTGGCGAGACAACCTCATGAAGACACAATGATGGAGATCATGATGATGGAGATCATGGTGTCATGCCGGTGACAATGATGATCATGGTGCCCCGAAGATGGAGATCATAGGAGCAAGATGATATTGGCCATATCATGTCACTATATTGATTGCATGTGATGTTTATCATGTTTACATCTTATTTGCTTAAAACGACGGTAGTAAATAAGATGATCTCTCAATAAAATTTCAAGAGAAGTGTTCACCCTAACTGTGCACCGTTGCTAAGGATCGTTGTTCTGAAGCACCACGTGATGATCGGGTGTGATAGGTTCTAACGTTCGCATACAACGGGTGTAAGCCAGATTTACACACGCGAAACACTTAGGTTGACTTGACGAGCCTAGCATGTACAGACATGGCCTCGGAACACGGAAGACCGAAAGGTCGAACATGAGTCGTATAGAAGATACGATCAACATGGAGATGTTCACCATGGATGACTAGTCCGTCTCACGTGATGATCGGACACGGGCTAGTTGACATGGATCATGTGTCACTTAGATGACTAGAGAGATGTCTATCTGAGTGGGAGTTCATTGAATAATTTGATTATGTGAACTCGATTATCATGAACTTAGTCTAAAATTGCCTTTAATATCTATATTGTAGATCCAATGGCCAACGCAAATGTCAACCTCAATTTCAACGCGTTCCTAGAGAAAACCAAGCTGAAAGATGATGGAAGCAACTATACGGACTGGGTCCGTGGCTTGAGGATCATCCTCATAGCTTCCAAGAGATTGTATGTCCTTGATGCACCGCTAGGTGACCCACCCATTCTCCCAGCGGACCAAGACGTTACGAACGCTTGGCAGTCACGCTGTGATGATTACTCCCTTGTTCAGTGCGGCATGCTTTACAGTTTAGAATCGGGGCTCCAAAAGCGCTTTGAGCAACACGGGGCATATGAGATGTTCCAAGAGCTGAAACTGGTTTTCCAAGCTCATGCCCGAGTCGAGAGATATGACATCTCTGACAAGTTCTTCAGCTGTAAGATGGAGGAGAACAGTTCTGTTAGTGAGCACATCCTCAAGATGTCTGGGCTTCACAACCGCTTGACTCAGCTGGGAGTTAATCTCCCGGATGACTCAGTCATTGACAGAATCCTCCAGTCGCTTCCACCTAGCTACAAAAGCTTTGTGATGAACTACAACATGCAGGGGATGGAGAAGTCCATTCCTGAGTTGTACTCGATGCTCAAATCAGCAGAGGTCGAGATCAGAAAGGTGCATCAAGTGTTGATGGTAAACAAGACCACTAGTTTCAAGAAAGGCAAGGGTAAGAAGAACTTCAAGAAGGACGGCAAAGCTATTGCTGCGCCCGGTAAGCAAGTTGCCGGGAAGAAGAAGAACAAGAATGGACCCAAGCCTGAGACTGAGTGTTTCTATTGTAAGGGTACCGGTCACTGGAAGCGGAACTGCCCCAAGTACTTAGCGGATAAGAAGGTCGGCAACGTTAAAGGTATATGTGATATACTTGTTATTGATGTGTACCTAACCAGCGCTCGTAGTAGCTCCTGGGTATTTGATATCGGTGCAGTTGCTCACATTTGTAACTCCAAGCAGGAGCTGCGGAATAAGCGAAGGTTGGCAAAGGACGAGGTGACGATGCGCGTCGGGAATGGTTCCAAGGTCGATGTGATCGCCGTCGGCACGCTACCTCTACATCTACCTTTGGGATTAGTTTTAAACCTTAATAATTGTTATTTAGTACCAGCTTTGAGCATGAACATTGTATCTGGATCTCGCTTGATACGAGATGGCTACTCTTTTAAATCCGAGAATAATGGTTGTTCTATTTATATGAGAGAAATGTTCTATGCTCATGCCCCGCTGGTCAATGGTTTATTTTTGATGAATCTCGAACGTGATGTTACACATGTCCATAGTGTGAGTACCAAAAAGTGTAAAGCTGATAACGATAGTCCCACTTACATGTGGCACTGCCGTCTTGGCCATATTGGTGTCAAACGCATGAAGAAGCTCCATGCTGATGGACTTTTGGAGTCACTTGATTTCGAATCATTTGACACATGCGAACCATGCCTCATGGGCAAGATGACCAAAACTCCGTTCTCCGGAACAATGGAGCGAGCAACTGACTTGTTGGAGATAATACATACCGATGTATGCGGTCCAATGAGTGTCGAGGCTCGCGGTGGCTACCGTTATGTTCTCACACTCACTGATGACTTGAGCAGATATGGGTATGTCTACTTAATGAAGCACAAATCTGAAACCTTTGAAAGGTTCAAGGAATTTCAGAGTGAGGTCGAGAATCAACGTGACAGGAAAATAAAATGCCTACGATCTGATCGTGGCGGAGAATATTTAAGTCACGAGTTTGACACGCACCTTAGGAAATGTGGAATTGTTTCACAGCTCACGCCGCCAGGCACACCTCAGCGAAATGGTGTGTCTGAACGTCGTAATCGCACTCTATTGGATATGGTGCGATCTATGATGTCTCTTACCGACTTACCGCTATCATTTTGGGGATATGCATTAGAGACTGCCGCGTTCACTTTAAATAGGGCACCGTCTAAATCCGTTGAGACGACACCGTATGAATTATGGTTTGGAAAGAAACCTAAGCTGTCGTTTCTAAAAGTTTGGGGTTGCGATGCTTATGTGAAGAAACTTCAACCTGAGAAGCTCGAACCCAAAGCGGAAAAGTGCGTCTTCATAGGATATCCCAAAGAGACTATTGGGTATACCTTCTACCTACGATCCGAAGGCAAAGTCTTTGTTGCCAAGAATGGATCCTTTCTCGAGAAAGAGTTTCTCTCGAAAGAAGTAAGTGGGAGGAAAATGGAACTTGATGAGGTAATTGTACCTTCACTCGAACCGGAGAGTAGCGCAGCACAGGAAGTTGTTTCTGTGGAGCCTACACCGGCTAGAGAGGAAGTTAATGATGATGATCATGAAACATCAGATCAAGTTGCTACTCGAAGGTCCACTAGGACACGTTCCGCACCAGAGTGGTACGGTAATCCTGTCCTAGAGATCATGTTGTTGGACAACGGTGAACCTTCGAACTATGAAGAAGCGATGGCGGGCCCGAATTCCGACAAATGGCTTGAGGCCATGAAATCCGAGATAGGATCCATGTATGAAAACAAAGTATGGACTTTGGTGGACTTGCCTGATGATAAGCGAGCCATTGAAAATAAATGGATCTTTAAGAAGAAGACTGACGCAGACGGTAATGTGACCGCCTATAAAGCTCGGCTTGTCGCGAAGGGTTATCGACAAGTTCAAGGAGTTGACTACGATGAGACTTTCTCACCCGTAGCGATGCTAAAGTCTGTCCGAATCATGTTAGCAGTTGCCGCAATTTATGATTATGAAATCTGGCAAATGGACGTCAAAACGGCATTCCTTAATGGCTTCCTCAAGGAAGAACTGTATATGATGCAGCCGGAAGGTTTTGTCGATCCTAAAGACGCTAACAAGGTATGCAAGCTCCAGCGCTCCATCTATGGGCTGGTGCAAGCATCTCGGAGTTGGAACATTCGCTTTAATGAGGTGATTAAAGCGTTTGGGTTTGTACAGGTTTATGGAGAACCCTGTATTTACAAGAAAGTGAGTGGGAGCTCTATAGCATTTCTTATACTGTATGTGGATGACATGCTGATAATGGGAAATAATATAGAACTCTTGGAAAGTATCAAGGCCTACTTGAATAAGTGTTTTTCAATGAAGGACCTTGGAGAAGCTGCTTACATACTAGGTATTAAGATCTATAGAGATAGATCAAAACGCCTCATTGGTCTTTCACAAAGCACATACCTTGAAAAGATATTGAAGAAGTTCAATATGGATCAGTCCAAGAAGGGGTTCTTGCCTGTGTTGCAAGGTGTGAGATTGAGTACGACTCAATGCCCGACCACGGCAAAGGATAGAGAAGAGATGAGTGCCATCCCCTATGCTTCAGCCATAGGCTCTATCATGTATGCCATGCTGTGTACCAGACCTGATGTGAACCTTGCCATAAGTTTGGTAGGGAGGTACCAAAGTGATCCCGGAGCGGAACACTGGACAGCGGTCAAGAATATCCTGAAGTACCTGAAAAGGACAAAGGACATGTTTCTCGTTTATGGAGGTGCCGAAGAGCTCGTCGTAAAGGGTTACGTCGATGCTAGCTTCGACACAGATCCGGACGACTCCAAGTCGCAAACCGGATACGTGTATATTTTGAATGGAGGGGCAGTGAGCTGGAGCAGCAGCAAGCAAAGCGTCGTGGCAGCATCTACATGTGAAGCGGAGTACATAGCTGCTTCGGAAGCAGCAAAGGAGGGAGTCTGGATGAAGGAGTTCATCACCGACCTAGGAGTGATTCCGAATGCGTCGGGCCCGATGACTCTACTCTGTGACAACACTGGAGCTATTGCCCTTGCGAAGGAGCCCAGGTTTCACAAGAAGACAAGACACATCAAGCGCCGCTTCAACTCCATCCGTGATTACATTCAGGAGGGAGACATAGACATTTGTAAAGTGCATACGGATCTGAATGTCGCAGATCCGTTGACTAAACCTCTCTCACGAGCAAAACATGATCAACACCAGAATGCTATGGGTGTTCGATTCATCACAATGTAACTAGATTATTGACTCTAGTGCAAGTGGGAGACTGTTGGAAATATGCCCTAGAGGCAATAATAAAATGGTTATTATTGTATTTCCTAGTTCATGATAATTGTCTATTATTCATGCTATAATTGTGTTAACCGGAAACCGTAATACATGTGTGAATACATAGACCACAATGTGTCCCTAGTGAGCCTCTAGTTGGCTAGCTCGTTGATCAATAGATGGTCTCGGTTTCATGACCATGGACATTGGATGTCGTTGATAACGGGATCACATCATTAGGAGAATGATGTGATGGACAAGACTCAATCCTAAGCATAGCACAAGATCGTGTAGTTCGTTTGCTAAAGCTTTTCAATGTCAAGTATCATTTCCTTAGACCATGAGATTGTGTAACTCCCGGATACCGTAGGAATGCTTTGGGTGTGCCAAACGTCACAACGTAACTGGGTGGCTATAAAGGTACGCTACGGGTATCTCCGAAAGTGTCTGTTGGGTTGACACGAATCGAGACTGGGATTTGTCACTCCGTGTGACAGAGAGGTATCTCTGGGCCCACTCGGTAAGACATCATCATTATGAGCTCAATGTGACTAAGGAGTTAGTCACGGGATGATGTATTACGGAACGAGTAAAGAGACTTGCCAGTAACGAGATTGAACAAGGTATGCGGATACCGACGATCGAATCTCGGGCAAGTACCATACCGATAGACAAAGGGAATTGTATACGGGATTGATTGAATCCCTGACATCGTGGTTCATCCGATGAGATCATCGTGGAGTACGTGGGAGCCAACATGGGTATCCAGATCCCGCTGTTGGTTATTGGCCGGAGAGGTGTCTCGGTCATGTCTACGTGTCTCCCGAACCCGTAGGGTCTACACACTTAAGGTTCGATGACGCTAGGGTTATAGGGAAAAGGTATATGTGATTACCGAAGGTTGTTCGGAGTCCCGGATGAGATCCCGGACGTCACGAGGAGCTCCGGAATGGTCCGGAGGTAAAGATTGATATATAGGAAGTCCAGTTTTGGTCACCGGAAAGTTTTCGGGCTCATCGGTATTGTACCGGGAGTGCCGGGAGGGTGCCGGAGGACCCCCCGGGAGGGGGTGACGACCATAGGACCTCATGGGCCCTTAGAGGAGGTGTGCCAGCCCATATTGGGCCAGCCAATACCTTCTAGAAAGGGCCCATGCGCCAGGGATCTGGAGATAGAGGCAAAAGGGATTTAAAAGGGGGAGATCCACCTCCCGTGTGGGAGGAGGACTCTCCCCCCACTTCGGCCGAATCCCTCCTCCTTGGAGGAGGGGCCAAGCCAACCCTCCCTCTCCTTCCTCCTATATATATGCAAGGGTTTGGGCAGGTTTGAGACGACGAACTCTTTCTCTCTCGCTGCAGCCCTATTCTGCTTCTTCCTCCTCCGCAGTGCTTAGGCGAAGCCCTGCCGGGATACCTTGCTACTCCACCACCACCACGCCGTCGTGCTGCTGCTGGAGCTCTTCCCCAACCTCTCCTTCCTCCTTGCTGGATCAAGGCGTAGGAGACGTCACCGGGCTGCACGTGTGTTGAACGCGGAGGTGCCGTCCGTTCGGCACTTGATCGGATCTACCGCGATCTGAATCGCTGCGAGTACGACTCCATCAACCGCGTTCTTGTAACGCTTCCGCTTAGCGATCTTCAAAGGTATGAAGATCCAATCTCTCCCCACTCGTTTGCTGGTTTCTCCATAGATAGATCTTGGTGACACGTAGGAAATTTTGATTTACTACTACGTCTCCCAACACCGTTTTATACGGGAAATACTTAATCATGCGCATGCAACAGCTCGCGCTCCTTGGGAAGTGGAGGGATTCACGATGCAACGAGGGGAGTCCACATTGATAGGCCTCATAAAAAGAGAAGGAAAACCCCAAAAGGCTTTTTATGCTCTCTAGTCGACTTCTCCGCCTCCCATTCCCTTGCACCCCGGAGCATAGATCTAGGTCTCTCCGCCCCCACCTTCGAGCTTAGCAATTGCGGGCTCGAAAGGCTAGTGGGAAGCTTCCAGGGTTACCAACTAGGACATTCTCGACCTGAAGAAGGCCTGCTACCTCCCCACCAACATCCCTCACCGTGCAGTGAAGGAGGTCCAGGTGACCCCCACCCCCAAGCCAGGTGAGAGGGTGGTGTTCATCCCCCACTTCATTAGGGGGTTGAGCTTCCCATTCCACCCCTTCGTTAGGGGGCTGATGTTCTTCTATGGCCTCGACTTCCACGACCTCCCGCCGAACTCCATCACGCATATCTCGGCATTCATCCTAGTCTGTGAGGCCTTCCTGCGTGTCGAGCCGCACTTTGGGCTCTGGTGGCAGGTCTTCATCATCAAGAACAAGTGTGTCGGTGGCAAGCACGTGGACTGCTGCGAGGTAGTCATCGGTAAGCTCGCCCGCGGTGGGTGGCCATCGGGCACCTTCATCGACACTATCAAGGGATGGCAAAAGGAGTGGTTATATGTCACAGAACCACAAGAAAAGGGCCAGCTTCCCGCCGCCACATTCAGATCCGCCCCCACCAGACTGGCTTCATGGCCCGAAAAGGTCCTGGTCTGGGGATGAGGCAAGGAGGTGACCGGTATGCAGAAGTGCATTCGCTCCTTGGTCGAGGAGGGCATCAAGCTAGCGAATGTGGTCTAGGTGATGCTCCAAAGACGCATCCTCCCCTGCCAGCGTCGGGACACCCCCCTATGGGCTCGAGAACTCGAAGCCATGCCCATAGCCCGGAATCTCTTCCGCACTATGCGGGAGAAGTTGTGGAAGGTGCTCTTAAAATCAATGAAGAGCTGGCCATCCAAGGAGGAGGACAAGGGTCTGCACGCCACCAAGCCCGATTCTGAGGTATGATACACCCCACCTTGGTCGGCTTCAGTACACAGACAATTCCTATAACCTCTTATCCGATCTGTTCGAGCAGAGATGGCTTAAGAAAGCCATCAACAGCAACAGTTCGGCTCCTCAGCCCAAAGACGAGAGGACCGGGCTCTTAGCCAAGATGCTCGTGGTGAACCCTTACGAGGCTCCCTCGAAGAAAGAGAAGAAGAAGAAACCAGACCAGGCTGGCCTTCGCATCAGGGACCAGCCTGATGCCGCATCCGAAGATACCCCCGCCTCCACAAATCGGGAGGGGTGAGAAGAGGAGGAGGAGGAAGAGTAGGAGGAGGCTAAGGTCAAAAGCGAAGGGGGAGGCAATTCCCCCCATGCTAAGAAGACAGCGGTGTCTTCGGACGCCCCAGGGCAGGTCGTTGCTCCTGCCCCGAAGAGGGTGTGGTAGACGCGGGTGATTCTGTCTGGCGATAGCTTCGACTCGTGCTCCGTGTCCGAAGACCCCGAGGAGGTTCCACGAAGGAGCCTAAGGGTAAAGCCCCAACAAAAGGTTAGGATCCGAAGGCCCTCCTATTCATTATGAGTAGATTTATAGTTTGCTAACACGTAGGTTATTGGCCTCACAGCCCCCCGCGCGTTGTCCCCACTGAGGTGATATCAAACGGAGAGACCACGCACGTCGAACTGGCGGAGAGCAGGGACGCCTCGCACCCCACTACTCCAGGCGCCATGAAGGACGCTATGGAGGTGTCGTCCCAGCCTACTCCAATGGAGGTGGACACAAGGGGCGAGGGAGATCGTATCGTGGCCGAGGCTAATGCTTCGGCCACGATATACCGGGGGGCACCAACCCACCTGAACACCGAGGAGGCTGGGCGAGCGAACGCTCAGTCCCCTTCAAGAAGATCTCCGGAGTGCACTATGCCTCCGAGGGCACCGGACCAATCCCCGATGGGTGATCGGGGAATCCGATCATCCCCGGCACCGCCAACCAACAGGTGGCCGGCCATGGAGGAGGCTCTTTTGAGCGCCTCCATCCTCGAGGATCACTACACCCTTATGGGTGTGGTACTATGAAGCGCCCAGTCCGTTGACAACGGAGTGAAGGAGGCCTTCAAATGTCTCCTTGTGGGCTTTCAAGTAAGTCACCCGATATTACAAAGATTTTTATTTATTCGTATTGTATACATGGCAACCCCCGAGCCCTAGGTGAGGCGAAAAAGCTCACCTAGGGGTCAAATCTAAATCTGATACCATACTGGAGGCACTTTAAGTGCCAGCATGTTAAAATAACCTAACATATGTTCAGATTGTGTATAATTCGGGAATTGAGAGCTCATGTGATGTATTATTTGTGTGTGTAATGCAGGCATCGTCATCGGCAGAGGCCATCAATGGCGCCGAGCTAGAGGAGCTAAATCGGAAGCTGAAGCGCTCCGAAGTTCAAGGTGAGGCCCTCAATCGAAGGCTCGATGAGGCTCAAGGTATGTTGAGATAGAATCCAAATGCCTTCGTTTGAGTTTTATAGTCTGAATATTGTCAATGCAAATTCTTTATCTCTGTGTGCTGCACACGCAGCCTCAACAAAGGAGGTGGAGAGGCTCAAGGCCAAGCTCCAGCGCATGAAGGACGAGACGGCTGCCGAGAGGGAAACTGCAAAGGAAATGGCTACCTCCCTATCCGCCATGCGGGCCACTACTGGAAAGCATGAAGCTTGTGTGGCAGAGGTCCAACAGGAGCTCAAGGATGCCAGTGAGAGATGCGAGGCCTTGGAGCAGAAGAATAAAGCGAGCTCGGCCAAACTATCCACCATGAAAGCCGACCTCCAGAAGGAGCGGATGGACAGACGGTTCTACGAGGAGCAAGTGCGCCAAACCAAGGAAATAGCCATTGGTAAGCCATACTCATTAAAGTGCGTATTTGGGGATAGCAAATTCGAGTTGCTTACCCGGGTGCGGCGATCGTCAGGTGCATCCGCCAATCTCCAGAAGTGCGTGGCGAACGCCAATCAGCTGTTTGCCTCGCGGGGAGAGGAAGATGAGGCTTGGATGTTCCGGGTACAATTCGGAGCCCCCGAGCGTCCTCCTCTTCTAGTGGAGCAGCTGAAACAACTAATGGAGCTCCACCAGATGGTGGAGCAAGCCATGAAGGACCTCTGCATCCGCTTATGGCCTGGCGAGCCGCTACCAGGCAGGTACTTTGGCCTGGTGTAGAGACTGATCGTTGCCACGCCCCACCTCGACACCGTCAAGCGCTCCTCCTGCATCAAAGGAGTCCGTATGTCCCTTGCCAAGGCCAAAGTGCACTCGCCAGGGCTAAATCCGATGAAGGTCACCACCGACCCGCCGCCACCCGGGAAGGAGCACCGACGCCCTGAGCTATACTTTGATGGAGTGATGGAGAGTGCTCGGGTGATAGCGTCTCAGTGTTTGGGTGAAAAATTATTTGAATGAGCTTTTAATGTGTTGAAAGACTTGTGATAACTTTTAATGATATTAGTATCTACTCTTATATGGTTTTTCTTTCCTTTATAACTACTATGTGGCTGTTTAATACTGGAAGATGTGAGTCGTCGACTTCAGCCCCCATGTAGATACTACATGGGATATCTATGCGAATGCACTGTGTCCCTTAGCCGTATTATCGGAACCCGAAGGCGGTGTAGTGTGGCAGACTAGGCAATCAGACTATAGTGTTTTATTTCTTTCACTTAACCGTCGGGGCGCGAAAAGGACTATGGGAAGCGTACGATTAGCCATTGGAGTGTGGTGATGTTCGGATGAACCGTGGCCGAAGCCAAAATCATAATGTTTGCACAAAGGGCAAGTTCTTCGTATAACACAGAATAACCACTTACGAGGATTGAAGTATATACTTCTAGCTTGGGGTTCACAGATCGGATCACACATACTATGACAGTCCGTTTTCAACTTTCTCCCCTGAGGTGCTTGACCAGACTATCCGAAAATACAGTTGCAGGGGTGCTCCCTTTGCCCTTTTAGCCGAACAAGCGGAACTTAAAGGGGCAGGCACACGAGTCGGGCAACCCAACTTAATGACCAAAGATATAGTTTGGAACCGATGCATATAAAGCGAACGCCAAGACGCCAAACACATGATAGTTAAGGCGATTTGTGTTTGAAATCGAGCCCCCGGTCTACTAGTCGGTTACCTTGCGTCATACCGAACAGGTGCACGAGAAGAGGGAGAAAGGAGAAAAAGTATGTGCCAAAGACAAGACAGATGATGCGTACTTGTGCCACACAATTTTGCATTTTCTCAACAACTCTTATAACTCCGATTGCCGAAGCAACTGTTTACATGTATGAGGAAGAAAATAAGAAATAAAATCATACAGGAGTTGTTGTACCAGGGTCTTCAATTGGTGACCTGATATCCTTGATATGCTCCCTTGCTAGTTGACTCCTGCTCTTGGATGCACCTTGATGGGTGTTAGTGTTCGGTGGGCGGATTTTGCTAACACAATCTTGAGAGGCCACCGAATTGTAGGTGAGCTTTATGCTATAGGCAGGCTCTTTTAGGAGCGCGTGCATCTTGTCCGAAGACATATTGGTGGTAGTAGGTCAGGCCAGCCGAACACCCACCTTATTTCCTTGTGCCTCCTCGACACATACTTTGCTAGTCCTGAAATTATGCGGTGAGGCGGGGGGAGTCCCTATAGAGGAGAAGAGGAAGGATATGAGTTTTCGGTCGGAAGCCAAACTCGCTTCCCAGCCTTATGTGCCTTTATGACAGATGGCGGAACTTGCCGATCTTCTTCATAGCTGAATTCGGCAGCTAGGGCCAGTGCATGTTCCTCAGTTCTAAGGGAGCGCTCGGTGTTGCCATTGACAGTAATGACCCCCTTGGGGCCTGGTATCTTGAGCTTGAGGTATGCCTAGTGTGGGACCGCGTTGAAACGAGCGAACGCTATCTGACCAAGCAGCGCGTGATAGCCACTGCAGAGGGACACGGCGTCAAAGATCAAGTCTTCGCAGCGAAAGTTATCAGGTGAGCCGAACACGACCTCTAGAGTTACCAAGCCCGTGCATCGGGCCCCAACGCCCAGGATCACTCCTTTGAAGGTACTGCTGCTGGCTTTGATCCATGACGGATAATGCCCATCTTGTTCACCATATCTGAGTAAATCAGGTTAAGGCTACTCCCTCCGTCCATTAGGACCTTTGTGAGGTGATACCCATATATAATGGGGTCTAGGACGAGGGCCACCGAACCCCCATGACAGATACTGGTCGGATGATCACGCCGATCAAAGGTGATCAGGTATGCTGACCATGGGTTGTACTTCGGGGCTACGGGTACCATCGCGTAGACTTCCCAGAGGGTGCGCTTCCTCTCCTTCTTTGGTATGTGGGTGGCGTATATCATGTTCACCGTTTTACTTCGGGAGGGATTTTTTTTTGTCCGCCACCAATTGGACCCCGAGGCTCATCTTCATCCTCGCTGCGAGAGCTTTTGCCTTGGTCTTCGGGTGGTATCTTGCCGGCCTGTTTAAACACCCATCAGTTGTGATGTGTGTGGTTGGCGGGGTTTTCCGAAGTTCCATGGATTTGGTAGGGCCTTTCCACGATCTTCTCTAGCTGAGTGGGTCCGTCACAATGCCTGTAGGGAGGCTTCTTCCGCTGCCCAGGTCGGGAGTTGCGGAATCCGGCATTAACATCCGTGTCATCGGCATCACTATTATTGTGTTGGCGCTTATTCTTATTGCGCTATGGATTGGAGTTACCATCCCGGGCTTCAGGTGCCACGGGATCTTCATAATTGTGCCTGCGTCTTGCCAGCCAATTATCTTCGCCCATGCAAAAGCGGATCATGAGGGAGGTAAGGGCAGACATAGTTCAAGGCTTGTCCTGGCCTTGTGGGCGGGCCAACCATTCATCCCGAATATTGTGCCGGAAGGAGGCTATGGCCTCAACATCCGGATAGTCGATGATTTGGTTCTTAGTCAAGAAACGATTCCAGAACTTCCGAGCAGACTCACCGGGCTTCTAGACGACGTTGCTGAAATCAGAAGAGTCCGGCATGCGGACATAGGTCCCCTGGAAGTTAGAGCGGAACGCATCTTCCAGGTCTTCCTAGCATCCAATGGAGTTTTCGGGGAGTCTATTTAACCAGTGCCGAGTTGGCCCCTGAAGCTTAAGAGGGAGGTATTTGATGGCATGGAGGTCATCTCCTCGTGCCATGTGGATATGGAGGAGGAAGTCCTTGATCCATATAGTTGGGTCAGTGGTCCCGTCGTACTGTTCTATATTCACGGGTTTAAACCCTTCACGGAACTCATGCCGCATTACCTCGTCTATGAAGCACAGTGGGTGAGCGGCGCCTCTAACACGAGCTATGTCCTGCGTGTATTCAGAGTCTATGTGGGGCCAATGGCATTCCCAGACTCTGTTGTTTTGGTCAAATCATGGTCTATATCCCTCGCGTCTATTGTGCGAGTAGTCTCTGGATCCATAGATGGATCTAGTGCGGCTTGCTCTATGATCCAGGTCATCTCGCAGGTCGAACCTGTCATTAGGCTCTAATGGCTCCTTACCCCATCTTTGGGGCACTGCGTGTATATAGCCGACGTCG
The DNA here is from genome assembly GCA_022496015.1 of Hordeum marinum. Classification (NCBI taxonomy): domain Eukaryota; kingdom Viridiplantae; phylum Streptophyta; class Magnoliopsida; order Poales; family Poaceae; genus Hordeum; species Hordeum marinum. The sequence continues at coordinate 4,922,445 of JAAAWK010001151.1, read as the reverse complement.
TCAGCCGTCTTGTCCCGACAACGAGGGGGACGGTCCGGCTTGTCGTACGGAGTATGGTCTGGAAATGGAGTATCAGTAAGTTCATCATCAAATTCTGGAGACAGCCTTCTCCGGGGGTAGCTTTTGGGCTGGTTTGATAGACTAGTGCCATATAATTCCTTGGCTGAGAGGACTTTCGTCCATTGATCATTGAGGTTGGCCTGCTCGGCTTTGTGTTGTCGTTCTTTAGACTTTAGGCTGCGAGCCGTTGCTATGAGCTGCTACCCGATTTCTTCCTGATCTTCGAGGTTATCAGGGATGTACAAGTCATCGGCTTTCGGTATACCTTCCTCCTCGACAGGGGAAGGTACTCGTCGCCTTCAGGGTCGTTGACGTTATCGGGGTTGTTTTGGTCCTCAGGCCCTTATGGACCCTCAAACGGGTGCTCGGGGATATCAGGATTGTCATGATCGGCGAGGGCATTACCGTCCCCATTGCTGATAATAGCTCTTCTTCCCTTTTTGCTTTTGGACCGCTTATGCGACTTCTGGCACCGTGATGGTGCATCGCCCTATATGTTGTCGTTGTTGTGAGGCGTATTGTCGTAGTTGGTGGCAGGAGTATCCACCATGTAGACGTTGTATGTAGAAGTGGTGGCCGAACTCCTGGTGTTAACGGGGATGGGAGCACGGTCCTCTTCATCCATGTATTTTGCCTCCTCGGAGGCATAGTCCAGCACATCGGTTAAATCTTCGATGGTGGCTATCAAGTGGGTGGTGGGTGGGTTGAAAAATTCGTCCTTGCCCGGATCGTAACTGAACCGAGCATAGATCAGGGCTGGATCGTGAGTGATCTTCATCGACGACAATCACTCCAGGGCCTCACGGAATGCTGAGGGCCCGATCAGATCCAGCTATTTGGAATTCATGGAGTTTACCTCCATGACGTCCAGACATGAGGAGTGCTTGGAAATAATGTGTGTCTGGTCATCTGGCTTAACGAACGGACTGGGATAAGAGATCGATTCATCGCCATGGGTGACCCCATCGGCATCTCCGAAGATGGGGCCCGAGGTTAAGGCCTGAGAGTCCTCGGAGGCTACAGGAAAAGCTACGAGCCTAATTAATGTCAAGTCACCCGAGAGACGACGGAGAACTCTAGGTTTCCAAATTTGACCTCTCATTCAGGGGCAAAGTTCTCAACCCGACCTATATGTCCAGTGGACTCAGCGTGCAGCACAATGCCGCCGAAGGCAAAGATCTGTCTGGGGACGAAGACATCCATGTTGCGGATCTCTTCGTTGATGATAAGGCGAGGCGTCGATTCCATCTCCCCCACAGAGGAAGTCTCAATGAAAGCACCAATGCCTGTGTCAAAACTGGCGGATTTCGGGTAGGGGTTCCGAACTGTGAGACTAGGATCGACAGTAACAAGAGACACAACACGAGTTTACCCAGGTTCGGGCCCTCCTATGGAGGTAATACCCTATGTCCTGCTTGGTTGTATTGATGGTGTAAGGGGTTACAGAGTTGACCTACCCCGAGATCGTATAGCTAACCCTAGATGAGTTGTTCTATCTCTATACCCTAAAACCCTCCGGCTTATATAGATGCCAAAGATGCCTAGGGTTTACACATGGTCGGTTACATGCCGAAGAGATAAACATGCCTAACTACTACATTAGACGTGGAGCGCAAGCCATGCTTCCCGAAACTTCCATCCTAGAGACTGGGCCTTCAAATCCTTCGGTGTTCGATAAATAGTCCTCACAGTCCGGCCCATAACAATAGGTCGGCTATCCGAGGAGCCCCTAATCTAGGACTCCCTCAGTCACCTCCCAAGTCCGCCGACAAAGCCTTCACGGGGCGGATCGGTCGAGGGTGGCTCAGTGGAGCCACCCGGTCCTATGCCTTCATGCGGGTGATGCGAAGGAAGCAATGCCAGCTTGTCGATTCCCAAAGCGATCCCCAAAGGCTTCCACTTTGGTGAATGAAGACCAAGGTCAGGGGCTCGCCAAGACGCAGGTCACCTCTGAGCCCACCGACGCGTCACATAAGCAAGCTTTCATAGGCGGAGACTGCTTTTGTCAGTATAGACTACAACCTTGTACCCCTTCAAACTGTCCGCTGTGGCAACCCTTCCCACCTTGTGATTTCGGGGGAAGAGGACCAGGGCCAATATAAGAGAGAGGAGGGTGCCGCTATAGAAGGGGGACTCGAGAGCGAGCAAGAACACACCCTTGTAACCTTCCATCTCTCCAAGCAATCTACACAAGCAGGAGTATGGTCTTACACCGCATGTTGGCCCGCAGCTGGGTAACTGCCGCGTCCTTGTTCTTCTTACTTAGCTTGTTCTCACGAAGCCTCGCGACATAGAATAGGGCGGGTGATCAAGCGCACCCCATACTTCGAACCTTCTTGGGTCCCCGGAGCATTGATTTTGACATTTGGTGCGCGAGGTAGGGGTGGGCCGTGGTTCGCCAGCTTCGTTCGTTCTCCGTCGATGCCCCACCACTGAAGCCCGTCATGTGCGTGCCGAGCGCCGGGTGGCCGGCATCGTCGAAACCGCGCCCGTGGGCTGTGGCAGGAGCCGCCACTCCGTCGATGTGGAAGTTGCCACCGCTACTGACCCCGCTGCCCACGAGCAGTAGGACTCCTCCGCGCATCCTTTTGTATGACAAGATGGACACACCGCCATGACTTCCTCTTCCCATGCTCGCCTTGGCCGCATGAATGTGCAGGCTGTGCTGCTGATGGCGTGTGAGCTGCTTCGCTACCGCCCGGTGGACGCTGGATATGACGTCTGGCTGGGCCAGATCACCAAGCTCGTCACCGCTGCTGGAGAAGTGCCAGCGCCCTCTTGCTCATTCCGCCTTCCGCCATCTCGTGCCAGGGACATGGCGCACAGAGCACCTCTGCCGCCTCCCCTACACGACGACCAAGTCAAGCCTTGCCACGAGGCAAACCCGCGTGACCAGCCTAAGGAAGTGCCTCCACATGCCCAAGATGAAGCCAACTACCAGATTGTCCAATGCGCGCTGCCCAATGGGTGAGTGATCCTCAGGTAGCAGCGCCAGCGTCGGGACCGAGTCATCTAGGACGTTGCGGCAACCGGGTACCAAAACCGAGCTACGCTCGCGCGTGGCATCCCCGTGAGCAGTGTGGGATGCTGGGCTTTCACTCACGAGCTGCGCCGAGTGATTTGGCCCATCAAGTTCATGCCGGAGCTGCCCCCGTGCTATGACGACGCTTGTCGGTGTCAAAACCGGCGGATCTCGGGTAGGGGGTCCCAAGCTATGAGACTAGGACCAATGGTAACATGAGAAGAAGGAGACGATGTTTACCCAGGTTCGGGCCCTCCTATGGAGGTAATACCCTACGTCCTACTTGATTGTATTGATGATATGCGGGTTATAGAGTTGATCTACCTTGAGATCGAATAGCTAATCCCTAGATGAGTTATTCTCTGTCTACAACCTAAAACTATCACACCCTGTGTTTGTATCATTTGTTATGCTTGGATTTATAAAAATTGGAGCCAATTAAATTTTTCCAGTGCTTGTGCTTGTTTGAATTATTGCTTGCTTGCTTGCTGGATGATTGTTGTGTATGGCACTCTTCGATTCTATCCCTCTCCATATTCATCTTCCATGACCCAAACTTCTTGCCCAATGATCATGCCATGTGAGTAGTGCCCAAAACTGTTTCTATCAAATTTTATTTTGATCAAAAAGGATTTATTCAAATCAAGTTTTCAAACCCCCCTGAAATGAGGTTTGCACTATAAGTCCTCAAATTGGGTGGATCCTTCTTCCCCAAAGGCTTTACTTCAAACCTACTATATTTATGACTTCTCAAAACCATCAAATATAAATTATAAAGTTTATTTTCATATTTTATTTAAAGGATTTTTCTTAAGACCAGAAATGGTTTTTCATAGGGAAAAATTATTTAAATGCTTTCAAAATATTTGAGAAAATTTATGGAAACTCAGTGGACATATATTTTCAATATATGTGAATTTAAACACATGGCCATGTTCAAAATAATCGGCAAAACCCCTCAAAACCCTTTTTGTCCAAATGAAGCTTCTGGAATATTTCTGTAAGAGACATTCTCAATAAATTCTAGGAAAATTCCAGCAAGTCAACACTATCATGGGTGATGATTTTGCAAAGTTTCATCTCAATGCAAGTTGATTTGGTTCATCAAACCATCCCGAAACCCTCCCTGTCTAGATTCAAATTTGAACATCTTTACATTGTGAAGTTTATTCTCTTGACCCCAAACTTTGTGGATATATTCTAGTCTCCAAATAATGATGCCACACTAAGTGGTGCATCAAGGGGATTAGCTTAGCATAACTGGATCTACAGAAACCTGATTCTGTTAGTTTCTTGGGTTCACAAGGTTTCTATCTCATTTTTACCCACCATTTGATCCTGTTAAGTATCACAGTAAGTGGGTAAATCTATCTTGCCCAAACATCCATCAAACACCTTCTGGTGAAATGGTAAAGTTACTATTTTCACCACCTCTGCTCTTCCCCTTGCCTCCAAACTTTTACCACACCCTGTTGCAGTGCCCAATCACCTCCAGTAAAAACCTCAGGTCCATAAGCCACTGGAAAATGGGGTAAAACCCGCATTTTCACCTCTGGACAGCCCTAGCTAGAACATTTCTACCATCTCCTCTTACTCTACCCTTCTCCCGAGGCATCCAATGCATTTTCCCCTAGCCTAGGTGCCCCTAGATCCCCCTATACACCTTTGATCGCACACAAAACGCTGTTGGCATACCTAACACGCACTTTGGAGCATGCTATAGTGCCGACAGGCACTGTAGCCGTTGCCCACTGCATGGCTTCGGCGGCCTTAGGCCTCCCCCACATGCTACTTGGCCCCCTCGGCGTCCGTGCCATGCCACCTTGTCGGCTCCCTCCTCTCTCCTCCTCCTTCTCCCTCCTCCCGCGTGTGCCGAGTGTTGCCCGGCTTGGCCAACACGCAGGCTTACACGCACACGCTTCTCTCCCTCTGTCTTCCCTCCCTGGGCCTACACCAGCCTCAGGAACGTCGCAGACCAGCCCTCACCCCCTCTACCCGACCATGGCCTCGGCCCCGAGCTCGCTGGCGCACCCGAGCCTAGTGGACCACCGGACACCTATAAAAGGGCCTCCACGCGTCCCGTTCTCCCCTCTGAATCCCTCCTCTCCCTTCCACTCGCCCTCCGAGAGCCCAGCTCGACCTCCCCGTGCTAGAGCGAGTGGGATCGAGCCGAAACTCTCCGCGTCATCGCCGCCATTGATCTCCGGGTACAGAGCCCCTCCGGTCCTCCCTCTTCTTCGGCTGCTCCTCCCTCACGCCTCTGATGCATTTCCCCCTTCTCCCCGTCCTTTTTGCAGCACGGGACGACCCCGACGACCTCCTCCCGAAGCTTCTCCGCCGCGGGACCTCGACGCCGGCGACCCGCACCTCCTCATCGACCATCTCCGGTACCTCCCGAATGGCGGCAGCCTCCTGAGTTCATCCCTGCCCTCAGCCCCCCTTGTTGTGCCCTCCTTCGCCGCCGGTGAGCGTGCTCCCTTTCCTATCGCGAGGAAGGAGATGAAAGGTGTCCCCCACCTGTCATCCCCACACCCTCCCCCTCTCCCTCTCTCTCACTAATGCTGGGGCCCATGCGTCAGGTTCAAACCTGGCCGCGTGCACCCACAACTCAGTTGTGCCGGCCTGGCTGGTTGGCCCAGTGCGGCTGGGCATTTGGCCCAGGGCACAGAAACCCTTTTCTTTTTTCTTTTCTGTTTGGTTTCCAAAAATCCATAGGATTAAATAAAAATCCAATGACCATAAACTTTTTATGCACTGATTTAGTTTAAAACCTGTTTTAGGCACCCTTTTGCCTCTGTTGAATAGTTTTCAAAAATATTTTTCATAACAAAACCTTAAACAAATATTTTTATTATAGTTTTTAGTATTTATCAGAATAGTGTAGCATTTTTATTAGTAGCTTGTGTGCTCTTTTTTTGGGTGATGCTTATTTTTATAGCTATTTATCGCAACGATAGATTGCGCTATTGATGAGGAAGTTGGACCGAAGACTTGGAAGACCCCGAAGACTTTGTTGAGCCAGAGAAGTAGCCTTTTGACCATGTTAAGAAACCATTTTATTGCATGTCATATAGCAATTTACTTTCGTTATATTTGAGCATGTAGAGTAGTGACCACTTCGGTGAGTTACTTCTGACACTTTTACCGTTGACACTTGCATCGTGCATGACCCTACTACCTTATGAGGGTTATGTGGGTGGGTGTAGATAGGTTGCTAGTAGATGCTACACAAGTGGGATGGGAATTTTGCATGGTGATGGAGATGAGGCTATGATTTCAAAGACTTTTTGAAAACCCCGTCGGGTGCCACTAATACCCGAGGGAGATGATGTGAGTTGGGTGACCACTTGAGAAAGAAGTGGTGTGCCGGAACAAGTTGGGGGTGTGTTTTTGAAAACGGATTAGATTTAAGATTTGTCGACCTTCCCAACCTTACATGTGCGACCATGATACCCCTTATGGTACGGGGCTTTGTTGATTACTATAGTTGGTGCTAACAGGGAGCCTGCATTACCATTGGCGAGAGTGAAGTGGTCACTCTCGAGACGGGTTCGTCCCAGAAGTGGAAGGTAGTGTGCTGTCTTTATAGGCACCGGGCACACTGTTGCATGCCCTCATGGATGATACGCGTGATGTATATCGTGAGGGATGGCACCAACGAGTGGACTCTTTGTTTAGTATCACCATGGGAAAGGCATTGTTCGGGTGCTTACCTCGGATATGAAATGTACCGTGAGTCGTGGATGACACGGAAGGTCCTAGAGTCTTGTGGGTAAAGCGCGCAACCTCTGGAGAGTGTAAAACTATTCGAATAGCCGTGTCCACGGTCAAGGACAATTGGGTGGTGGTACTTAGGCTATGTCCAGATGTTTTCGCAAAAACTTGGTGTGAGTGTGTGCGAATGATAGAAGAATGATACTTGAGTCAAGTCTGAAAACTTGAAGTGATGAATGAACATGATATGTTCAACCCCTGATCATGCTAATACCTATAACTTGTTCATATGGATATCTACAAGATGCTGATGCATGCTTATCTTGTTACTTGACCATGTCATTGCATTCAAAATTAGCTTTCCGCAAAATTACTTAGTTAGTGCTATGTCATGCATCATTATTACCTTGTTCCACAACTTGGGTTGCTTGCGAGTACATTCAAAGTACTCATTGGCTTTCCACTGGTTATTTAATTGGCCAGGCATGGATGAACAGGAGTACGTTGAAGAGTTCATTGGTGATGAACATGCGAACTAGGACGCTTCCCAGTCAGAATGCCTGTAGGTTAACACAGATGGCAATGGGTTCACGCTTTCGATCAAGACTTTCGCTGCTTGTTGAGTTTATGTGTTTGGCCCTTGTGGCCCTACCTATGTAAGACTAGACCTTCATGGTCTTTATTTGTGTAAGGAGCTAAATGTGGATGTAAGACTCTTGTTATTTAGCTTCTGTGTGTTCAGTGAGCATTGATCTCTGGGATCACTGTGCATGTACATTCGGTCATCACGACTTATGAGTTGGGGTCCCCACAAAAACCCTCAGGCTTATATAGACGCTGAGGGTAACTACGGTTTACACATGGTCGGTTACACGTCGAACGGATAAACATGCCTATTTACTACTCCAAACATGGAGGATTCACTATGATTCCCAAAGCTTCCTTCCTGGAGACACGGTCTTCGATCATTCTAGTTCTCGGTAAGCGGCCCATATAGTCCGGTCCATGAGAAACATTTCGGCCACCTGAGGACCCCTTAAACCAGGATTCCCTCAGTAGCCCCCAAACATGCCTCCAATGCCAAGGGTCTAAGCTCCATCTGCTTCGTTTGATCAGAGTCTTTGGCTTGTGAGGCGAGTTCTTCCCTTCGAGTTTAATTTTTCCTTCGATGACATGCAATTTTCCCGGTCAGATGATCGTCTGAACACCATGAATAGCTTAGCCCCAAAGGCCAAACGTCAAGGAGTAAAAACTCGATCCGCGGTTCGAGGCTGTTTTCATCAGCATGATCCATCAATGCACAGATTGTGCTCCGTTTCACAAGGGATATGTTTAATCATGCGCGTGTAACGTCACACATGTCTTGGGAAGCGGAGGGATAAGCATCACAGTGAGGGGAGGTTAACAGACGACTAGCCCCATAAGAAGGGAAAAATCCCCAAGGCACAGCCACGCTTCCCATTCGCATCTTCTGCTTCCCCAATCTCTTGAATCTCCAGAGCACAGATCTAGGTTTTCCGCGACTCCTGTTCTGAGCCCGGCCATGGCTGGTTTTCGTTCCAACAGCAAGTGGGAAGCTTCCACGGTCATAGAGCAGGATATCCGGGACCTGAAGGACGTCGGCTACCTTCCCGCCAACATCTACCACCGCGCTCTCGAGCCCAACCAAGTTATTACTACCCCCAAGCCTGGTGAGAGGGTGGTGTCGGTGTCAAAACCAGCGGATCTTGGTTAGGGGGTCCCGAACTATGAGACTAGGATCGACGGTAACAGGAGACAAAGGGGACACGAGTTTACCCAGGTTCGGGCCCTCCTATGGAGGTAATACCCTATGTCCTGCTTGGTTGTATTGATGGTGTAAGGGGTTACAGAGTTGATCTACCTCGAGATCGTATAGCGAACCCTAGATGAGTTGTTGTCCCTCTATACCCTAAAACCCTCCGTCTTATATAGATACCGAGGATGCCTAGGGTTTACACATGGTTGGTTACATGCCGAAGAGATAAACATGCCTAACTACTACATCAGATGTGGAGTGCAAGCCATGCTTCCTGAATCTTCCATCCTGGAGACTGGGCCTTCAAATCCTTTGGTGTTCGGTAAATAGCCCTCATAGTCCGACCCATAATCCGGGGACCCCCTAATCTAGGACTCCCTCAGTAGCCCCCGAACTTGCCTCCAACACCAAGGGTCTTCAGCTCCGATTGCTTCGCGAACAGAGTGTTCGGCTTGCGAGGTGAGTTCCTTCCTACCGAACCATAGTCCAGCCTCCGATGACAAGTAGTCTCCCGCATAGTGGCAAATACGAATAATGTAAATTGATTGGCTTTGAAGCCCAAGCATCAGGGGATAAACAACGACCCTCTAACGACCTTTCTGATGAAAGGCTACAACCCACCACGACCGCCAGGCCAGTTGAATAGACCCGACTCACGGTTCGAGGCCGTTTTAATCATCACGATCTATCAATATACCGACCGTGTCCCGTTTTATACGGGATATACTTAATCACGCGCATGGAATGGCTCGCACGTCTCGGGAAGTGGAGGGATTCACGGTGCAGCGAGGGGAGTCCACATCGATAGGCCTCATAAAAAAGAAGGAAAACCCCAAAGGCTTTTTATGCCTCCATTTGACTTCTCCGCCTCCCATTCCCTTGCACCTCCAGAGCATAGATCTAGGTCTCTCTGCCCCCACCTTCGAGTTCAGCAATGGCACGCTGCAACGGCCAGTGGGAAGCTTCCACGATCACCAACCAGGACATTCTCGACCTCAAGAAGGCCGGCTACCTCCTCGCCAACATCCCTCACCGCGCAGCGGAGGAGGGCCAAGTGACCCCCACCCCCAAGCCTGGTGAGAGGGTGGTGTTCATCCCCCACTTCATCTGGGGGTTGAGCTTCCTGTTGGGGAACGTTGCACGGAAAACAAAAAAATTCCTACGCACATGCAAGATCTATCCATGGTGATGAGCATCTACGAGAGGGAGAATGGATCTACGTACCCTTGTAGATCGCTAAGTGGGAAGCATTAAGACACATGGTTGGTGTAGTCGAACGTCTTCACGATCCAAATCGCCGAGCGTCCCGCAATCCAATCACGATCCGTCCCGATCAAGCACCGAACGGATGACACCTCCGCGTTCAGCGCACGTACTTCTTGATGACGATCTCCGCCTTCTTGATCTAGCAAGAGGGAGAGGAGAGGTATACAAGTTCTCCGGCAGCGTGACGGCGCTGCGGCGATGGTGGTGGAGCAATTCCGGCAGGGCTTCGCCTAAGCACTATAGAAAACCGATCTAGAGGAGAAACTATGCACTAGATGAACGGGTAGCATGTGGCTGAAAATCAAGTGCAAAACCCCTAAAACCTCTAGTATATATAAGAGGAAGAGAGAAGGAGGCTTGACCCAAAGGCCAAGCCACCAAGGCTTCGGCTAAACCAAGAGGAGAGGAGGATTCCTCCTCCAATCCTAGTAGGACTAGGACTCCTCCTTATTTTTGCCTTTTTGTCTTTTTTCCTTTTTCCCACCTTTTTCTCTTTGGGATTTTCTTCCCAGCCGCATAGGCCTTGTGTGGGACTTCCACCAGCCCACTAAGGGCTGGTATTAACTCTCCCACAGCCCATGTAGCCTCTTGGGTCAAAATACCCCTCCCGATGGTCTCCCGGTACACTACTGATGAGCCCGAAACATTTCCGGTGACCAAAATAGGACTTCCTATATATCAATCTTTACCTCCGGACCATTCCAGAGCTCCTCGTAACATCCGGGATCTCATACGGGACTCCAAACAACCTTTGGTCACCACCATGCATAACTCTATACTACCGAAACGTCACCAAACCTTAAGTGTGCAGACCCTACGGGTTCAAGAACTATGTAGACATGACCGAGACACCTCTACGGTCATATTTTCTCTAACTTCTCCAAAACTTTATCAAGGTATGTGCTCTTTGAAAGTGCTATTAAGCGTCTCGATCTATCTCTATAGATCTTAATGCCTAATATGAAAGAAGCTTCTCCTAGGTCCTTCATTGAAAAACTCTTGTTCGAATATTCATTCACGCTTTCCAGCATTTCTATATTGTTTCCAATCAGCAATATGTCATCCACATATAACATTAGAAACTCTATAGAGCTCCCACTCACTTTCTTGTAAATACAAGATTCTCCATATACTTGTGTAAACCCAAACGATTCGATCATCTCATCAAAGCGCTTATTCCAACTCTGAGATGCTTGCACCAACCCATAAATGGATCGCTGAAGTTTGCAAACTTTGTCAGCATTCTCTGGATTGACAAAACCTTCTGGTTGCATCATATACAACTCTTCGTCAAGGAAACCGTTGAGGAACACCGTTTTGACATCCATCTGCCAAATTTCATAGTCGAAATAAGCAGCTATTGCCAACATGATTCTGATAGACTTAAGCATCGCTACGGGTGAGAATGTCTCATCCTACTCAACTCCTTGAACTTGTGAAAAACCCTTTTCCACAAGTCGAGCTTTATAGACAGTGACATTATCGGCCGCGTCCATCTTCTTCTTAAAGATCCATTTGTTCTGAATGGCCTTTCGCCCTTCAGGTAATACTTCCAAAGTCCATACTTGGTTTTCATACATGGATCCCATCTCGGATTTCATGACCTCTAACCATTTCTCGGAATCCGGGCCCATCATCGCTCCTCCATAGCTCGTAGGTTCATTGTTATCCAACAACATGACCTCCAAGACTGGGTTGCCGTACCACTCAGGAGTAGTACGCGCCCTTGTCGACCTACGAGGTTCAATAGTAACTTGATCCGAAGCTTCATGATCATCATCATTAACTTCCTCTTCAACTGTCGTAGGCTCCATAGAAACATCTTTCTGCGTTGCGCTACTCTCTGGTTGAAGTAAAGGTTCAATAACCTCATCAAGCTCTATTTTCCTCGCACTCAATTGTTTCGAGAGAAACTCTTTCTGAAGAAATGTTTCGTTCTTAGCGACAAACACTTTGGCTTCGGATCTGAGATAGAAGGTATACCCGACTGTCTCTTTCGGGTATCCTATGAAGACACATTTCTCCGCTTTGGGTTCTAGCTTTTTAGGCTGAAGCTTTTTGACATAAGAATCACATCCCCAAACTTTAAGAAACGACAACTTTGGCCTCTTGCCAAACCATAGTTCATACGACATCGTCTCAACGGATTTCGATGGTGCCCTATTTAAAGTGAATGTAGCTGTCTCTAATGCATAACCCCAAAATGATAGTGGCAAATCAGCAAGAGACATCATAGAACGCACCATATCTAATAAGGTTCGATTACGACATTCGACACACCATTACGCAGAGCGTCCCGTGATACAATCATGATCCGTCCTGATCAAGCACCGAACGGATGGCACCTCCGCGTTCAGCACACATACGTCTTGATGATGGTCTTCGCCTTCTTAATCCAGCAAGAGGGAGCGGAGAGTTAGACGAGTTCTTCGGCAGCGTGATGGCTCCATGGAGATGGTGGTGGAGCAATTCCGGCAGGGCTTCGCCTAAGCACTGCAGAAAACCGATCTAGAGGAGAAACTATGCACTAGAGGAACCGGTAGCACGTGGCTGAAAATCAAGTGCACAAACCCTAATACCTCTAGTATATATAAGAGTAAGAGAGGAGGAGGCTTGGCCCAAGGGCCAAGCCACCAAGGCTTCGGCCGAACCAAGAGGAGAAGAGGATTCCTCCTCCAATCCTAGTAGGACTAGGACTCCTCCTTATTTTTGCCTTTTTGCCTTTTTCCACCTTTTTCTCTTTGGGCTTTTCTTCCCAGCCGCATGGGCCTTGTGTGGGACTTCCACCAGCCCACTATGGGATGGTATTCACTCTCCCACATCCCATGTATCCTCTTGGGTCCAAATACCCCTCCCGATGGTCTCCCTGTACACTCCCGGCACTCCTGGTACACTACCGATGAACCCGAAACTTTTCTGGTGACCAAAATAGGACTTCATATATATCAATCTTTACCTATGGACCATTCCGAAGCTCCTCGTGATGTCCGGGATCTCATCTGGGACTCCGAACAACCTTCGGTCACCACCATGCATAACTCTATACTACCGAAACGTCAGCAAACCTTAAGTGTGCAGACCCTACGGGTTTGAGAACTATGTAGACATGACCGAGACACCTCTATGGTCAATAACCAATAGCGGGACCTGTATGCCCATATTGGTTCCTACATATTATACAAAGATCTTTATCGGTCGAACCTCTATATCAAGGATTCAGTTTATCCCGTATGATGTTCCCTTTGTTCTTCGGTATGTTACTTGCTCGAGATTCGCTCATCGATATCTCCATACCTAGTTCAACCTCATTACCAGCAAGTCTCTTTACTCGTTCCGTAATACAATTTCCCATGACTAACACTTGGTCACATTGCTTGGAAGGCGTATTGTGATGTTGTATTACCGGGTGGGCCCTGAGATACCTCTCCATCACACGGAGTAACAAATCCCAGTCTTGATCCATGCCAACCCAACAGACACCTTTGAAGATACCTGTAGAGCACCTTTATAGTCACACAGTTACGTTGCGACGTTTGATACACACAAGGCACTCTTCCGGTGTTCGTGAGTTGCATGATCTCATGGTCATAGAAACATTTTCGTGACATGAAGAAAACAGTAGCAATAAACTGACACAATCATAAGGTACGTCTGTAGTTTGGGTCTTGTCCATCACATCATTCTCCTAATGGTGTGATCCCGTTATAAAATGACATCAGATGTCAATGGCTAGGAAACCTTCACCATGTTTGACCAATGAGCTAGTTCACCAGAGGCGTACTAGGGACAAAGTGTTGTCTATTTACCCACACATGTAATGTGTTTCCAATTAATACAATTGTAGCATGGATAATAAACGATTATCATGAACAAGGAAATATAATAATAAACACTTTATTTATTGCGTCTAGGGCATATTTCCAACACTTCCCACTCCACCCCATCGTCAGGGGGCTGATGTTCTTCTACGGCCTGGACATCCACGACCTCCCGCCGAACTCCATCATGCATATCTCGGTATTCATCCTCGTCTGTGAGGTCTTCCTGTGGGTCAAGCCGCATTTTGGGCTCTGGATACAGGTCTTTGTCATCAAGCCCAAGTGCGTCGGCGGCAAGCACGTGAACTGAAGTGAGGCAGTCATGAGCAAGCTCGCCCGCGTCGGATGGCCATCGGGCACCTTCATCGACACTATCAAGGGATGACAAAAGGAGTGGTTCTATGTCACCAAACCATAAGAAAAGGTCCAGCTTCCCGCCGCCGCATTCAGATCCGGTCCCCCCACCAGACTGGCTTCATGGCCCGAAAAGGGCCTGGTTTGGGGATCAGGTAAGGAGGTGACCGATCTGTAGAAGCGCATCCATTCATTGGTCTAGGAGGGCATCAAGCTAGCCGATGTGGTCCAGGTGATGCTCCAAAGATGCATCTGCCCCTACCAGCACTGGGACCCCCCTGTGGGCTCGAGAACTCGAAGCTGAGCCCATAGTTTGGAATCTCTTCCGCACTATGTGGGAAAAGTTGTGGAAGGCGCTCTTCAAATCAATGAAGAGCTGGCCATTCGATGAGGAGGACAAGGGTCTGCACGCAGCCAAGCCTGATTCTGAGGTATGATACACCCCACCTTGGTCGGCTCATTACACAGACAATTCCTATAACCTCTTAACTGATCTATTTGAGCAAAGATGGCTGAAGAAAGCCACCAACATCAACAGTCCGGCTCCTCAGCCCGAAGACGAGAGGACCGGGATGTTAGCCAAGATGCTCGTGGTGAAGCCTTACGAGGCTCCCTTGAAGAAAGAGAAGAAGAAGAAACCAAGCCAGGCTAGCCTTCGCATGAGGGACCAGCTTGATTCCGCATCCGAAGATACCCCCGCCTCCTCAAATCAGGAGGAGGCCAAAGAGGAGGAGGAAGAAGAGGAGGAGGAGGCCGAGGTCGAGAGCGAGTGGGGAGGTAATTCCCCCCGTGCCAAGAAGAGAGCGGCGTCTTCGGATGCCCCAGGGCAGGTCGCTTCTCCTGCCCCGAAGAGGGCACGACAGAAGCGAGTGATTCTGTCCGATGACAGCTCGGACTCGAGCTTCGCGTTCGAAGACCCCGAGGAGGTTCCACGAAGGATCCTAAATTTCAAGCCCCCCTCAAAAGGTTAGGATCCAAAGGGCCTACTATTCATTATGACTAGATTTATAGTTTGCTAACACGCAGGTCATTGGCCTTGCAGCCCCCAGTGCGTATCCCCACCGAGGTGATATCGGACGGGGAGACTCCGCCCTGCCGAACTGGCGGAGAGCGTGGACGCCTCGCACCCCACCACTCGAGGCGCCACGAAAGACGTCGTGGAGGTGTCGTCCCAGCCTACTCCAATGGAGGCGGACATAGGGGCGAGGGAGATTGTATCGGGGCCGAGGCCAATGCTTTGGCCACTGATTACTGGGGGAACCACCGCACCTGGACACCGAGGAGGCTTGGCGAGCACACGCTCAGTCCCCTCCGAGAACATCTCTAGAGCGCACTATGCTTCCGGAGGCACCGGTCCAATCCCTAGTGCGTGATTGGGAAATCCGGTCATCCCCGGCACCACCGACTAGTGGGTGGTCGACCATGGAGGAGGCTGTATCAAGCGCCTCCATCCTCGAGGATCAACGCACCCTTATGGGTCCGGTACTACAAAGCGTCCAGTCAAGTGACAACGGATTGTAAGGAGGCCTTCAAAGGTCGCCTTGCGGGCTTTCAAGTAAGTCACCCAATATTTACAAAGACTTTTATTTATTCGCATTGTATACATGGCAGCCCCCGAGCCCAAGGTGAGGCAAAAGAGGTCATCTAGGGGTCAAACCTGAATCCAATACCACATTGGAGGCACTTTAAGTGTCAGCATGTTGAAATAACCTAACATATGATCGGATTGTCTACAATTCGGGAATTGAGAGCTCATGTGATGTATTAATTGTGTGTGTAATGCAGGATTCGTCATCGGCAGTAGCTACAAATGGCGCTGAGCTGGAGGAGCTAAATTGGAAGTTGAAGCGCTCTGAAGACGAAGCTGAGGCCCTCAATCGAAGGCTCGACGAGGCTCAAGGTATGTTAAGACAGAATCCGAAAGCCTTCAGTTGAGTTTTATAGTCCGAATACTGTCAATGCAGAATCTTTATGTATGTATACTGCACGTGCAGCCTCAGCGAAGGAGGTGGAGAGGCTCAAGGTCGAGCTCTAGCGCACGAAGGACGAGTGATATCTACTACTCAACCTTCTTCTTGTAGACTCGTGTTGGGCCTCCAAGCGTAGAGTTTTCTAGTACAATGGCAATTTTCCCTCAAGTGGATGACCTAAGGTTTATCAGTCCGCGGGAGGTGTAGGATGAAGATGGTCTCTCTCAAGCAACCTTGCAATCAAATAGCAAAGAGTCTCTTTTGTCCCCAAGACACCCAACACAATGTTAAATTGTATAGGTGAACTAGTTCAGCAAAGAGATGGTGATACAAGTGCAATATGGATGGTAGATATAGTTTTTTGTAATCTGAAAATATAAAAACAGCAAGGTAACAAATAGTAAACGGCGAGCAAAACGTTGTATAAATGCTTGGAAACAAGGCCTAGGTTTCATACTTTCACTAGTGTAAGTTCTCTCAACAATATTGACATAGTTGAATCATATGTAAGAACCTCTCATGCGACAAATAGTTCACTCCAAAGTCACAAATAGTGGAGAACCAACAAAGAAATTATTGTAGCATACGAAACCACCTCAAAGTTATGTTTTCTGATCAATCTTATGAGCTATCCCTATAAGTGTCACGGACAGCCCTAGAGTTCGTACTAAAATAACACCTTAAGATACACATCAACCAAAACACTAATGTCACCTAGATACCCCAATGTCACCGCGAGAACCCGTGGGCTTGATTATATGATATGCATCACATAATTTCAGATTCATCATGTTCAATCCAACACAAAGAACTTCAAAGAGTACCCCAAAGTTTCTACCGGAAAGTCAAGACAAAAACGTGTCCCAACCCCTATGCATAGATTCCGAGGGTCACGAAACCCACAAGTTGATCACCAAAACATACATCAAGTGAATTAATAGAACATCCCATTGTCACGACGGATTTCCCATCACAAGACATACATCAAGTGTTCTCAAATCTTTAACGACTCAATCCGATAAGAAAACATCAACGGAAAAACTCAATTCATCACAACAAGATAGAGAGGGGAAGACTCCATATGATTCATCTATATCAATAAATCTCACGGTACATCAAGATCATGCCATCTCAAGAACACAAGAGAGAGAGAGATCAAACACATAGCTACTGGTACATACCCTCATCTCCGAGGGTGAACTACTCCCTCCTCGTCATGGAGAGTGTCGGGATGATGAAGATGGCCTCCGGTGATGGTTTCCACCTCTGGCAGGGTGTCGGAACGGGGTCTCGATTGGTTTTTCATGGCTGTGGAGGCTTGCGGCGATGGAACTCCAGATCTAGGTTCTGTGTTGTTTTTTTGGAATTTATAGGAATTTATGGCGGTGGAAACGAGTCAGGATGGGACATGAGGGAGTCACAAGCCTTGGGGACGCGCCCTAGGGGGGTGGGTGCACCCTTGAGGCTTGTGACTACCTCGTGGGTCTTCTGGCCCACCTCCAACTCTCCCTGGGCTTCTTCTGGTCCATAAAAATTCATCATAGATTTTTATTCCATTTCGGCTCTGTTTGATATTCCTTTTCTGTAAAACCCAAAAACATAGAAAAAACAAGAACTAGCACTAGGCTCTAGGTTAATAGGTTAGTCACAAAAATAATATAAAGTTGTGGTAAAATGATTGTAAAACATCCAAGAATGATAATATAACAACATGGAACAAGCAAAAAATATTGATACGTTGGAGACATATCAGCATCCCCAAGCTTAATTCATGCTCGTCCTCGAGTAGGTAAATGATAAAATAGAATTTATGAAGTGTGAATGCTACCCAACCTATTCATCCTATTCTTTTCTTCTATGTATAGCATGGACATTTGGACTTGTAAATGATTCAAAGCAATAGTCTTGTTTTAACATAATGATTTCAATACTCAAGCATGTCAACAGGCAACCATGTCTTTCAAAATATCAACACTAAAGAAAGTTATCCCTAGCCCATCATGCTCAATCATTGATTTATTCATGAAACACACTCAAATATTAGCTATGCCCAATGCTCAAGTACGATCATAGTGCCCCCTAGTTGGTGCTTATAAGAGAAGATGGAGACTCAAAGCAAAAATAAAAATTGCATAAAGTAAATAGATAGGCCCTTTGCATAGGGAAGTAGGGATTTGTAGAGGTGCCAGAGCTCAAGATTTATATTGAGAGAGAGGAATATTTTGAGTGGCATACTTTTCCTGTCAACGAAAACGATGAAGTAACTCACAATACTTTACATGCTAGATACATTATAGGCGGTTCCCAAACAGAATAGTAAAGTTTTGAATCCCCCTTCACCAATCAATCACACTCCACGACGAGCCGAATCCACGGGTACCGTCCATACCAACAACATTCCGAGGGGAGTTTTGTTTAATTATTTGCATTTGATTTTTGAGCATGGGACTGGGCATCCTGACTACCAGTCACTTTCTCGTGAATGATAGTGAATCAACACATATCGTGAGAATAACCCACCTAGCATGGAAAAATATTGGATACTTCCCACCGTTTCATGAGCGGTACGGGCACACAAAAGAGAAAATTTATTTTGAAGATTTAGAGATGGCTCATACAAATTTCCTTGGAACGGCATGGAAATACCGCATATAGGTAGGTATGGTGGACTCATAAGGCAAAACTTGGTTTAAGGATTTTGGATGCACAAGTAGTATTTCTACTTAGTACAAAAGGAGGCTAGCAAATAGATTGGGAAGCAACCAAACCGATGAACAAAAAATCACATAAGTGAGCATTGAATCATCACTAACATCGAATAATGCACCACAAGTAGGATGTAACTTCATTGCATAAATATTTACTTTCGTGCATGCATGGGGAATCGCAAACCTTAACACCAAAATTCTTACTAAGCATAATTACTCACTAACATGACTCACATATTACTATCATCATGTTTCAAAACTATTACAGAGAATAAGGTTTAATTTGTCCAATGATCTTCATGAAAGTTTTTAGTATATCCTCCTTGGATATCTATCACTTTGGGACAAGTTTCATGTATTGCCATTGTTTTTTCAACAAGCTCAAACAAATTTAAGTGAAGTGCATGAGCAAATGACAAGCTACTCTCAAAAGATATAAGTGAAGATCAATGAGTAGTCAAACAATTTAACTAGATATGTAACGACTCTCTCTCCCTCAATAAATATTTTCATATCTGAGTACTTTATTCAAACAGCAAGCAAAAGAAAAATAGCACTCCAATAATAGCACACATCATGTGAACGAATAAAATTTAGGCTCAACATAGGCTAACCGATAATTGTTGATGAAGGGAGGTGGGATGCGTAGCATCCCCAAGCTTAGATGCTTGAGACTTCTTGAAATATTTACTTGGGGTGCCTTGGGAATCCCCAAGCTTGAGATTTCGTATCTTGTTCAATCCTCTCATATCCCGGTTTCACCTATTCTCAAAAACTTCATCCATAGAAAACTCAAAAAGAACTCGTGAGATAGGTTAGTACACATAATAATAAATCAGCTCTTTATGTACTGCCAAGAAAAGTTGCATAATAATTTTCAAACATTAGGTACCGTATACTATCATTTCCAAAATTTATATCTACCAATATAGGCTATGGAAACTATAGGATATCTACCACAATAGAAGTTTCTATATTTACACAACACACATCAAACATGCAATTCAAGCATCCTAAAGGCAATTCTGGGAAATTTTTATTGAAAAACAAGATTATAAATAACACCTAAAAAAAATAAAAAAAATAATATGGCCCTCCATGAAAAGTACATATTATGTGACGAATAAAAATATAGCTCTAAGTAAGGCATACCGATAATGTTGAAGACGAAAGAGGGGATGCCTTTCGGGGCATCCCCAAGCTTAGGCGCTTGAGTCTTCCTTGGATATTAAATTGGGGGTGCCTTGGGAATCCCCAAGCTTAGGTTCTTATCACTCCTTATTCTCCTGATATCGGTGTCTCACCCAAAACTTGAAAACTTAAATCACACAAAACTTAACGGAACTTCGTGAGATGGGTTAGTATAATAAACAAAGATCATTCACTTAGGTACTGTCAAGACAAGATTCATAAATGTTCCCACATGATACCTACTGTATTATATCATTCCCACAATTTATATTACGCAATATAAGCTATAGTAACACTTCAAACAAGCAAACTATGCATGCAAAACTGAATCTGTCAAAAATAGAACAATCTGTAAAGATCTGAATGATCACGAAACTTCCCTGACTCTAAAGATTCTGAAAAATTAGGACAACTCTAGGAATTTGCATATAAAGTAAAAATTGCAGAATTTTTTTGACGCTCCAGTAAACTCAGAGAATTCATATAGTGGACGCAAAACTTTCTGTTTTTGCACAGAATCAAACAAGCAAGTATCCACACCATCCCAAAGGCCTTACTTGGCACTTTCTTGAAATAAAAGGCACAAAACATGATTACTACAGTAGCTTAATCATGTGAACACATCAAAACAGAAATTAAAAGTGTTGGATTCTATCCCAACAAGTGCTTTTCTTTAATGCCCTCTAGCTAGGCATGATGGTTTCAATGATGCTCACAAAAAAGATAAGAATTGAAACACAAAGAGAGCATCATAAAGCATATGACTAGCACATTTAAGCCTAACCCACTTCCTATGCATCGGGATTTTTTGAGCAAACAATTTATGGGAGCAAGAATCATCTAGTATAGGAAGGGAAAACAAGCATATCTTCAAGAATTTGAACACATAGAGAGGAAACTTGATATTATTGCAATTCCTATAAGCATATGTTCCACCCTCATAATTATTTTCAGTAGCATCAAGAAAGAATTACACAATATAAGCAGCACATAAATCATTCTTTTCATGATCTAAAACATAGAAATTTTACTACCCTCCACATCAACAAATTTCTTCTCATGACTAATAGTGGGAGTATCATAAAAGAATTGACTACTACAAATTGGTTCCACACAAAAAGAGAAATATTTAGTTAAATGATATTCATAATTATGACAAGTATCATAATACTCCCTCCGTCCTAAATAATTGTCGCATGCTTAGTACAACTTTATACTAGACTTAGTACAAAGTCGAGACAGTTATTTTGGGACAGAGGGAGTAGTAATCATCACTCTTTTTCACTGCATAAGTATCATCAAAATAATCATCATAAGTAGGAGGCATCCAATCATTATGACAAATTTTATCATTCAAAGTAGAGGGGATAAAAATATCATCTTCATTAAGCATAGCATCCCCAAGCTTGGGATAAACATTAATTGCAGCAAATAAATTCTCAAACATGTCATTTTCATCAAACATAGCATCCCCAAGCTTGTGGATTTGTATATCGTAAACATAATCACTCTCATCATTAATGGCATGAATAGCACCAATAGTATAGTAATTATTATCATCATCATCCAAGTTAGTGCCAGAAATATTTTCAAGATTATAAGAAGTATCATTATCTTCCCAATCATAATTATCACAACAAGCAATAGGCATAACAAAATCATCCCCAAGTGTATCATGTTCCACAACTATTTTTGATTCATTCTCATGAGGCCTATCAATAATGGGAGCAACATTATTTGGGAGAGATACCTCTTTATCTTTACTTTCCTTCTTTTCTTCTTCTTCACCATATTATGTGTGGGTTTATTTAATTCCTCCAAGCTTCTTTTTGAAGAGGTTGGTTGAATAAAAAGATCCCCCTTGTTACCTAATTCATCATAAGAACATATAGGAGGATATTGGGAAACCTATTCCCATTCATTAGTATTCTCTTCATCTTCTATTTGTTTTCTTGTCTTTAAGTAATTTGAAATATAAGGATTCCCAACGCAATGTACATCACAATACATATAAATTTCCTTTAGATCGAAATCAAAAAATCTCTTAAGATTATATTCTGAGATACCCCTAGTTATACTTTTAATTTCATCATATCCCAGAAGCAAACTAAGTTCATTATGATGCGCAAGGGAAATCAAGTTATCACAATTTTTGTACACGATTCGATCATGAAACGATTTGCATTGGAGATTTAAATGACCACTTCATTGCAAAGTTCACAAGGATGGCGAGAAAAAATAAATCTTTTAGCACAACCATCTAGCCTCTCTTGCAACCATTTATTTTATAAATACTTATTCCTCTTACAAAATCTATCTTCCCTTTTAGGCATGTCTACACAAACTCTATGCACACCACAAAAATTGACATGCTTATAGGAAATATTTTTATCTTGACTAGTGCAATCATCATTAGTACTATGGATATTCAAAGAATTAATACTAATAACAATGCAATCATGCTCATCACTCAAAGATTTAGGGCCAAACATTTTAATAACTTCTTCTTCTAACACTTGAGCACAATTTTCCTTTCCATCATTTTCACGAAAGACATTAAAAAGATGAAGCATAGAGGCAACCTCAATTCCATTTTTTTTGTAGTTTTCTTTTATAAAACCAAACTAGTGAAAAACAAGAAACTAAAAGATTTGATTGCAAGATCTAAAGATATACCTTCAAGCACTCACGTCACCGGCAATGACACCAGAAAAGAGCTTGAGGTCTACTACACAACCTTCTTATTGTAGACTCGTGTTGGGCCTCCAAGCGCAGAGTTTTGTAGGACAATGGCAATTTCCCCTCAAGTGGATGACCTAAGGTTTATCAATCCGTGGGAGGTGTAGGATGAATATGGTCTCTCTCAAGCAACCCTGCAATCAAATAGCAAAGAGTCTCTTTTGTCCCCAACACACCCAACACAATGGTAAATTGTATAGGTGCACTAGTTCGGCAAAGAGATGGTGATACAAGTGCAATATGGATGGTAGATATAGTTTTTTGTAATCTTAAAATATAAAAACAGCAAGGTAACAAATAGTAAACAACGAGCAAAACATTGTATAAATGCTTGGAAACAAGGCCTAGGGTTCATACTTTCACTAGTGCAAGTTCTCTCAACAATATTGACATAGTTGAATCATATGTAAGTACCTCTCGTGCGACAAATAGCGGAGAACTAACGAAGAAATTATTTTAGGGTACGAAACCACCTCAAAGTTATCTTTTCTGATCAATCTTATGAGCTATCCCTATAAGGGTCACGGGCAGCCCTCGAGTTCGTACTAAAATAACACCTTAAGATAAACATCAACCAAAACCCTAATGTCACCTAGATACCCCAATGTCACCTACAGTACCCGTGGGCTTGATTATACGATATGCATCACATAATTTCAGATTCATCATGTTAAATCCAACACAAAGAAGTTCAAAGAGTGCCCCAAAGTTTCTACCGGAAAGTCAAGATAAAAACGTGTGCCAACCCCTATGCATAGATTCCCAAGGTCACGGAACCCGCAACTTGATCACCAAAACATACATCAAGTGAATTAATAGAACATCCCATTGTCACCACGGATATCCCTTCGCAAGACATGCATCAAGTGTTCTCAAATCCTTAAAGACTCAATTCGATAAGAAAACTTCAAAGGAAAAAACTCAATTCATCACAACAAGATAGAGAGGAGAAGACTCCAAATGATTCATCTATATCAATAAAGCTCGTGGTACATCAAGATCGTGCCATCTCAAGAACACAAGAGAGAGATAGAGAGATCAAACACATAGCTACTGGTACATACCCTCAGCCCCGAGGGTGAACTACTCCCTCCTCATCATGAAGAGCGCCGGGATGATGAAGATGGCCTCTGGTGATGGTTTCCCCCTCCGGCAGGGTGCCGGAACGGGCTCCTAATTGGTTTTTCATGGCTATGGAGGCTTGCGGCGGAGGAACTCCCGATCTAGGTTTTGCATTGGGTTTTTGGAATTTATAAGAATTTATGGTGGTGGCAACGTGTCAGGATGGGCCACGAGGGAGTCATAAGCCTGGGGGGCACGCCCTAGGGGGGTGGGCGCGTCCCTGATGCTTGTGACTGCCTTGTGGGTCTTTTGGCCCAACTCCAACTCTACTTGAGCTTCTTTTGGTCCATAAAAATTCACCATAGATTATTATTCCATTTGGGCTCCGTTTGATATTCCTTTTCTGTAAAACCCCAAAACACGAAAAAATAGGAACTGGCACTGGGCTCTAGGTTAATAGGTTAGTCCCAAAAATAATATAAAGTTGTAGTAAAATGATTGTAAAACATCCAAGAATGATATTATAATAGCATGGAACAAGCAAAAATTATAGATACGTTGGAGACGTATCAACGAGACGGCCGCCGAGAGGGCGGCTGCAAAGGAAACGGCTACCGCCCTTTCCGCCATGCGGGCCGCTAGTATAAAGGATGAAGCTCGCGTGGCAGAGAACCAACAGGAGCTCAAGGATGCCAGCAAGAGATGCAAGGCCTTGGAGTAGAATAACAAAGCGAGCTCGACCGAATTGTCCACCATGAAAGCCGACCTCCAGAAGGAGCGGATGGACAAACGGTTCTACGAGGAGCAAGTGCGCCAGGCCAAGGAGATAGCCTATGGTAAGCCGTACTCATTAAAGTGCATATTCGGGGATAGTAGATTCGAGTTGCTTACACGGGTGTGGCGATCCTCAGGCACGTCCGCCGATCTCCAGAAGAGTGTGGCAGACGCCAATCAGCTGTTCGCCTCGCGAGGAGAGCAAGATGAAGCTCGAATGTTCTGGGCATAGTTCGGAGCCCCCGAGCATCCTCCTCTTATAGTGGAGCAGCTAAAACAGCTGATAGAGCTGCACCAAATGGGGAGAGCCGACCATGAAGGACCTCTGCATCTGCTTATGGCCTGGCGAGCCGCTACTAGGCAGCTACTTCGGCCTGGTATAGAGACTGATTGCTACCACGCCCCACCTCGACACCGTCAAGCGCTCCTCCTGTATCCAAGGAGTCCGGATAGCCCTTGCCAAGGCCAGAGTGGACTTTCCGGGGCTAAATCAGATGAAGGTCGTCACCGACCTGCCGCCAGCCGGGAAGGAGCACCGACGCCCCGAACTATACTTCGGTGGAGTGATGGAAGTGCTCGGGTGATAGCGTCGCAGTGTTTGGGTGAAAAATTATTTGAATGGGCTTGTAATGTGTCTGAATACTTGTGATAACTTTTAATGATATTAGTAACTGCTCTTATATGCTTTTTGCATTCCTCTATAACTCATATGTGACTGTTTAATACTGAAAGATGCGAGTCGTCGGCTGATACGTCTCCAACGTATCTATAATTTTTGATTGTTCCATGGTATTATATTATCTGTTTTGGATCTTTTTATGCATTAATATGCTATTTTATATTATTTTTGGGAATAACCTATGAATCTAGAGCCTAGTACCTAGGAATATTAAACGGAGTCCAAACGGAATAAAACCTCCGGAATGATTTTTTCTGGAAAATATGGAAGCCACGAGACTTGAGAACCAATGCAAAGGAGCTGCCATGGGGCCACAAGCCCACTTGCCGCGGTCAGGGGGGCCACCCACGCTGAGCAAGCTTATGGGCCCCTAGCAACTCCCATAACCCTAATCTTTGGCCTATAAATACCCAAATATTCCATCATTATCAGAACGAGCCATGAAAATACTTTTCAGCCGCCAGAAGCCTCCATTCCCGAGAGATCCAACCTTGGAGCCTTTTCCTGTAATCTGCCGGAGGGGGATTTGATCACGGAGGGCATCTACATTAACTCCATTGCCCCTCCGATGATGCGTGAGTAGTTCACCACAAACCTACGGGTCTATAGCTAGTATCTAGATGGCTTCTTCTCTCTATTTGCTTCTCAATACCATGTTCTTCATGATCTTCATGGAGATCTATCCGATGTAATACTCTTTTGCGGTGTGTTTGTTGAGATCCGATGAATTGTGGGTTTATGTTCCGATTATCCATGAATATTATTTGAGTCTTTCATGAATTCTTATGTGCATGATTTCATATCTTTGCATGTCTCTTCGAGTTATTGGTTTGGTTTGGTCAACTAGATTGGTTATTCTTGCAATAGGAGAAGTGCTTAGTTTTGGGTTCAATCTTGCGGTGTCCTCACCTAGTGACAAAGTAGGGGTAGCGAGGCATGTATTGTATTGTTGCCATAAAGGGTAAAAAGATGGGGGTTTCATCATATTGCTTGAGTTTATCCCTCTACATCATGCCATCTTACTTGATGCATTACTCTGTTCTTCATGAACTTAATACTCTAGATGCAGGCACGAGTCGGTCGATGTGTGGAGTAATAGTAGTAGATGCAGAATAGTTTTGGTCTACTTGTCACGGTCGTGATGCCTATATGCATAATCATTGCCTTCGATATTTTCATAATTATTCGCTTTTCTATCGATTGCTCGACAGTAATTTGTTCACCCACCGTAATGCTTGCCATCATGAGAGAAGCCATCTAGTGAAACTATGGCCCCGGGGTCTGTTTCCATATTATATTTTCAGATCTAAAACCAAAAATACCAAAAGTACTTGCTGCATTGTTTTTACTTTTAGTTTTACTTTCCGTTCAAGCACCCTCTTATATCTATCTCTACTAGATCTCATCTTTGCAAATAACTGTGTAGGGATTGACAACCCCTTTATAGCATTGGGTGCAAGAGTTTGATTCCTTGTGCAGGTATATCTATTGGTGGCTCTCTTGTGTCTCCTATTGGATTGATACCTTGGTTCTCAAAAAGTAAGGGAAATACTTATCTACTTTGCTGCATCAAACCGTTCCTCTTCACGGGAAACCAACACATGCTCGAGAAGTAGCAAGAAGGATTTGTAACGCCATTGCCGGGGAGATCTACATCAAGCCTACCAAGTCCCCATCACAAACTCATCTCTTGAATTTACTTTATTTGCCATTTGCCTCTCATTTTCCTCTCCCTCACTTCACCAATTTTCCGTTTTATTCGCCCTCTCTTTCTCGTTTGTCTTTTTCTTGTTAGATTTTTTGTTTGCTTGTGTTACGATGTGCTTTATATTTGCTTGCATCTTCGCTTTCTAAAAATCTATTGATATGGATCCTCGTCCACTTGTTAATATTTTCAAAATACCAAATTATGATGAACCAATTGCTAGTGATTTTAGTGCACTTGATTATCTTTATGAAGTTTTGTTTGAAAATCATGAATCTAATTTTTTTGATGAAGTGTGGAAAGAAGAAATTTGTAAGGAGATTTATGATAGTTCCTTGAATGAAAAGCATGATTGCTATGTTGTTAGTATGAATTCTCTAAATATCCATGATGCTAATGATATGCAAAACCACAAGCTTGGGGATGCTATGCTTGATGAAGATGATATTTTTTGTTCCCCAAGTTTTGGTAATGACACGTATGCTATAATTGATAATGAAAATAATGCTTTGTGTGATAGTTATATTGTGAGATTCCTTCATGATGCTACTAAAAATTACTATGAGAGAGGAACATATGATTGTATTGCAATATTATCAAGTTTCCTCTCTATGTGTTCAAAGTTTGGAAGTTATGCTTGTATTGCCTTCCTATGGTAGTTGATTTTTGTTTCCATAATTTGTTTGCTCACAAAATCCCTATGCTTAGGAAGTGGGTTAGACTTAAATATACTTGCCATGTGATTCATGATATTCCTATTTTTGCCAATAGGAATTATGTTCCCATAGATTTCATTGTTCTTGATATAGAATGCAATCCTACATGTCCTATTATTCTTGGAAGACCTTTCCTTAGAAAAATTGGTGCAATTATTGACATGAAAGATGGAAATAATAGATTCCAATCTCCATTAAGGGAAAACATGGAAAACTTTACTAGAAATAAAATAAGATTGCCTTATGAATCTATTATGATATCTACTTTTGGATTACATACCAAAGATGACAATACCTAGATCTATTGTGTTTGTCCTAGCTAGGGGCGTTAAACAATAGCGCTTGTTGGGAGGCAACCCAATTTTATTTTGCTTTCTGCTTTTTGATTCTGTTTTGGTGTGTTCGACACATTATTACTTCTGTATTAATTGTATTTTTGTGTTTAAATTAGTTTTTGAGCCAAGTAAAACCTTTGGGGTGATCTATGGTAGTTGTTGATTTGATCTTGCTGGAAAACAGAAACTTTTGCGCTCAGTCCAGGATTTTTCTGCATTTTTTAGAGAGTTAAATTGATCTGAATTATTTACACAGGGTTTATATACAATTTGCCATGGTTTTCCTAATTTATAAGTTTTTTTACAGTTCCAAAAGTATTTGAAGTTTATAGATTGCTACAGACTGTTCTGTTTTTGACAGATTCTGTTTTCTTTGTGTTGTTTGCTTTTTTTGATGTATCTATGGGTCATATCAGGGGGTATGAGTCATGGAAAAGTTAGAATACAGTAGTTAATAAACAAATATAAATAAAGAATGAGTTCACAACATTACCTAAAGTGGTGATTTACTTTTCTTATACTAACGGATCTCATGAGTTTTCTGTTGAGTTTTGTGTTGTGAAGTTTTCATGTTTTGCGTGAAGATTTGATAAACTATGGAATAAAGAGTGGCAAGAGCCTAAGCATGGGGATTCCCATGGCACCCCAAGTCATTTTCAAGGATAACAAAAAGCCTAAGCTTGGGGATGCCCTGGAAGGCATCCCCTCTTTCGTCTTCAATCCATCGGTAATTTACTTGAGGTTATATTTTTATTCACCACATGATATGTGTTTTGCTTGGAGAGTCTTGTATGATAGGATTATTTGCTTGGTAGTTTGACACAATCATCCTTGATGCACACATCTTTAGAGAGAGACACGCTGAATCATGATTTTGTTAGAATACTCTATATGCTTCACTTATATCTTTTGAGCTAGGCATTGTTGCTCTAGTGCTTCACTTATATCTTTTTAGAGCATGGTGGTGTCATATTTCATAGAAATTATTGAACTCTCATTCCTCACTTATATTATTTTGAGAGTTTCTTAAAACAGCATGGTAATTTGTTTAGGTTATGAATTTAGTCCAAATATAATGGCATCCAAGAGGGATATAATAAAAACTTTTATATTAATTGCATTAACAACTATGAGAAGTTGGATTCCTTGCATATAGTTTTGAGATAATAGGGATGGTAATATGAGAGTAATGCTAGTGAGTAGTTGTGAATTGAAAAGATATAAAGCTTGTGATTCCCGTAGCATGCACGTATGGTGAACCGTTCGGTAACGAAGTCGGAGCATGACTTATCTAATGATTGTCGACCTTTGTGTGAGGGTAGGGAGCGCACGATGGTTAAATCCTACCAACCTCTCCCCTAGGAGCATGCGTCTAATGCTTGGTTTGATAACTAATAGACTTTTGCAATAAGTATGTGAGTTCTTTATGACTAATGTGAGTCCATGGATTACACGCACTCTCACCCTTCCATCTTTGCTAGCCTCTCTAGTACCCTGCAACTTCCGCCGGTACATCAAACCGTCCTTCCTCAAAACATCCACCATACCTACCTATTATGGCATTTTCATATCCATTCCGAGATATACTGCCATGCAACTTCCACCATGTAGTTTTTCTATGACTTGCATCATCACTTTATATTGCATATAGAGTTATATCTTGTCATAGGAACCGAGTGGTAATTTCTTTCTCTTTGAGTTATAAGTAAATAAAAGTGTGATGATTTTTCATTAATAGACCATTGTCACATGCGAGAAAAGGATTATGGAGGCTATGACCCCCTCACAAGTTGGGACGAGTATCCGAACTTCACAAAAAATAAAAGAGGCCAATGAATCCCAAACAAAAAAATAAAAGAGGCCAAAGAAGCCCACCAAAAATAAAAAAATGAGAGAAAGAGATAAGGGACAATTGCTACTATCTTTTTCCACACTTGTTCTTCAAAGTAGCACCATGATCTTCATGATAGAGAGTCTCCTATTTTGTCACTTTCATATAACTAGTGGATATTCATTATGCACGAGCAGTTACTTTTCTTTTTTTGAGATTTGATACACTTATAGCTCTAAGTGCATTTGTTGCATGGCAATCCCTACTCACTCACATTGATATCTATTGATGGGCATCTCCATAGCCCGTTGATATGCCAAGTTGATGTGAGACTATCTTCTCCTTTTTCCTTTGCACCCCCATCATATTCTATTCCACCTATAATGCTATATCCATGGCTCGCGCTCATGTATTGCGTGAGAGTTGAAAAGGTTTGACAACACCAAATGTGTGAAACAATTGCTTGACTTGTTCATCGGGGTTGTGCATGATTTAGATACTTTGTGTGGGGAAGATGGAGCATAGCCAGACCAGATAATTTTGTAGGGATAACTTTCTAAGGCCATGTTATTTTGAAAGGACACGACTACCTTGATGGTGTGCTCGAAGTATTACTTTTTTATGTCAATATTAGACTATTGTTTTGAATCTAACGGATCTGAATATTCATGCCACAATAAAGAATATTACATGGATAAATATGTTGGGTAGCATTCCACATCAAAAATTCTGTTTTTACCATTTACCTACTCAAGGACGAGCAGGAATTAAGCTTGGGGATGCTGATACGTCTCCAATGTATCTATAATTTTTGATTGTTACATGCTATTATATTATCTGTTTTGGATGTTTTTATCATTAATATGCTATTTTATATTATTTTTGGGACTAACCTATTAATCTAGAGCCTAGTGCTAGTTTTTGTTTTTTCCTTGTTTTTGAGTTTCGTAGATAAGGAATATTAAACGGAGTCCAAACAAAATAAAACCTCCAGACTGATTTTTTGTAGAAAATATGGAAGCCACGAGACTTGAGAACCAAGGCAGAGGAGCTGCCACAGGGCCTCAAGCCCGCTTGCCGCGGCCAGGGGGTCTCCCGTGCCGGGCAGGCTTGTGGGCCTCTAGCAACTCCCCTAACCCTAATCTTTGGCCTATAAATAAAAAAATATTCCATCATTATCAGAACGAGCGATGAAAACACTTTTCTGCCGCCAGAAGCTTCCGTTCCCGAGAGATCCAATCTTGGAGCCTTTTCCGGTAATCTGCCGGACGGAGGTTCGATCACGGAGGGCATCTACATCAACTCGATTGCCCCTCCGATGATGCGTGAGTAGTTCACCACAGACCTACAGGTCCATAGCTAGTAGCTAGATGGCTTGTTCTCTCTCTCTTTGCTTCTCAATACCATGTTCTTCATGATATTCATGGAGATCTATCCGATGTAATACTCTTTTGTGGTGTGTTTGTCGAGATTCGATGAATTGTGGGTTTTTGTTCAGATTATCCGTGAATATTATTTGGGTCTTTCCTGAATTCTTATATGCATGATATCATATCTTTGCAAGTCTCTTCGAGTTATTGGTTTGGTTTGGCCAACTAGATTGGTAATTCTTGCAATAGGACAAGTGCTTAGTTTTGGGTTCAATCTTGTAGTGTCCTCACTCAGTGACAAAGTAGGGGTAGCGAGGCACATATTGTATTGTTGCCATCAACGGTAAAAATGGGATTTTCATCATATATCTTGAGTTTATCCCTCTACATCATGTCATCTTACTTAATGCGTTACTCTGTTCTTCATGAACTTAATACTCTAGATGGAGGCAGGAGTCGGTCGATGTATGGAGTACTAGTAGTAGATGCAGAATCGTTTTGGTCTACTTGTCACGGATGTTATGCATATATGCACAATCATTGCCTTGTTTATCTTCATAATTATTCGCTTTTCTATCAATTGCTCGATAGTAATTTGTTCACCCACCGTAATACTTGCCATCATGAGAGAAGCCTCTACTGAAACCTATGGCCCCCGGGTCTATTTTCCATATTATATTTTCAGATCTAAAACCAAAAACACCAAAAATACTTAGTGCATTGTTTTTACTTTTAGTTTTACTTTCCGTTCAAGCACCCTATTATATCTATCTCTACTATATCTCATCCTTGCAAATAACCGTGAAGGGACTGACAACCCCTTTATAGCATTGGGCGCAAGAGTTTTATTCCTTGTGCAGGTGTATCTATTGGTGGCTCGCTTGTGTCTCCTACCGGATTGATACCTTGGTTCTCAAAAACTCAGGGAAATACATATCTACTTTGCTGCATCAAACCGTTCATCTTCACGGGAAACCAATGCATGCTCGAGAAGTAGCATCGGCTTCAGCCCCCACGTAGATACTACATGGGGTGTCTATGCTCGTGCACTGTGTCCCTTAGCCGTATTATCAAAACCCTAAGGTGGTGTAGTGCGTGAGACTAGGCAATCAAACTATATTGCTTTACTTCTTTCACTTATCCAGAGGGGCACGAAAAGGACTACGGGAAGCATACGATTAGCCACCGGAGTGTTGTGATCTTCGGACGAACCATGGCCGAAGCCAACATCATAATGTTTGCACAAAGGGCAAGTTCCTCATATAACATGGAATAACTGCTTATGAGGATTGAAGTATAATACTTCTAGCTTGGAGTTCACAGATCGGATCACGCATACTATGACAGTCCGTTTTCAGCTTTCTCCCCTGAGGTGCTTCACCAGACTATTCGGAAACACAATTGCAGGGGTGCTCCCTTTTCCCTTTTAGCCGAATGAGCAGAACATAAAGGGTCAAGCATAGGAACTGGGCAACCCAATTGAATGACCAAAGACATAGTTCGGAACCGATGTATATAAAGCGAATTCCAAGACGTCAAAAAGATGATAGTTAAGGCGATTTGTGTTTGAATAGAGCCCTCGATCTATTAGCCGGTTACCTCATGTCATACCGAACAGGTTCACGAGAAGAAGGAGAAAGGAGAAAAAGTATGGGCCAAAAACAGATAGATGAGGTGTACTTGCGCCACAAAATTTTGAATTTTCTCCACAACTCTTATAACTCGGATTGCCGAAGCAACTATTTACAGGTATGCGAAAGAAAATAAGAAATAAAATCATACAAGAGTTGTTGTACCAGGGGTCTTCAATTGGTGACCTGATGTCCTCGATATGCCCCCTTGCTAGTTGACTCCTGCACTTGGATGCACCTTGATGGGTGTTAGCGTTCGGCAGACGGATTTTGCTAACAAAATCTTGAGAGGCCGCCGAATTGTAGGTGAGCTTTATGCCATAGGCAGACCCTTTTAGGAGTGCCTTCATCTTCTCCAAGGACGTATTGGTGGTAGTAGGTCAGGCCAACCGAACACCCACCTTTATTTGCTTGTGCCTCCTCGGCACATACTTTGCTGGTCCTGAAATTGTGTGGTGGGGGGCAAGTCCCTATAGAGGGGAAGAGGAAGGATCCAAGTTTTCGGTCGGAAGCTCAACTCGCTTCCCAGCCATATGTGCCTTTCGGTGGATGTCAGAACTTGCCGATCTTGTTTATAGCTGAATTTGGCCACTAGGGCTAGTGCATGTTCCTCAGTTCTAAGGGAGCTCTCGGTGTTGCTGTTGACAGTAATGACCCCCTTGGGGCCTGACATCTTGAGCTTGAGGTATGCGTAGTGTGGGACCACGTTGAAACGAGCGAACGCTCTCCGACCAAGCAGCGCGTGATAGCCCATGCGGAAGGGCACAATGTCGAAGATCAAGTCTTTGCTGCAGAAGTTACCGAGTAAGCCATACACGACCTCCAGAGTTACCGAGCCTGTGCATCGGGCCTCAACGCTCGGGATCTCTGCTTTGAAGGTAGTGCTACTGGGTTTGATCCTTGACGGATCTATGCCCATCTTTTTCACCATATCTGAGTAAATCAGGTTAAGGCTACTTCCTCCGTCCATTAGGACCTTGGTGAGGTGATACCCATCAATGATGTGGTCTAAGACGAGGGCCGCCGAAACCCCATGGAGGATACTGGTCAGATGATCACGTCGATCAAAGGTGATCGGGTATGCCGACCATGGGTTATAATTCAGAGCTATGGGTTCCACCGTGTAGACTTCCCGGAGGGTACGCTTCCTCTCCTGCTTCGGTATGTGGGTGTCGTATATCATGTTCACCATTTTGACTCCGGGAGGGAATTTCTTCTGTCCATCACCAATTGGACCCCGAGGCTCATCTTCGTCCTCATTGCGAGAGCTTTTGCCTTGGTCTTCAGGTGGTATCTTGCCGGCCTATTTAAACACCCAGCAGTTGCAGTGTGTGTGGTTGGCAAGCTTTTCTGAAGGCCCATGGATTTGGCAGGGCCTATCCATGATCTTCTCGAGCTGAGTGGGTCTGTCACGATTGCCTTTAGGGGGCTTCTTCCGCTACCCAGGTCAGGAGTTGCGGAATCCGGCATTAACAACCATGTCATCGTTATCACTATTATTGTGCCGACGCTTATTCTTATTGCGCTTTGGCCTTGAGTTGCCATCCCGGTCTTACGGTGCCATGGGATCTTCAGAATTGTGGCTGCATCTTGCCAGTGAATTATCTTCGCCCACGCAAAAGAGGGTCATGACGAAGGTAAGGGCGGACAAAGTCCGAGGCTTTTCCTGGCCTAGCTGGCAGGCCAGCCATTGGTCCCAAATATTGTGCCGGAAGGAGGCTATGGCCTTAGCATCTGGACAGTCGACAATTTGGTTCTTCTTAGTCAAGGACCGATTCGAGAATTGTCGAGCAGACTCCCTGGGCTTCTGGACGACGTTGCTGAGATTGGAAGAGTCCAGCGGGTGGACATAGGTCCCTTGGAAGTTAGAGCGGAACACATCTTCCAGGTCTTCCCAGCATCCAACGGAGTTTTCGGGGAGGCTATTTAACCAGTGCCGAGCTGCACCCTTAAGCTTAAGAGGGAGGTATTTGATGTCATGGAGATTGTGTCCTCGCGCCATGTGGATATGGAGGAGGAAGTCCTTGATCCATATAGTTGGGTCAGTGGTCCCGTCGTATTGTTCTATATTCACGGGTTTAAACCCTTCAGGGAACAGATGCCCCATTACCTCGTCTATGAAGCACAGTGGGTGAGAGGCGCCTCTGACCCGAGCTATGTCCTGCCTGTATTCGATGTTTGTGTGGGGCCGGTGGCATTCCGAGACTCTACTGTTTTGGTCGAACCATGGTCTATATCCGCTGCGTCTATCGGGCGAGTACTATCTGGATCCATAGATGGATCTAGTGCGGCCTGCTCTATGATCCAGGTCATCTCGCAGGTCGAACCTGTCATTGGGCTCTAATGGCTCCTTAGACCATCTTCGGGGCACTGCTGGTATATAGCTGGCTTCGTCACTCGTCCTGTCCCGATCATGAGGGGGGCAGTCCGGCTTGTCGTACAGAGTACGGTCTGGAGATGGAGTATCAGTAAGTTCATCATAAAATTGTGGCAGCAGCCTTCTTCGAGGGTAGCTTTTGGGCTGGTTTGACAGACTAGTGTTGTATACTTCCTCGTCTAAGAGGGATTTCGTCCATTGATCATTGAGGTCGGTCTGTTTGGCTTTGAGTTGCCATTCTTTAGCCTTTAGGCTACGAGCCTTTGCTATGAGCTGCTTCCTGATTTCTTCTTGATCTTCAAGGTTATCAGGGATGTACAAGTCATCAACTTCCAGTATACCTTCCTCCTCGATGGGGGAAGGTACCTGTCGCCTTCAGGGTCATTGATGTTAACGGGGTTGTTTGGGTCCTCGGGCCCCTTTGGACCCTCAAACGGGTGCTCGGGGATATAGGAATTGTCATGATCGGCGGGGGCATTACCGTCCCCGTTGCTGGTAATAGCTTTTCTTCCCTTTTTGCTTTTAGACTGTTTATGTGATTTCCGGTGCCTTGATGGTGCATTGCCCGATTTTGTCGTTGTCGTTGTGAGGCATATTGTTGCCGTTGGCGACAGGAGTATACACCATGTAGACTTCGTATGTAGAAGTGGCGGCCCGACTCCTGGTGTTAACGACAATGGGAGCACAACCCTCTTCATCCATGTATTGTGCCTCCTCGGAGGCATAGTCTAGCATGTCGGTTAAATATTCGACGATGGCTATCAAGTGGGTGGTGGGTGGGTTGAAAAATTCATCCCCTCCCGCACCATAACCGAACCGAGCATAGATCGGGGCTGGATCATCAATGATCTTAATCAACGAAAATCAATCTAGGCCCTCGTAGAACGCTGAGGGCTCAATCAGATCCAGCTGTTCGGAATTCGAAGAGTTTACCTCCATGACGTCCAGACATGAGGAGTGCTTGGATAGAACCTGTGTCCAGTCATCTGGCTTAATGGCTGGACCGGGATAAGAGATCGGTTCGTCTCCGTGGGTGACCCCACCGGCATGTCCAAAGATGGGGCTCAAGCTTAAGACCTTAGAGTCCTTGGAGGCTACAAGCGAAGATATGGGACCGATTAATGTCAAGTCACCCCGAGAGTCGACGAATAACTCTAGGTTTCCAAATCTGACCTCTCGATCAGGGGTGAAGTTCTCAATGCGGGCTAGATGGCTAGCGGAATCAGCTTGCAGCAGAACGCTGCCGAAGGCGAAGATCCGTCCGGGGAGGAAGATGTCCATGTTGCGGACCTCTTCATTGATGACAAGGCGAGGTGTCGATTCCATCTCGCTGATAGAGGAACTCTCAATGAAAGCACCAATGTTGGTGTCAAAACTAGTGGATCTCGGTTAGGGGGTCCCAAACTGTGAGACTAGGATCGACGGTAACAAGAGACAAAGGGGACACGAGTTTACCCAGGTTCGGGCCCTCCTATGGAGGTAATACCCTACGTCCTTCTTGGTTGTATTGATGGTGTAAGGGGTTATATAGTTGATCTACCTCGAGATCGTATAGCTAACCCGAGATGAGTTGTTGTCCCTCCATACCCTAAAACCCTTCGGCTTATATAGATGCCGAGGATGCCTATGGTTTACACATGGTCAGTTACATGCCGAAGAGATAAACATGCCTAACTACTACATTAGACGTCGAGTGCAAGTCGTGCTTCCCCAAGCTTCCATCTTGGAGACTAGGCCTTCAAATCCTTCGGTGTTTAGTAAATAGCCCTCATAGTATGGCCCATAACAATAGGTCGGCTATCCAAGGACCCCCTAATCCAGGACTCCCTGAGGTGGTGTTCGTCCCCCACTTCATCCGGGGACTGAGCTTCCCGCTCCACCCCTTTGTCAGGGGGCTGGTGTTCTTCTATGGGCTCGACTTCCACGACCTCCCGCCGAACTCCTTCATGCACATATCGGCTTTAATCATCGTCTGTGAGGCTTTCTTGTAGGTCGAACCGCACTTTGGACTATGGCTCAAGATATTCAATATCAAGCTGAAGTGTGTCACAAGCAAACACCCAGACTATGGCGGGACAGTCATCGGCAAACTCCCCTGCGTCGGATGGCCATCCGGCACCTTCATTAACACCATCAAGACTTGGCAAAAAGAATGGTTTTATATCATCGTGCCAAGGGAGGAAGGTCGAGCTGCTCCTGCCGAATTCATATCCGATCCCCCACTAGATTGACTTCATGGTTCCGAAAGGGCCTCAACTGGTTATCAGATACGGAGGTGGACAACCTACAGAGGCGCATCTCCTCCATGATCAAAGGCGAAATCGAGCTAGCCTATGTGGTCCAGATTATGCTTCGGCGGCGCATCCTGCCCTGCCAGCCCCGGGACTCCCCGATGTGAGCTTATCGGCTTGACGATGAGCCTACTATTTGTGGGCTCTTCCGCACTACTCGGGAGAAGCTGTGGAAGGCACTGTTCAGGGCGCATGAAAACTGGCCAGCCAAGGAGGAGGATCGGGTTCTACACGCCAATAACCCTCCTTCCCAGATACAACATAGTTTTGTTTGACCGGCTCTGTTTTTTAGGAAGAAAATCTAAGCACTTTCCGATCACTTCTGTAGAAATGGATAAGCAAGGCCATGGGCATCAACTGCCCGACGCCTCAACCCGAAGACATCAGGTCCAGGCTGTTGTCGGAGATGCTCGTCGTGGCGCCTTACAAGGCACCGGAAAAGAAGGAGAAGAAGAAGAGGACAGGCCAAGGCGGCCTCTACATCAAGGACAATCTAGATGTTGTGTCCGGGGAAACGCATGCCTCCTCCAATCAATAGGAGAAGCATGATGATGAGGGGGAGGGCGATTCCCCCTCACAAGAAAGAGGGCGGCGTCATCGGATGCCACAGAGGAGGTACCTCCTCCTACTCCGAATAAAATCATGAGAGCACCCATTAATTTGCAGCCCACCACGTGTCCTCCCCACCGACCAAGTTTCGGACGGGGAGACCCCCCCCCCCCCCCGAGGTAGTGGAGAGCGGGACTGCGTCTAACTCCACTCTTCCGGGCGCTGCGAAGGATGCCACGGAGGTGTCATCCCAACAGGCTCCTATAGAGCCAAACACCTATGGTGGGGGAGACTACGTCATCTTCGAGGCTAACGCCTCAGCCACCGAAGACCAGGGGAAGAGCCCCGCCCAGATACTGAGGAGACCAGACGAGGGGATGTTCAGTCCCCTCCAAGGTCATCTTCGGAGCGCACAACACCTCCGAAGGCACCGGTTCAATCCCCAGTTGGAGATTAGGTTAACCGATCACTACTGATGCCACCGACCCATGGTAGCAGGTGATGGGGGAGGCTCTATCAAGCGCCTCCATCTTCAAGGAACACCGCAGCCTTATGGGTGCGGTTTTACAAAGCATTCAGTCTGTTGATAGCAGACTAAGGGAGGCTTTCAATAGTCTCCTAACGGGCTTCCATGTGAGCCACATAATACTCGTCGTGCTATCATTATATACATGGCAGCCCCCGAGCCCTAGGTGAGTTTGGAAAAAACCCACCTGAGGGTCAATCATAGACCATTATCCGGACAATGTACGAGACGATATGTGTTTGGAATGTTATAACATCCCTTAAGAGGACCCGATATAGGATCATATTTATGATAGTTCGGAGGTTTGAACCCATGTAACCTGAGAGGGATTTGTTTTTTGTAAGCTTCATCATTGGCGACGGCTGCTAATGCCGTCGAGCTAGGCGAGCTAAATCGGAAGCTCAAGAGCTCCCAAGATGAGCTTGACGCTCTGAATAAGAGATTCGACGAGGCACAAGGTAAGCTGGATTATAATATCCGAATGTTTCATCACCGTACTCTCGACTTAGGATTTATATGTTTGATGCTTACGCAGCCTCGGCAAAAGATATTGAGAAGCTCAAGGCCGAGCTGCAGAAAGTGAAGCAGGAGGCCATGGACGAGAGGGCGCCGGCCGAACAAACGAGTGTCATTCTTTCTGCTCTAAAAACCACCAGTGCCAAGCATGAAGCTCGGTTGGAGGAAAGCCAGTAGGAGCTCAAAGACGTTGGCCAGAAGTGCGAGGACCTCGAGAAGAAAGGAAAGGAGCAGGCCACCGAACTATCCACCCTGGAATACGATCTCCAAAAGGAGCGAGTGGATAGGCGGTTCTTTGAGGAGCAAGTCCACCAAGCGAAGGTTATCACGGATGGTAAGCCGTATTTACTGCAGTGTGTCTTTAGCGATAGCAAGTTTGAATTGCTTACCCAGGTGTGGAGTTCCTCAGGCGTGTGCGCCGACCTCCAAAAGAGCATGGCAGACGCGAACCAGTTCTATCCTTCGCGAGGAGAGAGAGATGAAGCTCAATTGTTTTGGGCGCAATTCGAAGCCTCCGAGAGCTCTTCTCTTCTCGTCGAGCAGCCGAAGCAACTGATGGTACTGCACCGGATGGTGGATCCGACCATGAAGGATCTCTGTATCCGGCTATGGCCCGACGAGCCATTGCCGAGTAGCTACTTCGGCCTGGTGCAAAAGCTGAGCGACGCCTCGCCTTGGATCGACGCACAAAGGAATTCCTCTTGTATCGAGGGAGATCGAATGGCCTTCGCAAGGGCCAAAGCGCACTGCTCGGGTCTTGATCCGACAAAGATATCCACCACTCCTCCACTGCCTGGAAAGGAGCATAGCCGCCCTGAGCGATACTTCTCTGTAGTAATGGAGGGTTCTCGGGCAATAGCGGCTCAGTGTTCCAAAGAAAACATCTATGAGTATATGGGTTGTAATCTGTCCGAAAACCTTTTAGCTTTTAATGGTTATGATGCATGGTTTATCATGTTTTTAATGTTTTGAATTCCTTATAACTCCTGTGTAGCCATTGAAACTGAAAGCAGCGAGTCGTCGGCTTCAGCCCACATGTAGATGCTACGCGGGTCGTATCTACTTACGCACTATGACCCTTAGCTAAGCTATCGGTACCGGAAGGCGGTAGTGTGCGGCATACCAGGAAATCAGACCTTAATGCTTTATTGCTTTCACTTAGCCGTAGGGGCGCGAAAAAGGACTGTGGAGGGCTGATGACTAGCCCCTGGTGATTTGTGATATTTGGGTGAACCGCGGCTCAAGCCGATATCACATGGTTTTTACGAATACCAAACCCCTCGTATGACACGGAATAACCTCTGACGAGTTTTTTTAGTATAATACTTAAGCTCGGATTCACAAACCGGTTCTCGCATACTATAAGAGTCAATTTTTGTCTTTCTCCCCTAAGATGCTTAACCAGGCCAGCACGAGCGGAATGTAAAGGGGCAAGCACAGGAGCCGAGCAACCCAAATATTGACCCAAGACATAGTTCAGAACCAATGCATGTAAATCGAATTCCAAGACGCCGAATGCATAATCGATTGTGCATAAGGCAATTTTTGAAACTTGAGCCCCCGGTCTATTAGCCGGTTGCATCGTAATGCACCGAACAGTTTCACAGGAAGAGGGAGAAAATAGAATATGTGCCAAAAAGGACAACGAGACAACCATGCACAATGGTGTTATATTTTGTTCAACAACTCTTATTGCCTTAAATTGCCGAGGCAAAAATTTATAGGTATTTGAAATATAAATGTTACAGGAGTGGTTGTACCAGGGGCCTTCGATGGTGACCTGACGTCCTCGATGTGCCATGTCGCTTGTGTGCTCCTACGCCTCCTAGGGAGTTGTGTACCTTAATGGGTGGCATTGTTCGGCGAACGGATCTTGCAAACAAAATCTTGAGAGGTCGCCAAAGTGTAGATGAGCTTTACACCTTTAGCAAGCCCTTGATGGTACCTGCAGTGTGTCCGAAGACATTTGATGGTAGTAGTTCGGTCCAGTCGAACACTTACCCTTTTTCCCCACTGCCGCCCATGGAATTTTGAGCACGAAGTTGTGCCTCCTTGGCACGTGCTTTTCTAGTCCTAGGGTTGTGCGATGGGGGGCGAGTCCCTATTTATGGGGAGAAGAAGATTCTCAAAGTTCAGGCTGAAACCGAGCTCGCTTCCCAACCTTGCGTGCCTTTACGGCAGATGTCGGCATTTGCCACTCTTCATTGTAATGGAAACCGGCCGCTAGGGGTAACGCATGTTCCTCAGTTCGAAGGGAGCACTCTGTGTTGCCGTTGACAGTAATGACCCCCTTGGGGACGAGCATCTTGAACTTGAGGTATGCGTAGTGTGGGACAGCGTTAAAGCGACTGAACACTGTACGACCGAGCAGGGTGTGATAGCCGCTGCGGAAAGGTACAATGTCAAAGATCAAGT
This sequence comes from Hordeum marinum, assembly GCA_022496015.1. Classification (NCBI taxonomy): domain Eukaryota; kingdom Viridiplantae; phylum Streptophyta; class Magnoliopsida; order Poales; family Poaceae; genus Hordeum; species Hordeum marinum. The sequence continues at coordinate 4,881,049 of JAAAWK010001151.1, read as the reverse complement.
CTTCGCTTGGAAAGTTATCAGGCAAGCCAAACACTACTTCCAGACTTACGGAGCCTGTGCACCGGGCCTCGATGCCTAGGATCACTCCTTTAAAGGTAGTGTTGCTGGGTTTAATCCTTGATGGATCTATACCCATGTTTTTCACCGTGTCTGAATAAATCAGGTCAAGGCTACTTCCTCCGTCCATTAGGACTTTCGTGAGGTGATACCCGTCTATAATGGGGTCTAGGACGAGGGCGGCCGAGCCCTCATGACGGATACTGGTCGGGTGGTCACGTCGATCAAAGGTGATCGGGTATGCCGACCATGGGTTATACTTCGGGGATACATGCTCTATGGCGTAGACCTCTTGAAGGGCGTGCTTCCTCTCCTTCTTGGGTATATGGGTGGCATATATCATATTTATTGTTTTCACCTCTGGTGGGAACTTCTTTTGTCCGCCACTGATCGGACCCCGAGGCTCATCCTCGTCATCGCTTCGTGGGCTCTTGACTTGGTCCTCGGATGTGAGTTTGCCGGCCTGTTTGAATACCCAACAGTTACGGTTGGTGTGGTTGGCAGGCTTCTCTTGAGTGCCATGGATTTGGCAAGGCCTCTCCATGATCTTGTCCAGCAGGATGGCTCTGTCGCGATTGCATTTAGGAGGCTTCTTCTGCTGCCTGGGTCAGGAATTGCGGAAGCCAGCGTTAACGACCGTGTCATCGACATCACTATTGTTGTGCTGGCGCTTATTCTTTTAGTGCTTTGCTTTCCTGTTTCCGTCCCAAACTTTGGAGGTTCCGGGGTCTTCGGGGTTGTGGGTCTGCCTTGCTAACCATTTATCCTCGCCCACCCAAAAGCAAGTAATGAGTGATGTAAGGGCAGACATTGTCCTAGGTTTATCATGGCCAACATGGCGAGCCAACCATTCATCCCGAATGTTGTGCTAGAAGGAGGCTATTGCCTTGGCATCCGGGCAGTCAACAATCTGGTTTTTCTTGGTCAAGAACCAATTCCAGAATTGCCATGCGGACTCTCCTGGTTTCTAGACGACGTTGATTAGGTCGGAGGAGTACGACAGCCAAACATAGGTGCCCTGGAAGTTAGATCGAAATGCGTCCTGTAGATCTTCCCAGCACCCAATGGAGTTTTAGGGGAGGCTATTTAACTAGTGCCATCTGGCCCTTTCAGTTTTAGGGGTAGATACTTGATGGCGTGGAGATCATCTCCTCATGCCATGTGGATGTGGAGGAGTAAATCCTCAATCCATATGGTTGGGTCCGTTGTCCCATCATACTGCTCTATGTTCACGAGTTTAAACCTTTCCGGGAACTGATGCTACATCACCTCGTCTGTGAAACACGGTGGGTGGGCAATGTCTCTGACCCGATCTAGGTCACGCCGGTAATCGACGTCTGTTCTAGCCCGGTTTCGTTCCGGCCTCTATTGTTGCAGTCGAGCCAGGGTCCGTACCCTTCCCGTCTATCAGGTGAGTACCCTCTGGATCCATAGATGGATCTTGTACGACCGGCTCTGTAGTCCAGGTCGCGTCGCATGTCGAACCTATCATCGAGCTCTATTGGCTCTTTTCCCTGTCTTTGGGGTATCGTCGGCCTATAACCGGTATCGTCAGCCATCCTATCCCGTCCTCGAGCAGGGTGGTCTGGCTTGTCGTGTGGGGTATATTTGGGAGATAGTGTATCAGTGAGCTTGTCATCGAATTGTGGCAGCAGCCTTCTGTGTGGATAACTCTTAGGTTGGTCCGAAAGACCGGTACCGTATCCTTCCTTAGCCGAGAGGACTCTAATCCATTGATCGTTGAGGTTGTCCTGTTTGGCTTTAAGCTGCCGTTCCTTTGCTTTTTGGCTGCTGGCCATAGCTAAAAGTTGTTGCTTGAACAGTTCCTAATCTTCAAGATTATCGAGGATGGCGAAGTCATCAGATTCCGAGATGTCCTCCTCCTCGACAAGGGGGAGGTAATTGTCGTCCTCGGAGTCGTTTACCTCACCGGGGTTGTGCTACCTCTTGAGCGTGTGTTGGTTTTCCCTTGAAGAGGAAAGGGTGATGCAGCGAAATAGATAAGTATTTCCCTCAGTTGTTGAGAACCAAGGTATCAATCCAGTAGGAGGAACAAGCAAGTCACCAATGGATGCACCTACATAAACAATCAAACTCTTGCACCCAACACTATAAAGGGGTTGTCAATCCCTTCACGGTTATTTGCAAGGATTAGATCTGATAGAGATAGACGTAAAAGATTGCGAAAACTAAAAAATGTAGATAAATTGCAGCAAAGTATTTTTGGTTTATAGATCTGAAAATATATTATGGAAAGTAGACCCAGGGGCCATAGGTTTCACTAGAGGCTTCTCTTTTGAAGGAAAGTATCACGGTGGGTGAACAAATTACTGTCGAGCAATTGATAGAAAATCGAATAATTATGAAGATATCCAAGGTAATGATTATGCATATAGGCATCACGTCCGTGTCAAGTAGACCGAAATGATTTTGCATCTATGTCATTCCCAATATGCGATCCTATCCTTATTTCGGCATGATGGCCTCGACAGGGATAGAAGCACATCTTGTTGTTTGCAAGAATGGATATCATTACAAGTACATGTACAGAAGAGATGAGTATATGGAATTGGCTTACACTCGCCACAAGCTACATCAAGATCACATCAATACAACACCATATTCAAACATCTTACAGAAGAGCAGGGTTCGACTATGGATGAAATCAAACGACAAAATCACATCCATACTTGCTATCCCAGGTTGCCGCCTGAAACACATCCTAGATCGATGAAGAAGAAGAAGAACTCCAAATCAAACAAGGATCGCTCGCACGTCAAAGCACCACATTACGTGTACCTGTGTCTGTTCTTGTAGTAATCTGTGAGCCACAATGACTTAGCAAACTCATTTCCAAGGGTATCAGGACTAACAAAGCTTAATGGCTGAGGTATGGTTAAGTGGTGAGGATGCAGCAAGCAACTAAGCATTTATTTGAGTGGCTAACTTATGAAGATAGAAACTAAAGTATGGTGGTCTACACATAGCAAACGTGAACTAGTAATGATCACTAAGTGATCCTGAACACCTACTTACGTCAAACATAACCCCACCGTGTTCTCTCTCGGATAAGGACTCACGAGAAGAGACAGTCACCGTTACACACACAGCTGGTGTATTTTATTCGAGTTTACTTCAAGTTTACTATGACTCGGTGTTAAACAAAGTTTCCAAGTTGCCACATAGCCGCGGTAACGACGTTCAGAAAGATTTAACCCCACAGGGGTGCTCCAACTCACCCATCACAAATTAACCACACTCAACCGTGGAATCACCCATAGTATTTGCAGAATCCCGATGGAAAATCTCAACTTCGAGATAGCCCAAAGTGTTGTCGAAATCCCATGCGCAAGACGTTTGAGAGAGGTAAAACATGTCCAGCAAGGCCACTCGACGTGTCAACGAACCCGATAGGAGCCGCATATCTCGTTCTCAGGACACGAGGGATAAGTGGAGCGTACGGTGGCCTGATAGAGATCACCCGAGCTACCCCAGGTTGGCCTCGCATGGTGTCCTAGTTTTGGAACAACACCAGCAGCACTGGCCCCCCTGTATTATATTAAATTAATCCACGAGGGGGCAACCCTCTATGCTTTAATAAGGTGATCAATATTATTATGTTGGGAAAATATAGTACCAAAGTTAGGCCTTTCCAGACAAGTTTTATCCTAAAACAAAAATCAAGGGGGTCCCCATAACAACCCCGAGCATGTTAGGAGCGCTCAGTTATGGAACATAACACTGGTTCACAAGTAACTAGGGCGGCAAGAGTGAAACAAAACACAAAAAAAAGACCAAGCCTTCCATCCTTTACCAAGTATATATGTGCATTAAATTAAATAGCAATAATATTGCGATAACAAAAGAATGCCCATGTTGACACGTGGAAGCAATTGCACCTCCAGCTAGAAACGCTATAAGAAGGGCCGAGCAAGCGGTAAGATTTCCAAACAAAGGTTTGCTGGGATGTGAAGGGGTTAGAGGCTTATCATGGCAATGTTAGGAGGCTTGACAAACAAGTGATAGATAGCGAGACATAACGATGGAAGCGACACAACTAGCATATCAATGATAGCAGTGGTATCCAGGGAAATGTGTCATCTTGCGTGATGGTTCTTCAGAGGGACAAAGAGGTGGTCCTCATAGTTGTACTCTCCTGGATCCTCGTACTCAGGCTCAACACTCGGGTCTACCCAAAGATAAATAATACCAGTAAACATACAAACCAATATGCAATGCACAAACAAGATGATGCATGCCCAAATTAGTGTTTTTTTGACATGGCAACCTAAGCTAGTCATGTTCCACATGCAATTATTAAGTTGTTTAGTATTCCGGATAGAACCACATGTTTAGTTGTATGAACATGCATGAACATGACAAATATTGATGTGTCATGCGAAATCCATGCAAATGCATAGGTAGACATTGTAAACGGAGTAACATAGCTCATGGTACGCTCACGGCAAGTTATAGACGTTAACGTGGACAAATTGAAAGATGGAGAATAAATAGGATATTCCTTGGTATTCCAAGGATGCCACTAGGTAGGAAATAAAATACCAACAAGAATAGACCCAAAAATCACACAAAACAATGGACTGTAGCTCCCACATATCACAACACAATTCTACACACCATCTATCCACAAACAACAATATGTCATCTTGTAACACATGTATCAAGAGCTACAACAAGCTTTAAACCACAACCAAAACATGTACAAGAAGTATACAACAAGCTTTACAAATCATCTATATACAGAAACTTAAAAGGTAGCATGGATCAATAGCAATTAAGCACACAAGATGGCATGTTGAAACATATTTCAAGGACTTCGTTAAAATTCTAGTTTTCTGGAATCTGAGTTAACCTGATAGAAACTTGACAACAGCAAACAATTATGCTAGAGATCATATCATGGCACGAAACTTAGCAGGTTGACAGAGGACAACATCTACTACAAAACACTAGCAGTGAGCTTGAGCTAAAACATCACAGATCACTTTGTCGCATCCCCTAAACATGGTGTGAAAATAACTATAGATTCTCAGACTTTGAAAAATTTCACCAAGAGAATAGTAGCAGTTTATTTCAACATAGTATCTTTGATAGGATATAACTACAAGATGAATGAACCATATGGAAAAGTAAAGACACCAAAAGATAGACGGTGACAAGCACAACATTTCATGGCATTGGTCTAACTTCAAAGAAACACTACATCCATGGGAATCATCCACACCACATAGCAAGAAATTAACAACTTCTAACACTTAGCAAAATCTGAGGCATGAAACCGGTGTTATTATCTTAGCATGTTAACAACAAGGAACCCACTTATCCACAAGCTTATCATGACAAACAAAAATACCAGGGCCTATTACCCATAAAACACTAGCATATTCATGTTGACAAGTATCCCAAATATTGCTAGATTAAATCTTATGAAAATGACAAAATGGTATGTTGGAGAAAAAATGACATTTTGCAAACTTGCTCAAATTACAAAACAAATTGCACCATTGGATTCCTTGGGAAATTCTACCCCAAAATCATATATCACACCCATATGTTTGCATAAGAAAAACTCACATAGACCTAGGTCGAAAAATGCCCAAGAATCCTATATGACTTATTAGTCAAAACCTACCCTATTTAGCTACTGCCAAAAATGGCCAGGTCCAAATCTGGACATATTCCAGAAATGGAATAAAAAACCCAGAGAGACAAAACAACAAAAAATAAATAAAAAAGGGGAGGGTTCCCACTGGCAGTGAGCCAGGCCCCTTCCTGAGTATGACAAAGTGGCCCCATAGGGTCCACCTCTCACTCACACACACACATCCAGGGGCACACACACAGATCCACATACACAGGCACATGAGATCCCACACACAGTGACATGGGATCCCATCTACACACATAGCAGCACAACACACAAAATAAAAGGGGCAGGGGATAATCGCGCAGGGGGATTCAAACCCAAGAC